>OZ022312.1:8469416-9059416 GCA_963989215.1 Hedychridium roseum | reverse complement strand
ACAGAATGTGTAGAAATAGTGAATATAATAATTATGGAATATATTTTATTTCTCATTTAAATGAAACCTAAGTTGTTTCAATTTTTCGTCACAAAACCGGCATATCTTGAAACCTGTATTCGGGACATTCCATCCATTAGATTCTCAGCTTGACGATAGGTTACTTATATTCGTTCGAGGTAGCCGAACGAGAAAGAAAAACCGACTAGGCTAGTAGCGTGCCAGTAGGATATACGGCTTACTTTACCGCTGCACGCCTTGTGATTTTTCCAATTTTAACAGTTTTACTTTGCCCAGCGATTTTTTGCGCGCTGTAAACGTAAAGTCCATGCAACAGGCTCGTCGAAGATCGACTCGTGATAATCACACTGTGCATATAATAATATATTTATGTCTTACGTTGAGCGGGAGAGAGGAACAGAATCATCATTGTACGAATTTATTTATTACGACTGCCGATCCTGAGGAGACGAACGTTCGAGACCTGACGAGTTTTGAACGCGAATAGTACGAGTGACATTGAAACTGGGACATTCTCAGAAACTGAGCATTCTTTGTGTTTCTTCTTGACAAACGGTGTGCATAATTTTAAACAATGAAAGTATTGTAAAAGTAGCTTCGTTTTATGTCAGTCGTTAGGAGCTGTGAGGTAGACTAAAGAATTTCAATCTTCAGAATGTAGCAGTTTTAGTGTCGCCTTAACCGAATATTGTGTACATAACTTTGATGTTTGATCTCTGTTTTTATACCGGATTACTCTGGAGGCAGTATTGGCAGCCGGAATAAATAATTTCAGACAAGGTCGGCTTCAGAGACTGAACTGATCGCTTGCACGTGCGCCCGTTCATTACTGACAAGAAGAGCCTTCGACAACGAGAGTAGATGTACATCCCCTAGCGATTGTAAAAGTTCAGATTCTCATAAAATCCGTTTAACATTAGAAGAGGAAATCTAATTACCGAGCGAAAGCGTAGAGAACATACTGTAAGCAGCTATTCTTGTTAATGAAGGAATTCACGGCGACGCCAACGCCGACGCCAACGTAGTTGCATGTGAGAAACCTGCCCATGCACTTTTCAATTTTATTTTGTAGATAACTCTTTAAAAGAGAACGCGATAGGAGGGCTACCCCGCGACAAAAGAAAGCATAGTAGTAAGCACGTTAATTTGCCACTTTACGATACATCATCGATTTACTCTCAGCATGCTCAGCAGTTTTGTGATGTTTTCTACAGTATTTAATACTGATCATTTTGTTCATGACTCGACGCACGGTGTTGTGCTTGTTAACAGTCTATCGATAAACGAGTTACTCTTGTCTGACGGTTTCCGCTTTAAGCAGCACCACGACGATATCTCTCCGATGCACGTAAATACCATTCGTTGATCTTGAACGATATGCGCGAGGACATACCATTAAGAGTTACTTAACAGCGATAAGGATTTGTTGCCACTTTATACAGCTAATAATCTCGTAGCATTTAAAGGTCGCATTATAATCATAAAAGTTCTCGGAACGCTCGGCGTTCCCTGGTATTTTGTACTACAGAAATCTCTACGATGCATCCCATGATTTTCTATAGAAGTTTAACGAGAAAAAAGTTATCGATTTTACAAAGGCGTGCTGTGTATAACACTTGTGACACTCATAAAGTTTTCCTAATACCATGAGAATACATGCTTTTCTTTGCCTTGCATTTCTATCGTAACAGGATTTTCTGCTTTCGCAAATTAGCCACTCCACGTAATCGCGCGCAAATAGATCATTATTCTGTTATTTTTCGTATTTATGTCGGTGCTTCATTAATTCCACGTTTCTAACAAACTTAAAGCAGTTAAGCTATTTACGGATGGCATTGATACATCTTGTGATCTTTACTACATACTTTTTGCTCGTGATTTCTGGTGAACGAAGTATTGTTTGCTGTGTTCAAAGACTTAAGATCGTTATAGTACAACGCTCGTTCTATATTACGGCGCTTGTTTTTATTTTTTCAGCTTAATTCTCGTGTACGTAAAATGATTTCTTTAAGTACCCAAATCCACAGAACAGAAAGGGATGCATTCTTGTTGTCTAACGTCATGCCGAAAGAAGAAAAAAGATTTTGTACGCGAAGAATTGCTTATAAATCTTATAAAAATTGACAAACCGTACGGGATCTGCATTTGGGGAAAATGGTGATCTGATTTATAAATAAAACGTGACGTAATCACAAAAATAGATGCGTGTAGATTTTAAGTTATTTATTACAGAATAACAATGATTAAAAACGATTGCTAATGATCTAAAGAGCTATTAACGGTTAACCTTCTTGCCTTTACCTTTCCCTTTTCCTTTCATCCTCTTCCGAACGCCGGAGGACTGTTCCGTATCGTCATCGTCATCATCCACGTTACGTTTCTTTCGCTTACCGGATTTTTTGCTTTCTTCAATGTCTTTCAGTTCCTGAAGTAGCATTATTATTTTGAAAATCTTGGCATTTTTTAACGTTAACATAATATATCTATAAAGTTTACCATTTTCACAATACGCTGAGCTTCCGAAACTCGTTCCTGCAATAGCATGACTTCTTCTTCCTGAGTTTCGTACAGGGGTAATTGTTTCGATATCAACTGTTCTATTCTTTGATAGAGCTCCACATCGTATTGTGTGACGAAGGTAATGGATCGACCTGAACGTCCTGCTCGTGCGGTTCGACCTACCCTATGTATGTAATCTTTACTGTGGGTCGGTATGTCGAAGTTGATAACAACATCCACATGAGGAATGTCTAGACCCCTGAAGAACAGAAAAAGTTATAGGTGGCTATCGGTAAATATAAACAAACATCGAGTAAACTATGTCCACTTACCTGCTGGCAACGTCAGTGGAAATAAGTATAGATCTGTTTTTCGCCTTAAACTTTGAAAGGGCGGCGATCCTTTTGTTTTGAGACATTTGTCCGTGTAACGGAACTGCCATGAAGCCCAAGTGACGTAAAAGTAGTGCCGTCCTGACTGTGTTGTTGCAAGTTCCACAAAATATCATAAAGCTGTTACCCGCTAACTCATTTAAAATATGAACTAGATAAACGTCCTTGAATTTAACTGGAATGAATACGTAATATTGCTGCAGTTTTTCGACTGTTTGATACTTCGTGGAGACTTCCACTTTAACTGGGTTGCGTAAAGATGCACGTTGCAACTTTTGCACCTTTTTCGTCATTGTAGCGGAGAATAGAAGAGTTCGCCTCTCGCGTGGAATGACCCTTAGAATTTTATCGACCTCAACTTCGAAGTCCATATTTAAAATTCGATCTGCTTCGTCCATTACCAGGAACTTCAACGACCGCAAATTAAATCCTTTTGTATTTTCTAAGTGGTCCACTAGCCTTCCTGGTGTAGCAATAATAATGTGAGGCTTTTTAGCTAATGTCAATGCTTGTGACATCATATCCATTCCACCAACTATTACAACACATTTTACACCAATGCTTGCACCTAAGAAATTGTGCCATGGTTAGAAGATATATTTTTGAAACTTTTTACATTAAATAAATAGTCATACCTAAGGCTTGAAACTGTTCTGAAATTTGAAATGCCAATTCCCTAGTAGGTGTTAATATTAATGCAAAATATCTCTGAGGATTTTCTAATAATGCCTGCAGAATAGGAAGTGCAAAGGCAGCGGTTTTTCCAGATCCAGTTTCTGCTAATCCTATGACATCTTTACCTGCAGTGTGACAAACAAAATTAATATAGCTTATTATCACTTAATTTTTTGGTTTCAAGGATGTGTTTTAAACACAGTATACCCTGTAGTGTCAGCGGTATAGCTTCCTTCTGAATCTTTGTAGGTGCCTTCCACTTCAGCTCGTCGCATGCTTGACATAGTGAATCAACAATGCCCTGTAAGAAGAATACTGAGTATAATGTGAAACATAATTACCATAATATTGTTTACCCACAAAATCTTGAACTCTATAGGAACATTACCACGTATTTAAATTTTTTTGATGTTGACACAATAATAAAGCCAAACATATACTAACATAACATAACCTATACCTCTCATAGAAAGTACAGGTTATTTTGTAACACACACTAATTTTTCGTGCTTAAGACTTACTAGATCCTTCCACGTAACCTCTTTTTCATTGTTATCTTCCTCCACATTCACAGAAGATTCATTTTCTTCCATTTTTAATTAAATTTTTGAATGGCACGGTAAATCCGCGTGCACGCTTATTTACACCACGAATCGAACTTTCTAGTGATGTGACACCCTCTATTGGAAACTGAATCGACTCATCGACGAAACAGTCGTGAAGGGCGCTGATCTTTGTTGAGATTAGTGGTTAAGGGTTGCTAACGCCAGGGGGTATTTCGATAGGATTGCGTTTGCATATCATTAATGGTTTTTCTCTCGTAGCGTTTGGTATTGTCAATAATACTGTGTTTGTAAAGCGTGGTAAAGCGTGATATAGAGCAAGAAGGTAAGGGGTGTTCCAAGTTTACAATGATACGTTGGAGGTAATAAATATCGAGGAAAAACCATGTGGTTGATAATTTGAAAAAAGAAATATATAGACGAGGATCACTCGAAATTCATAGGTTAAACAATAATTATATGTACCTTTTGCTGTTCGTTGTGTAATAACAAGGAGGTTAGAATTATATAGATACAATGTCGCGACTTACACCGAAAAAGGACGATACTGTAAGTATGATTCACTGTACAATTTATAATTTCAAAAATTTTATGGATACCAGATTTTTTATGTTTTTTAATGTTCACAACAGGAGCTGAATATAAATGATGTGACATCCGATTTTGCCTGCTTTAAAGTTTCTGCTATGCGAAAAGCGTCACGTATATCTGGGAATGTTGGTCAGATTACAATTGGGCCCTGTGTGGGACAAAAATATACGGACAATGCATGGTCTGAAAATATCGAAAATGAACCAAATAGTTGCAATATACAGAAATCAAAAGAAATAGTAGAATCACCAAATAGTACCCCTAAGAGAAGTGCGATTACTTTTTCTGTTCAAAAGATCCTCTTGGAAAATGAGTTGCAAAGGAAAGAAAATGTCAGGGTAAGTGATTATGTCCATTAATAAACTTAAAAGTAAAGAAGCATGCAGTAATGATTTCATGTACGTTGTAGAAAAGCATTGAACATCGTAAGCAGCAGATGGAAAAAACTTTGCAAGCAATGCAAGAGAAAATGGCACTTTTAAGGACAAACATGGCCATTGAGAGAGAGCGTAAGGATGCAGAAATACAAGCCCGCATTCAGGCTGAAGAGGAACAAATTGCAAAACAGGAAGAAATAAGAAGGAGGCATGAATTACAGCTACAAGCTCAAAGACGCCAAGAACAGCAGGAAAAACTACGGAAAGAGGAAGAAGAATTTAGGAGAAAAGTTAAAGAAAAGGAGGAAATCATTGAAAAAATAGCGGTTCTAAGAACAGAATTCCGAGGAAAATATCGCGATATTGGTATGATTTCAAAAGCTTGTAAAGACAAAAATTCTGTCACGGTCATTTTGACCCCTTATTTGGCAACTTTGAAGAAATTATGTCAACAAATGGAATATGTAAATGAAAAGACAAAGGTGAGTTTATTATTCCAACTTTCAATGACATCAATATAACTGTTGTACAAAGTGTTAATTGTCTATTTTTCTTCGTTGTAAGCAGACCGGTGATGTGACCCTGGAAGACCTTAGCATCGCTGAATATACCGTTAATCAAACTGAGGAAATTCTCCGATCTTTTAAGTCAGAAATCGGTGCGTATTAATAGCTCATGAATAGAAGTGTCACCTGTATTCTCAAAAGGACCAACTAAAATTAATAAAATGTACTGTAAAATATTTTAGAACAGGTAGACAGTTTGTACGATGCGGAAGTTGCTCGTTGTGCGGAGCAAGCTAAATTAGCTGAAATCCAAGCACACGCCGATGCAGAATATCAGCAGCAATTTAACGTAGTTCAAGGAACTTCCGAAGTGGTCCCTGTACAGCAAGAAGCAGTAAATAATGTTAGCGAAAATAATGTGGGGCAGATCGAGACAGCAGAAGCTAAAGCGGGGCAAGAATTCAATAAAAGTTCGAGTATTGAAAGCATAGCACAGTCTGTTTCGGCAGAAGGCACGCCTACTCAAGAAGCAGAAACCCCTCCCTTACCTGAAAAGAATGAGGAAGGTAAATATATTGTCAACACTGTCTTCCTCCCTGTTGTGATAATGGGATGTCAACTTTTACTCCGTAATTTTAGATGCCGTGTTCCAATGCATCGACAGAGAATCCTTACAACTGTATATAGGCAGTCAATTGTTATTGGAGAATCAGGCGAAAGTTTTAGAAGAATTTGTACGATCGGATGCTACGAAGAAATTTAGATTCGAGTGTCAGAAGGCAATAAACATACCGATGAACGCTATTTCTGCTATAAGTGAGCAGCATTTGCGAGATAAATACGAAAGAGTAAACAACTTGCTCATTGGGAAATCGAATCCAAATCCTTGTCAGTATCCACAAGGGTCACTGTTCTGCCAGGAGATATTGGCGAAGACTTTGGTCGTATGTATCTCGAATCTTTTAATGCTTTTCTCTATTTTTAGCATCGTAAATATATCTTAATTATTTTTTATAGTCTCTCGGTGAAACTCTGGTAGACACGAAACCCGAAGCTGCGTTTCCAGTAGCTGCAGTAGCAGTTGCAGTATGGAATGATCACGTGGACTTCGGGCACCTGTTGTTGGCATATTTCCATAAAGTTTGTCCATTCACGGTACCTGTATTCATGCCACCACATGAAGGACAGCTGACTGAAGAATATTACAGATCATTAGGTTACAAATATTCCGATAATGGTGTTGTGGAGGAACAGAATAAATTCCTGAAGCGGATGTCAGGTGTAATGAGATTGTACGCATCTGTAATTGTTACCAAGCAGAGAAGGGGGGTGACGAAGATTCATCCTTATGGCCTTCAAAATGCTTGGAGATGGTTGGCTGCAGTATTAAACATAAGTAAGTTTTATCCTGTGAAGCTTGGTAATTATTTCGGATTTTTTCAATACTGTAGGACCATTATTTTTAGTTCCAAGGCCCGAGATTGCTGATATTTGCGCGACACTCCTGCTGATCATGTTAGAAGTTACTGGAAACGCACTGTGGAATGCCTACCCGAAACAGTTTCCTAAATTATTGACATTGCTTGTGACAGAGTATTATCCACGATTACAAAAATCCGGTGACAACTGCGGCGGGCCATTTCAACGTCTCGAGTTGTTCTTAAAAACTACATTAACGTCGGGTTCTATACCACCTCCAGACGGACAGCTACCTCAGAATTTTTGGTGATTTTTCCACCAAATAATTTAATACTAATAGCCTTAGGCAACTTCTGTTTATACAATTATCGCTTGTATACAAATGTATTGAATTTATATAAAGACAAGTTTTACATTTTTGAGCATTGTCCAATATAGATTCCGATCTTCTATTGAAGGATTGTTCATGTGAAATTTAATTGCATGTATGGGAGGTGTACATATCCACTTTATAGACTATCGGAAGTTGTCAATATATTTATTTGAAATATAAAAGTACATGTAAAAAAATATTTAAAATGTCGTTAATGATTGATAAAACGAAAATAAGTTCATAATCTTAATAATAAGGCACACTGGTCACAACAAATTTCTTCGCACCGATATCATACGAAGATGAGGAATTTTCCGCGAATCCGGTGATACCGTAGAGCCTTAGTCGATCCAACCAATCTTCGTCCTTGTTCATATTAAATAGGTACGTCGAAATTTTGTCCACCAAATTACCTACAATAATAAATAGGTTTGATAAACTGTCATTTCTTGTCGACCCTGAAAATTGATCCTTACCCGCAAGGTTTTTGTTGACCATAATTCTGTATGGTGGCAACGGGCCAAAACTGGTGAGAATCTGAAGCGACTCTACACCGGGCATAGTATTCTTGTGATATTTAATAACCGGAGCTTCTAGGATTCCGACTTCGGCTTGTTTTCCCGCGACCATCTGTAAAGCTTCAATTTGCGAGCCAGCATCTGGAATGTCCTATCGTTAACATCAACTGTGCATATAAAAAAAAAAGGATTGGCGTTTTATTCACCTAGAGTGTTTCCAAAGAAGGCAGGGCTTTCACCCCTAGCGTGTAGATGATTAAACAAAAGTCCTGCAGCTCCGATTTTTTTGTGTCTGTCCGGCAGAGCACATCGATGTCCTCTTAAATCCGTTATTTCCTACAAAACAAATACGCCATTGTCTTTCTAACTTCTATTCATCGTCGGAGGAGGAAAGTTCTGCTCACTTTAACGTATGGAGCCCTATCTGTGGCGACGACAAGATCGGCGTATACACCTCCAGTTTTGTCCTTGTTGAGACGATGTTCGAAAACGAAAGTTACCGACAACAATTCCCCGCCGTCCCACTCATCACAGGCCGGTAAGACAGCTGTGCAAAATACGAACGATTAATCGCACTCGGTAGACATTGTCCTTCAGTACGAATAGCGGAAATACCTATATCCGTTACTTCTTTTGCGACCGGTCTGTCGGGTCTTGCTTCATGGAGGAGAACCACCGGTTTTCCGGTTGCTGCTTCTATCGCTTCCCCCAGGATCTCGAAAAGACTGATGGGCAAAGAAGGCACTAAATGTGTCGCCAGGACCAAGGGACGACCGTCCAAATTAGGTGTTGGCAAAGGTACGCGTTTTCTTGGCACGGCTACGTTCGAAGGTAAAATAGTATTGTCCTGAAAGGTCGTCGATAATTGTCTAAATCCTACTAATTTGGTTTACAAACATTCCGGAGACGTAAATATGCAAATGTCCTTCATCGCTAATTAATAACAGTCTCCTTATACAGTTGATGAATTGCCGCTATTCTACGTACATTTTTTTCGAGAACTGGAATCATCGTGATTTTTTCTGTCTCATTATCGGATTCCTTAACAGCCGGCATTGTTTCTGGCTCGTTAACTTCGATCGGTTCATCCTCTATTTCATCGGTTACCATCTTCTCGTCCCCCACCACTGGATTTTCCTCAGGTTCTTCAGGTTCGATAACAGTCTGACCATTTTTGTTGATGATAATGCCGGTATTGCACAGCTTCTCGTGAATCACGGTCATTAAATTAGACTCTGCCTTTCCAGAACTGGAATTCTCCACTGACATGGCCGTTGCTGATACGGACATCATTCCAACTGAATTCTTAATCATGCTCGATGATTGTGAAACTGCCACAAATAAATTATTCCTACTTTGACCTCGAAATTACAGGTTTACTCGTTTGGAATTGTTCTCTGACGAATGCGCTGTTCTATTGTTCATCTTTGTGAACATAGTGCGGTATGCTGATTGCACATAATCTTATCACGAGAAGACTTAAAAGTACGGAAGAAAACTCGAACGGCGTTTATAATTACTACCGACCCTTGGTTAGCATCGTAATTTATACAAAGTTAATAATACGAAGACTCAAGTACTCATGACCTTCTTGATTGTTGACAAATACTGTACGAAACGAGACCACAAGGTAAATTCGTCAAGACCTTGTATACACTTTAATTTATTTGGATTTCGATTTCGTACGATTTCGCGGACGCACGAATACGGAAGAGACGTGATATTCGTTGAAGCATGATATTGATTTACAGTCGAACAGGCGGAAACGCGATGGTAAAGAGCCAAAGAGGTGTAAGTCATGAGTAGTTCGATGCAGCTGGTAGTACGTAGGGCTGAGGAGAAACCGTAGGAATAACTTACTCGGCTTGGACGGTCTGACAGGGGGACCGACGACGGGTTCGCTGTTGTTTGGTACGAGGAGGTGGTTGACCGGTTACCTCTCCTCCACGACGACCGGCTGTCAACTTGTCGCCGAGGGAACACGGATTCGTAATGCAGGCTTACAGGAGGAGGGCGCAGTTACGAGTCGTAGAGGTGGGCATATATCTATCGTCCAGTGCGAGCCTTCGCTATGGCCGATTATCATCAGTCGTCTACCGCGTGATGCTTGCGTGGTCCGCAAGAAACTGCGATCCTCCGACTGCGCCGAGGCCAACAGACCGATCGTTTCGCGGACATTACCTCAGGAACTTTGATCGTCCGTTCTCCCGCTTTAGCTCCTACCTCCTCGGATCTCCTACCACTATTTTTCTTCTTGCAAAACATCAGCAGCTACTGGGCGTAGCACGAAAGTACCGGCACGTAGGGACATTTGGCCTGAGGTTATTTAACAGCCAGCCTTCAATAAACCTACGTAAACCTGTCCTGATGTAATCGAATTTAACTGCTTAAGCATACCTAAATAGCTAAATGTAAACTGTGTTAGCCAGCTTGACGTATTTTCATGTTTCGTAGCCGGTAAGAGAGCATGACACTGGGCCAGGATTTCTTGCGAGGTAATTATTTATATCGGTTGTCGATAAGGCTGTCGTTGTGTGCGGTGAGTCTTGCAAACGGACGAAAATCCCACCGACCCGATAGTTTGAATCACGGCCGATGAAGACTTCATCCGGACGCATAGCTCACGATTCAGCCCAGCCCTAGTTAAGTCCTTCCACGAGACCAACGGGACCAACCAGCAAGGGCCTTGTACCACCCGGAAATTTCACCTACCAGACCTTCTTTCGATTGAGAGCCATCATTGGTCCCTCTCGTGCCACTCGTCAACGATTCAAGTATTCAATGAGGGGTGCTACTTACAAAAGTATCGCCAAGAATGCACGCACCAAAATTAGAGAGGACCATTGGTAACAGGGTTTATCACTTATCCAACGGCTATTTAGCGATTGGATCAAGAAGGCTAGAGCGATTTACCTTATAGACAGAGAATTTTCTGAGGATTGTAAGAGACGACGCACGATTCTTGAGGCAGCTGACGTCGCTGTATGAGGAATGTTGGATCGTCGGCGGTTTGGTTGGTGATCAAAGGCTCGGTCGACCGTACGTTACAACGTTATTACCATTGGAGGGGGACTTTGTGGAGCAGTCTATTTGGCGGTGCGATGAAACGTGAATGAAACTTACGCGAGAGGAAATGGCTGGGTCCTCCTGGTCCCTTGGAGGAACGACTGGCTGGATTCTTTGGGGAAGATGGGTTCACCGTGCGTTGGACCGACATTGGCTGATGCCATTTACCGCATTCTCATTATCGCGAAAATTCACGTGTTACGTAAAGCCCTCTGCACCGCTTCGCGCATCTTCGGCCAATTAACGGCCGGCGTTTTTATCGCACCGTCACGGTTCAAGAAGAAGTCGACGATGGCGTGCGCCGTAGACGTGCCGAAAACCTACGACAGAAAGCCGATTAAAAGCTCGTCGCCTTCGGCCGATATACACGGGCGGCCGGATGCGAATTAACCTTGCGAAAATTTCGACAGAAATACTGGGCTTTAGCGCGGCGTCCACATCCTTGAGAATCCCACGGAAACGCATTTCAGCGATAAACTTGCCAACTGAGCTCAATGGCCAGTTTTTCCCTCCTACTTTTTCACTACAAGACAAGACATTTTGCTTTGATACAGTAACTTTGGAGAACCAATGATACCTCTCTGTACCCTAAGTCAATTCTGAGAACAAAAACGAAACGAGGCTACAGGATCATGCAACGTGGAAAGGACGGAAAAATGATTGGCCGACGATGATGTCACTGTATGGAATGAAGCCTGGAAAGCCTTACGGCATGGTTAATTCCGCGAAGCTCTCTGAGGTAGGATCGGTCCCAGGAGGGAAGATTAGCGGGAAGTATCCGAATGGCGTGACATTGTGACTGCCGTGTAAAAAGGAACGGAGTCTTTTGCTAGGCTTTTGCAAGCGGCCGAGTGGCTGGTTCGAGCTGTGTTTCCGCGTTCCTTAGCGGCGCGAGTTGCGCTCAATTCGCCGGTTGTCTCGCACGAGGCTGAAGAACAGAAGAAGCTCATCGAATCCGTGCCCCGCATACCGCTCGTAGTTACGTCCCGCGATGTATATTCACTGCCAGCGACGGCGATGTCGTCGTCCTCCTTCCGTCCCCCGTTTCTCTCCTCTGGCGTTTTCTCGCGACCCACCCCCTCCCCGGCTCTCCACCTTCTCGTCGCTCTGGGCCCGAGTGACAAGCGCCAAGAGGAAGGAGCGCGATTAATACGGCCGACAGGAGGACGGGAGGGAGGAAACCCGTGGCGCTTGAACCTGCTGGCGAGTTTCGCTAAACTTCGGATCCGCCGCGAGCTTCTCGTTAACTCATCGTCCCATCGTCACGTGACTTTTTCCACTCCCGAGCAAACGATTTCGGAAGGCCAGCGCGGGCCTGTCTTGTTGGGGCTTTGCGAAATCGTGACGAAACGTAACGCGACTGATGGTGAGGTCGGAAGAGTAAAGAGCGAGGAAGGAGGGAAAAGATGCTAATCTTGAGTAAACATCCGAGCCTGACAATATAGCTAAACTCGAGAGAAACCGCTATCAAACTATGGTTTCGCCTTTAGATATGGGCACTGGTGTTATACCGATGAAGATATTCGTGTTCTCCGGTTAAGGGGATGATCGAATGGCAGGGACCGGTGTGTGACTCGATTGGAGTATTTCCGTCGATGAACTCGCGGGCCACAAGTCACTCTTTGCCTGGACTTTGTCCTGCCGTATCCTCCACAGGCTAGACAGGAGAGCTACAAAATGACAGTGCCGTGTAAGCCTGTTCTAAGCCTGCTCTACGACGTCGATGTTCGTGTCATTATCAAAATGATCAACCAAATACACGTATTACAAACACGGTGAAGCTAATAATCTCCGAGACATTCCTACACTTTTTGCAAACTTTCAAGCAGAATATGCCGATTCGAGCAAGTTCCAAAGAAGCTTCTGGTAGCAGTATTGTGATGATCGAATCAACGTATGACGTATTACTTGTGTTGAAACAAGTGTCTCGCGACATCTAACGATCCTTGATAAGGCACCGACCGAAAGGAACAATCTGCCGACGTACGGCTAATTGCTTGAGGTCTCACTTCATTTGCGTGCGCTTGTCATCGCGTGTTCCTCTTTCAAACATGTATTCCAACGTGTGCTACTTTGGCTAATGAAGCTAGAGTTATGGTTTTTCGCTGAGTGGCCTAACTGGGTCCAACCGAGCGCCGAAAGAATCGGCAATTGGGTCGATTCTCTAATAGATTAATGGTGAAGAATTGCGGCAGTTACCTTGCGGTTCGTGTGTCTGGCTCGCATTGACGATCGGTCTCACGAGTTTCGTCGGACCTGTAAAAACGGCATACAAGGTCTCCGTTGAACAATTCGTAGGAGCAGCTCGCAGCAACTGACCGCTAGCCGATGGTTCAGCGGAGCGAGGTAATTTTCCACGCGCGTCGTGTTGGCGAATAGTTTGGGGCCGGGCAAGTGAGCACGACGATGAAGAAAACGATAAGCGAGTGCCGTTGTCACGAGACGGATCGGATCGCGGGGATCACGTGAACGTTCGGCGGAAGGCTTTCCTGGGCACGGCGGTAATCGGAATTTCGGTGTGTTGTCGTGCCGGAGAGAGTGCGCCGGACGAGGTACGCAACCGGAACCGGCAAGTAGGTCACTGTCATTCGTCGGTTCACCGTCGGTTCGCCGTCGGCAGACGCCGGGAACGCGCTTTGAAATTCTCTCGAGCGAGTCGAAGTGGACGTTACGACGGGTTCGAAGGAACTGGCCGACGGGGTGCCGACGAAACGAGATTCCTGCCTCTGCTGCGCCGGCTCTTTCCTCCTCCTGAGACCAAACGCTACTCTGCGCCCGCCCGCTCGGCCGCCTTGCCCTGCCAACGTCATCGTCCGCGATCATCGCCGCGGTTCGTCATCCGACCCAGTCCTCCGCGCCAGTCTGACGTCATCCGTCGATGCTGTCATCGCGCGGGTTCGCCGTCTCCTACCATTAAAAATTGCTTCAGAACCGTCACACCAGTTCCCCGCGTCCCTTCCCCTACGGGAGAATGCCCTGGGTACAAATTCAATCAAAATTTCGCTGGATTCTTCTACGCTTTCCTTCAAATTTCTCCGCTAGGATCTTTACAAGGTCGATCTAAGATGGTCCCAAATTCTTTCTGGGCAATCATTAAGAGCCTTACCTCCTAGAAAAATGTACAAGGCAATTGTCCCCTCAGTAGGAACGGCATCGTTGCCGATCATCGACGTTATTAACGTATGGGTTAATTATGTTGCGTCAGTTCTTCCAACACCGTCACGTCGATTCCCTCGGAACTACGCTTAAAGCAAGGTTTCGCGTAAAACATTACTCCAAAATTGCCGGCTATTACGAAGCGTTATTATTACAGCTGTGGGTACAACCACTCGAGGACAGACGTTCGAGGAATTAAGTCATGAATTTATTTCCGATTATTCGAAGATAAGCAATACGTGTAGTAAGCGAGGAACTCAGGCCTCTGTGTAGCTGGCGAGGATTAGTCGGGACTAGCGAAGAAAGTTAGATGCCGCATTACATCCGCCATGTGATGATCGCGATTCGGTACAGTGATCGCCGCGAGGAGGATTTCCTGCCAATCGTCACTGGGTCATCGTATGTTCCTTCATCGGGCTACGAGCCTCTTTTTTCCAGAACACGCATCTGCCTATCCCCTTCCCTCTCCTGGCGGGGAACGCTCCCTCGAGAGGATGGAGAACGAGGAGGAGGAAGTTTGACGCATCGCGACCTCCTCAAGGTGAACTTGCGAATGCGGCCGTCTCTGACATTGGCGTAGTCAACACCTTATACCACGTCTTCCTTTATTTCTCCCAAAAGATACAGTCGTCCAATTCTCTCTGTTATAATCCTGCGACAAAGAATGTCCAAACTGTCTTAATGATTTGAGAAAGATGACGAATCTTCTTGTACTATTTTATGCTGAGGGCTGAGAGCGAGGCTCTGTGAATGAAGAGGGAAGGTTCGAAGAAATCCGGAAAGTGGGGTTTATGCACAGCTCTCTCGTACATCGATTCCCTCGGTCGACGTCAGCGAAGGTATTGCGGACGGAGAGCCGGTAGCGCTGACTCGTCGGTTAACCTGGCCCAGAAACTAAGCCGGAACTGCTCGAGGAATCAATGACCTTGGCACGGGTATCGTCAGGACACGCGGCCAATGCTGGAAGAAACTTTCAACCGAGATTTTAGTTTCACGAGCATTAGATTAAACGTCGTCCTGGCTGTCACAGTGCGCAATTATAACTCAACTTCGAAGGTCAAAGGGGTGTTGAAAAAGTTTATTTTCAATATCCATGTTGCCATACGGTTAGAACTTCTTCACCGAGAAAGCCTCGTCCTCGTGGAATTCTGAGCTAACGTCTTAGAAATGTATCTTCCGTGCTGCGAAAGCCGATTCACGGTATACGAGTAATAATTCAAATATTTTTACGGCTTATGCTTTGATACATGAGCCTTAGCGGAGTAGAAAGATGTACTCCGTAAATCGTGTTCCATATTCTCAATGATATCCTGTTACGTTACAAGTCAATATGAAAATTAATCGAACGTTCGGTCAAAAAACCAGACGAATCGGACGAGTGTATATTCTATCCCTGTAATTATAAGGCAAACGTAGGTCTTCAGTTGCGGTATATTGAATTAGAGAGCATCGGGAACATAGTCGTCCATCTGCGGGAAAAAGAAAAAGCGCGTTTATTCAGTAGCTAGATAATTCCTCGAAGATTCTTATGACGTTTCGTATATCCGGTATGTTGGATACTCTCTCCAAATGAAACTCGACCAATTCACATTGGGAATGTGAATTTCCATCGCCCCAATGCCGAGATATCAGATTCGAAAATTCAGGCCAGTTTACTTCAGGACAATGCTGTTACGACCTTTCAAGAACGGTAATAAAGGGGGCTCAAGTAACTGGATACAGAATTTAAATAATTTCATTCAGAATACTTCACAATCCAAACTGAATTATCCACATACTTGGCAGAGTCTTCATCGCAAGTCCTTAGAAAACATCCTACGTTAAACATGGTCTATTTTGTCTATTTTAGAAGTATCAATATCAAGTATTTGAAATTCGAATTTGGAGTAGTGTCTGTTATCGAATATTCCTACCAGATGGCAGGTAGATCGATTTTCCTACGATCAGCTGTTCAAATCACGTCCTTGTCACAAGGCTATTCGAGAACACGTTGTACGAGGATAAAAAATAGCTGTCAATTCTTGTTTGAAATTATATAAAATACGTGCGTCATATTTAGTTTAATAATCATGTCGAAAGTGTGTTGTGTCTGTGAACGAGAAGGAGCGTCATACAAATGTCCAACCTGCAAACTTCCTTAGTGAGTATTGATAGGTTAGGTTAGAATAATTTTGGAGTACAAACTTGTATCGTATTTTTAATTTACATTATAGTTGTTCCCTACAATGCTGTAAGACTCACAAAAGTGGCGATTGTAAACCAATTGAAATTCCGTCGAACCAAGTTGAGGTTGAAAAAAATACACCTGCAAACGAGGCCATGAAATACGATTTCCCAACGGAAGATACCGTACCGCTGGAAAAGTTACAACAATTGAAAAACAGCGCTGAAGTGAAGGACTGTTTAAAAAATCCTCATGTCAGGAGTATCATCGAGGCAATTTTAAATGACAAAGATCCCACGAAAGCTATAGGATTGGCAATGACAGAGCCAATATTTGTTGAGCTTGCTGATGCTTGCCTGAAAGTGGTTGAACCTCCAGAAGAAAAAAGGCCATGCTGACATTATATCATCGCGTTGAAGTAAGTCATTTATTTGGAAATTTCATTGAGGGTATGAAAGGTTATGGGTATAGATTTATAAATATTTTATTGACCATGATGAAGAAGGCATCTGGATTGCATGTTGGGATGGATGAGTTGTTGAGTAACTTGAACTCAAACTTTTGTTCGAAAGAATATCAAAGTTCCGTGTGTTGCGCGTAATAAGTGGACACGTAGCTTTCGAGATCTTCCGGAACCGGTGCTCCATCGAGTTCCATTCCCAAGGCATGATACCTCTTCCTTACGTGATGAGCAGCCATTTTTGGTTGTCTGTCTCTCGTGAAAAGTCCTTTCTTATTCCCTCCCACCCTCGTAAATGCTATCGGGAGCATACGACATTTGTAGACATGTACCAGGTTTTCAAAATTCTATATTTATACCTTGTGTGCAAAAAGAAAACTTACTTTGTGCTGTTCGGAAGTCTGCAAAGTTCCAAATGAATTCCCCAATAAAGAATCCTTCTAACCTGAGTCGATCGAAGGCTTCGAAATGCCGGGAAAATAATTCAGTTTGGTATTCTTCGCTCCAAACATATTCGGGCAGCTATATTCGAAAACTAAACGTTACTCAAAATCCTTGAGAAAGAAAGAAATCGTTTACATACCTCGTGAAGTCCTGGCATGGTATCCGCCCCGTATTCCGACATAAGTACAGGCTTGTTATACTTGTGATGCCAAGCTTCCGCTTCCGCTATGACCCGATCGACGATCATGTCCAATCTTCCCGTGTTACTGTACCAGGAATTGTACCGGTTGAAACTGATTATGTCCAGGAATTCGCCTGCTTTATCTTCCTGCAGTGAAGAACACGGAACGTTGACAATTCTCGTTCAATTTTGTAGCCAGAATGGGGTACAGGAAGGAGTTGATTTGTTTTTTTTAAGGCATTCAAATACCTGAACGCCCCGTGCCAGAGCGATCGTCACGGGCCTGGTGGGATCCAGTAACTTGGTATGGTGGGCAACTTGCTTGAAATATTCTCCAGCCTCGTGTAACTGGGTCCTGGGTTCGTTGGCGAGGGACCACATGATCACCGACGGTCGGTTCTTGTCCCTCCTCACCAGCTCCGAAAGCGACATTTTGTGCTTGCGCAGCAACTCCGCGGAGAAGTTCTCCGTGTCGACAGAGGGACATTCATCGATGATGAGAATACCGAGCCTACAAAATAATGGACACCGTGTAAGATGTCACGATTAAAGATTTTTTATACAGAATTACAGGGTTGTGCGTAACTTTCGGCTTTTGTCATACCTATCGGCCATGTCCAGCACTTCCTCGCCATAAGGGTAATGACTGGTCCTGTAGGCGTTGGCACCGACCCACTGAAGGAGTTGGTAGTCCCTCGTCGTTGTGACTAGGTCAAACCCACGTCCCCTGATCGCCGAATCCTCGTGCCTTCCGAATCCCCTCAAGTACACCGGTCTCCCGTTCAACAGGAGACTCGTGTTCGTCCATATCAACGTCCTTATGCCTATTGGTAGTCTGTAGACGTCGGTACCACTGGCGTTTGCCACCGACAACCGCACCTTGCATTTGTACAAATCATTAGACTCTTTGAAATGATTTTAAACGGTCGGGAGATGATTGGAAGAGGGCCGTATACTTACCTCTAAAGTGTACAAATATCCAGGCTCAGGATCCATTCCCCTGGGCCACCATAGCCTGGCGAGCGGAATTTTCACGGTTCCCGACAACCCGTAGACCGATTCCTTGCTGGCAACGATATCGTCTGCATCGTGAATTGTCACTTTGCAGACCGGTATTTCGCCATCTCTCAGTCCAGCCGGCTGGATGATGTACTTGACGATTCCCATGTCGCCTATCAACCCTGTCCTCACGGTAATATCCTCAATGTACACCCGCGGTTTCGTGTAAAGCACCACGGGCCTAGGGAATCGTAGATTTCGGTCATAAAACATTTCACTTGGCGTGAATATTCGGGAAATCGAGTCCGCCGGACATTCTTTTTTCCGCATTATTCTCAATCGAGCAACTGTGAGGTTTAATTACGGTTGCAACGCTCCAGAGATTCCCTCGCGTATCGTCACAATGGCAGCGATGGTAATCTCTGGAGCATTAGTGAAATACTTATCGGTTCAGAGGACATGGAATGTTTTGTCAACTCTACGTTACTACTTCTTTCTGGTATGCCTCTCATTCGGTACGAATAGTCGTTAACGATGGTTCAAGCAAGTCAATAATTTTTCTTGCAATTTCCTTTGATCCATGACCTTTGCACCGCCGAATATCCTTGACACACTTGGGAGGATAAACTTTATCGGCAGAAACGATAAGGAGAAAATCTAAGTGAGCGCCAGTGTCATAGTGTTGGCGATTCTCTTTTTATCGAGGAGCAATCTCGTTGACCCATTCTCCCGCAATTCATATACACTTTCCAAGGCACGTTAAGAGTGTCGACAATGTATTTCTCACTTGCCTATGAATGCCGGCATAGTTGAAAAAGTCGAAGGTATAAGTCTGTAGGTGTACGGTTCCATTGTCGGTGTCGGCGTTGATGATTTTCCCTTGAGGTACACTCGTCTGTATTAGACTATTATCCACGACCACGGTAATACGGTTTTTCCCTCCGTAAATTAGGTAGGACGATATTTCAGCCTCAAAGGGAAGGTGGCCAATTTCATGGTTGGTCACGAGACCACCGTTGACCCACTGATGAACAAGGACAGCCCATTAGTTTCTCTTTTAGACCGACCTTTGTATTTCTAATTCTTAACGACGATCGTACCACTTGAGCCAAGTAATTTACGGAACCGAATCGCACGAAAACCCTTTGATCCATCCAGGAGGAGGGGACGAAGAAGGTCCTCTGGTACCAGACACTCCCCACGTGATCCCTGAGGGCTCTCGACGTAGTGATGTCATTGTACGAAGAGGGTACTGGCATTTGTATGACCTTCCCAGCCTGTACAATCAAACGTACCAACAAATTTAATCATACTATTCCGTTTCAATGATTTCAAACTAATGACGAAGCCGGGAACTATGAGTCTAAAAGGGTGGTTTCGTTATACGAGTCCGCTTTGATCTCTGGTAGTTTGAGTTAATTGAATTGTTACCTGTGACAAGTCATCTGAGTACCATTCTTCACGATAGCCCTTGAGAGCATCGCCCGAAGGAGAGGCTACGAAATTCCACAATCCATCGAGGGATTTTACCTTGAAAATCAATGCCATCGAAATTAAGAAAAACGATCATGATGATTGGCAGTATCGAGGCCGTTTTTTTTGGTAAAGCGTATTTACCTCTCGACTTTCGCTGTCTCGAGGGTAAAGCAAACCGGGAAGTAACGTCGGGGAGGGGTCTTCGGGTGGTAAGGAAAATGATTTGAGGCCCACTTCGAGATACTCGTATTCCGTTCCTGATTCGTTCGCCAAAGCGGCACTGATTACCAAAAACAATAGCTGCCACATGTCTTATTAATTTACCTGAAACGTAAAAATCTGTGAAACCTTAGGCCAATGATACCATCAGATTAAGTGACGTTTAGTTTCTACTGCTTATGCAAATGCTGACGCATAACGTTGTAATATTTAACTCGCCAGACAGAATAATTGCACAAGTTGCTTCGTAAATTATTCCTACTGTTTACAAGGCTACAAGTTTTAGGTGTGAACGTGACATAATAACATTGTTTACATTAGTCCTATTAAGAGCATTAAACGCCAGTTGAGGAAAATATATTTCAGTTTGCGTAGAGTTCTTGTTGCGTCAGTTTATCTCCAGTTTCGCGAGAACAATTTTATCGTACAATTATTTGTAATGACAGATTCGTAAAAGCATTTAAATCTTATAGCATTCTTCCACGTGAAGAATTTATTTCGCATGGCCTTCTAATTTACATAGCTCGATAAATCTTAGATTCCCACTGACGCGTGTTTATCGAATTGAGCCAAAAGTGAAACGTGTTAGCGCGTCTGCCGATCGCGAGAAACTGACATTTCAAAGACAATGTACTACTTTCTTATCCGACTTTACACGGCCTTTTGGTATCTCGGTAAAATAATTATCTCGAATGTACATCACGCGATAAGGTCAGCACTTTCGCACCTTACATCACATTCGATAAGGCAATTTGGATAAACACGAATATGTTTTTACCATGTATTTCAATACCGTTACGAATTTTGTCGTTGCACTACCGTTTAATAATCATGCACGATGTTCCCTGTTATCAAATGTTTCCGACTCAGCCGTGTTAGCTGCTTTGCATAATTTTGTCGACACACAATTCTGACGATATTTTCTGAGAAACGTGCAACGTGTTCCTCAGCGCTTTATGACCGGTTTATTCGTTTTCGAGATGTTAATTTCAGGCACCGTTTCACATACTAAATGTGTTTGCCAGGTAGAATAGGTGTTGGTTGGACCGCGTGTGAAAGCAAAACACACATTCCTTTTTCGCGTGTATTCGTGGCGAGACGATCGTTTTACATAGTAAATATGTTGGTGCGACAGGCATCAGTCGGATGATGAATCACGTGGGAAAATGCGGGTAGATCGAGGCCTCGCGTTCAACCGTTCGATAGTAAGGTATCGGTCAATGAAAATGAGGGTCCGTTCAGAAAAGGTGGTTTCTTCCGCAGGTCGGCTCGTAGTTTCTGTACGGTTGAGGAAGGTTCGTCGCGGTATTATCGCGCGGATAACGGTGAGAGGTTTAGGAGGGGTGAGGGGGGGGGGGGCTAAACGGGCCCCGGGCAGTCGGGTTCTCATTCGCGGCAATATCGGCTTCCTGGCACGGTGCCCTCCTACCAGGGAGCATACTTCCCTTCCCAATGCGTCAAATTGTTTCCTCGTGGCATGTCCCTAATTCTTCGAATGGGCACGTTGTCGCGCGGACTCAACAATTGCCGAGGAAATTGTCATCGGCCTTCTTCTGCTTTCGCCCGTCCGGCCGGTTTCCGGGCGCAGCATGCGCGGTTTCCTTGATATTCCACGGATAAACAGGCATCACCGTGTATCCACGTTCTCGGTGGAAAAACCAAGGACCGTTCTGGCCCCCTTTTTGTCGAAACCCATTAGGAATATTGTCGTTGGACGAGTGCCAGCCGATTTTCCTGGCCAAGGTACACAACCCTGGGGATCGGTGGACGGGCAAAGTACAATATTTGCCTCTCGTGAAAATATCGGCCCGGTGGGATTCATGCTCGACTCATTGTTTGATTTCCGCTGCAGGTGCGCAAATTTCCGCGCGAATACTGTTTCGCTCCGTAACTCACTTTCAACGTGAAACCGTTTAATTTGCTCCGTTCAAACGGGGAGATGACCGTCAAAATGTGTGTTTAACGAGATCGTCAAAGAGCCCCCGTGCCATGGATTTCCCTGATTCATTGATATTTTTGCACAATCAATGGAACGAATGCGAGTTGATAATTCTGTGTACTTACTCGTGCGAGTTTAACGCAGATCCTTTAGCTTTTGACCGACCGTTCGGGAATCCTAGCGGACTGCACGTGAAATGGACCAAGTGGGTCCTGGATCCCTTTCCGGGGTAAATCGTTGAATTCTCTCTGGCGATTCTATCCTTGCCTTTTCCTACGTCAAGTCCCTCTCCCTTCGTCTGTCGAGCGGTTCTTGTCCGCGAGCTTGGCTGGCTCTTCCTTCCTCTGCTCGGCCCTTTCTCGTTTTCCCTTCCTTCCTCTAACCCCCCCGTATTTCTCTTGCCGCGGCAATCTTTCTCTCCTCGTCCGACTGACCGGATTCAGCAAGAGGAACCGCGTGGCTCGACGAGCGTTCTCTCCTGGAGGGACCCTACGCCACTAGATGGGAATCGGTTTCCTATCCCATCTGTGCACTGAGCTCACGGGCCGTCCGACCGAGTCTTATATACCGGGTGCTCGCCTGCGTGCTAGCATCAACACCAGAGCGAACCGCTTATCCGATTTCGGCTACCGACACACGTTCTTCCGCAAATCTGCATTCTCACCCTCGAGATCCAACGAGAACTACACTCCCTCACCTCCCCCTCCTCTTCCTCAATTGGTTTCCCATTTTCCTGGAGATCTCAAAATGAGAAGACTAGGAAATCCAGGTTCAGGAGCCGAGGGAACATCTTCGGCAAACTTTCGTAATATACTTTGCAGCAGAACAGGTATTCACCGATCGAATCGTCTCTTCTCGATACACTGTCGATTTTTATTATTATTCATGAAGAATTGGGGAGGGGGGTTGTTAAAGCGTCAACGACGGGCTTAACGTGTGAAGAATTCGCATTGACATGCTTGTAGTCGGCAAGAAAGAGGTACGATAGGAACTGAGAGATAAATTCGTTATCTATGCACAGTAGCCGCTTGTAGAGTGAAGAGATAATCAGTTAGGGTATAACGGCCGTTCCACGCGATGAACCTGTTCGATGTCGTCGCACAATGTGTTTAAACGACGACATGATCCAAGGAAATGTTACGAAAAAATATTCCACTTGACGAGGCGTTGAGGGAATGAAATTACGGTAATTTTTTCCTCACTCAATGGAAGTCTCTGCCAGAGAGTTCTGCGCGTAAACGTGATTCATGCGTTATCACGTAAATACGGTTCGGAGCACTGCTTTACGTGCCGTGCATTTTTCTGGAATTTAACGCATGCCGCATTCGTTCCTCGTTAAATTCTTTCTCACGTGTGGCGAATCTGCCTTTCACCACTGTGTTTGCGGGTTGTCAAAGATTATATGATTCAAGATTGACCTTATTAAATTAACGTCCTGATTAGGGGGCCGCAACAAATGATCATTCTATTTAAACTCCGTTTGATCATGATAATAAATCAGTGATGGAAATAACTGATGGGTTGTTGATGAATTATCAGCACTCGAATGTGGACCTTGGATGGATATTTTTTCCCAAAAACTGATAGGGCCAGGTTAACTCTGTAATTTTCAGGATATTTAGTATGGCGATTACTGGAAGACATAAAAAGCAATTGCGGCGACGGCGTTGAATACGTGCGGCTGTAAGCCATTTCGTAGTTTAGAGCCGGCTGGAAATAGTATTGCACATTAACCAATGGTCCAGGCTATTCGCTTCAATTCGCTCCATTTCCATTTCTTTCACCCCATTTCATCGATCAATGATTGCATTTGGGTAATGCATTTTCACCACGCGCACAATTTCGTTTTTATTTTCGACGATAAATGCAGACTAAAACCATAAAATTTTGTGGAAAATCGTTTTTCGTCTGCTTGGAGAAGGTCGAAGATTCAGGTGCGCAGAAGATTCAGAAGGGGAGGGATGGGGAAATGAGCTAGATAGCGCAAAGTCTGGAAGGATTCTAAGTGTGACTGGGTTAATGACCACACGATAAGCCAGTTAAGTTCGACGATCGATAGCATTGTGCAGAGGTGCATTCACCTAACGTCCATATCTCTGTCGTGAAACGAGACTATTTTCAAGATAATTGGGTATTCGGGTAAGAACGTTGTTCGTCGCCTAACTGCTCAAATACACGCTCTTGATGAATCATGCCCTCGGTTCTTTACCTCGGTAAAACGGATGCAACCCGAGCTAAAAGGTTCTTAATAAAGTATATAACAGAATGCTATACATCAAAGTAAAGGGTGGATGAAAGTGCTCATGAAAATTTCAATAGTCGTCATTATATTTTTCTTGTTACATTCATTTTTACACATAGTAAAATTTTACGAAGTATTTAATAGCTTATTGAATTATGAATTGGAGATTCTTCTTATCAATAGCGGGTATATTAATTATCCTGTCGGATCAGAATACATATACATATGTATTTTTAATGGAAAGATTCTAGTTTCGTTCTTCATTATGGCCCTCCCTGTTTTACCAACGTTCAGTAATTTCAATTCTCTTCGAGAAAGGAAAGATCAATCCACTGGTGGGTTGGCAAAGTCAAATTTATTAAATAATGATTTTCATAGGTTTTTTGCAAATATCATAATTCATTATACAAGATTTTTAAAATCATTCTGATCAAATTAATTTAAACGGCCAATGAATCCGGTTCGTGGCGCCCATCAACGGTCAAAGATGTAACTTCCACTTCGGAACATTTATGTGTATTAATTGGACCATCGCACCGCGGAATTTAAAGGTATTTTAGTTTTGTACGATATTCAAAAAGTATTTTAATTTAGTGCATATCCTATAAACTATAATACTATTATCAACGTGAAAGTAACATATGTCGAATATATATAGATAAAAAACCTGAAATTTGACCTTCAGGTGCTAACCTCATTTCCTGTGAGTTTATTGATTTATTGGGATTTAAATACCAGTCGATACAATGTTTGATCGACAATGTTTGATCCTTCCAAAAGGAAGGAAAGTTTTATTTTCGTGATAGGAGGGAATAGTCGAGTTCGTAGTTCCGCTCGTTCCGGCTATTCGTTAGAATCGTGCGGTGTAATGGGAGTATCGAGTTAATTGGTAAAAAGGCGATTGACCCTCGCTGAGAAGAGGGATAGGGAGGTCACCACCCTTCGAAACAATCAGTGACTTCCGGCCCGGCGCGGCGTCTGTCGGTGAATCATTTTGATACTCCTGTATCAATGTTTTCGAGTCTCATCTCCCCGTGGAATACATTCGCCAGTTTTTTCACACATTTGCGCACGATAATGGCACGAATCGCGTGGAGTCATTCATCCACGTTTCCCTCGGATACGTCGTAGAGGAAAAAAAAGTCCACACTATGTTCGCAGGAGACCGTAATTAATTATACCTGAAAGGTAAATATATTTGGCATTTTGATTAAGTGGAGTAGGTCAGAATGGGTTAGCGACTCATCCAAACTAATGTATTGTCTGGACAAAGTCATTAGGGTCTTTCATGCGGGAATAAGTCTGACTTTGGCAAAGTCTGTATATGGCGAAAAAGTGGTTGGTAAGCGCCAGCGTTGCCCGGTTTTCCGACAGTGTGTTTCCGGCACGGGCTGCACCCACTCGTCTTCGGCAGGATGAATCCATCGCGGGTTATCTCCCTGCCTAACTGAGCTTTTATCTCGCGGGAAGCGACTGGTCGTTGGCCCACGGTTTTCCCTCTCTCTTCTCGAGGCCTGGTTTAACGACCACTCTTCTTCGCCGTGGCGACGTTAAAGCAATTTTCTAGCCCTCCTTCGCCCGGGTCTCAGGGTTGAAAAATGAATTACACGTGCCCCTCTGTTACAGCCTGCTCTGTCGATCGTTTAAAGCTCACTCTTGGAATTTTAAACAGATAATGGAACGACAGTTGAGTGAATCCCGAATCTCAGACTTTTTCGGACACGGATTTGATGTTAGCCTTGAAGGTGGGTGTCGTTGTTCGTGTCGACGACGAGGTTGAAAACGACCTTCGCTGAGGTCGATGCATAATGGACAAGTTCGTGCGAACCTGGTCGTTGATCGAGGCCGTTGCTTTGTCGTGTGGGAGAGGAAGAAAGTCGGCTCGCTATCCTCACCGTCTCATTAGGGATCAGGTGTGTCCGGTCGTCGTCCCCACGGCAGACACGGCAATGTCATGGCCCTTAATGTCTGCTGGGTAAAAGGGCGGACGCAGTAATACGATACTGCCTCGGTTAGTCGCGTGTAAGCACGAATTTCCTACGACCTTTCTCCCCCTTCTCAGTGAATGAGGCCCCCGCGCGGGCTATCAGGCAAATAGAACGACGAGCACATTGCCTATGAATTTCGAGCTACCGTAATTTCCTTGCCAACTGTGTTTGCCTTGTAGAGGAAGCACCGATGCGGTACTCCCGTGTAAATCTATCTACTGTTACGTTTTCATAAATTATGTATAGGACGATCGAGCGAGTACTGAGTCATTGTCGACGCTAGCGGCTCTTGTTTTCCTGGCTACTTAAAATCGCTGTACGGCTACGTACAGGAGGCGAGGATGACTGGGCTCTTTAATATTACAGATGGTAGTTTCCCAGTGTATCGTATATTTCAAATCTGACATCGGAATACTCGTTCGCCAACGCACGTGGAGTTGTTCCGGCGCGACGTGTGGGTGGGTGAGACGTGGAAGGACAGGGTCGAATGCAGATGTTAGGGGGCCCATGGTTGTGCTGGCGGACCGATTCCCTAGGACACTGGATTCCGGGGAAATCACGTATGCCTTGAGGTTCTTAGGGAGCGGTCCGTGGTCGCAAAAACGGGTCTCCAAGGGCCGGGTCATCCATCGGCCGGATAAATCTAGCGCGTAGCGATGCATCTACGAGAGACAGAGAGAATCTCCTGAGTTTTTTTCCAAAGGAGAATGCTGCTTGTGGGAGGACCAAGGGAAGGAGAGAAGGGTGGGTCCCGAGGACGGACGCAGAGAGGCAAGAGACGAGAGAGCTCGAGTTCGACCGTGGCGGGGGTGTGCGGCGGAAGGAGAGGGAAGGCTCGAGGGGGCGGAAGTGGGGAAACGCACTGGGGGTCCTCGAAGAAACTGAGCGTCAGTCCCGCGGCACGCGGCCAACGATACATATGGGTGTCGCGCGTCGTTCCCACCGCCACGAGTCACGAATAAAACCGGCGGAGCTCACGTCTCTCCTTTCTAATTCACCTTGACAGCTGTCAGAACGAAGGTACATCGTTTGATAGCTCTCGTAGCATCGTTCATTCACCGACCCATCGTCTTTCCCCGGCAAATCAAATTCCACCCCTTCCCTGCCGTGAGAATTTCAAATTCTTAACGAGCCAGTGCGGAGTTTGCATTTTTTTTTATACGTGCATCTGCAGCGGCTAAATAAACGAGCGACTGGGGGTGTTTGCTCCGTAGTTGGTTGCTCGGTATATTTATCGTTTTTGTAATTACGGCTTTGAAGGCGAGTTGTCTGGTGGTGCGGACATCCGGTTTGTAATTTAGCTGGATGTTTTTATATGTCGACGGGACTGGCGGTCGTGGTAAATTGGGTAGATTCGCTCGGGCGGTGGCCGTTGCGTTTGAGTGTTTGGTCGGAGTGCGCGAATGAGGAGAGTGACGGAATGTGCCGTGGAGAAATGGCCTGTTTGTGAATCTCCCTGAGGCAATTTTTCCAACATCCAGTTCGGTCCATTTAAGGTGACGCACGGAAATGTCAACGGCGCGCGAGGTTACCGCTTTTCTTTTCCCTCGGACGCGTTAGGAGAGTGGGAAACTCGGTAATACCATTTTCGTCCGTGGCTCTTAATGGAAATGAATGACGCTCACGTCCGTTTTCCGTCGTTCCGTCTTTTGGAATGGCTTTATTGGTAGCCCGTAAGTCTCGTACATCCCCCTTTCCCCTTTCCTGTGGCCCGGCATTTCGCCAAAGCGGACGGCGGCTGTATTCTTATCGTCCTGTCGGTAAATTATTCAAAACGTCGGCGAGGGTCGGCCGAGAATAGTTTGTACATGTTTACGGGCTGGCGAAGCCCGCGTTGATAACCATAGGGCAGTCCGTTCCTAAACTTACGCGTATTTCCCTGGCCGCCTAGACCCGCCGAGCACATGTTACGTTTGTTTACATCCAACAAAAACCATGGGAAATGCCCGAGGCCTGTTATAACCGTCCAAGATAGGTTTCGACGGACCAGTTGCTATTTCGATTACAGCCCCACCGTCGGACCGCCGTTCTAACGAAACCATTTTAAAGAAATACACTATGCAGCTGTTGCCACTCAGAAAAAACCGTCAACATCGATACTCCACTTACGACAAAAATTCGTGTTTTCGCGTAATCACCGCGGCCGACCTGTAATTGAAGTTGCGACCGCGAGTTTTTTTTTTTCAGCACTTTCTAAAAAAAGCACGCCGTCGAACGGGAGTCGGTGGTTTTTTGGTTTTGCCGAGTTTTTAATCAACGGCGGATATAACTCGCGGGATTTGCATTTCCGCTCGGGTGGACATTGCCGTGATCGGCAGGCAGAGTTGGATGATTAACATAATGAATGAACGGTGTGCATTGTACAGTTTGCCCTCCGAGTCGGGATATTTGCCACATTTCTATCGACGCCTCTTCGGCCTCTTCGTTTTCAGCCATATTTACTCGATAGCGCGTTCCCTTTCGAAGCTTATCATAGACGGTCAACGACTTTAAAATTCGAATGTGCATCCAATTGAATTTCCCAAAGGAAATCTTCACGTCTCGCCTTGAAGGTCATCTGGAAATTATCGTCTTTACACTCACGTTCATTTGTCTCTGTGTTCGTGCGTGGTTGAACGTATGAATGGATAAATTCTTTTGGATTCCACGAAGTCTGTCGTTTTCTCCTTGAGATTAAGGCATGGAAAAATGATTGTAAACAGTGCTATCGAGGGGTCGTGGCTCGTTGAGACGTACGATAAGGCTTCCCGACAAGATCCGTCTTTGTCGAGTCGATTGCCTTTGTCCTTCGCCGGGGAAATGACAAGCAGGGTCGCCGTATACCACCGCGTCCCATCATCAAAATGCGCATAAACCCTGCCCATCTCCGAATCGAATGGTGCGAGGATTACGTTGTAAGGCGATTATGCATATACCTTTTGCGCCGGTTTTATCGAGCATCTCGCCGTCTACTCCGACGACGCGTGTTTAGAGTAATAGATTCCCCAACGGAAGTAACTATCTCCCATCCCTGCGTTAAATGGAACACGCGTGCATCTCGTATCGACCTGCATATGGTGAAGCACGCTTTTCAAACACTATTACGTCTATGCCAATAACCCCACACCGATTCATTAATCAATTGTAAAAGGATGAACAATTTTTCGGCAAACTCTGAATCTCCAATTGAGTTCTTAAGGCGATGATCGAGCGATATTGAGGTTGATTTCGCTGACTCTTGGCGTTCTACGTTTGTCATCGCCTATTTCTGGAATAGCAAAATCGGGAACGTAGTACAGTCAGAGCCGTTGATATTAATTACAGACGGTTGAATAATTCGACTTTTTCGTGGATCTATCTCCTTGCCTTAGTCATTCCGTACTGACTTGTATTTACCCAGTTTTCCGTTGCGCATTTTTCCCCGATATCGTGATTATAGATCGTTCGTCATCGCGCGGGTCGAGAGTGTACGGTTCAAAGGTTGCTTGGAGATGAGTGTACGGATAAATGGAAGCTCGACCGACTGACCGTACCTACTGGCATCCACTTTTTCCCCTCCTCTGCTCGTCCCCCCTCCTTCTCGCTTTTATCGGATTCTTTATCTCTCGAATAAACCGCCGTGCAGGTAGGGTATTATCGGTATTGCGCGCGATTCTTCCGCCACTGGGATTTGACGTTATACGCGGAAAAGAGGAGTGCTTGTAACCCCTGGCATTACGTTGTTTCCCTCGAGGGCCTATACCCGTGACAATCCAGGTCTCGTTCACTCGCTAAATCGGCGAAAAAAAAGCCTGAACGATGCCAAAAAAGGTTTAAAAAGCCGGTAACCCGGCAACGCTGTTCCGGACAGCTTTTATCGAACTTCTGTTTAGACCGAGGGAAAAAAAATGCCATGAATGGCCCGATAAAGTAGAAGCGAAACAAACATTTATCCCCAGTGGATCGGTTTTCCTTGAAAAATTACGCATAGCTCTCATTGTTTTTTTCGGGCCAGTTTTCATCTGTGTCTGACAAACGCGTTGGTAAGCGTCGTTGATTTTTCCATTGATCGATGGTTTCCAGAGGAATGCATGGATCGTTTAGCGAGGGTCCCCGTCGTAACGAGTCGATTGTTTTGCAGTGATCGGTGGAAAGCGATACAACGATCGAGGGAGGAAGAGTGGGAGGGAATTATAAACGAGGAGAGAGATAGCCCGGGGTTAACGTGACCCGACATCGACGGTGGAACGGCGTAGGCGCACGAGGAGAGCCAGCTTCAGCGGGGAAGATCAAAAGACAGGACTTGGGAATTAATTTGCCGTGCGTACGTGTCGGGAAGAAGCCACGGGGTGGAAGCCGAAAGACAGAGAGAAGGGAGAGAGGGAGAGAGAGAGAGAGAGAGAGGGCAGGCACGCCCACGAAGGTCGGCTAGGAAAGGAAGAAGGAAGTCGAGCGGGGAATATACCGGCGGAACGTGGTCGTCGAGTCTCCGGAGCGGAAGTACAGCCGGCATTCCATCTCCCTCGTTTCCTCGCAGGGATGGCCCTGAGACGACGAAGGATTCATCCGCACACGCGTTTCATCGATCATCGATCGCAAGAGGATCTCGGAAATCGCCAGACCTGCCGATCACCCGTTTAAAACGTGAGTGTCATTCTCAAAAGTTTAACCCTCTGTAACCCTCTACATACCTGTAGGTTAGAAAACTATTTTTAATAGTACAAATTTATACCCTGTTATTGATGTTTTGCCATGTACCGTTTGTGTCATTTTTTCTTTTCCTAAGGGACGGAAAAATCGTTTAACTCAGAAGTGTAACGTTCTTTAACGAACACGATGGAGTACTGGCTGACGTCATAAATTCTTGAATATTCCAATGACGATCGATGAGATCGCTTGTGCGATCGTTTCATGCCGGTGCCATTTATTTCCTTGACTTTTCGAGACGATGAATAACGACTCGAACGAGCCGCATCGACGGTGTTTCCTCGCACGTGTCCGGCAAGGGGTTTCCGCCGTTCTATCAATCATTTCCCACGGCGCTACAATTTCAGGGAAGAGTCGAACTTTCCGCTTGCGCCGTTTCATTCCGTTTCCCGATACGAGTGATTTTCCGCTGGCACCGGCGCGTTCTTGAAATTCCAATAACGCTACGTTAGAAGGAGCTCATGACAATGGTCCTGGGATCCTTTTGCGCCACGTGTTGCCTCGTGTTCGACGCACTTGTCATTATTACACTTCTTTAAGAACCTTATATCGGGTTAGTTGAATTCTCAGTTAAGTCACCGGTCGAACCGAAGGTATAAAGGAAAAAAAACCTCTAGTTCCTGTGCCGTAACTTTTTCTCGTCTATCTTAGCGTCGTTATTGCTATTCCCTTAATGGACCGTCCTTATTTACGGTTTTCCCAAGTAAAAGCTTGGAAACTGGCGTCCCGTTGTAATATATATCTCGGCGCGAAGAATTCCGGTTATCGGATCGCAGAAACGGGGTCAGGCCGCGTTGGCACGTTCCCGATGATAAGGTTTCTGGTTCTTTCGGTCCCGTCGTTTGATCTTCTTCCGGTTTCCGCTTGGTCGTCGGCGCATCCGTTTTGCCGGCCGATTTGCCGGTCGTTCGCGTTTCACCTTCATTTGCATTCAACGGTCCGTGGCCGTCTCACGCCCCCGTCCGTCTTTTTCCGCCATTTTACCGCTCTGTAATACCTACTACACATTTTTAATCATTCCTTGCAACATTCTACATTCCCTACAGAGTGGAAGAAAGCTATCGTTAGGCCAATACCAAAGATAAGAAAGCCTACGAGCCTTAACGATTACAGACCGATTTCCTTGTTATGTCCTCTCTCAAAGATATTAGAACGCTTAGTGGTGGACCAAGTCATAACATTCGCAGATCATCACCGCATTTTCGATCCATTTCAGTCAGCATATAGGCCAGGATATAATACTCAGACAGCGTTACTGAGAGTCACCGATGACATAAGGAAGGCTACTGATGATAGAATGGTTACCGTCGTAGTTCTTTTTGATTTCTCAAAGGCCTTTGACCGTGTCAGTCATAACACATTATGCAATATTCTAGTCAACATTGGTTTCTCTGACTCTGCTGTAGAGTGGTTTCGTTCTTATTTAATGGGGAGAATTCAGGCTGTTCAGGCCTCTGATGGCGCAAGTTCGTCCAGTAAAGCAGTGTGGTGTGGAGTTCCGCAGGGCTCAGTATTAGGTCCTCTTCTTTTCAGCCTCTACATTACTGATTTTGGTCAAGTCCTTAGAGATTGCAAATATAATTATTATGCGGACGACCTGCTGATATATAAGCACTGTCCACCCTCTGAACTGCAGAACTGTATTTCAATAATAAACGAGGATATTGTTAGAATTTGTACCTGGGCAAGAAATAAGAATCTCCTTCTGAATGAAAGTAAGACACAGGCCATTATACTAGGTAGTGCCTGCTATATTAACAGCCTAAACCCTAATCTCTTGCCCTCTATCCAAATAAATGGCGCTGGTATTCCTTTTTCAGACTCGGTTAGATACCTGGGAGTAACTATAGCAAAAAATCTGAGTTGGGACCTACACATTGATAATGTAATTAAAAAGATATTTGCAGCATTATACAGGCTTAAATTACGCTCCGATTGTCTACCGCCTACTATCAGAACCAAAATGGTGGTCAGCCTGATCTTCCCTTACATTGATTATGCATGTCTTGTCTTTCATGACCTAACGGCGCTGACTCGAATTAGGCTTCAACGAGCCCTAAACAGCTGTGTGCGATTCATCTTTAAAGCCAAGCGAGATGAGCACATCACGAGGTATTTCAGGTCACTTCACTGGTTAAAAGTCTCTGCCAGAACTAAATATCTCTTAGGGGTCTTTCTATTTAAATTACTACACTCCAGACGTCCGGCGTACCTCTATGATGTCTTACAGTGGCGTGTAGACAATAAGTCTAGAAACACGCGCGCAAAACCTGATCTATTACAACTACCCAAATGTCGGACAGAAACTTACCGGCATTCTTTTAATTACTCTGCAGCGTTTTTCTGGAATTCACTTCCCGCTCAGCTAAGGGCAACGGACGGACTGACGAGGTTTAAGAACGGCCTGTTTGAGTATTTGTATACACAAGAAAACGGTTGACGTTTACTCAATTCTGCAGTACAGCAACTTATCTCATGTGAGCCCAAGCTTCTCAGATTATTCAGATTAATTTAGTCTAATTTAGTTTTAGTTTAGTCTTAGATACTCACTTATCATTACTGTAACTATCAACTTCGGCATCCTTGGTTTTTAAATCAGATTTTGTTGGCAGGTTGCACTAACGGGATCACATCCCAGTGCATTAATAAAATTGTTTCTCTCTCTCTCTCTCTCTGTCGATGCCCCCGACTCTGCAATCGGCTCATCAAAATTTACGACAATCCAGTGGATTTTTTCCTACCGTCCATGAATGCCCCGAAGTTAATCAAAACGGGCTCATAAGGTCTACCAAAACTGTCAATACCTTTCGCGTTTGAATTTGAATTTGCTAACGCAATAACGACCGATAAACGTATTAGGTATCGAATTTCGATTCTGCCTGTCTCTGCACAATTTTCTCCTCTAACTCGCTCGCACGATCTCATATTTATTTAACGCCAATATCTCTCGGTTTCCACGGTCTAACGCCTTGCTCTCAATTACGATACTCGACTCCGTTGGAGTGAAACGTTCCTTCGTGTAATATGAATGTCTTACGTGGGGACAGAAGAGATGTTCGATGAGGGGAATACTTTGGGCAAAGATTAATATTCCGGAGCTTCTGCCACCGTGCGGTAGTTCGGAAGAACTTCAAAGACTCGGAGAAGATATTCAACCTGCCAGGAGGATGCATTCCTCAGAGATAAGACTTTGGGAAAATTGGCTCCATCTTACGTCATGACATTTCCCTTACGTCAAAGGCTCTCGGATACCTAGTCCCTCGATTCTCCCGGTTAAAGAGACGCAGACCATTTTCCTTTATTCCTCACGAGAAACTGGCGATGCAAAAATGTTGGAGAAAAAAAGGATTAATAATCGACGAAGCATCTCATTTTTTTCGGGTTTCCTTGTAAATGTGGTCATGATATTTCCTGGTTTGGTTGCTCGATCATGACCTACGGTACGTTGTACGTGGCAAGATGAGTTCTCGGTAAGGAGAACGTCGTTTCGAGAGGTGACTAACGAGCAGGTTGCTCGGTCAGTCGCCTCCGGAGGCGGGGGAGCTTCCGAAAATGAGGTTCTCGGATTAACCGTGCGTGGAACGGGCCAACAGGTCAGCGGATGGACGTGCCAGCCGCTGGGAAGTCCGAGACTGGAGGAAAGTGCGAAGCCGGAAGTCGTCATCGCCGCCGGGACTCGACGGAAGTCCGCAGATTCCCCAGGAGGAAGCGGGAGAGGAAGAAGCGGGTCGACCTTGACTCACGTCAAGGGAGGGAACCGAGGAGGAGGAGGAGGAGGAGGGAAGAAACCTGGCGACGAAGGTCCTCGTTGGAGACTCACCGGCTGCTCGATCGTCGAGAAAAACGAGGCGGACTGGACGACCGGACGGGAGAATCCTTTGAATCCATTTACAGGAAAAATTAACGTCGGAGCCCAGGGGAAGAGCTTGGCCCGTGGACTCCCCGGAGGAAGAAGGCAGAACGAGTTCCCTGGACGTCTGAAAATTGCGGTGAAAGAAAGCCCGGCTCTTGGGTTATCCCCGCGGAAGTCACGAAGGAAGAAGTGGGGTAAGATTGCTCGAGGAAGAAGGGAGAGATCGTGACCGCGGTGGAACGCGTGAAGGAAGGAAAAATTAACGCAGAGGAGGAGGGCAAATCGTAGAGAAGAGCCCGGGAGAGAGGGAGAGAGAGAAGAAGAAGACGTTGGAAAGGACGGCAAGAAGTGAGAACTCGAGGCGAAGGGAACCGCGACGTTTCTTGGTCGGATTTCTGGATCATTATCGCCCCCTCTCCCTCGTCTCTGCTTTCCTTCATCCTTCGCGGGAACCTCCAACGAGCCAGCAGTGTCATCTTGCTCGTCGAGCTGACAGCGTCACTTTCTGCAATCCTTTCCAACAGTCCCGTCACTCAGCGGGGATTGGATTAACCGCGCCTCAACTTGCCGTAAAAGTTCAACCCAGTGGGAACCTCGACTTCAACCGAGGGACCAACGTGCGAGCAGTCGGAGGATTTCTCGGAAATCTCGTAACAGGGATAGCATCGATATTTTACTTGTAATACCTCGTTAGTCGACTACCACCTATCTTGGGTCGACGCGAAGAAAACTCATCGTCGTCACTTCGATCCTCCGCAAGGCGAACACTACCGTTCCAGTGTCTTCGGAAGTTCCTCGTCTTCGACACGAAAGTTTGATGACGCTTCGGAGTGTCGACGCGGAAGAAAAGTAGACGAAGAAGCGAGGGAAACACTGCTGGAGGAGGAAGCAAGTCTCGCAGGCCGAGAGTTCGGAATCATTTCGAAACAACGGGATAAGCCGAAGGAAAACGTTTTTCTAGAAGCAAGAAGCCCATTCAAGTTCTAGGACGAGTTCGAGTAGACTTGGAGAACGTCGAGAACTCGCTGGAAAACAAAAGGAGGAGAACGCTCTGCCCTGGGGGATTTTTTAAGGGTACCTCAAAGATCGTGGATTGCTTAAAGAAGAATCTGTTGTGAAGAAAAGTCCTCGATTGGACTTTGGATCTGGCGCCAACCTACTCTTTGGAATACGGATATTTCAGAGGAATTACGTAATCAGTGTGTTGACGTTTGCAAGGGAACCGCAAAGATCCTGTGCGATCGCGTGGACTTTTCCCTTTTTCCCGGGTCATCGTGGAATTCAGTTGGTCAAGGAACATAGGTGGAGTTTGACTTGAGACTTGCCGTTCTGGAAATTCTCGAGTCTCATTGGTGCCAATTGTGACTAATTCGTGTTTGCATAGAGTGTAACCGTTGGTAGCAGGATAACAGGTTTCTACGAAGAATATCAATTAACGTTGGCAACTGCTATCCGAGGATAAAGTGAAAGTAACGTAGGTGACCGGATGTCCCCATAAAAGCCCGTCCTGTCCCTGCTTTGTTCGGCCATTTTTCTCCTGGCTTGGATTCTTCCCCCGCGGAGACACGTAGGAAATTTCTCAGCCGTGTATCCCGACCGGAAATCGTCCGAGGATTTTTCTGCAGGCTCGTCAGGGCCAATTGACCCGGTGCTCGCTCATGGAAATTAATTCCCCGTCGAGGGGAATCGATTAGGACATCTGGGACAGTGACGAATTAACGACAGTGCCGATAAACACTAAGTGCCTTGTGAATATAGAAGACAAAAGTAGGTGATTTTGTAGAATTTTTCGCCAATACTCTCGGTTGTGGGGAAGCCGTAAGAAGATCTTCGACGAGGGAGAATTCTTCTAGCTTGGGGACACTTTTATTCATACTCGGAGTAAGCTGAACCGTCGAAGATGATTCTCCACGTTCTGCCATGGATTTTCCTGCCGGCGCTGGTCGCGGCTGCTCCGCCACGCTCCTCGATGATCTACGCGGACGACAAAGTGGTGAGTAAACTTCTCTTCTTTGCTCGGTTCTCCTTAGACCCTTAATCACCTGACTTCGCGTCCCCCGATCATTCCCCACCGCTGAGGATACGGCAAACTCGGCGGAAATTCCAAGAAACTCCTCGGTAATTTGCCACACGAAACATCTCGGGCCCTGCGACACGGCGAACCTGACCTTTTGCGGCGAGCGATTCAACCTCGTTTTTCCTTGCCGGGAAACGACGGCCAAAGAAATCCCACAGGGATTACGCGTGCGTACCGATCGCGCTCAGCCGCTCCGATGCACTCACGTCAGAGTCAGCTGTTTTAATTCCCCGACCTTCGTTCTCCCTTTAATTCCCCGCGCAGGAACAGATACGTAACATTGGTGCGCAACTTGGCTAAAAAAAGGAACAATTTTCTATTGGCCCGAGGGTGCCATCATTTTTTCACATCAAAATTCCACGTTTCATTAATTCTTTCTCTTCGGTGAGTCAGAATTTACTTGGCAATCATTGTTCAGATAAGGTCTCAAGGTGAACATCTCATTGATACTATCTCTGGCAGTGTACTTTTTTTTTTATTGTCCCTCTGGAGAATTGAGAGTGAGTCAAGGACGAATGTAGGTCACTTTCGCCTTGATCGTCCATCGAAATTCTTGGTCGTTCGGTGAACCTTTGTTTCGTAGTAACCTCTCGGAGTCCTCGTTGAGTCGAAAATCCTGCTGGACATGTTTGTCACGGGATAAAAGGATTTTCCTGGGACTCTGAGATCCTATTGGATCTAAAATCCTTGCGATTTACCACCGTTCTCAAGATTGTATTTTACTTATAATACGACACTGGTCGTTGTGTTTCCTTGGTCTTCCGGCAAAGGGGGAATTGAATGTAGCCAACGATTAACGCAGTTATGCGTTGCTTGACCCGCGACCCGGGAAGACCGGCCGAGTGCTTTCAATAATTGCCCGTCGGCCATTTCCCTGAGAACCGACTTACCGCGACAAAGGACGTCTATTATCGCGCGGCTCTCATTATCGTCCTCATCCACCATTAATTTAACATCCGCGTCGTTAATTACAATATCATTAGCCGCATCCTCCCCCTTCCCTTGCCTCTTTGGCCCTGGTACTTTGCCTTTTGTACGCGAATTGCGAAACTTTTCGAAGCCAGTGCGCCGGCTGGCTTTCGTTCTTTGGTTCAGGGGGATGAAACGTTTAGAGAATTGCGGAAGGACGGTGTGGCGCGGCAGGCTCGTAATTTTCCAACCAACTTCCACTAGCCCCGAATTAATTGCTCTTCGACTGTGGCCCGCTGTTACGATTGTCGTAGTTGATCGGCTAGGCTGGTCGTTCGCCTAACTGCCCTGCCGTGGTCAACGCCATGATATATTCGTACGTGTAAACCTGTTTCTACGCTACTCGCGTTCTGCCAGTGTTATATTTCCCGACAGCCTTATACTTCCGCGAGTAATATTTCTCGTTTACCAGAGGTAGGCGCAGGGTTCCCCAAAGTGCATTCGTGGGATCCATTTCCCTTGAAACTTAGGTCCAACCGACTTCGGATGATCGATAGTCCTGTGTCCCTGGCCCTTATCCCCCCTCCGACCGTCCCTACCATTCAAATGAACCAGCTTGAGGAAAGAAGTGGCCCAAAATTTAAGGGAATGCCAGCCCTAAGTCGTGTGGTAAATCTAGGAGGGATTTACCGGACGTCTTTCGTTACGTCTTCTCCTCCCCTTCCCTCTCCGGAGTACTTCTCCGAAGATAGTAAGGTGGGTCGTTACATTAGGGTGTGTTCGGCGGTCCTAAGCCTCGGTCTATTAATTTATCGTCGAATTAGGTAGCATCGATTATAGTTATCGACAATCCTAATTGGCTCTCCCTGGGGAATCGCCTATATCATCATTATTACACTTCCGCATAATCCTCGCACGTGCGGAAGGTCGCAGTTTCCCCGGAGTTGCTCCGTTACGGTTGCTCCCGCTAGTTTATCTTTGAAGTTAACACTACTCATCCGCCTACCGTTTCAAGCCCGTCGGGCTCTTTCGGAGTGCTCACCTTGCTCGTATTTTCCAACGCCCCCACAATCCGCACGCCTCTGGCTTTTCCTGCACTCCCATTCATTAATTACGCGTAGAGTTCACGGAAATGTCGCAGGATGTTCGATTCGATATGCTTCACGGAGAGTTGAAAATGAAGTACAGGAATGTTTGGTATCAGCGTCGAATTGATCGGATACCGTTGAGTGGAAGCAGAAAGGTCCGTTATCCCCTTTAACCTTCTTATCTCCTCGTGTCGATCGCATTAATTTCTAACATTCAGCCCTGCCCTTCCCCTACGCTCAAATGAGACGTGACGGATATCAGGATGAGAAGAGTGAAACGAATGGAAAAGAAAAAACGAGTGTTAGAGTCTTCAGATATACGGGATGCAAGCGTATTCGTTTCACGAACGATCCTTTTTCGTCCTTACTTATCCATGAGGCATTGTAATGCATTCATAAAATCCTTACCGGGTCGCTGGAATCCTGTCACCTCGCGTGTACTGCTGTTTCGAACTTTCCATCGACATTACTCGCTCTCATTACGTCAGAAACAGTACGTGCTTTATGTGAGATTAGCCTTTTGAGATTAGAGAATTAGCCGCGGAAACCGTACGTCCCTTTCCATCTACGTAGATAAGTTAGCGCGATATGAATGGACGTAGAATCGGGTCCCTTGTGCCTTAACGAGTTTACTTGTTGGACGTCATTCTTATTCAGTCCCGCATGTTGGTCCCGGTTTGAAGATACTATGCGACACAATCTTTCGTTTGGGCCAGGAAGGGTGATGTATCAGGAAATATTTCCAATGAATTTCCTTCGTCTTTAAAGCGGTGTAGTTATTTTATTTGCACTCTGAGGAATAACGTTTTCGAACGAGCGATGCTCCGAGCCTTGAATATGCTCGTTTAAGAATGCTCGCTTGTTTTCTAGTAGCGAAAGACGTAGAACGCCGGGGAAACGGGTTAGGGGGGAAAGAGGGGAAGATTGCCGGGCCGTAGGATATCTTAGAGGGGCAAATTAAAATTAATTGCTTGGCTATCTTCCAACGCGCCGTCTGTTGAATCTCCATGAAGAGGAGAAATGAATGTAAGACTGGAAGATGCGAACGTAAGAGTCCCTGCGTTTCTCTGCCGAACCTTTATTCAGCGTTAAATGCATTTAATTGCCATTCTTCGGCCTAAGACAGTTTGCGAAATTGCAGCGAGACTTTGCCCTCAGTTACATCGGTGAACTCGCGGGAGGGGAACTGAAAGAGAAGTGTTTCGGATTAACGCAGAAGCGCCGCTTTTCAATTTGTGCGAGCGATTATTCCTGGCAGGTAGTCAATTCTCCGGGCGTAGAGTGTTTTTGCCCTCGTGATAAAGGATAAAAAGGAAGGGAAGAGTGTTGCTTCGGTCGATCCATCGGACGGATCGTATTTCTCCGGCGCACGTTTCCATTTGAATCGCGCAAAAGGGGCTCAAACACCCACACAACCCCCCCCCCCCTCATTTGGGCCAACCCTTCCCCTCAGGCGCAGAACGACGCTCGAAAGAATGCCGCTGGGGTAGGAACGTTTTTCTGCTCGTCGTTTTCTTCCCACTGAAATTACCGACTTCCCCCGCTCCTTATCTTAACGATCGTCCGCTCGAAAAGGAAAGGAAACCTCTGGTAGGAACGACGAGAGCCCCAAGAAACGGCAAAATTGAACGGTATCGCTGATGAATCTCAAACGGAGAGAAATCCTTTCGGTTGTCCTCGAAATTTCATAAAAGTGTAGAAACGGATATTTAAGGGTCTGGAAAAATCTTACAATTAGGCTAGATGTTTCGAAGATGAAGAGGTTGATATTATTTATGTCTCATTCGTGGGTCCATTTTTGCTCTATTTAACAGACGAAAGGGACGAAGGTCGATAAATTTGTATTTGCGAAGCGTTGAGGGTTGGGTGTTTGGTTTCTCCTGGGTTTTCGAGGTGTGTGGGCCCCATTGAGCTGTTGGGTTAGCTTCTGTCGAGCGTCCTTGCCACCTACGACGGCACACAGCCTGGTGAACGGTTCGATAAGCTTCGTACACTCGGTATTACGGTTCTACGCACGTCGTCCTGCACGAAATCCACGCACCATCGACGACGTTCCCTGCCATAACGGCACGAAAGGCCCGCCTAACAATGCGATCGATCCCCGCCGTCTATTTACGCGTTTTCCGAGAAACCAAGTCGCCGAGGTTGAATTTACGTTGACGAATCCGCGCTCGTTGGTTTAGCATTTCACGTCTGTTTGGAGGAGTTCGCTTGATCAATGCCCACTCTCTCGTTCCCCTTAAAGCAGATCCTTATGAATCTTTATTAATTATGAAACTGGAGATTTAACCCCATTATCTGGCGACGGCCGAGGGAGGGTCGAGGCAATTCGGCGAAGAGCGTGGCTTGATCGATTGAGCCGGTTAATGCAAGTTCGTCGCTAAGTTTAACAGTCTCTCTCCTTCCTTCTCTCCACTCGCCCCTTCGGCAAACATGAAAATCATTTCGTGCTCCTCGAGGTGTTTACTTTTCGCCGGGAGATTCACCCTCCTCGCTAGATATATTCCTAGGGAAAAGTACTAGTGGCCAGGAAATTTCAATTGCCATTGCACGCGAAAATCAGAACGGCCCTAAAAATACAATTTAGTAAAAAAAGGTTATGTCATAAAGGTGAAGACACAAATGAATGTTCGGGCTTTGGTGTCCTCTTCGGCCGACTTATTAGGCGTTGTTTATCAAGGATCACGGGGCCAGTACCTCTCACTTAATTTTTAGGACCCATCCTGCCAGAATTGGCCGGTCGATCTGTCTCCGTGTATGCAAAGTAGCTAGGCTCGTAGAAATTTGCATGGTTTCGCGTTACACGGAGCGCGTAGGTCGGCGTAGAGTCGTTCTCGGGGCGTATCGCGGGAGTTAGAATGTCACGCGATTAATAACTCGGGGAGGGCGATTCCCCGTCGAGATTCTCGTAGGCCAGGACGGCCAGTCGACGGCGAACGTTGGCCAACGCGTTAATGGGCCTTTGACCTTACTCCGAAACCATTAAGTCTCGTCGAAACGGTTAGCTCCGATCGAAGACACGACGAGTCTTCCAATCGACAAGGGTGCAATTTCTGTAATATTTCGTTGATTCGCGGAGGTCAGGTTTTTCGTACTGTCTTCATCGGTGGATAAAGTCCTGGGCTTTATCATCGCTCGAGACCCACTTGGAGAGCATTAAAGTCTGGCATTTATATGCGATCGGGGTCGTTAGCTGCAGGAAGCGCCGGCGCGTACGAGCACGTGCGTCGTTGGAAACCGATGCCCTGCGTCCTTTAACGCGACACGCACGTCTCGAGAGAAACGCGCATGCCAGCCTCGTCGTTGTCGTCGATAAAGTCCACTCTCGTTCCTTCTACACCGTCGTAAAGCATCCTTGATAATCGATTTACGTGAGCGTATGACTCATAAGGATAACCGGAATGTACCGCTTCCAGTTATAATTATCTCAACTCCTCTCGGCTTAAGTTTCCTACTCACGAAGCTTCCGACATAGTCGTACAATGAACCTAGCTGGCTTAGAATTTCTACTCGTCAAGAGAAAGTTGTAGCGCCCAAGTTTCGAGGTAAATCAACAAAATATTAGGTGTATTATTAAGTTCGCGTGGGTAAAGACGGTCTCCTTGTTATCGGCCGACTGATTTCCTATCAAGCGGGTCATCGTATCGTTCATTTTTGTCGCATGAAACTGAGGAAAAAGGGCCGCGATCTCATGTACTTGGAGTAGTCTAGACGGTAATCAAGAGTGCGTCACATTGGCTGGCTGTGTGTCGTTGCATTGAGTCTTGAAGACCGTCTAGCATCGTCGGAAAAAGCGGGGGAAGTCTCGGAGAAAGGGGCCAGGATAATGTCGACGTGCCGGGCGATAAGTCGATACGGCTCGTTGAGTATTCAGATTCCACGAATGACAGGACCCATTAATTACGTTAGAGTGCCATTTCATTAAAAGTATCGCCAGGGGCGCTTATCGTTAGAATACCACCCACACATTGTCCCGTTGAGAAATTAACCGGTCATATTTCTTGCGCAAAGGACGTTTGATGGATATCTTAATGAAACTACAACGTGTGACGCATGAGTTTATTACAACAATCATTACCGATCATCCCCCCTTGCATCTTTTAGCGCGAATTCAGGGCTTTTAATTACAGCTTTGACGGAAGATTTACGGCTGGAATAAACGACCAGCCGGTCCTGGATTCTCGTTGATTGTAATAACGTGACCCTGACCGTCCCCGTCGTTCGACATAATTCCCTTGGGCGGCCGGTAATTCCCGCGAATTGTACGGGACGCGATATGCACTTGGCGGTTTTTCACGGCTGTTTATCGCGCGTGCTCAACTCAGCAAGTTCTTTCCCGTGGCGGTCGTTAAGTGCGCCGTAAATTCCGAGGGTCTCAAGAACCGAAAGTCTACGTCGACTCTGGGCTCGTTTGCCTTCAGACATTTCCCACGGAATTTCTCAATTTTTAATCATCGGACAAACTGATAAGACGGACCAAACTTTTCTCACTCGATTCCTTCGGGGGAAAATGTTAAAAAATTTAATGGCCGTAGATTATTTGCCTTGGGAGGAAGGAAATGGTTTCCTGACAAGCGTGGGGTTTATTTTTCTCAACTGAACGACAGCCAATGGAGCGTAAGACGGTGCGAACGGTCGTCGAACATCGCTGCACGCTCTGTTCCTGCTAAGCGACCGAGCCCCGTTGTAATTAGTAACACATGTGGCGAACGTCGGCGAACCCCACCCATCGATGGGTCGTGTCGATGTGAAACGACGATGCTCGTCGTCGGGGGATCACAGGCCACTGTTGCACAATTCCCATTCCGTACCTGACCGTCATCGATGACGATTAAACCGAGACGAAAATTCATCCACTCAAGTTATTTACCGGGACCTCATTTGGGTCATTCCGCGAAAGGACAATGTTGATGGTCCACGAAAATTACCGAGTTATCGTTTGAGCGTAGATTCGCTGAGAGGACCGTGTCTTGCAGTTGGCTGTAAAAAATGGATTGGTCTGCCAGCTGTCCCCATCTTGTTTCTCAATTAACAACGGGCCCGTTCATTAGTCATTCCCGTCGGGCCAGACGGACACAATGAGTGTCCTTTTAGGTGGTCGTTGATCGTCTCTATGAGCCGGCCGAGACGACAAAGACAACGATAACTTTTTCCTGTCGTGCCGGTGACGTTTGTACGTGATGTTTTTTCTCCCGGTGGATCTGGGCTTCGTGCTTCTTGCGCGGAGGATAAGCCCCGTGCTTTTATCGAGTCTCTTCATCCTTTCCGCCGTGGCCCCCTCCCCCCTCCCCCCTCTCCGTCGTCTGTCGATAATTTCATCATCCTCGGCCGTCTGCAAATTTATTTTCTTCGCATCGATTGCTCGCCGGGCTAATGGCTGTCTCTGCCCGGACGGAAGCTACTTTGGCCCCTTAACTCGCGGCTAAAAACAAGCAAATTCTCTTCCCCGAAGGTTGCTGATAATCGGTCTTTTCTTCCGAGACAGTCTCGTTCGACGGAACCGTTGGGTTAATATTTTTTTCAATTTACTCGCTTTCCTGGCTTCAGTTTCGACGGGACTTCGCCGTGCAAGCAAGAAAGTAAGAAAGTAACTTTGACGGGGAGTAATTTATTTCATTCATCCTCGGGGAAATAGCCGGGGAAATGAAAGGAAAGGAGCTACATTTTTTAGTCCCCGAAATTAATTAGTACCGTAGTATCCGCGCTGGGCGACCAAGGGTCCGGGGATGGGAGGGAAGTTCCATTTGGTCGAAACGCGTGTATGGAAGTGACACGGATGTTACGTCATTGCCGGGGAAAAGAGAGCCGGCGTGTCTGCCGTCGTCGAGGGTAAAAGCGAATTTCTATGGAAATCAAGAGCCCCACGGTTCGGATGCAAAACTGCTCGTTCGACGCCGCTGGAATTCTCTAGGACTTTCCCCTCCCTTGCCACGCTCTTTCATCGTTTCTTTTTTCCTACGTATCAACCGGCGGCCCCGTTGCTTGTTTCATTCTGCTTGAAAAATTGCATCGTGGCCCCGATGGAAATTTTGCGAATGCCCTGACGAATACGAAACCTCCCCCCGCCCCTTTCCCTCTGTGTCCCTCTCTTCGGGGCAGCTCTTGCCCCTTTCCAGCATTAACGAGTTTCATATTCCTCTGCAGTAAACTTCACGGAGAAAAATGAGCTAAGGTCTTTCGCCGACCGAGCACTCGACCCCTTTTAAATGAAATCTTCTGTTCTTCTTTATCCCTTCTTCCTCAATTCTATTAACTGGATTAGATCCCCCTGGCATTACCTTCAGCTTACTGAAAGGGTGCACATGGAATTTCCCACTCGATTATTGCTTATTATGCGTTAGGATTTGCGCGAATCCTTTGACTCGGTTATTTCTGGAAGGGTGTTCCTCTTGGTTATTCGATAAAGAAGAGACTGGATTAGTTCCTTCCTTCCTTTTTCTGGCCCTTAAGAGCGATTAACGGGTACGGCCGATGCCCGGCCAGGAGAGTTTTTTCGCCGGCCGATGACGTCATCCGTCCTGTCGCCCTCTGCAATGTTACCAACACCACCGTCGGTGCCCCTCGACACGAATACGCCTTTCTCCTCGACGTTTCACGAGGGTCGCACTCCTTTTACTCCGCCCCCCTTCGTTTCTCGAGATCGTACTACACTGACGAATCAGCTGACGGACTTGTTTCACGGGCAAACTTGGAGCCTTATCCATTCCGCTCGATGGATTTCCTCATGAGATTTAAGATTTAACTTGATAATTAACGTTCTACGCTATAGTTTGTGTCTCTATAAATTTTTACAAGCCCTTAAGGTTACGAATCGTACTTTTTCGTCCTTTAATTTGGCCTCATCTTCTTTCACTTGTCTCCTCTTGGTTGCTTTCTGCTTCCGGCACTTTGTTTGATAGAATTCGTATTTGCCCGGCGCTAGATGACCCGTGGATCGTCTAAAAGAGCGACAACGAGTCTCCGCGTTGTTGCACCGCAGGACTTGATCCCGGTTAATGTGATTACGCTCGATCCGGAGCAAAGTAACCGGAACCGGAAGCAAAAAGTATGTTGATCAGCGGACGAGTACGTGGAGCGTTGGACAACAGCATTTTTACGCTGTTGATTAAGTCCTTTTTTCGTCTTCTTTCGTCTCGGATTAAGCAGAAGTTCATTTCCTCTTGCGAAGCAGTAGAGAAGGGGGAGGGGGGCACTGCAAACAAGTCTCTGGAGTCGGACACTTGTAGCGAGAAGTTCGTCATTTCTTCCGGCATTCGTGGGCAAACAACCGACGCGAGTCCGGCTTAATCAATTCGAGTCGAGGAGTCCTCGGAGTAGCTGTTTTTCCGTCGACCTCTTGTCTCCCCCGGTTTACACGTCTCGCCGTCATAGAAGCGACAAATATTTGTTCTCAGCCAGAAACCCAGGTCCATCGAGTGCTTGCCGAGAGGAGGTCAGACGAATTTACTGTCCATCGGAATCCTTTGTGGAAGCTTGTAAATCGATCAAGTTCGTAAAACGAGTCGTAATTCTTAATCGTCATTTTTTCGCTCCCCCAACAGGGAAAACAATTTTCGAAGCTGTTAATGAACGATCGGATTTGCCCGGGGATGGGACGAAATTCCCTGTTCCATGTGCAAATCATTTCCATCGGCATTATTAACTAACCGCATTCATATTCAGCGTTCGCTGGACCGTAAATTCGGACAAATAGCGTTTTCCAGTGGTCCGTTGGACTTTTAACCTGCGGCTTTTATGACGCACGTTTAATAATCTTGGCAAACAGTTGGCTTTCTTCTTTTCATCTGAAACCACGATAACCCGTTAAGATAACGAGCGGCGTTCGGATAAAACGATAGGGTTTGTCCCACCATCTTTTTCTACCCGGAACTGCCCGCCCTGATGAATATTCCCCCCTCCCCTGCTCCTCCCGTCGAATGGAAATTTTACGTGGGAATTTCCAGCGTTTCCCCCTTTTTTCCTTCCGTGGAATACATTTCGATTCGTTCACTTCCCTCTCATCGAATCCTCCCCCCTCTGTACTCGCCGTGGAAAGATTATGATTCGTCGAGAACGTTAAACGTTTACTCGAAGAAGTTTAACGATCACCGGTCTTGCGGCATTTTTCCCGTTCGCCGTAGGATCGCGTTTCATTGGAAACGGAGAAGAAGGACTATAGCTGCCGACTCCAATTCCCAGCTCTGGGCAATTGCATTTTTTCCCCCGAAGAACGATGAGTTTACTGTGGCAATATCAGCGCGCTCGAGTAATCACGGCTCTTCGTAATGATTCCCCTTGCGCTACGGTTTAAGGTATGCAGGTCAGCCTCGGGGCAATCTTGGACGACACCTTCGAGAGTCATTTACTCGATTAGGAGTAAGGTCGAGAGTTATTGTCCTGCAAGCATGGCAAACGCCGGAAAATGCCATTTCACGTCTTTCCTCCGTTGATTCCTTAATTCATTTCTTTCACAATCCCTGCAACTCTGTTGCCGTTTTCGTTGAAACACATGCTCGATATTTCTGTGAACTATTGCACCTTCCTTCCAGGCGATATTATATCCTCTATCGGTCTTCTAATAACCGCTGAAATTCCTCGTGAGTCACTTGAGCCGGATAACAGGTCGACGATGTGTGTACACCGTTGACGATCGATTCTCGTGGACAAAAAAGAAAAGACCAACCGCGACGTTCCGACGTGACTCAGGGTGGATCGATGTTCCCGCAATTAGTTTCCGTTATTTCCACAGCGCTCGTTTCCCGCTAACCATTTTTTCCCCCCTCATCGATCCATCTTTATTCCCGCGGCTCCGCGCGAATCATTAGACCGAGCGGGGGTGAAGGGGGAGGTGGGGTTTGTTTAAGCCGGTCGACGGGAATTACATAAATTGGAGGATGATTCAGAACGATAGATCCGGCGGATGACGCAGAGGGGAAAAATCTTTGATTCTGCGCCGACAAACCGGCAACGCGATGCTCCAGTATTATTAGAAATTTCGACGGGTCTGTTCCCCTGGCCGTTCCCACCAAATCCCCCTCGCAGGATGCGGCTTTATTTACACGGAAGAGCCGTCATATTATTTCCGCGAAGAACATCACTCTGAGATAAGGTCGTCGGTGTTGAGAAATATGAGAGGAACACCTTGCGCAAAGGGTTATCACATCCTCCTCCAATTCCCCTGATTTTAGGGCACAATGACGAGCGAAATTAGCGGAAACATTGCCGAAACAAAGACATATCTTCGGAGACGGAAGGAAGTTAGGATTAATGTCACAATTCTCCGAGCGAGTTAATAGTCAGTTTTTCGTGGAAAGATTAAGGGGTCCCCGAACTTTGTCTTACTTTCCTCGAACTTTTTTCAAGACGAAATTCTTGAAGTGTCCGTTAGCGCCTTCGGCGCGAGAGAAAAATGTCTGTCGCGGGGCAAACACATCCATCAGCGACTCGAGGAGACCAGTCAAGAGGTTTATTAATTGCTCGAGAGGGAGGGGAAAAGGTTCCCTTTTGCCGCGGAGGACCGAAAACTGGCTGGCCGGGGGCCGGGGGCCCGTTTCTTCGCGGAAGGGGCCAGTCGACGAACAACGGGGCCCCTTGTACGGGGGCCACCGGGTCTGCCGGTATTTTCGAGCTAGTCTCTTAAAAGTCGCGCCTCCGGAACAACGGCCATGCCTGTGCACGATTTCTCCCCGATCCAACGACACGGGACAGTCTGGGAATGATGGATATATGAAACAAAAATGATTCGACGGTTGAAGGTGGAATTCCTACGTAGGTACCTGTGTGTCGTGGAGAAAACGGGGCAAAGCACGTGGAAAATAATTCGCTCATTAGAGACGTGTAAATCGACGTTGCGTGTCTCTATCGATTTGCATACATTTCAATGTATTTGCATGGGTATTTTGTAGGACGTTCGTCCACATTTTCCTGTGCTCGGCGAACAAGTCCTTAATGAAATTGTCATGCGAGGCCGACTTAGCGTCACTCCGTTCCTCGGTTTAACGTCGGAGAATTAACGCGAGAAAATACGGCGAATTTACATAAACACCGGGACACCGTGGCTTGGGAAATTGTCGTCGAGGATGAGAAACTCGCGAAGGATTTGCGCGAATGATTTCACCTTTTTAAGAGGAGTGTTGAGACGTGCGTTCGAACGTCCGGGAGGTTTGATTAGACGCAAACGTCGGGTCTGACATTTGACCCGAGAAGACGTCGGAGAATGATAGAAGCAGCCTCGATTAGTCACCGAGGCTCGAGCTCGTCGAGCCTAACCCAAAAGCTTCTAGCCTCATTGACGACGTTAATGGTCCCACCGGGAATGCATTTGACCCAGGAAGACACGAGACGGTCAATCCTGTCTTCTCGGGACGTCCCCGACAGAAACGAGAGCGAAATTTAGCCACTACGAATCATCGTTCAAACGAATCACTCGTTGTCCATTTCCAACAACCGGGCAACGTTTTAGCAGTTCCTTCGAGGAAGAGGACAGTGGAGTATTGATTTTTTTACGAGACTGTACTTTTTTCTGACTGTACTTAGGAGTTTTTCGTGAAGGGAGTCGAGTCGGAGGTTCTTGAGGATTTGTCGATCGTAGTTGGCCAAGTGTAAGCTCATTTCCAAGGGGAAAGATGGAGAGTGGGTGGTGGTTTGCGGGTAAAGTTTGTCTTTTTCTCGGCTTGGAGCGAGATCGCATTAACAGAAGCCTCGCGGGATTTCGTCCGGTGACCCGATGCAGCTCTGCTCTTGGAATAAGTTTTGGCTAAATATAGAGCGTGACAAAAATAGATTCCACCGTCGGGGTTGACGACTAGCCCGGTCTACGGAGTCCGGCAACGGCGAGAAGGGGACTCAGACTTGCAGAGGGGCGAGAGGAAGGTGGAGAAGAAGACGAAGAAGAAGACGAAGAAGAAGACGAAGAAGAAAAGGAAGAAGCGATCGAATGTGGCGTCGCGTTCAGTTTTCAGTTTTCTTTCTCTTGAGAGAAGATCCAAGAAACCTTGTTCCTCGATGAGTCTATTCTCCAGTCTTACCCTGTTGCATCGACCACTCGATATTTTTATCATCAGTCAATCCCCTACTGTCTCCCCCTTCCACTTCTTACCCAATTTTTCTCAATTCAATTCAATTCCGTTGAGCCAACGTCCGTCGAAAATATTATTAGCTCTATGGTGCGTCGTCTAAGAAACAGGTACCTGGGGAAGGGGAAGGTGGACGATAAACAAACGAGCGGACAGCAGGTTCCCGATGATCGAAGACGAATGACGTGAACGGTGGGAGACACGGGTGGAATATAGATGTCGGGACTTCCGGTCGACGGGGAATCGTTCACCGTCCATGCATCTGAGCGTGGTTTGTAGGATCCTCGACGACCTTATCTGCATGACAAGCGGTTAAAACGAGCGCGTAAAATGGTTTAGCATCTCTCGGAGAAAGCCTCATTCCTCTGCGTTTTATCCTGAGAACTGGATTATCCCTCTGTAATTTTCTGCTGTAATTTCCTCCGTAATGGCGGGACATTATTTTCCTCAAGTTTCTCAATACCCGGGGCTAATTTTAAAGCCCCTTTCGTACACTTGGGCGTTGTTATCGCAACGGTCCTTAGGTATAATAACAATGAAAATGTTGACGATAGTTTGGCTGGCGTGGGAATTAGCGTGGATTTACCAACGGACTGTCCGTGGGGGCAAAGTTCCTAGCCGACTCTGGCAAACCGCTAAACTGACGGGCGTTCCAAGTCTCCGGACGGAAGTGTACAGGTAGAGTTGAATTTACGACGGTGTGTTTCCGGATGCCGTCTCGCCGACGGACACGTCATGGCCTCGTCGGCTTCCCTACAATTCGCGGAAACCGGTCGTCTTAACAAACGACGCAGGATGCCGAAGGTCCATCAAAAACTTGGCGTGGTTCGCTTCGAGGAATTTTCATCGGGTCGACTTGAAATTTTTGCCGAAAGGAAACATTAATAAACAACGACGTTTGCCTTAGATAGATAGATAGATAGATAGATAATTTTATAGCTCTGGACAAGTCCAAAGACCGGCCTTAGACCGTGGTCGAGGGTTCCCGGGGGACCATTGTGTCGTTCTTTGCCGCTTAGTTTTTCGTTCGAAAAGTGCGGCCGAAGACGATCTAGCCGTGTGGAATGGTGCTTTTTTCAAAGCGGAGGACATACGGTGCGATAAGACGGTGGTTCTTCGCTCCTTTCAGCGACAATATACCATCTCACATGTGTGCTCCTGGCCGTTTACCTTGCTCGCCGGCTTCGGGAGACCCGGGGAAAGAGGGAAGACGTAGGGAGAGGTAGGGAGAGAGTCGAGAGGGGAAGAAAATGATATCCTTACGCCATTGGAGGAGAGGAAAATAAAACGACGCCCGCCGACCATTACTGCAGTTTTTCATCCTTTAACGCCCGGCTTGTCCTGCCTTCCCCCACGTCTTTTCCCCTCTCCCCCCCCCCGCCGCTCTCACTTCCCTCGTGTTTCCTCAGCCTCTCCTCCCACATAGAGATCCGTTGCGTAATATCGCTCTTAAAGCCGGCCAACAAGAATAATTCCGCCGTTATACACGGTGCTGTGTAATTTGTTGCTCCGTCGTTCCGCCACTTATTGGAATTAATTTCATGGTTTCCTCTCTCCCCGCTGCCGGTGAAACGAGCGGAAGAAGCCGAAGAATATATCCCGGCCAGAAATGGAGTCACCCGGTTGCTTCACCATGGACTTAGATATTTTTTTTATACCCTTAACCCACGACATGTCCTTCATTTCGCGCTAAATTCCTCCAGATTTTCGATGGAGTTTTCCTCTTTCGGTTCTCCCGGGCGTTGCACTTTGGTAAACGAGTATAACGGCAAACACGGCGCATCAAAACGGATTTATGGATTAACCCAGATACGGGCCGGGATAATGAGATTCTCAGGCACGGTTCGTGACGCATATGCGCTCGTGTCAGCGATCCTTGTCTTGGATGCATCGGTAACGATTGCACGGAACACAGTAGCCGTTGACGGGTCGCGGTTTCACCGAATAACGCTGGCTTTACTGCCGACACTTCCGTCGCGACATTTATGTCCATATTTCCATGGAGATTTGCATTTATATCTACACTCGCAGAACCGGTTGAATAAATGGCCAACACTTGACCCATGTACCGTGACGCGAAGTTCATTCATAATTCTTGAGAATTTACGTGAAAAATTTAGTTGTCGACCAACTGTGAGATATAAAGATATTAGGTTCCCGTAGGAAGACTCGAGAGTGTCGAACGTTTAGACTTTCCATTAGATTTGCCGACAAATTGTTAGATATAAAGCTGGTATTACGTTGCTACAGGGTGGCGTAAGAGTGTCGAACGTCTAGAAAACTCTAGGCTACCGTTCTGTCCTGCACACGTGTGTAGTACGTCGTGTTTACGGGAGAACAGCCTCGTATTATTGCACGAGCAGCTGCCATTGTATACGTCGTTCTCGCGCGAAACAAATAACGCCCGTTGCACGGCGATGCAGTGGCAAACTTCCTTTTACTCCCTCGCGAAAGAACGATTACGACGTACCACTCGTCGAGATCTGGCTAACTCAGACCTTTCAACATTTTCTGTCACGATGATTCAGTAATTTACGTAAAACCCACGGAGCAATGCAATTGGTATTCATAAATGATTTATGCAACCGCGGAAAGTGTCGTCCGATTTACCTGTCGTATATTTTCCTCTTAATGATGAAATAATGAAGGTTTTCCTGTTACCGGAATGACATTTCCCATGATGTATGACATAATCGGTGCTGAAGGGAAGCGTGTGCCGAATCGAGATAAATTCCTTGAGGGTCCGTTGTTCGGCAAATTTGATGGCCATAAATGTCGCGTGCTGCAGCTTTCACGGGCGGTTTACGTGCGAGCAGAGCGACGGACCGGAGCGAACGATTAATCTTCGTTGCCGTCGTAAGACGAGCCAAATATAAAGGGGAGAGAAAGGTGACGGGGGTAAGGTCCTTTCACCCTCGAGGTACTCGAGTTTACCATGAAATCTGCCCTTCGAGGCTCAGAATCTACGGTTCCTATGAGATTTCGCACGATGACGCGCGATGAATGATCAGAGAACCGATTTTACAGCCATATGCAAATTCTACGACAAATCGCTCTTACATCGAGCTGAACTTTTCTAACTGCTAGAACTAACACACGGCGAGTTATATTCAGGAGTTACATAATCGGATCGGAGTTGGTCCAACGGAGAACATTTCGCGTGCGTGTTCTCTAATTTGTTATTCAAAGCCGGAGGAATGGAGGGTAGAGGAAAGACCTCCCGGGGCTGAAATTTCATTTGGACGTCAACATCGTCGGACAAGTGAATTTCCACGAGTGTCATGCTGATTCTTCCGCTCTGCCGAGGAACCGTCGGTCTCGCGCTAATCCCGCATATTTATGCATCGACCGCCGGGGATAAATAAAACCGTCTGGCAAACAAAGACCGTCAGCATTGCCGGAGTGAGTTCTTTAATTATGCCTCCCCCTCCCTCCCCCCGGACGGGTGACTTCCAGTACGGACGAGCTTAATTAACGTGTATGTAGAACAGCGTCGAGCTAGTTGCAAGTTTTTCATGAATGCTGTGCAATGTACTTAGAATAGAACAGAATAATAGTTTATTTATTTTCGAGCAGATCCTCAGAGCTTTCTACGGAGGAATGTGTGAGTACAGCTATGACTGTATGTGTGTGTGTGTCTCTGTGTGTGTGTGTGTGTGTACATTGATACCTACAGAGCAATATAGCGAGGAAAACTTTTTGTTGGACCTCTCGAGAGTTTGCGTCCTTCCACCGTCGATTTTCCACTCGACGTCATATATACGTTGTCAAGCAACTCGGATTAGGGGTTGGCCTTAAATCGACTCGACGACGCAGTCATCTGAAACTAATAATGCAACTGTAAAGGACAGTTGGTAATTATTCGCTGTGGAACAATTCGGCAAGGTTCCCAAGCAACTCGCGTTTGCTTATGGACGGTTAATTTCCATTTCCTTCCGATAGGTTAATTTGGGGCATTAGCACTTGGATGCAAGGTAAACACATTGAATTACACGACTGACGGGCACAGTCGGAGTCCGAGGGCATTAGGGGTTCTCGCGGGGGAGGGAGCCGTGTATTGATTTTCCTAAGAAGACGTCCGCGGGTTGTTTACGTCAGCATGACTGCTCGACAAAAGCCCTGAGCAGCCTGGACATTCATTTATCACCCTATCGCCCATGACCAACGTTCTTTCCATTCTCCTACGAATTTTTATCAACGCAATTTGATCTTGAGCGATCAAAGAAATAATCATCTACTTTAAAGACTTTCCTCACACTTACTTTCACCCTTTGACATTGTCATTTCAATTTCTACTGCCACAGTTTTGTCTTCTGTCATGAAAAAGATCGAATCTCGGATGTTTCGATGTTTTGATCTTACGAAGTACGCAAGTCTGACGGTCGATTTCCATTGGTCAACGACGGCTAATGGCCGTCGAAAATTGTTCGGTAGCCGCATAACGTCCCTTTGTCCGGGACGCGTGAATTTCATTTGTTAGGCGGCCCGGCGTCACGCGTTGCGGCTAACTGGATTTCCCTGTTCGCGGGCCGCAATTGTGATTGCAGTCGGCCCATTTCGCCGAGGGGGGGGATAAGAGGGAGGGGGGACGGTTCACAGTCTCCACGTCGTCGGCCTAATCGTATATTTATGCCAACTTTCAGCATTTTCAACAGAAACCAGTATTAAAAAATTACAATTGCAATGTATATGTAAGGTCTTGAAAAGTACAATATGTGTTCCACGTTTCATTGGATCTGATGATACGTCTGATTTTGCGAACGAGTATCTTGGGTTTAGGGGTTTGGCTCTCAGAGTCCTTTTTACTGGGAGAATGCTGGGAAAGGCGGTGAAATAGGCGCGCGAAAACGGCAGGATTTACTCGGCGAGGGAACCGCAGGAATATTATGGCTCAACGCCGACGGCGAGTCTTTATGCAATTCTCTGGCGCGAGGGTGCGGTCGGAAACATCCTTTCTCCTCTGAATTTCCAGCCACCGTATACTTTTCAGTCCCTTCCCCGCCCCCCTCTCAGCGTCCACCTTTCCCCCGAGATTCCGTGGATTCGAAAATTCCTGGCTTTCCGCGGCCGGCCATTTTTCGTTGGCTCGAATCGGCGAAATTTGCAGTTCGCCACGATCAACGAAGGTTCTACGTTTTCGTCGGAAACTCATCGCTGCGGGAATCCGCTTAGAAAACTGACGCTGCGCGTTCGCATTTCGACGGAAAAATCTATTTCGAGTGAGTTCGCCGAGAAAACGGTTTCCGCAGTATCGGTAGAATATTTATAGACCTTATGGCGAAACACGGCTTTTATTTCCCCGCCCCGAGGACCGCGTTGCCCGTTGAATTTTATTAATAAGTTGTCTGCTCTTCGTCGACCGTTCGTTAATAATGAAAAACTCGTCCGTGTTTTCGCCCGTGTGTTTCTTCTGTTGCGTCGGCAAAAAAAGATCGTCTGGGAATAGAAGGATCTTAAGGTCGAGAAATTGCAAAGTTTGTTTGTTCGACGATCGTTGCAGGGTAATTTGGGAGTTGATGACACAGATTCTTCCAGCTGCTATTTTCGTCGGCTTGTCGAAGGGGACCGAAAGAAAGTCAAGCGTTTCTGGAAATTAGGTACGAACGTTTAGCTCCTCATTTTACGCCTCCATAATCCTCCGAATTTACTTCGCCGTTCCGAGAATGATTTCCCATGATTTTTAGGAACCTCCAAAAATTCCGGAAATTCCTGTAACGGTATTTTATTATTCCGAGTTTGCCGAGTATGCAGAGGTGAGTGGGCATCGAGTGGAGACGATGACCACCAATGGACTTCGGTTCTCGGGGGAGGAAAGCGCCCTAAGGGGTAAAGGGGAAGAGAGGGAGAGGGGAATGCACGGCAGGCCGTACGATAATCTCTGCGCGTGTCGGGCATACCGAGCGGAATCAAATTTCAGCGGCGTTATACCGCTCGCCGGATGGGCCCTGCGAAGTGCACGAAACATCATCGATATTCCGCAGTTGTCCTCGATGAATATCCGCCGTGAGTTCCTTCCGACCAGCCTGTCCGGGAATCTCAGTGAATGGACTGTCGAACGGTCGTGAATGCCCTTATGTCCCGATCGGGGGAATCACCGATGAAACTTTGAAAATCCTCCGTGGGCCCTGAAAACCCAGGACCGATCGTTTGCCCTCCCTCTTGCTACTTGTTTCAAGCATTATATCGCGACCTGTTGTCCAAATATTTCAGTGTGAATCTGAAAGCTCGGCACTTGTAGAGAAGTTGCGATTCCATTGGCGACATGTGGTTTATCCGGCACAAGAGTTTGCCGGCATCTGCGCGCTCGTTGCCTTGCAAAATCCTTCCCCCTCCCCCTTCGTGGCGGATCTCTCGAGAGCCGAGTCGGTCTCCGCGTTATCGTCCAAGGGAATAAGAACGGGGAGTCGTGCTCGGCATTTCTTCTCTTCGAGTGGGACAAATCGAGGGTCCTACGAGACACCGGAAGCCCCGTGACGTTCCCTGAGAGCCCGGCTAGACGTGATCGGCATTTCCCGAGCTTGCATTTCTATGAAAATTTTCGAATACAGGGCGTCCCCGAGCTTCGGATAGAGTAATCGTCGTAAATAAGCACTCTCTCCACTATAATCCACCAAAGGACCGAAGGAAGGTTCCATTATTTCTCTTCATAATTCACCGTTTCCCGGATTGAGTAAACATCTTCGCTTCTCGATTAAGTCACTGCTCGTGCTGTGATTTTTTGTTATAATTGTTGAGTCTAATAGCTGTACCGGTAGGATGTGGCCGAAGCACCGAAGAAAGGATCCATTATTTCTTTTAATAAATCACCGAATCCCAGATTGAGTAAACATCTTCGCTTCTCGATTAAGTCACTGCCCGTGCTGTGATTTTTTGTTATAATTGTTGAGTCTAACAGCTGTACCGGTAGGATGTGGCGTTTACGAATGTCGTTGGAGCGACAAGTAGGTCGTAGTTTCTAAGTAGCCACGAACACAGCGTTGGGTGTATGGATCAGAGAAACGGAGAGGAGGGCATCGCTGTAACGCGCAACATGTCGAGCACACGTATACACGGCGGACTAAACACGGCTGTGTAATTAGGCAGGACGAGACTCGGCTTAATTGAAGAGCAGCCAGCAGCGACGTGCTAACTGAAAGGCATTGTGCAGTGGATCCAGCCGAGCCACTGGAACTTGCTTCGGCCTCCGAATACTTTGCCAACGTGTCGCCTTTTACGCCGAGGCCTTTTTCAACTGTGCTCAGCAAAATTGCCACTTGCACCTACGCAGCACTCTCCGATTTACAATTGACCGTAATCCTTTGCAGTCTTCGCGATTATGCCTGTCCAAGGAATGGGACGTTTGACAAGATCATTCCGAGTTGAAATCCCAAAGTCCTTGAACAAGGAGCCTTTCTCTTTCTTTTCAGATCTCGATGAACGCTGGAAAATGGCCTTACTTAATTACGTTCCGTTGATCCATCGTGGGCTTCTGTTCCACTGGGACAGGTATGTCCGTACCATCTTGGTCGGTTTGACGTCACGCGGGGCGTATGCAGCAGGGGGCGCATACACGGCATGCATCGAGCTAAACACGCCTGTAATTAGGCAGGTCGAGAGTGGCGTTAATTGAAGAGCAGGAGACTGTGGGACACGGTAACCGGTAGACATTGGCCATAGCACAGTGGCATTGTGAAACGCGGCCGAGCGTGTCGCAGGGCCATGCGGGGCTCTTGGAAACCGTTCGAGAAACTCCCCCTCTCTTGTCTCTCTATTCGAGAGTTCGTCCATGTCTTCGTTTATTGTCCGTTTGCAGGGCCGACGTATCGAGCTGTCTGTATGACTGTACATTTAGTCGCGAACCGGCTAACTACCGTGGCCGCTCGTAAGTCCGCCTATCCCCAAACGAACCTAACCACTGGCCAACCCTTGGGATCTATAGATATTCGCGAGGTTCAACCTGTGCACGCGTAGGCGGGCTAAACTATAATTAATTGGCGAAACTGGTGGCAACGCGCGAGCAGCATGCTCCTCGTAAATGAAAACCATGCGCCGAGGTAATGGGCAACCGGCTGCTACCCGTCGCCGATTTCCAACCCTCACACCGTGTGCTCCCTCAGGGAACGAAATCCTGCGGAATTCATGCTCGCCTCTGATGCTTAGCTAACGTTAAAAACATCTACACGGACCAATGATGTCCTCGAAACACGGGGAACTATCAAAGCTAGAGTTCTCGTTGAAAATCTTTATTTTCCTCGTCCTTGGTTCGAGTGAGTGGACCGATTGCCGTGGAAAAACAAAATCCACTCTTCGCTGGTTTGGTCGAAGTTTGCGCGAGAGCTGGGCGCTTTTACCGATCGATGGTGATTAATAAATCCTTGACGCGAACGGCAGTTTCTCCGTTGTATTGCTTGGGTAAATATTGTGCGACGATTTCAACGTTGTTCTGCGGCCGCGCGTCAACACTCGACGCGAGCGGACATCTGTTTCGGCCGGACGTGTTGCTGTCTGCCCGAGCGAGCCTCGCCCAGCCAACGGAAACACTGGCGGATGCTAATTTTTAATCCTATCTCAATGGTCGCCGGCTTAATCCGACGGGGTACGTTGTGTTAATTAATGTAACTCGCATGCGAGGTTTTACGCACGGTCCAGAACGTGCTTGGAAAATTTCACTCGCGGACCGTCAAGGTTGAAATTAAAACGTGTTTCCGTTCTCCCGTGAATTCCAGCTGTTTCACGTTTTGCCGGGATAAAATAAGAGAGTCCACCTTAAACCTGTAGGTTCGTTGAATCTTGCCGAGAAATTGGTGGCTGGGGCTCGATTTCCTGTTTATTCCTTAAGGTTGTTTCCGGTCGATGCAATTAGCCTTCCGGGGGCCGTTAGTTTTTCCTTGTTTTCCTACGTTGCTGATGTTTTTTTTGCCGGGTTCCACCGGCGAGAATTCCGGGCACGTTTCATTCTGCCATTCTCGATGGAACCGCAACTGGTTGCGCAACCGGAAATGGGCCCATAGATTCAGCAACGGATATCGGGAGCCATGACCGAAATGCAAATTCGGCTGCGCTCGGCTGTATCGTCGATGACGACCCTACCGATTGCCCCTGCCAGCCAGCCAATAACGTTTCCCCGTGCTCCGTACACATAGATACCCTGCGTTAAAATTATTGCCAACGCGGCAAGAACAGCCATCGCTGAATTATATTTACGTTTGTCCTTCCCCGGCAAGGGCCAATTTTCCGCATTATCCCTCGCTAACAAACCACCGATTATTTGCTTACCTTTCGGATTTAATGCACCTGCTTACGCATTCTCTTTCCAACGGTAACGATGTTTTTAATTAACGCCAGACAGGAAAAATCCTCCGAAACACGGCTTATTAATCAATGTATAATGAGCAATTAAATATGACTGTACATTTGCTCGTTCCCCGGAATCTATAATAATTCCGATACTTTGACCGTGCCCCTCGTTTCATAGTTTATAACTAATTTGCACCGTAGTTCATTAGCTGCGGCCGCTTTAATGAAATATTAGAATGCGGCCTGTGTCAAAATTTGATGCGTGGCCGGGGGGATGTCATTACCGATGCCGTTTATTCGCTGGAAATTGCAGCGTTAATAAAAGGTATCGACGGGAGTATTGCGCGATGTATTATAGCGTAAATAAGTTCTCTGTAGCGTGGCTTCTCGAAACTTCATAGGAACTGTATCAGCCAGGGCTTTATCGCAGGAAAACGAAAATGAGCTTTAACTTGGCGCACTTGGGAAATTGAGTCTCATAAAATTACAATGTTCCGAGTTTCACGCTAATACCGTGACAGGTAAATTCTGTGCATTTCGATGTTCCTAGCTGCGGGCTTTGTAACGTTTCGTATACAACAATTCCCGTCAAGTGCAATGTTTAATGTTCGATCCGCTTTTAGCGGAGAATCACCGGTCTACGAAGACTCGAAAATTGTCGGAGCGAATTCCGCTCGTTTTGCGCTGGGAATAAAATTTTATTCGCCACGTAATTTAATAGGATTTTGCTCGGTGGGCCGTAAAAATTGGCCAAAGTCGTAAACTTTAACGTGTTATCGTAGAACGAGAAGAATCTCGAGCGGAAGGAGGAAAGGCTTTCCAGTAGGTTGGCATTCGTTTCGCCGGATATTTTTCCACGTCACCGGCAAGACAATGGAAGACAATGAAAGAAGAGAAATGGTGGGGACGACTGTAAAAGCGGGTCAACGAGTTCAAGTGGCCAGCCGATCGAATTGGTGCTCGTTAAAAGTCTGATAGTGCAAGTACCGCTCCGTGTATTGACGGGACAAGCTAGAATGGGGATGAATGGGGCGGTCTACATGAAACACCCTATTCCTTTTCCCGTCCGGCTGCATTTACATGCGGAAGTGCAGTCGCGAGTGGCATTAAAGGATTATCATGGAGGAGCGAGTAGAAGCCCCGCTTGCTCGGATGGCAAATGTTGGAGGAAGAATGGTGAGAAGCCTGTGAAGGAAAAATAATGAGGTTCGTCGGCTGAGAACTGAGAACCGAGGTCCGTCTGCCCGGAAGAGCATAGGGCCAAAGAAAAGGAGAAAAGCTGAAGATGGGATTGACGTAAGAAATAGACACTTGGCTCGCGAGGCTCGTTTGAACGACAGAGCCGCCAACGAGAACCTCTTTAGCTCCCTGACACTTTGTATACCCAGTAACGCTTCGTCTATCGCTACGCCAAGTTCAAAGTGCGCTCGACAATGGGATTCGGTCGATAACGAATGCGATGTCAGGGCGAAAAGGATCTCGCAGCCGTAATTGTCCGGGCTTGTGTCTACGGCTTTTCACGGGATCTTTCAACGGTCCGTTGCAATGCACACGTGGATCCTGTTAGACTGTAACTGAGGTTGTATCGAATCTAACGACGTCGTCGAAAGCAACGGCCGGCTCAATTCAAAGACCCTTTTCCTTCCTTTCAATTAAACATGCACCGACTGCTACATTTTTAACACTTTTTTTCAATGACTACGTAAACGTAGAATCCAGCTTGAATTCAGCTTACAGTTGTTTCGTCAATGTACTTAATTTTCTTTGCACTTAATACGCAGATCCGTTTGACGAAAATTTTTGCAGCATTTTTGTCGTTGAAATTTACGCGACTATCCAGTGGAAAGGTCAACGAGATGAGCTCTCTTTAGCAGCTTCCACGAGGCTGCTTCTCCGCCACTATCTTGCGGAAAAACCTTCACACTGTGGGGACTCGAAATGCGATTAGTCTGGCCTGCTGCGCGTTGCATACTCTCGGGAAACGGCACAGAGAAACGGCTTGATTGCGAAGTAGCGCTAGAAAATATTGGCTCGAGTGATAAATAACTTTCGCCTCCTCGACGAATTACCTCGAAAATTCACCGGCACAAAACTACCATTAATTCGCCAACTTCCCACGTAGAATAAAGCGTGGAACAAATATTTATGAAACGGGTTAATGTTCGTGACACTAGAGTCCGGTAGGAAAATAGAGAATCCTTTATTTGCCAGTGCCGTTTCGTGGCAGTTTTCTCGCCAATGGCTTACACATCGATAATATTGACAGTTATTAATAGAGATGCTCGGAAGTGGCGGGAAACGTTGCTTTCGCGCCGATTCTTAGTCGCACTCTCATCTTTGACAGCCGTGACCGAGTTTCCCCGATCCGAGCCCCCCTCCTCGACCCTTCTCCTTGCCACGGTAGTTTCGCTCGGTGGTTTTTCCACTTCACCTCGATTCGATAAGTACGTAGGAGTACAAGTAACGAGCCAACCCGTTTGCTCTTCGCAGACCTTCCCCTCACCCTAAGACCTCGTCCCTTTGTTCGGCCAACGGTTTTTAGCTAATCGAATGCACGAGTCCCCGTGGTTTTCCGCTGCTCTCACGAATTAACACGAAACGTTGTCGATGACACTTAGGGCCACTCGGCTGACTCAGATTCCGCGGGAACTCGACATACCGTTTACGAGTAGATAACCAAAATGGAACGATAGCTCGTCCTAAAGGAATCCTATTTTCTTAACCGTCCCGCACTGCATCCTCGTAAATTTTCCTGCCGTAAATTCCGTCGACGTTATTGTAACACTGCAAATTGCGGGGTATTCGTAAGTTTTGGCGAGTGTTGATGTTCCTTTGGGGCTGTAGTTTAGAGGAGAATTTGTGCGACGATGTCGTTAATCCGGGGCAGGGGAGGGGAGGTGAAGAATGCAGGAGATACGCAGGGAAGGGCGGAGGGGGGGGGGTAACGATTTAATATCGAGTCTGCGAGGTATATCGGAGTTTCCCCGGGGCGATCTAAAATCAATGGCGCGCAAACATCGTTGCGAGTCGATCGGGAAACGTTGGCCCCGGGTACCGAAAATATCTCTTTGTCCGTTGGCGGTTCGCGATACGCAGTGGTGCGCGTATTATCGGCCTTAAATGGCCAGTCGCGGGCAGTGACGTGGCCCTGCCACGTGCAACCGGTTCCGATGCAAAAGGGATCGGTGAACAATGCCGGCGAAAAGCCCGGCCGACGACCAAACACGGATCTAACTTCACTTTTTCCCCCCTCGCATTCCACGGGGATCGCTCGAAATCATTTCCATGGGGTCCTGACTAAACCAAACATCGAACGTTCCGTCTTTCCTTCTCACGAACAATCCTCCTCTAAGACGATAGTTAAAGTCTCTCAAAATGACGAAAAACTGACAAAAAACTACAAGGTTTTGCTCACTATTCACTATGAGGAACGTTTAATTGAATTTTCATTAATTTTTCTTGAAACACCAGCACATGTTTCACAATTTTTTAACCCTGTTGAGGCAAAAGCGTGTTACCCGAGGATTCCCTGTACACTCAGTTATTATTCACGGACTTTGTCCTGTTTCTGCTGGACAGATGACACGAGCGCGCGGTAGCATCGACGTTCTTTCCTTGCACTTCCGGTACACCGGCTCTTTGCCATGACCCGACTGTGTCCCCGGAGGATCATTTTTTCCTTTGAACGAAAAAAAAAAGGCCAGGCAGAAACGCGTAAGAAACGACGGGTTGGCCGTTGAGACGTTTCTGTGCAGCTGCACGAGGACTTTGCAACTTCCAGGAGGATGCGCACGTAAACGTGGACTGCGTTCTGGGGTTAAAACTGGAAAGCCGTATCTCCGGGGACTCGAATGTTCCTTTAAAAAGTTGACTTGCCGAGGTACGGTGCTTGATCTCCCTCGTTTCCAAGGACCGTCGTAAGGGAGAGTACCTGGGGCAAAGGAAAATCGGGAAAATTCGTCGAGGATATTAGAATTTCCAAGAGCCTTATATCCTCGCGGAACAACGATAAACACTGGTCGTTAAATAAATTTGAATTTCCCCTCGTTAGGCAAAACGAGGCCCATTGTCGTTTCCCTTTGTTTTCGCTCGTTTTTCCGCCTGATGCGTGGAGAATGTTTGGTCGTTGAAAGGCTTTCGTTTCATGAGGATTCTTCGCCATTGTACATGAGTTTAAAGGAAGAAACGTTGATGCCGTTGGCCGCTCCTTCCGGGGGCGTTATCTTGTCGGTTTTATATGTCCTTCTGGTTATCGGCGGTTTCGTAACGGTCCCTTGATAAGGCGATAACAGGACGGCGGAGACAAGGCATAAAAGGGAAGGACGATAAGCGGAGACAACGGCTTTCGCAAAGTCGTACACACCGGCCGCCAAGGAGAGAATCGGGAGGAGATAATACTTGCTGACAGGTGCAATGCCGTCGAGGGTCTTTGGAAATCGCGGGGATCTCGTAAAACCCTGCTCCGAGAGTCCTCGTAACAGGATTTCCCTACAAATATCATCTGGATTACTCGCACGGAGAGAGTCAGGCATTGTCGATAAAATAAACTACATCCACTTGATCGTTCCAACAAAAATTCCACCACTCGGGGAACAAAAATAGATGTCGCAAAATATCATTTTAATAATTACCTAGACTTTTATTTTCTTCGTTGATGTTATTAAATTCGTTACTCGCTCTGTTTCGTAAGAGCAATGTCGAACGAACGAGTTGAAGTTTGGTCAGCGACAGAATTCCGTGGGAGATAGTAGCAGCATCCGTTAGGAGAGGATTATTAATTGCCGGACTGTGCTCGTTATTAAAGTCCGATTACGCAGCTAGGAGAAACAAAGGGCCCTTATGGTTATCCGTTTGTCGGGCTTCCGTAACGTCTCGTTTCACTTGTCCTCCGCTGTCGGGGCCCTTTGATCGCTCGACACAATCGCCATTATTTCACAAGTACCGGAACAACGTCATTTGCAGTCCGCCTCGAAGTTCCTTTCAGATACAGGAAATCACGGAGACATGTATAAACGAACGTCAATGGCGAATTGGATTGGCCGGTGATTGGAAAGTCAATGGATATACGTATTGGCTATTTTATTAAATCATTTCTCCAGCTCCGTCCTCGTTTGTCGCCGTAGATTTCTCGTTTTTCTTCTTATTCGTTTGCTGCAATAGTCTAGACTGTTTGTTCTGCCAGGGTAGTTTTCGTCGCAGTGACCGCTAGCTTTTTTACCCAGGGAGTAGTCGATAAATGTGTGTGTGTGTGTGTGTGTGTGTGTATGGAGTTGGACGATAACGCGATGCCGCGGGCAAGGAATTTATTCCAATCGATATCCCGTTAGTAAGTATCTGTCTCTGGCAAGGCTTTTCTTCGGCTGAGCCGTTTTTACCGAACGCGATTTGTCCCGGCACCCGCATTCGATCGTTACTTTTATTTACCCCTGTGCTCGTTGAACCCTTCCTTTTTCCCCGGTTCTCTCCCTCTGTGCGCGTATTTTCTGCCTTTCCTCCGTAATCTCGACCTTACGTTGGTACAGCGCGGATCGCGCGGAAAAACGGGCAACTCCGGGCAAAGCACGGGCCATTGGAGAGGATTTTTGCGGTTCGCAGGAATCGCAGGGACAAATACTCGAGCGGCTTTTCCGTCCTCGACGACGGGGGATTTTAATAGATTTCCGATTTAATAGATCCGACTACGTGTCACTCTCGTCCGGGCTTGGGGATTTCATAGGGCCGTGAAACGTATATAGACAAAATCCCCAGTCATCTCCCGTCAATTTTTCCAGGGAATATCGATACGCGACGCCCATTCAACCGTGTCCCGATCCGTATCTATTCTGACGCGTGACACTGTTATAAAAGCACAGTACATATCAAAATGAAACGCGCTGCATTCCCTGCAGCCCCGATCTCTCCGGTAAATAACGACCCTGCTCAAAAAAATGTATCGTTCAACAGGAATTTACATGGCTGACCTGCGATGTATCTTTTATCGGGGAAATGCCAACAATCAGGCTGTCAAGTTGATACGAATTTTACTGACGTTCGGACCAACGTAAAGTCATTTGAAGATGCAGACAACGGGACTATGAAGTCACGAATATCAAGATGGTTAGTATTAGATTTCCGCGTGACTGGGGAATAATCCGTAAACCTTTTTGAGGTATCTACTTTTTCGGCTAATTCTCACTAACAACGACAGTTGTTCGGCCCGAAAATTGGAAAGTTAGTTGTGACAATCGCTGGCTGGAAATGTTTATTCCTGGCAAAGATCGCTTGGTAGGAAGTAGCTAGCAGTACTCGTATCTTCCAATTACGAGCAATTGGCCGTTGATGTCGTGACGGCTGAGAACACGTTTCGCCCTCTGGAGAATTTCCGATGCGTTCCGCCTAAAGATAGCGTCAACTCGCACTCGTCGAGGATTCGTCTGGTCGGTTAAGCTTTCCGCGAAACTGGCAATAATTTTAGTCGGACGTGCCGAGCATTCGTGGCACGGAGGACCGGCAATTAAAGTCGACGTCTCGGTAAATTACAACTGTCGAGAAACGTCCTTGCGAAAACCTTGCTTCGAGTGGGCGAATTTTTCGATTAATTTTTCCTCGAGTTCGTTCGTAGGGGTTGATCGCTGAGTTTTTCCGCGTAATAGTCTTCCCCGATAAACCGTTGGGTACAACCGGATGCCGGTTTTCACGGCGGTTTTACGAGCTGCCCGATAAATGCGCTGACGTAAGGCGTGCCACGTCCTCGTGGGGGCGGGGGGGAGGCCCTTAAGACTCGAGAATTACGAGGTCCTGGCGGAATTTCGTTGGAGAGGAGGACGAAAAGGGGGATGGCCATCGATCCGCGTAAATCCATCCCCCACCCCGGCCCCCACCTCATACTGCCCCCTCCTTTGGCCTGAATCCTCCCTCTTTCGTGGAAGATTAGTAAAATTCACTGACGACTAGGTTTTCGTGTATTCTCTTGGCCGCTACGCAGGCCGGTCAATCGTCGAACCGTCACACGAGCGCAATTCCTCGAGATCCGTTAATAGAATTTTCCCGCCGACCGATCCTACGTGACGGCGTTCGACCAGTCCTCGCGCTTCACGTCCATCTTTTCCTGCATGAATATCTGCAGTCTTCCCACGTGAAAAGCGTAATTCCATTTCCCGCGTGACAGCGCTCTTCAATTCCCAGACTTTAAATAAATTCCCACTAATCTTTCGTCAATTTATTTCCACATACATGTCGTTAAAGAATGGTTGATTATAATGCTTATTCGATGATTCGTACCTTGTAATCATGGGTCGTGAATTTAAATGAGATGGTATAATCAAATTTACAGAACAAAAAAAGTCCTGTCTGCCCTTTATTCATCATTTTCTACGTCGTAGATAATTCTGGCTAATTGTGTATAGTTTCTTGAGACATGTAGATATGTAACTGGCGTAGGAACATGTCTGGGAGGAAGATAAATCGATGGCAGTGAGTCGTGCACGTTGTAGTTGAACTTGGCACGCGCGAATCTGCAGAAATGCAGTCACCGTTCGTGACCTTAGCCATAACACTCCGCGATTCGTTCCCTAATGACCGCCCGTCAAGTTTCAATTATGACTAGATCTTTCCCCCTACCAGTCCAACAGAAAGCTTTCTTAACACTGCTTTCTTAACTTCACAAACACTTTGTCCTTTCGACAAAACAGACATCACCGAGACGATCTGTCGAAATATAAAATTTTCGTTTTTTCTTGTGTTGCAGCAAAATTATTTAATGTCCTTCGGCTACCTGCCGCAGACGGACCTGGAGACCGGAAACTTGCGAACGGAGGATCAACTGCGCGACGCTATAAGGAACCTACAGGTGAGAAGAAATGACGTAATTTTCGTGTAAATGGCTAACGACCTTCTCGCGGAGAAATTGGATTAAAGGAAACTGGAGAATCGCGCGCGGGAATTACAGTGGCCTACATTGGAATACACTCGTTTCCCCATTTCTATCTGGTTCAGGTACGATCCGGAAGATCGGTCCGCCGGGACAATGGGACTTAACAAAAAAAAAAGAGAGAGAAAAATGGAAAGAGGAGAGCGAGGTCGTAACGCTGGCGGGCGATCGGGAAAAACGATCGACCCGTTGAACGGGATTTGCATGAAAATCGAGCTTGTTAGACGCAGATCCACGTGTGACGTCGAAATACGTTTTTCCATGTACGTCCTTTAATCGCACGCTTCACAAGCTCCCCTCCCGTACGACCTTTCCCTGCCCGTGGGTGAAATAAACCCGATCCGAAATTCGGCCGATATGAACGTCGAGGGAATCGTAAAAGTGGTGGCCAGTTGAATGTAAAAATGGACAAAATTCCGGCCCCCTAGAGTTTCCTCGCAATAGTGCGTGGGATTAAAGAGTTACGAGGGGGGGGTTTAAGGTGTTGGAAATATGTGGGGAATGAAGGAAAGAGTGGGGGACCAGTCGGTAAGTGCCTTTTGGGGAAAGGGTGTTTTTGAGATTTCTTATCTCGCTCGGATTCGACGTTCCCGCGGGACAATGGCGGGCCAGGAGATCTTGTTACTCCGTGGCTCGCATAGAAATAACAAGTACCGAGATTCCAAAGGGATTCTTTCAGTTGGAGAGGCCCTTTGTGCCCCTCGAGGGCCGGTCATCGAGGCGATTTCCTTCTACGAGCCTGCGAGAGATCCTCACCCCTCGTAACTCTGCATAACTTCCCCCACAGAACTCTGGACTCTTTCCCTATTTTACCGCGCTAAAAAAGTTTACTTTCGCCGGAAACCCGCGGGCTCCAACGTTCCAACGTACCAACGAAATAACGCGATTGAATTTTACAAAATTGCATATTCGACATGTCCGCGAACGTAGTCGAATTATAGAGAGATATTGGATGACTCGTTCAAGTATCGTTGAGATCGCTTTTCACGGAGAAGTCGATTTACTTTTGTAAATTAATGTTCCAGCCGATTGTGTAAACGTTGAACAACAGGAGGAAGTAGGTTACTAACGAATTACGTCTTCTCGTTATTTATTAGAGTTTCGGCGGTATCCCTGTGACCGGAGAAATCGACGATGCTACCCGGAAGCTCATGAAAACACGACGATGCGGACTTCCGGACAAGCCGGATCCCAGATACGCACGGACCAGGCATAAACGTTTCGCGGTTCATGGTCAGCAGTGGCCCTACCACAATCTCACCTGGAGGTAAGTTTTTCAGCCATTGAAATAGCGTGAATTTGTCGTCATTTTTTTGCCGATTTTTCATGGTTTCGGGCAAAATTTCTCTTAGTTTTCTTTCTCTTTTAACCGGCGGGAGATGCCATTGACATTGTTGGTGCTTGGCCAAAAGTGCGGTGCTCGTCGGCTGCGCAAACCTCCTGCCAGTTTGCAGAACGAACGGCGCGCAGTCGAGGGCGATGTTTTGTATACAGACGACTGGAAGTCGCGCGAGTAACACATGGGAGTGGCCGAAATGGCCGGCCTTCCTTTGCAGTCGATTTAAAAAAGCACCGGGATATGGAGACTTTAAATAGTTCGAGACTCTGAAACTTGGGCTTTCAGACACTCTTGCAGACTGCTGCCCACGCGTTTTACGAAGCTCCGGGTTTGGCCAACAGATTTATTTACAAGCCATAAGATTTCCGGCGATAATGAAACAAGGTCTATGGGATTGAAATCTGGTGGTTCGTAGGCGTCCAAGTCCGTAAATTTTGTCGGGAGATTCTTGAATTTTTATTGAACGAAATAGTTCCTCTCGCGGCCGGCCCGATGCAATTAAATTAATCTGCGCTCAACTCGTTAGCGCCCGGTAAGGGGTGACGTTGCGGAAGAGTTTTTCAACGACGGGGTGAGACGATAAAACAAACGAGAAAGTACCGAGAAGAAGAGACAACGGGCAGCGGGGAAGTTTGAGAGCAATTATACTTTTCGTCGAGGTCGCCCGCCGCGAAATCGGGTCAATTGCTGTTCGATTCAGGGACCTGTCAGTATCTGCCATTACCAAGAAAATAATTACCCCGATCCGAGCTGTCTGCTTCCCACCCTTCGATTCGTCTTTCTCTCGAATATCAGTCCCTGCCGTTCTTTCCGAGGGGTCTCATTCAAAGCGATAAACTTGATCAAGAAAATCGCCGTTCCCTTCCTCTGCGTCTTACAATCGAAGAATATTGCATCAGACTTATACGAACGTATTGCTAAAAGAAAGACGAAAATATGACGAGGCTAAAAATCATTGTTTTTTAATGTACATCATGTATATTTTTTCCACTGCAGTGGATACTGTAGAATTCTACGGCAGAACCCTTTTTTACCGTCGTTTGTACGTATACGATCACACGGTACAGAAGGTCCCTGTAATGCAGATTCCTGCAGAAAACCGTGGCGCTCATCTCGCATTAAATTGTCTCTGTGTCGTTTGGTTTACGCAAGAATCGCGTAAACTTGGCATTCACCGCAATCCTTTGCCGCTGAATCACGTCTGTCATACGACGAAGAGGGGTGAGAATTGAATTGGAGAAAATTAGCTTCGTAGACGAATTCCGCGCGAAGCGATATCGCGGTTGATTGAATTCAAAATGCGAAAGTCAAGGCGCTCCGTCTCTTGGGGAAAGTTGGGACAATAGGGGTGGGAAGTTGGAAGGGATGGATCTGCGTGACACTCTTGATAAAAGCTCGAGAAACTCTCTGACAAAAGGCCACTGCTCGCTTTCCGATCGACCGGCGAATTTCATCGGTTAAACTCGCTTCAGCCGCATTCAATTCTTACGGTCCTTGTATTTTTCCCCGCCCACCTCGTCCGTTCACGGCAAATTATTTGCCCTTCACATAAATTGCGCGGTCGCATGGATTTCGAGCCGACGAACCGCTGTGCAAGCCACAAAATAATAGATGAAGTCAAACAACTGCGCCTCGCATTGGTATTGGATTGTCGTGATCAAAGATCCATCAGAAACGAATTGACAAACCGCCGGTAAATTCGCCTATAAATCGATCTCAATCCCGGCAATGTTGGGCAAGTTTCAACGAAACGAGTAGGCAGGAACAAAATATTTCTCGTTCCATGGACAGTCAGTTTGCAAATTGGAGATCTTTCTGTTTCACTCTTCTATGGAATTGGGATTTCCGTTTCTCGACGAATACTTGGCGGCGAGAGAACTTTCGTCGTCGTCGTTCATTAATTAGCGAGGAACGCGTGGTCTCTGCGCGACGTGCAATCGAGTTTTCTATTATTTTTCGTTGGATTTCGACGTGTGCCGACCTCTCACCTCGGCCGTTGGACAAGACGATCCTCGGCGAGGGTTGTCCGGCAATCTGGCGTTCGTTAATGCCGGGGATCACTAATTAGGCGCGCGCACCGGCTGCGCCTTGCGTTGGCCCTGTTAATTGCGTTTTCTTAATGACCGGGCCTTCCGAGATTGTCCGTCGGAAATTTCGCGCTAATTTACGGCGTTCCTCGCGAATTATGCACTAGCACGGTCAGCCTGGTAGAAACGTTAACGGGGCATAATTAAGTAACGCAAGGTCTGAATCGAAGGCAACGTTTAAATGCCGCGTAAGAATATTTCTCGGTTACGACAAGAAATACGACAAGCGCGTAATTAAAATGTACGAACCGTTAACCATTTCCCTGTTCGGAGATGCGTTAGCCAGAAGTAGAACCTTTTTGTCGGTTTCCGTCCTGCTGTTTTGAGCCTTGCCAGACAAGTCGAGTTCTATATCTTCTTTGGCGTTAGATCTTGCAATCGGGCTGAAAGGTACTGAAAAACGGCCAGCCAACTCTTAGCGCCGGCGGAGTTGCGTTAATTTTCAACGGGAAAGCTGTTTCCGGCTCTTTCGTGGTGCGGTGCACGAAAAAAGAGGCCCAGCGCGCGGAAAGGCGCAAAAACTCGGTCATTCTCTGAAGCATAAAAATTCTCGCGACATTAAGCTCTTTATGAAGTATTAACTCGCTGGCGTGTGTACGACGTGAAACATAAAATTCACCCCCTTCCCCCCGCGTCTGCTGAATGAATGGCATCGAAGGAAAAAAAAGGTCGAAATAAATACTTCAGCGAGTTGAGAGACAGAATTGGCCGGTGTAAAATATTTCTTTCGGACCGGACGTTCAAGGGGACGGTAGAATCGCCTTGAGATTTTCTCGAAAAGCTTTCCTCGTCTCGTTTCTCCCACTTAACGGCATTATTGCGATCATTCCGCGACTGCTCGAGATTGTTTGCAGTAATCCCCTTGCGCTCTCGCGTTTCTAATTGTTCTTACAGGTCGTCTTTGTTCTCTCGTCCCTTCTCCGTCTCGTCCGTTCGACCATGAGGCCAAGGTGGGGGGGGGGATTGCATTTCTGGGCAGGTTCCCGCGCGACGGTCTGGCACTTTGCAACTTTTGTTTGTCTTCAGTTTGGGCTTTAACGGCTCTTAGTTGGAAAAGTCAATTTTGCAGAGTCGCGCTCGTGCCGGCCCTGAGCTTCCTGACTGTCCTGTTGCCATTGCAAACAGGGGAGGGTGGTGAGGGGGGGGGACATAAAAGCCGCGTAGCGCAGGAAACTCGGCCGTACGTGAAGGTCCATTTTTTCGCAGGATTTCCCGAGGCAAGGCATTTCGCGAGGTTATTCCTGCAGATTCTCCGAAGGGATATTCCCGCGGAAGTACTCTATTCATCGTGCTATCTTTTACTTAACCGTTCCTTCGGTTCTCTATCTCGACCCTTCCGGTTCCCGTCTGCCTCTGAGCCCGGCGTAAAACGAGCGGGCCGATATTGCCGCGCGGGACACGTACAAGCCGTAAAAGCCGGACCGGGATGGTCTTAAACCGAAAGTTTTAGCCGAAGGAAAAGAAGTCCGGAACGGGACTGAATTTGCAAGGAACTTTGTTAATTTCGCCAATGAAATGCTCCTGCAAGTACGTACCTTTGGTCCCTTTGCCCTGCTTCTCCCTGCTGAAACAGCAGGATCGATGCCACTAGTCCAGCAGGACGGAAGATCTTCCGGATTAGACTGCGATTTACTGGCGTACGGAGTAATCAGCGTAATTATACACGGACGAGATACAGTGGAGTAGTTTCTTCGAAGCCGTCCTTAACGGCAAATTTACCATGCCGACTCTAGGCCAATGCTTTCCAAAGCAGTCCAGCACCCTTTGTGTTTTACTACGTTGACCTACCTACTGACTTTGTTCATTTTTCAAATTCCGCACTACGAGTAACTCCCCGATCGTCGTAAAATCGTGAGAAGGGCATAGGAAAACGAATTTGACGGAGCTGAAAGTTTCCTAAAGAGGTTGGCACGTGGCCCTTTTAAGGTATTTTTACCGGTCTATTTGGTCCTCGTTGATTCGTAGACGATGGCTGGCACAGGGTTCGATGGGTCAGGTCCCGGGGGGGGGGCGAAGGGGCAAAGGTCGATAGCGCGTATCAGTGTTCCTACATCTCCGGGCGGTTCACGGTGCGTTGCCTCGTTTAAAGCAGACCCTCCACCGTATCGATCCTGCCACGCAGAGAAGGACGCGAAGGACAACGACGAGGGAATCCCAATGTTCCGAGTACGTGATCGATTGGCGAAACAGCTGCTCGTTATTCCCTTCCTCGTGTGCCTCGATTCCCGCTGTGATTAGCCGGAGGAGCAGGACGTTGAAGAGGACATCTCGACGGTGGCGTAAAATTTCTCGGGTCTTGGACTTCCCTCGTGGGGCTCCAAGTTTGCATTGCCGGGATTTTTAACGAGAGCTAAGGACCTTCCGTCGGTACGGATTAGAGCCGACGGCACTGCACGGATTCTGTCGGTCTTAATTACGACTTTGAATCGGTCTGCATAGAAGGAGAGGAGAGGGGGGAGGGCAGGGGGCAGGCTCGGTTGTACTCCGGGGTCCTGGAGGACGCGCGAACAAACCGGAAGACAATGGGGCCGTGCCGGGTGACGGCGTCGACTCGACACCGACGTGTTCCTTTGTTTGAAATCATGGAGATCGACGCGCCGACAATGCCGGCCAATCATCGTCGGTACGAGAGATCGAGGGACCCCGGTCCGCGTGAATCGCTCCTGCGAAAACCCACTGCCTCTCCTCCTCCTCTTCTCCTCTTCCCCTCTCTCGCCTTAATTGCCAGAAACAATGGAATTATTGTGCCGGCCCGAAAACGACTGCCCCCCGACCCGCCCATTTTTCCTCCCCCCCTCAAACTCCTGGTCAAAGTTTTCGAAATACCGGTCAGCGGTGCGTGTTCCGAAAAACAAGAAGGGTCATTTTTCTCGGTGATGATCGAAGGCTAGGGTACTCTCCGGACGTGCCTTTATTAATGTCCACGTCAAATCGGCTATCGACTTTGAAAGTTCCCACAAGTCGACCTAACGGAGTGGCTCAAAGTAGCAGTTAGACCAAATTGATTCGAAAGAAGACGTTTATCGTCTGCCTGGGAATTACTTTTCGAACGACAGCTCAGGCTGGACGGTTCATTTCCGCGGGAGAATGACGCAAACTCGGAGATTTCGTCATTTATAGAACCGTAGGGGACAAAGGGGGGGAGAAGAGGGACAGAATGCGTGGAATATTTGAGTGGCGTTCGATCGACGGAACGCTACGTCTGCATTTTATTCTCAGTCGTCGCGAGTTCCAGCAGTGAAGGAATAAGGAAAACGGCCGAGGGGGGGGGGGGGGGGAAGGGGGTGGTTTCGCCGTAACCCTCGATTCTCGGACGGTTTGGCCTTTTTACCCTTCGGGCCTCGACGACGTTTCCTCTATCGTCGCGCGATAGACCCTTTCACCCTTTCGGCCCTTCTCCCTTTTTGCTCGTATTGAATTCCGGAATCGATGCCGTTCCTCCTGGACATCGGGAACCCGAGAGCCACGGGAAAATCCAGACTTTCGCTTCCCCGTGAAACTTTTCCCTGGACTTCCGCGAGTTACGAATTCCACGAGATTTCTCGTGAAACATCGGGGCAACGCGAACAATTTTACATGGGATGTGTTTTCCTTTTGTTCTCGTCGGTGTTGGCCTTCTTTCCAACGATTCGAGGGTTTTCCAAAGGGGGATTAATTGGCGCGACCATGTTAACGCGGGTGTTCGTTTGTCCAGGGAAATCCGTACAGGGGTTTCCCCGTTTTTACCGTCGGTTCAACGTGCTTTCGTAACTTCCGATTAATGAGATTCGTTGGGCAAGTAACGAGAAATGCGCTTTATCGCCCGTTGCTGTGTCGCCCTGGACAGACAGGCCAAAGGGGAAAAGGAAAACGTTGGTACGACCGTTCGAGGGGCACGGTGAGGAGGAGGGAAGATTAATTCGTCGTCCGGGAAAGAATGTTTCTTCTCGCGATCGTTACGTCGTTAACAACGCCGCGAGGGCAGCAGGAAATGCCGTGATCGAGTGTCTCGCCCTCGAAAAAGGGGTAGTCTACCCTCATTTCTCGAGAATTTTCTCCCTTTTTTTAACGTTGTTTCTCTGAAAAAAATCATCACGGTTTTCTCCAATTCCTTTGAATCGTGCAATACCATTTTCTTACATTTTCTTTGACTTTCTTTGACTTTATTATTTCTTCAAATTGATAATTAATATTTTCTTCGTCGTAGAATTGGTATCATCCGATTGCGCTGCATGGTATTGAGATAGAAAAAGATGTATTGAGGGATATTGCTTTCATTGGGCAAGAATTCCTGCCTGACGCGCGCTACCCCCGGCCAATAGAATTCCAAGGAAAATAAGATGTGCAAACAGCGCGAGGGTAAATACGATCCTAACGAGTGCATACAAGGGACGGGAAAGTACGGTTGATATTTTTAGATTTCTTTGCTCGACGCGTCGCGCCATCGGCTTTAACGAGGGGCGAAATATCAGTGGCAGGGATGCACAGTGGATGAAAATCCGGGCCAGAGGGAAACTCATAGCCGACGAGTGTTAAAAATCGTAAGACCCATGTTCGTTAAAAGTCGTCAAATAACGGAGCCGGTATAAATATGCCTGACGATGATATTAGGAAAAAGAATATCTCCGGATTCCAGTGATCGTACGGGCTTCTCTTTCTTCCTGGGAAATTTGTAACGAACGGAGATTGTTCGTCGCGTCGTTAATTCGAAAGAAACATTTTGGCGGGTCAATCGATCTTTTCTTCTCGATCGGCTTGGCGCGGCACTCGAAGGACGTTTCCACGTTTTACAGCGGAGTAGTTCATCCGTGAATTTGGTTTATCGGGAAAGCCCGTATCTCCGTGGCCGAACTTTCGATCCTTTTCCATCCTTTCCGAGCAACCGCAGAGGGCTGATCCTTCCTAACGGATCTGCAGCCGCATTCGCGAAACTCCTTGCTTTCGCGCCAACCGATACGAACTTCGCCAAAGAAATTCCCTCTGAAACAGCATCCCGGCTGGAAGGGAATTTTCGAGCGACTACCGCAAAAGTAATTTCACTCCTCCTACTCCTCCTCCCCCCCCCCCTCTCTCTCTCTCTCTGTAGGATTTTTCGTTATACCGGCCAATCAGAAACACAGCGATTGGCAGGGGTCAGTGTCCTGCGGGACTTTGGAAAAATGCAGTTGAAAGCTTTTAGCATGTGAAAACAAAGGAAGTGTAAGGGCTTGATTGAATTAACTCTCGTTAGCTTTGGACCTATCGCGTTAATGCGATATCCCGTAAAGCCGAGATAATAAAGTGGAGAAGCTCAAGTCGGTAGGCGGAATTGCTGGCAGAAAAGTAAAGGAGGTGGGATCGAGAAGAGGAAAGGGAGGGTCTCTGTCCATGGAGGAAAAAGTCGAGGATCGACACACACACAGACACTCGTACGGTTTGCCTTTGCACGGGGACAAGGTGGATCAAGGAATTCTTTCTCTCTCCTCGTTCTCACCGGATTCCACGTCGCCTTAATTAATCTTACTTTATTCCGTCATTGGTCCTTCTCTTTTTATTACATTTCCCCTTCCCCGCTGTATCCTCCGGTTGGACTACTGTCACTTTGCACAATATCTGCCCTTCTCGATTTTTCCCCTTATTTGGCTTCCCATCGAGCATCGAGGAAAGGAGAATTGCAGCTTTCCTCGCAACGATATTTCCCGGTCGGCCGGTAAGTACCGCAGGGTATACAATTTCATCGAAGGACCGTGCAATTATAATTGTAAGGATTGCATTGTGACTTATTTCTATGGAGGAACGTGGAATCGTCGTTGGTGGGAGGAAGCAGATCGTGTTACAACATTTCCTCTTTAAGGAAGCTATGCGCCAGGATCGGCTTGCCAGCGGTTTCCCCTTTCTCACCCACCCCCCTACACCCTTTCCTCCCCCCTCTCTATCCCTCTCTCTGTCCCTCTTTTTATCAAGAGCTTCGCTCGCGCAGACCATCTCGTAATTGGTAGAGAAACTCCTTGCTGCAACGTAGACGGTACGGTTGCGAGAGGAACCTTCCTTCTCTGTAGCGACTCTCGTCTGGATAATGCACTCCGGCTCGGGATATACGGGGCCATAATATAAGATACTCCGATGCATAGACCGATCCGTAATGCACACCCGTTGCATCTGCCTCTTGTATACGTAATTACGCTTGCCGGGGACACGGAAACCGAACCGAACATACATCCAACCGAACTTCCCTTCAAGTGGCTCGTTTTTTAGTTCGCCAGTTTTCCAGACCTTCCTGTCCACCGTTGAAATGGGAAGAATGCAGGACATTCCGTCATCCTTTTCATATTCTATATTTTTTCGGGTTTTTCTTAAAGATTTTTTTTTGAGTCTTTTGATTCTTTGACTACTTTCCTGGCGTGTGTCCTTGAAAGGTGCGGCACCACACGGTCTCACATCGTTTCCTGGACCTGCGTCTAGCTTCATTTACTCTACGTAACTTACCCACCCTAACACAGCCTTAACGAGAAACGGTGAGGTTCTCGGCGTGTACCGTCCCGTTAGATCGCCGTGCAAACTGCCCAGCGGCGCATTTCGCAAGCATCGTTGCCAAACATTTCCCAGATTCGTGTACAGTCAAGAAGACGTAGTGTCAGCAAGAAATATCCTTGAGTAAGGATTTTCAAAGCGTAGTACGTAGTCTTAAGTTCTTTTTAGTTAGACAATTTTTATTGAAAATCGCGTATTCGCTCGATAAATATAATTTTATGTGAGAAACTCCGATTCTGGGGTCCTTGTACGGGGTATTATCGATTACGATTCTCGACGTATGCGAAGCACTCGAGCCGAGTTTAAGGGAATTGAAATTTTTCTTCCCGATACGTGCTCGGCGACGGTCCAAAGCGTCTCGCGTCGAACGTTCGCGGATAGTCCCTTTGCCCGGAGTTTCCCAGGAGATGATGGTCCTCGCTTAAAATATATGCACCGAAAACCGTCGGCTTCGAGGAATCAATATCCTCGATATCCCGAGGACGTCTTTCGTCCACGAAAATACCGAATCAAAGGACTTTGTACCGCGTTTAGCCTTTACCGGTCCTTGAAATTTTTTATCAATTCCACAGGAGAGTCTTGCAGTTTTATTCCGATTCACGGTTCGTCAGTCCTTGAAGTTCCCTGCCAATTTCTTACTTTGTTGGATTGATTATTTCTCAACGTCAAGGTTCACCGTACCGGGAAGACCTCTCTTCGTGGTTGAAGTTGTTAATACGTAGTGGAAGTTGCTAGGGTACAATGCTTCCCGTCCCATCGCGGAGATCATTTTTCCGCGCTTTATCGTTTCGATCTCCGTCCGGGCACTCGGCGCGTCATCCCGCAGCGAGAGATATGCCTGCAAGACGAGGGGGGATGGAAGGAAATGCCACGAGGTAGCCCGGGAAAAGAAGCTCTCACTTGGACGACATGCACCTCTTCCTTGGCGGCACTCACTTTCCCGCGAAAATACACTCCCACTTTACCGAGAAGGAAAAGAAAAGTGCGAGGAGACTCGACTGTCGGGTATCCCTGAAAAATTCATTCTTTCATTCATTCATTCATTCATTCATTCATTCATTCATTTGACAATCGAAGACGATCTTTAACGATCCCGTGCGCTGTATTTCTGCGAAAAGGGCACGGATAGCCACAGAGTGGCGAATAGAGCCGTGAAAATACGCCGGGATACGAGGCAAAGAGGAAGCACCGATGCATCATGTAAATTGAAATTCCATATGCATGGGGAATGACGGTAGACTGGAGGCCTTTGAGAGGAAACCATAAAACCCCCGTGGAAAAGTCATTTTTCGGAATTGGATTGCCCGAGCGTCCTGTGATGTTCGTCCTGGACGACGATCGCCGGTCGATCGGGAAAATTTCGCTTGGTTTTAGGATACCTCGTGCCGTGGGCCAAGGCGAATACCGTTTGGCTGGCGTGCGGGGAGATAGAGTGGCATTTATCTTTATCGCAGCGTGCATTAACTAGAGTCGCTGCGATAGATGTGTGCATCGACTGACGGACGAGGCGGAAAAGGCGGACGTCATGTTGTGACGATGCCACTCTTGATTATGTCAGCAATAAATAACGCTCGAAAGGGTCCTGATAAACCGGTATCGCCGTTGCAACGAGGATTCATGGCTGACACGTGGGCGTAGCCGACGATTAGACTGGCCCTCGACTCGCATTCGCAGAAACCGGATCATTTTTCCCCGAATAACGAACGCTGCGCGCCCTAACGAAAATACCGAGGATCGTCACGTTGGAGAAACGGTTTTTTCATTCGTCGAACGCCGGGCAATAATAAACGGATTCGCGTTCCAACAGAGTCGAGCATACTCGCGCGCACCGTTCGCTCGTGGCAATAGCAACGAGAATTTTTCCCTTTGCCCTACAATGTTCGTCCGGTTTTTATTTTTATTGTACGTCACCGCGGATTACGACGTTTCTCATGGTTTGTAGAAATAGATAACCGCGTACGCGTTACGTTTAATAGGATTTTTCTTTCGGTCGATCGTTGTAAATTAAGCAAATCCTCGACTACATTGAACATCGGATCCATCAGGAGGATTGAAAAAAAATCTCAACCACGTAACGAGCGCGGTTCGTCGATTTCCCGCGGAGAACACTTTTTTTCTGCGCGATAATTTTTCGCTTTTCCACCTGGCCGATTATTCTCGATTGTCCGGGCTTAGCCGAGCGTTTGGCTTTGCAATATTAAACTGTACGACCCGACGTTCTTGTTCAGATTTTTCCCCCGCGAGTTTCGGCAAAGGACAAACAGCCATCGCGTCAGCCAAAAACCCGGGTTTCTCGGTTGCTTTTAATTTCCCCGCCGGCGAAAAATTGTCGTCCATTTGGGTACACGTCGCGCGACGACTGGAATTCCCCTTGTAATTTTGATGAACTGCTTACGCGCCGCATTGTCCGTCGCTGGTAATATTTTCCCCCGGCAGGACGGTTTCAATTCGCCCTGACGTTTCGTTCCCTTTCCTTCCTCCCTTCAATTTTTTTTTAATATACCCGCCAAATATTCATCCGCGCATAAAACGTCCTTGCGGTCTGTGGCTCCTCATTTCGGGCTACGAATTGAAGCCGGGCGTTCAAACACTTGGCACGTTGGAGCTGGCCCTCGGCTCGTCTGGCCGAGGCTTTTTAATTGCAGGCTGTTAGCGGCTCGCATATGGTCGACGCCCGTTTCTCTCCCTTCTCGATAAGGAACGATTATTGCCGATAGAGCGAGAGACGCCCCTCGAATATGCGCCGGCTGTATCGAGTGACAAGCGCCTGTTGCCGGCTACTGCAGGATCGGAAAGGGGGAGGAGGAGGAAGTTGGCGAGAGAGGGAGAAAACCAAAAGCGGGGCGTAGAGGAAGACGAACGATGAGGAAATGAAACGCAGGGAGGAAGTGAGCGAGACAGCAGAAGGAAAGGGAAAGAGAGGAAACCGAATCTACAGACCCAGAGGGACGCTGCAGTGAGGGAGGGGGCGGGGAGTGTATTAGACAGGGACAAAGGGCAGGAACGACAAAGACAAAGGACTCCCGTACGGTTATCCCCGCGTCTGTATATTCGCAAAACGCGAACCTTCTCCTCTGTGTTTCGTCCGCAATTGTGTATGAACAACTTGGCGATATGCCGTACGTTAAGCGCGAACGTCGTGTAAAGCGTAGGGCCGGCAGAAGGGGGAAAGTGAAAGAAAGAAAGAAAGAAAGAAAGAAAGGAAGGAAGAAAGAGACTCGCGTGAGAGCGAAGTAGAACAATGGGTTCCCTTGTTCCTGCGTCTTGCCCAGCGGGTTCTTTGTGTCGCCTGGAGAAACGTCCAAATGCATCCTCGTTGGCCTCGACCTTCTGTGCACCCGGAACAACCCGCTCCACGACAGCTTTTCCCGCGAATTCGCCACCCTACGATACCCGTTTCGAACTCCTTTCATTCCCTCACGAGGGATCCATACTTACTTCTTTTCAATTTCGCCATCATTCTCTAACGTTTCGTGTACGCATGAACCCGAGATTCGGACTGATCGTAACTCGAGTTATAACTTAATAACGAAACACGAAAAATCATGTAAAAATAGCTTCAGTAAAATCGTCACATTGAGATTTTGACTTTGACGATGAGAAGAAACTAAGAAAATTCATAAATGGAAGAGTTTCAGCTTACCCTGATTTATCCTTACCCTTTCTATCCTTGGCTGATTGGACGTTTAAGTATTTTACGGTCGTCCAGGACGTCGATCACGGCGATCTCCTCGGTAGTAAAATATTCATGAGCACAGGTCGGTTTATAAATGTCATTAGTTGGCGATGATCCGCGTAATACTTTCTCCCCGAGACATAATGGAGTATCGATCTCTTATTTTTTCCTACGATCCAAGAAAACCCTTGGTTTTTACAGTTGATTCCGCTAACCGAGTCCGATGGAAACGCAATTATTGGCTGTCCCGGGAATTATGGAACGAAAAGGAAAATGAAGTTAATGGGACGATAAAAGGGCACGGAGTTGAGTAAATTTTTTCTCATCTAAAATCAAACGCTTTATCATCATTTTATCTGGATTGAAACTCTTGCCAATGATATCAAATTGTTTGTCACCAATCGGGTACTGACTTTCCGTTGACTTTGGGCGCGATAGAAGGGAGTGGTGTCTCGGGATTAGTCGTTGTTTGTAGTCGTAGTTTCCCGTATTTCTCGAAAACCAGCTGTCTGCCGTCCCGCCAAGGGAAACGAAGGAAAGGGCGCCTTGGAGGGGGAGGATTGCGCGAAGGGTTGAAAGGAAAATCCTGCGAGTTTTTCTTTGAAGGCTGCTTTTTGCGGCGCAGAGCACGGGTTGCGCAAGCGCCACGTTGGCTCCCACTCCGCTTGCGGCTCTTCCGAGCGGCTTTAGAACAGAGCAGCTCTCGTTCTGGATTCGAGTCAGTTCCTCAACGCGCTCCGTGCGGTTTACAAGGTCGGCCAGCCGAAAGCACAACGTCCTCCTTGACGTCGTGCTCTCACGTTACATTGCTTGGACCATCGGTTTATCCTCGGACCAATTCCGACGTTTAATTCACCATCAACGACAGGATACAACGCTTTCAATCTTCGACAAAATGGTAAGTCTCGATCTGCGATCATATCTGTTCGAAGGAAATAAAAAAAAAAAACGAGGAGAAGGTGTCAAGTTATTTTCGAGATATTTATTCTCGATATTTATTCTCGAGGAGGAAGTTAACAGCGAGGTAGAGAAAAAGAGAAATGACTGTCGTGTTGGTCTCTTTGTAGCTTGTTTATGTCCTGTCGCTTGGCATTTCTACAGTTGGCGGGTTTTAGCGCGCGCGCGACCGCTTCGAGGAAAGTCCGATAAAAGTTGCACAAAGCCGAGTGATAATGAGTTCTTACGGCGTAAAGGCACGGTTAATGGTCGGTCTGAATCTCGCGTGACACCAAGGACCGACGGTAAACAAGCGTTATTTGATAGCCCCCCGGCGAGAAGAGAGTCGAATAATTCCGTCGCAAAAACCCCGAGAAATTGTCTTTAGCTGCGCCTAGTGTGTTCTTCATTTCGTGAAGTTTTAAGTGGAAGAAAATGTGCCCTAAGAACACACCGCTTGACTCTTATTTTTATCGCACATTCGCGCTTACGAGGGAACCGTTTTGTCTTTGCCGGAGACGAAGGTAGAATATCTCGGAGAGAGGAAGTGCCGGAAGTCCTTGCTGGTCCTCGCGGGCCTTCGGTATTCTTTAACGACGTCCGCAGTGGCTCGAAATAAATCGTCCTGCGAGAGGAGAACAATATAAACTCGGGATACTCGAACGGAACGATCTCGTTCGTCAGGGATATACCGTTTCCTCGAAAGAAAGAAGCAATTTCCGCTGATATTCCCGTGAAACGGAGGCAAAAAGGAATTATTGTCGTTTGGTAGAATTTCGTGGTTGTCGTCGAGGGGTACGATTAATCCCGGGGAATAGCTTTGAGCGTCGATCGGCTTTGTTCTTTCCCGCGTTGTTTCAGTAAAATGGGTGTCGACCCAATGGGGAAACGTCGGATAAAGGAATAGCTGCAAGTACCTCAAGTGCGATCGTGCATAGAGAAACGTCGATCTTTCAACTTGTTCCTTGTCGCGATTATTGATTAAGGACCTTTTTACACGGTCAGTTTAGTTCTCCGTTCGGTTAAATGGGAAAACTGAGACTCAGAATTGAAACTTAGATTGATATGTGTGGCTCAATGGTAGAGTCTCAAGTTATCCCACGAGTCATTAATTCAGTGATTACGTAAAGAGACATATTATTAAAGTTAATGCCAGGGCAATTACGGTCAACATTTCCTCGTGCGTGTTCCTGTTGTTACAAATGAGAACTAAACCGAATTGAGCTGAGCGTGTAAAAGAGCTTTCGGTGCGTTTTGACGAGGAATAAGCCTGGAGAGGTCTGTACGACCTATTTCTTCCGCCAAGTGTCCATAGAATCGTCGATCGAGCTGGAAAACCCGGCCTGTTCTCGAGGCAAAGCGACGCGAATGACGCTCAATCGGTCCGTTTAAAAGACAAGACTCGTTGGTCCTTTCCCTCGGCTTTATCGTCCGCAACTCCGCGGGAAATTGTCGTTTCTTTGATCGTCTCGTCGAGTCGTACGATCTGCGTTGAAACATCGATAGTTAAGGGATTAAAAAAGTTGTCAGCCTGGCCGTTGTAAAATGCCTGGCACGCTGATAACCCCCTCCTTCTCCCGCGATTGATAGAATTTATTGGTTCGGCTCGATGAATTTTAAATGAATTGTGAGAACGGGCAGCCATTAGTTGCCGGTGGGCTGAAAAAAAATGAGACGGCCAGTTGTGGTTTATTCGGAAACATGAGGGAGCAATGGGAGCCGCAAATTCCATCCGCAGGGCCATTGTGTCTCCGGTAAATGCATAAATCTTAATGTTTACTCGGACCATTCGGCCTCGGCAGACGACAGGAACGGCCGTGAACGGCGCGTTGCATGACTATAGCAGGGATATATCGCCTGGCATAAAGGCGCCTTGAAAATCTGGCCCTGAATGTGCCTCCAACGATGCCTGGAATTACCCTTCATCATGTGCGTTTCCGGTTTCTAACTGCTAGCTGCCTCGTCCGAGCAGATCTGCCAAATGCAAAACATTACTGCACTCGACTCCGTGCAACTGTGCCAAAAAATTGCAACCATCTCAGCCAGAAAACAATCCCTAAAAACCCTTATCATCTTCATTTATAAAAAACAGTTGAAAGGACTGTTCCTTTGAAGAGAATTATTATTTCCTTTGCCAGTGTTGATAGGTAAGAAAACAGACTGTCCTGAAACGATGCCAAGGTAGAGGAATTAATTATCGTTGCGGATCAACAAACAGTAACCGACCACTTCACACCTTTACCTGTCGGAGGAAAATTCGAAACGACTCACCCTTTAAGGAGAATTATCATTTCCTTGGTCGTTGTTAGATGAGAAAACAGACTGTCCTGAAACGGTGCCAAGGTGGACAAATGAATTATCGTCGGAGGATCCCGGTGTTTAGCGACTCTTTCGCTTGACTCTATCGATTATATCGTTGAGTACAGTCGAGTCGTTATTTACGAAGCAACTGTCGCGACTGTCGCATACAAGTCGACGAAAAATGCAGGTGCTTTTATCATCTCCGCGTTTGATCTATGCCCATACTCAGCGCGCAAACCTATGCATATGCATTTCCACGACTAGATAATACTTATCTCCGCTACGTCAGCGATGTTTTACGATCGATTCACCGGTGAATTCCAGTCGCCCTGTAATTAGATAATCACGTTTGCCAGGAGCTATCAGCGCAAATATTGAGAAACGCAAACACACGCGTAGCATTACGATTTTTGCTTATCATTCGCTCTTCTTTTTCCTTTGGAGAATTTTCTCTTTGGTCGAAAATCTAGCTGGAGTATTTGAAAGTCCATGTTTGTCCGGGCGATTGTCCCGGAAAGTAGGTGTCTGTGAAAAGGAAGTCTTCGCTGCGAGAAAGCAGGGAAAATCCCTTGGAGCCATTGCTGTTTATTCCACGCACTTCCCCCCTGTGGCACGAGTATTAGGTACATTCACGTGGCGAGTGCACTCGTTGGTCCCGCGGTATCGTCTTTCGAGGGGCTGCAATAAATGTCGCCGAGTGGTTCTCCCCGTGAAAACTCGGCTTCCCAGGTAAATTCCCCCCCGCCCTGGAATTTCCCGGGACGGACGTTTCGCCGTGTCTTGGAAATACCGACGTACGGTTTATTGAAAAATGTCGACAGGCACGTCCGTCATTCAGAGGGCTTCCTTACCAATAGCATTTGGAATGTAGGGAAACGAGGAAGGGAAGAGGAGTGGTGGTGAGTTGGATTACAATGTTCCCCGTGGATAGGACAATTTGTAGGATCTCCAAAGGAATAGCCATCGACGATTTTCGTCCCTTTTTAGCGTGACTATCTTGTCTGACCAGCCACTGGATTGTACCACTTTCGATAAGCGACCTTTCTCCCGGGCATTAACCACTTTCGACGAAACTAATCCGTTAATGTGCGCCCCGGGGAAGGTAGTAGTCGTTGAGTCCGCGTTGCTGGACAAACGGCCCGTGATATAGGTCCTCATTTGTAGCGAACTCCCGTACGTGATCCTTTATGAGTAGTAGGCACGAGCATAATAAGCTATTCAGGCGGCATCGATCGGGATTGACTGACCCAAATACCATTAATCCCGACATGAGCGGTGCACCTCGTGCGGGCCCTGCAGCCAATTTATTGGTATTTTTTTTGCCGTCAGTACTGTCATTGACAGCGGCAATAACTTAGGATTTCGCTCGACCGTGCGTGGTGGTGTCCTTTGGAACTTCTTCATCAAGGGGGGGAATCGTTAATGGGAATTGGCTTAGTGGTTAATAACGCGGCGAATCTCATTGGTCGCTCGGCGAAATCGCTGGATCTCTTATTAAATATGAATTTACCTAACGCTCAGGACCCTCCCTCTTCTTCCCTTCGCCAATAGGATTTAACCAGGGAACGAACTCATTGACCTTGGTCGGTTATTTGCGGACGTTGAGGATTTTGCCGGGATTGCTTTCCCTTCCTGCGTCATATCGCCTGGGCTATTGTCAACGAACGCTATCTAAGTCCGTTTTAGTCGGAACGCCAGCGGAAGGAAGATTTTTGCGTGGAGAGGCTAGGAGGCGATAGGACGATTACGAGGTCGAATCCTATTAAAACTTGCCTACCGAGAGGAGGTCGAACTTTAACCAATAATTATATCCGGCGGGGAATCGAAATCTCATCAAGGGGGAATCGACGGCGTGCTCGATTGGTCGGCCGCCCGTGGGACTTGGGCAAATAAGCCCTTTGCGCGACACTCGCCTTTGCGTAGAGCAAAAGTCTTTCTCTCCCTCTCTCTCTTTCTCTCTCTTTCTCTCTCTCTCGGGCTTGTTGATTCGTTGGCAGACGATCCTTAGTCGCGTTCTGCTGTCACCGCGATAAATGGGTCGTCTTTTTAAACGATTCGGTCGTAAAGGTCACGAGGAAAGCCAATAAAACGACACTCTCCTCGCATTTACTTCTCTCTTTCTCCACTATGCCTCCAACCCACTCTTCGCTCGTGCGCGATATTAACCTGGAACCTGTCCAGCAACGTCGAATTCAGATCCCCCGAACGGTCGTAACACGTCGGAAAAACAGGGGCATTTGTATCCATGAAAATTACAGTCACCCCAATATCATAATTCCAAATTAACGTGAAAGCATGTGGCCCCGAGTGGGAAGTAACGCGATTTAAATTCAACGACCAACGAACCAGTTCTGTATTCCTACAAGATTTTGCTTTCGAGTATGTCGCTAATGGAAGGTTAAAGAGAAGAGGAAAATCTCGTTGCTGAAGGTTAAGGTTTCCCTCGGTTTGCCAAGGAATTCCTGCCAAATGCACGAGGTTTTGGGTTACTCAAGACAGGCATCGGCGATCGTATTTTCCGCGGGGAAAACGGGGAGTGGGGGGGAGCGGTATTGTGAGTAGGAGGAAGAAGGTTGTAAAAATAAACGAGGCCAGTGGAACGCCGTAAATAATAACGCGTGGTCGAATTTCAAGGAACCCTGGCGGAAAAGCACGGAAGACAATAGACTCGTCGTCCATAAAATTGTCCCGTCCCGGGCATTCCCCCCCCCCCTTCCCCCCTGTATCCATACATTTAATGATCCTTTTTTTCGCCGGCTCTTTTCACGATGAAAAGGAAAATAACGGGACGGTGGGGGCATCGCTTTGGAAACGTCAACTTGCAGCGAATTTGTCTAATGAGACGACGGCAGAGCCCTCGCGAAAACCCTCGTCCCTTTTTTTTACGTACGCAGGGAACGATTTAACGAGAATAAAAACCAGGCCAGTAGAGTTTTCATTGAATTCTCATTACGCCAGTCCTTTCATTTTTTTCTTCTTTCGAGCGAATTTTCCAACTCGTCGTCCGCTTGAAAAAATGTCGAAAAAATTGAAAGACCCCTGCACGTTGAAATAAGATAATTTATGTGTGCATTGGCGAATCCGCGCGTAATATTTGGCCGGTACAATTGGAACGCAGAAAGCAGCCGGAGGCAGGATCCGCCGAGAATAATTGTTTTATTAAGCCAATTACGAGCTATTTAAATGCGCTCTTCTCCCCATTACGTTTCCATTTCAGGGGAAGGGGAGGGGGGGGGGACATTCGACCGGAAGATTGAACAGTGGAAATACAGTATTAAACGCACAATTCCCCAAGTACAATGAGGAAGGGCTGGTTAATGATTAAACTTGGACTTTTATTCACCGAAGCTTGACAGCCCGGAAAATTGTCTAGAATTTTCCGTTAATTCCTCGAGCGATCTCCCTGTTCCCTGGGAGTGCTCAATTAGTCGACGATATCGTCATTACCGGGCCTCTTTTCGTCGCGAGTATCGCTTTGGGATGGATGTGAGGTGTAAGGCGAGGATACGCGTCGAAGCATCTCCGGCTAGACGACCTAATTACTTGAAAGCCTATGGCGGAGAGGGTCGGGCCTTCAATTTAATTTGGCCGTTCGTTATAATGTCCCTTCGGCGCCGCCTTTGGACCAAGTTCTCGCGGTTATCCGCCCAGAGACGTCACTCGCGTCAAACCCCATCTCCTTCTGATCGATTTACAGCAATTATTATCGAAACTTTGCATCTTCAGATTTATTTATTGCTGCGCCTAAAATTTCTTGCCCCTTTCTCTTTTTTTCCAAGGTCTCCTTCCTCCTTTACAATAAATGAGTAAATAAGCTTATCGTTCCCCGGAAATTCGTAGCTATCGGCGCCGATTGGTCCATTCTTCCATTTTCTTTGGGGAATCGTGATTCCAGGTAAACATCCTGAGCACTGTGGGGAATTTGTCGTGTTTCGTGACAACGGTTGCGAGGACGCAGAAGGTCGGTGGGACTGGGATGGGGGAGGGGGGAGGGGGACGTTAGCGTCGCAGGGGGCGATAAATTAGGCTCACGTCTTCCTCGGGCTACGTGGCATTCGGGAATTCGCGGGCCGTTTATTAGCCTTGCCATTCGTGCTGGCAGTGTATCGCGTTATTCTTCGCACGGTACGCGCATCCACGGCAGAGCTTGAAATTCACTTACGGAAATGAAGTTTTCCCCGGCGACGCGCGGCTACCGTGGAATTTCGAAATTTTCCCCGGGCCCACGTGCATAATGAATTTCAGCGCGGTTATTCCACGCCCATCCGCCTCTCCTCTCTTTCGGCATTAACCTTACCCTTCCCCCCTGCCTTCGCCCCACTCTTCCTTTTTTTTGACGCTTATTTCCGCTCGCTTTGAGCCACCCGAAGCGCAATTACGAAATTACCGTTACAGAGGCGAACGCAAAGTAACTACGAATTGCCGTCCTTTCCGAGATAGCCGGCTATTCGTTGCGCCAATTCATTTCCATCGGATTCGTTGGGCAAATTTATTCTACGCTAATTCTCCCCCCCCCCCTTCCCTTCGTTCTTGGGTAACGGAAGTAAGCGGGTCCTGAAATTTGGATTATTTTAAATACCCGCGCCGGTTATATCGTAGCACACGGTGAATTATAGCAATTTACGTAGCATTATTACCCGACGATTTAGAGCGGCCAAATACAATGACACGTGTTATACAATGGCCGTCGGGGACTCGTAGGAAGCTTATTATTCGATACAATTAAAATTATACAGACTGCCAGCAGGTATTATTCCATTCGACGTAACGCGAATGAAACACGATTTTCGCGTCTGAAAAAAAAAACTCTTTATTAAAACGACGTCAAGGTAAAGTTCGGGGGTTTTCACGAAGCTGTCGGTGGGAATAATGTTTGGTTGTCTCGCAATCATCCGTTTAGCCGCGTTTATCGGCCGAACAATCTCTTCCCCCGGTTTTCCCTTGGGCCCTCGGCGGCACGTAATGCCGTTTAATAGTCTTACGCGGACTCTGTACGAGCCTTTAACGAGTATTTCGTTAATTATGGCCCTGCCGGGCCGGTCGTTAAACTCTTCTACGTCGATGCAAGTCGGTTTCACGCAACCACCCGATTCTTCCCCCCCCCCCTCCCCCACCCTTCTCTCCCTCTCGCTCTGAACCGCGGCATTCTCGAAATTTCCCCATTCCTAATCGCAGTCCTAACGATCGCCGACAGCGTCAATGCCGGCAAGAAAACAAGGAAAATAACCCGCTCCTAATGGTATTTACACTCGAATTCTTGCACGATTTTTCCCCAGCGAAATCGACCTCCGCTACTGGAGAACTTATTTTTCTTGCACGTTTTACCGTCTTTCCAGTGGAGTTAGGAAATGTCACGAGCTCAATGTGACTGTATTGGAATATTGTGACTTGACAAAATTCAGAGAACGATCGATCTGTGTTTCTTTGTAAAATTTATTTCATACACATATGGATATTATCACAGATGCTATACAAGTATAATGCAGTGCACTATAATAGTAGATTAACGCTTTGACCATTGACGGTTGTTGGGTGAAACATTGTCTTTTGGTTTTGCTGTAAAAATGCTTGGTCGAAGGGATCCGTTGCCATTTGTAGGGCCTCAGTGTCAGCCCTTTTTTTCCACCCTCGCGGTATTGCGTTTCGCGATGAGCGTGGAATACATTGGCTTGCCAGAGGGGAAGACCCGGAACCCTTTGACCGATGGGAAAAAGAGTAAACAGACGATCCTTCGTCCGGTTTGGGCCGCGAGTTTTGTCATTCGCTCCGGTGAACGGGTAATCCGGGAACCCCCCCGTTGAAAGTCGACACCTTTGCCCACGGGGATAAATAGGGGAGGGGGGGGGGGAAGCACGATGGGCTTTCCGAAGCTCGTGAGGGCTTCCTCCAGACATCCGCAAACGTCTGAGCCGACCGAGCAGAGGAGGAAAAGAGGCGGAAGAAAAGTTATCACTCGTCGTTTGTAAATCTCATCGACGTTTCCGCGTGACAGCTGTTATCCCGTGATCCGCGGAAATTCAGTTTGATCGAGGACTGGCTGACGTGTCGTATCGTGCTGAATTATTCCCCTAGGACAGGCGAGGACCCCTGTCTGATCCATTGGAAAAACATTAGAGTGTCGTTTGAGCGTGTCTTCGCCGAAAGTCGTTCATTTTTTTCGATTCTTCCTCGGGGCTGACAAGTTGCAAAATTAAGTGGACAGCCTTCCCGCGGGACATATTTTATTAGCAAGCCGGTCGATTAAAGTGCTCACGCTCGGCGTATTTCCTCGTAGATTTTTCTCGGCAACAAGGAAAGGCTTTTCCCCGGCGGGAAGACCATTCCCGAGTGAAACGCATGGAAGTTGCCGGAAAGCCGTCGCGTTGCTTGTATATATATAACTAGTCGCTACGTTTTCGCGTGGTCCTCGTTATGCAAATCGCTTAAACCCGGACGCTGAATAAGACGTAGTGCATCGCTTAAGACTAGTTCAGTCGAGTCTTAGGCGACGCCTGTAATATGTGGGAAGGAAAATCCCCAGGACCAAACGGCCCGTTTCCCTCGCAGTCGTTTGTACGTAGCACGTTGCCTCACGCACCGGTTCCTCCTCTGCAGAATTCCAAGGAATAACCGCGATAAAGGGAACCCTTGTGGAAAATTCATTAACATGCGCAAGATGGATAAACAAGATTGTTTCTGCCAGGGCTGCGAAAATGTAACAAAATACTCGGTGATGGTAGAAAAACATTGACAAGAAAATTCCATTTAATGCCAGGATACAAGTTGTCATTGTTGAGGCTTTAATAGGTCGTTCGATACTTTGACAACTTTGTTTTTATTTCTTTCGGTGCTTGTCTTGTGGGATAAAACGGAATTTCGATCGTTGACGGGGCTCGTAGGGCAGTTAAATTGCAAATGGCGGCGAGTGGAGCGTAGTTTCGATCGTAAAAGCGTCTGCGATATGTCGTTAAAGTTGCCCGAAATTGCTCGGCCTCCGCGCAGTCCCGTATTTACGAACGGTCGTTGTGAATCGGCCAAACGCGGGGAAATATCACTCGTAAACAACGCTCAGGGCAAACGTGGACAAGTCGCCATAGAGAACTGTTTGCCTTCTGACCGCAGCCAATAACCTCTACTTCCGGTGCGAAAAGGCAATTCGCCTTGGATTCCACGATGATGTCATCTAACTTTTTCGTTAATGTCGACAAAAGAGTATTAATCTCTCGGATGCATAAAATAAAATAGTTTAAAAATCATAGGAGTTTATTTAAAAAATGACAAGTATTGCGATTATAAATTACTTACTAAATTGGGTTTAGGATCATATTCTAAGGTTACATTCTACTTTCTCGTCCTTTGGTATTTCATGTTTGCCATATCTTGAGGCGCATTATTATGTATTTGAAATCGATAACCGATCCGGAATGGGTTTGTTCGTCGTTGAGAATTTCCCCAATCACTTCCGTTCCTTCGAATGAGTTCTCTACCGCCGGCTAATCCAGATTTTCTCCGTCATTGTTCATTCGAGCTGATATTTCAGAGACTTAGACATACCGGTTTTGTTCAATTAGCTCGATTTCCTTGTCATTGCAGTCCCATCTCTCTCACCCTGTCTGTCCGTTGAAGCTTAATACTGGAAAATATCTGACGATCTTTTCCCCTGGAAACCGTTCGTTTGATCATCGGTCGCTTTGAGCGAAAAAATTCTTCCTGCGCAAAACACACGTTCATTTGCAAGCCTACGCTGTGCCTTAATTTTCTCGCGAGTAAGCGAATCGTCACGTTTGTACCTTAACCGTGTGTGTCTGTCTTTCCGTTCCTTTCCGGAGCTCGACGTTTGCTTTTCCTGCCCTCTTGAAGCTCCGCCTCGCTATCCGACGATCTTACCCTCTTCCCCCTCTCCCTCCACCGCCCCTCTGCCGCCTTGGGTTAAATTTACTTGCTCCTCCCGCGGCGGAAATTATTCTCCGAGGCGCGCCTCGCTATTCTCGCTTGACGACGCTTACAGCGCGGCCACATGCGGACGACCTCCGTTGCTCCTCGATGAGGGGATCCCCCAGGATACGCTCCTCTGCCTCCCCCTCTTCGCCTTTTCCTTATCATCCCTCTCCACGAATCCTTTGCGCCAGGATTCAGATAACAGAAGCTCGAATACGACTCCGTGCAGTCAACTCCCCCCTTTCCACCCCTCTCACCGAGCCTCGAGAAACGTCTAATTCGTCATGAATTGTATTAACCCTCTTTGGGTGTATTCCATGAGACTCGGGATAGCAGTCGGAAAAATATGTCATTAAATTTCGCTTGAATTTCGTTGAGGGTAGCCTTGACGCATTTCATGTTGGATTACATGGTTTACAGGACTTCTGTTTTATGTTACAGGTATGTACTCGAGTTGGTAGTGTTGGTGGGAACGATCGTGTTCTGGTGAGTCTGCAGCGTATAATGTATTGTGCAGTATGTGAACATATCCTGCTGGTTTGTGGTTACGCGGAATCGTAAACCCACTGCAATATCTCGGGGTGGAGGGGTGTAGATTTCTGCAGGTAGAATCGAGGTAAATCGCTGGAAAACCATTGTATCTTCTCCTAGTACACTCGTACCCGTTCTTCGTAAGTGAAAAATCGATTGACGAAGGTAATCCACTCTTTGCCCCCACCCCTTTTCCTTCTTCCTTTGGCGCATTCTCTCGAAGCGAGCGGTAATTTGGTAAAAAATTTCTCAAGCGTCTTAATTCGTCGACGGCTCAGGTACGAGGGAATATGATTGCGGTGTGTCGGCAGGACGAAATGGAATTGGTGAGTTTGCCGGGAACGCAATGGCAGCCGATAGATAATCTCGATCGGATTTTTCCCTGGGAAAAGATAATCCGACAAGCTGGGAGAAAGCCCGGAGTGTTGGCAGGGAATACGTGCCGGGTAATCGTCGGTTTCCCTTTTTCCTCGCACCTCGCCACTATTTTCAAGAGCACTCCGAAGTTCCGCGGGGTCTCTCGTAATAATCCCCAGGCATGTGAAAATCCTCGCGTAAATTTAACGGCAGACGTGCTTCGAACCTCGCCCTCGACGTTTGCTTATCCCGCCTATCACTGGAAACTGCGTTTCGTTTTTCCCGCGAGCTTGTATTTCATTCGACGGGATAAGCGTATTGATACGAGAAAGTCGCTCGTAATACGAGGAACACAATGTTCAGACACGGAGGGGAGGGAAGAGGGGAAGGCAGAAACTGGATATAAGGATCGCTGGCTAAGACGATGGAACAAACCAGAAGGATACTAAAACCTGCAGGACATTTCCTCCTGACTTTAGGTCGACGTTTTGCTCGAAGGATAAGCGTATTGATTCGAGAAGGACGAGAACCTCAAGAGGATACAACAGAAACTGGGTATAAGGATTTCTCGGTAAGACGGAAGGACCAACGAGGAGGACGCTACTAAAAGCTCGAGGATCTTTTACGTTGACGTCTGCGCGCACTCACTCAAGCTGGGTGTCATGTTTGCCTGCTCGTCAGGCCTTAGCGGTCATCACAACCATTTGGAGTGAGCGAACGCGGTCGTCCAAGCGACTTCCGGAGAGGAATTGCCCTCCTCGGGAACTCTACTTAACCACTACTTTAACCACTCGCGTAATCCCGCTCTTCTTTTAAACGGCGCGCTTAATCCTGCCGAGGGAAAACTTTTTTTTAACTTGCTGCACGGACAGTGGTATCCCGGTTTCCTCGCGCGGAAAATTACGATCGCTAAGGAACTTGACATCGTCTTGGAGATTTCGGTAAACTGGTCCCGGAAAGTTGGACATTCAGGGTGTTACTTAGGAGCGTAGATGGGTTGAGATTTGTGGTTAGAGGAATTTTTTTTCTTAAGATCGCTAGGTAGACAAGGAGATTAGTAGTTCATCATCATTATATTGCCGTTATATTGACATTACAGTGGTTTCAAGTAAACCCACATACCGGTTTCTGGCGTGGCTAATGAATGTTTCACGCTCATTCTTAGAGGATCGCTTGTCCTCGGCGAAATTTCTATGGAGAATTCATTGAGAATCGTGGCAATGGCCGCTTGCATGTTATATTTGCCCAACTTCATTCCTATGCATTGTCTGGGACCTGCGCTGAATGGCATGTAAACGTGTTTACGATGTTTCTTCTGATTTTCCGGAGTGAATCTGTCCGGGTCGAAGATTTTAGGGTTATCCCAATAGCGCGGGTCTTGGGAAAGTCCTAGGTTCGAGACAAAAATCTTCATTCCTGGTTCGAGGTAGCACGTGAGACCATCGCTTCCCGTCATCTCGCATCGTTTCGTGCATCTCCGTATTTTGTAATCTCCCAGGCAATTTATTCTCATCGCCTCAAGGATCACGCATTCGAGGTACGTCAGGTTTTTCGAAGCCTCGTAGCTGATGATATTCTTGTCGTTCGGGAAGCTGTGGAAAACAACAAAACTATCGACACCATCGATCCCACGAGCCGGGTAAATAGAGAATTGTCAAATTCTTACCTGTCTAGGACGGACCTCACTTCCTGGCGAACTTTTTCCTGAATATCTGGGTGTTTAGCGAGTTCGTACAAGACGAATTTCAACGCGGCCGATGTGGTATCCAACATGTCGGACATGAAAAGGAAGGAATAAATCGTGAGGTTCTCGACGGTCGGTTCCTCTCCCCTATCCTTATCGTACTGTATCATTATCTCGAAGACGTCCCTTTCCTCGCCCTTAGGGACGTTCCTTCTTTCCTCTATTAACTTTGTAGTTACGTCTCTTATGAACTCGTTGAGTTCCTGCGGCAGGTAGGACTTCTGCAGGAGATACGCAAGCGTCGGGAACATAAAGAAGGTGGTCTCGCTTAGCATCATCGTGTCTCTCTCGGTAATCATTTTACACATGTGGTACAAGGAATGAGGATGATGTTGGTCATCGAAGCTGTATCCGTCGATGCTGAATGTCGCGCTCATAGCCACATCCGCTGTGTACCTTCGTGCGAATTCCACGAGCTCGAATTCCATTTTATCCTTGTCTTCGAGCTTTCTGTGCAGGTACTCGCGAAGTTTCACGCAAACCTTCGGGATGTGTTCGCATATGACTTTCCTGTGTTTGCCCGTGGACATCTCTATGAGACGTTTCCGCGAGTACTTCCACACGTCATCGTTGGAAAAGGCAGGGTGCCGGCATATTAGTGGATCTCGTTTAGGATCGAGATCAATGGCGTTATGACTGAAACTGGCGAAATCCGTGATGAAGACTTTCTTCAGCAATTCCGGGTCCCGGATGAGCAGGGCCGGGACTCCACCATGGTTGAGACCCACCATGCTATATCCCTCGAATTGCTTGTAGAATTTCAGCATTAGATCCGGCTCGGCGATCTGCTGCAGCACGATTGGCCACATGTGCCCAAATATCGGGTAATTACCCTTCGGCTGGGGGATTCCGTAAAGCTCCCAATACTTTTGCACCCTGTAGTAAGTTCTCCATATGAGGTACAGGAACAGGGTAAAACACACTGACGATAGGACAATGATCATCGCGAAGAAACAATAGAACCACTGTGTTGCTTCAGGAATGACTGAAAACTCAAGGAAACAAGTATTTCAAAGACTTCCGTATACCAATTTGCTTTTATCACGTTTTTAACTGTCGTCAATTGTGCACTCATCCATTTATGGTCGATAGCTTATCTACTGTTACTTAACGTTACTCACATGGCCCACGTAAACCGTGACTTCTAGAAAGTGTACTTTATGGTTTCGGTAATTACCATATCAAGCAGTGACAATTGAAAGTTAAAACGACACGGTTTCCAAAAGCGCGCTTGACGTTGCTGGGTTTTTTGCTTGGGTCTCTGTCAAGGGCATTGAAGAAATTTTCGCCTTGCGATTGAATGCTAACCAACTCGGTCGTATTAAAAGGGAAAATACGACGGGAAAACGAATAAGAATGTTGCGCCTGTGGCTTTTCGAGGAACGAGAGGCGCCAGCATCCGCTTCTTTCATATTTAAATTAAATTTCATGGCAAAGCACAGCAGAAGGCAGACAGCGACAAGGAGGGGGGAGGGTTGGAGTGAGAGAAAGAGAGAGAGATGACGGGGTTTGCCACAGTGGAGACGGACGATACGCGCAAAAGTTGGGCTAGTTGGAAATTCGCTGAAGGACGACACTTGCCGAGAATTGAATCGTCGGAAATCGTTGCGACTTGGTTGTTGCGTTAAATGCAACCCGGCGAAAAGTGGGAAACACAAACGTCACTATCGTGTTTCCAAGGGTTCAAGAGCGAACGGAGAGAGTCGTGGAACAGGCTCGGTATTATTTTCTTGTAGATGGGGTAAAAAAGGTGGGAGGAAGAGCGAGAGGAAGGCACGCGACGGTTTGGAAAAGGAGAATCGATTGGCTAGGTTCCTGCGGTCTGAGTTGCTCTGGCAATGAGGTCGCAGCCCAATTTATGCCGTCGTCGAGCGGAACCGAAAGTCTCGGTCCTTAAATACAGGGCAATTAACTTCTCTTATTCTGTTGGCCCGTTCCCTCTTCTCTTCCCCTTGATTCCCGATAAGTCCTACTGGGAGACGCAAACAGAGCGCACGTTTTTCGCCTGGTTCTTCTTCGCCACTTGGAGAGCCAATTATTTTTCCGACCATTTCGCCGACACGGTCCTCCTTTTGTCGTCCTTCGCTCAAGGTGCTCCATTGTCCTAAATTCTCAAGGGTCTTTTACCCGCTCACTTCTCCGTTGAGTTGCAGTTTTTTCCCCCTTTACGCGTCCTTTTAACCGATGACTTAACCGAAACCAAGACTCAAAGAGCAACTAAATTAACCACGCAAAGGGTCCCTAATGCCCTTATCGTTGCTTTCTTACGATTTTTATTCACGTCTTATTGAAGAGTTTACTTTAGACCAGTCGGAGGAACGTGGGCGGTTAAAACGAGCATGTCTTTCGTCACGGAGGGGAAGCAAGTGGGCCAATTTATTAGGGGAGTGCACGCGAAGACGTTGAGGGCCGCGAAAGGTTCGCGCGGGACAAGAAGAGCAATGGCTGAGTACTGCGGTGTCTGCGGACGACATAGAATGTAGGAAAGAAGACCACCTCGGAGGGAGAGGGAGGTGTACATAGATGCAGAAGAAAAGGGACGAGACGCTAAGAGAAGTTAAGAAGACGACGGGCCGGAGCCTACGCCACTTGACTCCACTTGCCATACCCCCTTGCCCCCTTCCCATTTCCCCACTTCCCCACTTCCCCTCCCTCGTCAGCTTCGATGCTCGTTTTCCATCGTACCCGCGGGACTGGCCTATGTCGCCCGTTGAGCGTGTCACTTAACGCTTACCGTTGGACGAGCCCGATTTTATCAGTCTCCTGATTCCACTCACGCAGGACATGAAGTTGGAGAATTTTACTAAACGTCCTTGAAATTTCTCCCGAGGAACTTCTCGAGAATGTCCTCCTTTCGCTCGACTTTTCAGCGTCTTGGGGATGAAATATTGGCCGATTAAACGATTCGTTGTGTCGCTTTGTTTTAAATGCCCTGTTCGACCCCTCTTTAGGTTCATTCGGTCGGTCTGCTTCGTAGAATGGTCACGTCAGCGACAATGTAATTCATGGTGAGTCGTCATTGAGACGAACGGCAATTGCCTCCGATCGATCTCTCGTCGACCTTCGACTCCCGGCGAACGCTCGACGATAAGCTGCCGGAATTGATATTCGCGCGAGTAATTGCCGCGGCCACGTGACCGGCTCACCAGTCCGTGCCAGGACTTTTATGTAACGCGCATAATTCGCCTTTGCGAACAACGCAGTTTCGACGTTCGCAAAATTTCGATCATCGTCGAGGCTGAACGTGAGGAAAAATAATCACGGAAATCCGAGGAACAACAAAGTTCCCGGGCATAGGAAACATTTATCGCGTGTGCCAGTGGATTTATTCTTAGAAATTGGGATAATGGAAAGCAGTGATTCGTGACTTTGCCTTGCTTTTCGATGTTTTCCAAAGGTTCCGGGAAAATCGAGCGATACTTGGACGTGAAACCTAAGGGGGAGGGGGACAAGAGTGGCGTTTGAATTGGCATGCAACGCGATTCCCGGTGTCGCCTGCGATACGGGGAACAATTGCCATCGATTTTGCTGTAGCCAAGGTGCCGCCGGTAGACGTGCATTCCCTTGGAATTTGCATTCGCCTCGACTGTATTTCCACGCGTCGTTCGTCTTGCTGCCTCGACTGCTTCGAAAGCAACGTAAAACTCCCAAGCATGTTATTCGTTTAACATTTCTACCGGGAACAAAGCAGTCATTCTGTCTTAAAATTTCAACCATCATCGTTGCTCCTTTTGTCTCCATTTTCTGCAGCAAATTACGGTTTACTCAATCCACTTTGAGTCCTTTACAGTTCACCTGTTTGAGTGTACGTATTTAACGGGCCCGAGCCTGGGACTCGAATAACATTCTTTGAAGAAAGGCAAATTATTCATGGTTTTAGAGACTTTGAGATAGGCCGTTGTAGGAAGTTGGGTTTATTATAGCTACGTTTTGGGAAGTGGGCTATGAAACGCAGGTTGATGTATACATAGATGGAAACGTCGTTGGTTTATCTCGCGAGGAGCACGGTATGTATTCAGGTTGAAAATTTACAGGCGTGCTCGCAGCTTGATGCTCGTGTTGAAACTTGGCTAAGGAGTGAGAAGCCACTCGGTGCTGCTTAACGGCGGGTACTTGCCGCACGCTCTAACCCAGATGAGAATTTTCAATAAGGTAACTTGCCGAAAACTCGTCATTAGAGTCTCCTCGTCTCGGTGTGTTCCTGCCTGGGTGCGTGAAATTATGTCATTAGCGAATTTCCCCGCGACGTCTCGAGCCTCCGTGCCTACTGTTTAATAAACGGAAATAACGATCGAGCCCTCCAACAGGGGACGAATAAATATTCCACGGGAGAGAAGTACGCCACTCGAAGCGAAGAAAACCTCGTTATTGGAATAAACGCCTTCCGGAAGGAAATGTTTCCCTGTCTAACGAGATTTCGTCTCCTAATTTCGTCCCACTGACAAGGCTATTGGCTTATTTTTATCGAATTTTCCACTGGTTCGTGGACGATCGCGTTTCGATGTAATTTTTGCCTGGCTGCCGGCCAAAACAGCAGTCCAGGCCGAGCGAGAAATTCGCGGGTTACGTCGATCGATTCCCGTCCAATTTTTCCGCTACATCCATTAATTTCTGCCGGTAATTCCGGCGGGCGAGGCGCAGGTACGCATGTTGTAATGAAAACGGACGAGATGGAAGGCCGAGGCGATTCATCATCCGCGTCTTTTGTTACAAATGCGCCAGAGGAATGATGTTTCAACCGGCAAATGATGCTGTCCAAGTCCAGTCGAATATCGAATATATTTCGCCCCATAGGCGCCTTAGGGTACTGTTGGAAAATTATTCAAATTCCCATCTTTCCTTCGACCATCACCTACGAAATACTCACTACTCCTTTAAACAACAATGACGAATCATGTTTCCGTAATTACTGATATGCGCAATTGCCGAACAAGATATCAGAGTGTAACTAAAGTACCGCTAAATTATCGCTCGCTAATCGACAAATTCTCAAGTACAGGTGAATGGAAAACGTGACCGTCAGATTCGGGAAAAACAAGCTACCATGGAGGTAGAAGGGGGGGAGGAGATACGGGTGGACGTAAATATCCGATCACAATGTCCGACCGTCGCGTAAATATTCTCGATTTAATGCACTTGCGAAGGGCATAAAAACCCGTGGCTTCGGGGTAATTCGTTAGCGCCGTAAACTCGTTTAAACATTATTCTTATTCGGCCAGTTATCGAGGACGATATAATTAAATAACGCTGACGTTAAAGAGAATTTCGAAAGTGCGAGAAAGTTAAGTAAGTGTTATTTTTAGTGGGTTCGAGTGGGCCGCCGAATTGAGGAAATTCCTTTCGTTCCTCGCCAAAGTTCACCGTCCCTCGACGCCCGGCGAAACTTTCCTCGCGGGGAATTTATTCCCAAATCTCCTCGCGAGAAGTTACGTCATCTGCGAGTAGAGGGAAGAAAAACGAACTCGAGAAATCTGAGCATTGCTTTTTTCGCCCTGAGTTTTCATAAATAAGTGGACCTTTGGATAAATGAACCGACGGGGACGATGAGCGGGCAACTGCGACATCGATAATTAAATATATCGACGAGTCTCGAAAGGCTGAAGAGGGAGGGAAGGGGGAAGAGAGAAGGTTCCATCTTTCTGTTGGCAAACTGTGTTTCCGTTTTGCCGGAAGCCACGACGTTAATCTTTCGAGGAACGACATTTTCCTCCCGAGCTCCCATTTCCGTTGGAATTCCTCTCGGCGCCATTTTCCCCCGTGCCAGGATCACCATTATTATAGAGGCGCGAGGGGAAAACGTGTCGTTGGATAAACCTAATTACGCGCGAGACTTATGGGGGAGAAGAGGAGGTACGTGAAAGGATGTAATCGCGGTGGTTTCCGGACGGTAGAATTTCGCGTGTGCCACTGCATCTCCAAGTGCATATATTCACGTGGCCCTGAGGTCCTCGAGAGACCGTTGCGTGTCCCTTTTATCTCTTTCCCTTCGTCCGCCATGTTTATCCGTGAAGAAGACTCTTCATCGATTCCCCTCGGTTTTTCGATTTTTTCCTCCCTAGCCAATTTTTTCGCCCACGACACTTCATCGCAAGCTCTATCCCCGGGTCTATTCCTCGATCATTAACCCTTACCTCTTTATTCCTTGTCCCGTGTCTTGATTTTTGAATCCTTAGGCCAGATTTTTCTATTTCCGGACCTATCCCTGGACCTTTTAGCCCTCTAGGCCGGGGGTCCTCCTTCCTGGATCATCTCGTAGGGTTTCCCTTGAGCCTTAGCTCTTCCCCTTGTCGAGCTGACATTCTTCCCTCTTGGACGGGCTGCTGCTCGCCCTCCTGGTGTCGGCGCGTCGCGCTCAGTAGTACCCTCGACTGCACTCCGTGGAATATGCAAGACCCATGGATCCTCGCACGCACGTCCCTCCGCCGCGAAGAGCCGAGCACTTGAGCCGAGACCCTTCGCCGATGACACTTGCCAAGTCTCCCCCATCCCCACCGACCGACAAACTTCGGACAAAGCAACCTCACTGAAAATCTCCAAGACGACGTACGGGTCTAGACGAAAAGTTCGGTACACTCGAGGCAGGGCAAACTCCGAGGAAATAAATGCGATTAACCGTGAAATGAGGGGAAAATTGAGGACCGATATCGGCATATGGTTTTACTCAACGAACATCCCTCCCCCCTTCGTCAATCTTCCGTTTGGTAAATGGTCCTGTAAATTCGAAAGAATCTCGAAGACTCGGGGACGGACGGATCTTGGGACGGTTGGAAAACGTAAATTGTGACGCGACGGAAACGCCGGGAAATTTCATCCCTTATTCCCCGGCGTTTATCGCGTTGGTCGAGCACGAACAGGGGGAAGGGGACCGAGGGCGAGAACCGGGAATCTTTCTCAGTTTCCTTAAAGTATTCGGCGACAGGAAATAGATTCTCGAGGAAGCTGCGCAGACGGCGAACGATTCTCGTCGCGGCCTTTGATTGAATTTACCTCCGTCGCGAAGGTTCCGCGGGCCTTCGTCCGCTCGATTTTCCGATCACCATTTCCACGGGATTCGACGATTGCACGGGCAAATTCCGGGCCAACGAATAAACAAGAATTCGCCGACCTTTCGAGAAAACTTTCGGGCAATCTTGTAAATGCCGCTGGTTCATCGGCAGACCCGACTTTTTCCCAACTATGTGACTAATTATTTCCGATGGTCCAAACATTTATTGAGGCAATTGGCCGGAAATGGAGCGTAGGGAAAGCAGGGTTCTTACCGTAACGCTTAGATAAGAAGATGGACGCAGACGGGGTAATGCCGGGAAAGTGGGTCAGTCGTAATCTTACGGCCAGCGATGAGAAAACCGTCGGAGATGTTCGTAAAAAGCTAACGAAACGTTGTAAAAAATGTCAAGAGAACAACGATCCACGTTCCATCCTGCTGCCTTCCTGCTTTCATTCGCGCCCTTTTTATTTCCCGCGGGCCATTACGTGTTTCGCAAAAATGGGGAACGAGAGTGGAACGAGGGCTTTGTGTTACACAGAAATTCACGTGATTTTTTGTCGGCTACATTAAGGACCGAGTGAAATTCTCGTCGGAACGTATCTCCTTACGGGCTACTGATTTTTCCCATCATCGTTTTTACATTAATAACGAACGGCGGGTGGAAAGACGAGGCGGGGAGAGGGGGGGTGGACAAAACGGAGAACCTCGAAGGTGGCTTAAGAACGGACTTTCAGGAGATTTATGGCGCGGAACAATTTTCCATGACAAACGGCCGGGGGCCTTGCAGCGTCGTCCTGCGGCACGCATTTTCGAAAGCTCTATTTCAAGCTCCGTGCACGGCCCGTCGCTCGTTTGTTCCCGGGAACCCGGCCGAATCGACGTTGAAGAAAAAAAAGCTCGGAAAGTCGATCTATGAATAAAATTACCCGCACTATCCGACGGTAATTAAGCTCCCGTCCTGTTCCGGCCACGTTCCTATTTAACTGGGAGAAGTTTTTCAAATCTCTCGATCGCATTGAAACTAGGGGAATTTTTTAGTGAATTTTTAGGTCGAATCATACTCGGTCGGTATGTCAGATTATTAGAGCCGTGATCGACAGATTCTCTCTAATGTCCTCGATCTTTTTCCCACTCTTTTTTTCCCTCGGCTACCCTTTGTCCAGGATTTTTCCGTCCTCACTTTCGAGGCAGCCGCGCGAACGCATTATAGGCAATTAGTTGCATCGGCGCCGCAAACTTTTAATATCCGCTGCTAATAGCCCTTTCAGCGCGGGATAATTCGGTTTAGGATTTTTCCCCTGGCACTGGCAACGTCACTCGCGATCCGGAGGTCAATTAAACTAATTGGACGGCAGTGTAGAGCGAAGGTTCGTTTAGAATCGCATCAACTGCCAGCACCTCACGACTCGTATTACCTGTAACTTTTTCTATCGACTTCGTTACTGTGCCTGTCTCGTTCGCTGTATCAGTATCGATAAAAAAATTATTTGTAGAACAGTACCTTTTCTACAGCGGTCCTGGACGAGGGTTTCCTGAATATGAAAGCACTGTTACTGGGAATTTTCGCGCGGACAATTACGGGCTTCTGAATCAGTCGAAGACCGTTTAATCGCCAACTAATTACCGGCGTCGGGTAGATCCTGGCAAAGTGAGGTACGCCGTGGTAGCCGTGTAACACGTAAAAATCGCCCTGTAATTCGGGAACCATGGGAAAAAAGGGCGACAGTGGCCGTTAAGCCGGACGGAAATGGCGCAGTTATAATAGGAATTTACATAATCCCGAGACGGTATATCAACGCTTGTCGGAGGAAAAGAATCCCAGTCGACCGGGAATTTTCGTCAACTACGGCCGTGCGAAACTTCGCGTCTCGTTTTGCCAGTGAGAAACGTAAAAGCGGATTTCCGGGGAATCCGCGTACAACGCCGGAAACGGCGGCACGTGCGAAAATATTTGATTTCCCGGGGACCAGACGTCATTCGAATTTTACCGTCAAACTTCACGCGTTAACTGCGCCCCAACGAATAAAAAGTCAATTAATTCTGCACGAGCGGAGAAGGATTATACGTTCTTCGAGTATGTTTCCCAAATTGTAGGATGATTTAGTGGAGCGGGGGCGGACGTGGTTGGAAAAAGCAAAGTTCGAACAAGTCAGGGGGATTTATATGTTTATACTATCCGCTTGTTCGTCCGGTAAAATATAGCGACCGCCTAAAGAGTTAAGCTCCAAAGTTTCGCGATGCTCCAAATCCCCGATTCTTTTGGCTATCGCGGTAAACTTTGTTTATTACTTCGCTTGTCGTCCAGTGCTGAGGTCGGAGAAACATACGGGCCGATATTTCTGGCGAAAGGGATCCTTGAATAAAATCATCGTTAAGATCCCTCTCGAAATTCCCGAAAATTCTCCTTTCTTTCCCCGGAGTAAAAGGATTCCTCCTCCTCGTACGATTTCCGTTTGAATCCTTTTTCGTTGCGTGGGCAATTAATAAATTTGCTCACGTCTGGTGCTTTCCTTTTGGCCGCACCGTTGCTGATTACTCGCTGTATTTTAACAGGGCGTTCAATTAACTACGGTACATTAATGCACGTTCGTTAGTTCGACGCTGCGTTAATTAACATTTAATGGAATTTTCGATGGCGCATTCAGCAACGAAGACCCGCGTGCGTGTAGCGCACGGTTTAATTAGTAAACAAATTTATCAGTCCTCGCGTTTCGCCCTGGGCCGTTGTTTTACGTGAATCGCGAGAAACGCCGTAGAAACGGAAATGCCAAAGACGCGCCGGAAACCGGGGAATAATAGCCTTCCAATGGAATCCTATTTCCCCCCCCCTCCCCCCGACCCTCCATGCGCAATTCCACGTTTTCGCCTTTGGTATGTCGGGCACGTGTCTCGAAGCGTCGTCGCTTTTTAAAGGCGAACGAGAGAAAGATTTCGTTAATCCTCGCCAGCGATTTCCTCTTTCCGTGGAAATAATCGCGAGAGCCCGAGCCAACGGAACCCATGGAACACAATTCTTGCACAATTCGCTCGGAAGTTGCTTGAAATTCGGTACACTCGTGTCCTCGGATGTAGAATAAAAAATTATTTCTTCATTGATTCCCCAAAACGTAGCATTTGCGACGTCCTTGGGACGACAGGACACGCGTTTCTTGCCTTTGCGAGAAACTGAGCGTCGGACGGGCGACGTGAAATTTCATTGGCCGCCGTTGTAAGGGATTTTAGCGGGGGACCGAGGCGTGTAGGACGTGCAACAGTGTAATCTATCTTGCCAGGCGTCCGTAAGCGTCGGCGTAGTTAGTTCCTAACATGGTGAACGACCCCCCCCCCCCCTTTCCCCTTTCCCCGAGAAAGGAGCGGTCCGACGTTATCGGAAACGCCCCTCCCGAACTAATCGGGAAAGTTTGACGCGTAAGAAGGCCACTTCCGGCGGTCTCGCGGAGTTTTGGCCCAACTCCGATCTCTGCCGACGGGTCAACGGAACTGACGAGTAACCAAAGGGACTTATTAAAAAAAAGAAAAAAAGAAGAAGAGCCGAGCCACGTCTTGAACGTCCCGTGGAAAATTGCCGTGGATTTAATTTGTATTGGACCACCTGTTGTCGGCCCACGTCTCAGCCCCTTTCTCGCCGAAAAGAAGTAATAAAGAAAATTTCGTCGTCGGGGACGAAAGTACGCTCGTCCCTGTCCGTTGAATGTCCTTCCCCATTTTTTCCACGCGCCCACCGCGCAAGTTTACGCGTCTCCGCGTTAGAAAGGATTTCCGTCGGCGTGGGAGTGTATAAAAAAAAAGAAGCTGAGCTGAGCTTGCGATCGACTGGCCGCCGTCGCTGGCGGTGGCCAAGGGGGAAATGAAAAAAAAAAGGAAAGCCGGAATATCCTCGGCAACAATAACTGCTGGACAAGAAGGAAGGGGCAGAGGGACTTGGAAGGCTCCCAAAAACCGCGGAGATTCGACTTTGCCGATAAACTGGCCGATAGGAAGGCCGGACGACGCACGTGCTGCCGCGGACGTGTCTAAATCTTCCGTTATTGCTCCAGCGGATCGGACACTGGAGATTCAGTTAAAGAATCGCTCGTGGATAGAATGGCCCGTTTGGCCAGGGTCGCGAGAAGAAAACATGAGGCATAAACCTCGTTGGAAATTTATCCGGGCAAACTTCGTAACTCAATGACAAAGGAATGGTGCAACTAAAAATATGATTACTAACGTATGGACTATTAGTCGCAGAATCATATTGACTATTCGTTGCAGAATCATGTTACATTATTAATATTCATTGTATAAATCGACGTGGTTGGATAAAGGAGGACTCGAGGGATGAAATTTGCGTGGTTTCGGGGGAGTTTTCAGCCCGGGAAAATCCAGGCGTGCGGTGATGACAGACACAGTGACGATAAAGGCCTCGTGACAGGGTAATTGCGGCACGGCAATGGTTTCATCTTGCGCGCACAAACCGCGCCGAGCCAGTACTCGAGCAAACCCTGCGGTTTTGTCCGGAGATACCGCCCGGAGGGCGAGTAAGGGGGTGGGGGGTGCGGCCGGGGGAAAAAAGGCAGACATTTCCGGGCCTTTCTCCGGCATTTCACCAGCGAGAAATCTCGCGTACGCGCGTCCACGCGATGAGGCTGCTATTCTCAGCAGCTTCGTCCAAATAAAATCCTGGAAAAAAGGTGCGCTCCGGCGGCTCGCGCAAAGCAGAGGAAAAAGTACCGCGCTAAGCCGAAAAAACGACCGCTATGGCGGTGCCTTTTTTTTGTTTCTTTTTGCCGAAAAATCGAGACGGCCGAAATATCGCCGAGCGCCTTTAATCCGGCCAAACCGTATTATATTCCCAGCAATCGATAACCCGGCCGAGTTTGTTCGAGGTGCACTCATTTTTTGACCTTTGTTGTCAAGGGCAAAGCGTTTCGAATTACAAGCTACAGAGGCACGAGGTACTACGAGAAAATCCTCCGTGAATTTCGTTATTTTATCGTGGAAAGAGCTTTCGGTAGCAACGAAGAGAACTCCGCTCGTGTCTGCTCAAAGGGCAAAACCGTCTCTCCGATTCCGTTTGAACGGGCACCCTCGATCCGGATAATTGTATCATTTCGACTATCGACTGTCGCTTAATGCTCGTGAAAGACGTCGGAATATTTTGGCTGATAAGATCGAAAGATTTCAGAGACTTTATTCTTTATTTGTTGAAGTATCAAGTTTAAGAAAACATAGGACATTTAAAAGGATCTTCAGCCGTCTTAATCCACGATTTTCTTTTACCTTTTATTACCTTTTACCACGATCTTTTACCTTTTAACTACTCTTCCTCGTGGTTGGGTCTCGTTTTACCCAATTGAAAAATGTCGGAAATTTTGGTTGGTCATGTCGAAAGATTCGCGCAATTCTACGAATATTTCCCGGCATATCTGACGAACGGTCCTTCGGCCCTCTTAACCCACGATAGTTTCTATATCTCGTAACTGCATTGTGGAACTGCAGTTGCAGGTCGTCTCGAAGTTCCTCGTGGTTGGCTCGGTTTCCGAGCTGACGGAGCGACTGGGCAACCCTACACCCCGGGAGAATGGTACTCAGAGACGACTAATGGATCTCAAAACAATCGACCTCGGTCTTATTCCCTCCCCCCCCCCCACCCTCCCTCTTCCCCTCCACCCCTCCTCCCGTTCTTCAATTCTCCATCGATTGGCTCCCAGCGACGAGTGATTCTTCATCACTGTTTCCCGGCAAACACTTTCACGTAACTTTGACACATATGATTCTCCGGGGATGAATCGTTCCCTTCGACAAAACAAACACCTCAGATTTTTCAGCCTGAGAAAAATGCCTCTCTTTATACCCGTCCGAGGGATAACGTTGACTTTACGAGGCTCGTCTAGAATTTCGAGCGGTGAATTCGTAATATCTGTTTAGCGACAGTGCGGAAACAGGGGAAAACCAGCAGGGAAGATCCTGTTACGTTTCTCTGCATGTTTCGTCACGCTATTGCTGACTTGGCTAAGCCCGAGACAATACGACACCTCCGATCAATACACGGCCATACACGTTATACGCAATAATACATCGCGTCCTCGGTGCACGGAGAAACAATTAGTCCATGCCGGTAAATCATGTTCCGATACGCCGAGATACAATATCGAGGGTATCAAATTAAATTCTCATGTCTAGTCGCTTAGTCATCTTTTATCCATCTTCTCATCTCTATGATTAACCGCAATTTCCTTAAATCAGTTCGGACGAGTCCCGAGGCTTCTAATAAGCTCCTAGTTTTGTGTTTTTCACGAGGAAAAAGGGAACCGTAGAGAAGAGGAAGGTAATCCATGAAAAACGTTCCGTCCGAGCGTACCGTGTGTCTTGATTACGTCTCGCCTGCGTTTACGATATATTTCGCGGCATTGTCGACACGCGCACAATGGATAGGTCGGCCGTGTGCTTCCGTGGAGAGTCGGAGACGAGGCCTGTGTAAACGTGCTGTGCAAACGTGGACCTTTGAAAGCCGTGCCGGTGAGGCTCCAGCAGTGACACTAACCGGAAAGACGCTTTGATCGTCGACCGTAACGATCATCCGTCGAGATTCAACGATACGGGTAAAAAAGCAACATCACAAGTTTTCTCCGCAGGAGGGAAAGCGGGGGAAATGCTGAGGGCCGAGGTTTTCCCCTTACGAAGGGGAAAACAATTCTAAGTTCTCCGACGTACTTCGGGACACACATAATATCGAAACTGACCCTTTCATGTCCCTTCCCCTCTCAGTATTTCAATGAAAACCTGTCGTTGTTCCTTGCTAAATTCCTAAATTGCTTATCGAACGGCCAGAGATTACGTAATAAAATAATAAAATTACGTAACCTAGTCTACATGCCGAGGACGTTAATTTGAGGTTGTTCGTTAAGAAGCCGACAGTCTTATGAATATTAATGACCGGCAATCGATATGTCTAGCGATTAGCCGATCGATGAGGATTATGAGGGCCCGGTAAAAGCGGTATCCAGATTTAACGGGTGACACGCGACGGCATCGTTGTATAATCCTCTCTCTTGGTCCGCAAGGCTGTCTCGTGCAGACAGTGCGTGCTAATGCCGCTAATTAATTCGCCGCTTTTGTCCCCGAAGCCGCACAGCATTCCTGTCCATTATCGAATGGCAAACCTGCTCGTTACGATTGCGGTTGGTCGTGCAACATGGTTTTAACTCTTTAAATTCGCTCATCGAGGACAATCCAGGACAGGATTCACGTTAAAAATTGTAGAATCTTAGTAACTATTAAGTACAATAGATTTTCAGCACGATTCGTGTGTACCGTTCGAGTTATTGTTTAAGCGGTAATTTTCCATAGGCGCATAATCTTGCGGGGATGTTGAGGCGTGTAGGTTTCCGGTTGCGAAAGACGCGCAAGTGGACGGGCAGACGTCGGTATTGACGTCAATCGCGTATTAACTTCCAATGCGGCGTCAATTGGAAAAACGTGCCAGTGGGTCCTGACAGTGGTACTCCGTGTTAACGAGATTATTGACGAAGTGATCATGCGACAATTTGTCGGGGCGCCTGCCTCCCCCCCCTCTCCCCGCTCTTCTCTTGAACTCTGCTCTCCGTCAGGAAGCTCTCGTGGATGTCATGGATGCAGAGGACGACCTGAATTGGATGGCAATCACTGTCAGAGACTCTCCGTCGTTCGCAGCACCTGGCTTTATCTTCGCCGCCAGTGATTTACCCCCTCCCCCCCCCCTCCCCGGACCTCTTTTAGACATCGACATCGACGTTCTCCATTGCCCCTTCGATCATCACCTCCCCAATCCCCCACCCCTGTGTCCCGCTTTCCTTCACTACTCGCCGTGAAATCTCGTCATCGTCGGATCCGCGCAGAATTACAGACTCTACGGACCTCTTGGTCCCTCCGCGCTGGCACAATGACCCTCCGTAACTGTCACGCACACGAGACAGGGATTTAAATTATCCCAGCGGTAGGAGAGCTTGACAAACACCTGACGAAAGCACACGCGTCGTCGATAAACAAGGACCGGCTTGTCGAGCTAAACAGCCCACTCTGGCACTCAAGATTATACAGTTTTCCAGGTTTCTCCTCGTATTTATAGAGTCCGTCTAGACGTTTTTAACGTAGCCCGGGAAATCGGTGAATTGCATTTCTCGATAAACCGTTCCATTGTGCTCGATGTGAATGAACGAATTAACGTTGAGCGGGTCAAAGACGAAAGTTGGGATTGAACTTTTTATCGTTCAGGTCTGTCACGAGGACTAATTAAAATGAAGAATGCAGGAAGCTAAAGAAAATTTCTAGTTAAAAAAAATTGAGAACCGACCTGGACCGTAATAATAAATAAAGGTGTGTACCAGGACTTTTTTTCCCAATACTCTAACCCCAAGGTATTTGTTTTAAATGGTCGAAACGTAGTTGGGAAACTTCTCTTCCCCTGTCTGTGTGGTTGATCGGATTGCTTGAACGGGTCCGTTTGTTGCCTCGCAATTCCCGCACGACTGGACAATAGATTTCGCTGTAACTTGTCACACGCACGAACTCCCGTGGAACTGTACTAACCGGTTGATGGGCCATTGCAGGTGCCGAAATGAAAGACAAATACACGGAAAAGTCCTTTAACTGGCAATTCCGCGGGGTTCATTGAGGGGTTCATCGTTTTATTTTGTCCCAAGTTCACGATAATGTCATTGACTCATGACTCACCCATTGACGATTAATACTCATGCTTTTTCACGAATTATGACCCCCGTCCCCCATCCATCGCCGTGTAATTCTCTGTGAACTCGTTTAAAGCCCTGCAATAACACCAGCGACGTGCCCCCTCCCCTCTTCCCCCTCTTTTCCTCGAAATTGCTCGCTACACCTGTTGTGTTCATTCGCCGGCAATTAACAGCGCTACAAAGTGATTTGATTTCCGCGAAAATCGCAGCGTCGTAATATTCGCGATCGCAGGGACAGTGCATGGGGGAGGGGGGGTTCCGCATGGACGAACAATTCGGCCTTTGTAGCCGGTTTCACGCGCGAATTCCGCGCGATCTCGCCGGACAGCATTTGCAACTCGACAACTAATTCCAGGGAGCAGCGGGGAAACATCAGGAAATTACACCTGCGGATACGGGCGCGTTGGAAAATGTTAACGCGACAGGGAAATCGCGGCGAAAGGTGATAAAAAATTTGGAAATATTTTGCCGGAGTAAAATTCAATATTCGTTCGTGACTTTGTTTCTCCGTCTCCTAATTAAGGGATGTGTGTTTCCTTAAGAGAGGACGTAATTAACGCGGATGGAGGCATTACGTTTTCGTCATTCGCTGCAACGATATAATGTCGATAATGATGCCACGTGCCAATGGCGCAGCCAATTAATGAGAACAAAAGCCTTCGGTCGCGGTAATTAGATGACGGAGGATAATTGGCTAAAAAGGAAGGTTGATCGATGGCCCACTCTCCTGGATGATGGCCAGAAAAGTGCGAAACGCGTTCCCGTACTTGGCGAAAATCGATGTTACTCGGTGATCCGTAAAAGTGGCCCAACGCTGACCTACCTCGCGATAATCCGAATTAATGTAATTATCCATTGCCCTGTTTATTGATTCTTTGAAATTCAGTTGCCATTACTCATTCAATTATTCCAATGGTATACACGAGTAAAAGAATTAAGAAGGATTCTCGGGAGAATTATTCCGCTTGTTCGGGGACTTTTCGTCGGATTTGCTGGCATTCTCGAGTCTGTCGAAAAACTCTTAGGACGGGATATAAAGTTGGAAGTACCTTTTTACCGGTAGTATCGCGAAAGAATCTCGTCGGACGTAAAACCGGGCCTTGCTGAACATGAGATTCAATAACCCCACAATTTCTCGACTATCGTTGTCGAAAGAACAGGGAAAAATGCGATTCTTCTCGTTCGGTCCTTTTTTCCGTAAATTTCCAAGTCGTCGAACGACAGGGCCGACGAGATAATAATTCTACCTCCGGGTCGGTCGATGGAGAGGGACGATGGATAAGGAATTGGATAAGGAAAAGACAGGAGAGAAATGCTTTGCGGCGGACGAGGTCGCAGGATTCCGTGTCCTGGCAGCGCGTAAAATCGAAACTGGACGCAGGGCTGTGGCCGGAATTCACCGCAGAACAGCCTCACTGCGGTTCAACCGTGGTTTGTAATCTGTCGGATAATCGAATGCCTGATTACGCGGGCTACGGGGACCCAATGAGCACCGTGTTAGCGTGATTCGTCCGAAGGGGAAAAAATTTCACCGCCCAAGGGGAACGAAACTGGGCGAAGAATCGTACTTTCTATTTAGTTCTTTGTAGCATCCTTTTTTGGACTTCACATTCCTGTATCTGTGCCGAGCCGATGGGTAAAGTATCGTCGACGGTTCTCACTCTTCCGGGACGGGGGGGTTAATAAAGCAACGGGGGAAGGGAGAAAAAGGGAAAGAGTTTGTCCATTGGCGGTATCTTCGGCCGTTAAATACCACCCTACGTTCGCCAGCGTTCGTCGTTGAAAAATGCCGCTGTACTTAACGGGCTCGAATTTATCAGAACGCAGAGACAAGCGGGAACGGACTTAACGCCGTTTAAATATATCTCTCCTACCCGCATAAATGAGGAAAAAAGTACGTTTCATTCCACTGTTCGTTCAAGTTTTCGGTCCAATCGACCACGGTCTCTGATCAGGATTTCTTTCCCTGGAGAAATTCTCCTACCGTCTTATTACGTACCTCGCTCTATCGAATTCTCCGAGGAATTATTTGGTATAAATGTAAATTCGCGTTACACATTCTCCGGCTGCTGTCTTCCCCGTCTGTCCTGTAATATTTTATTTAGTTTATCGTGCCGTTCTCCGTTCTCCCCGGGCTCTATTTCCTTCAACCTTGAGATTTTCCATCCAGCTGACTTGCCGCGTCACGCCCCGGAGAGTTATGGGTCGTCGTAACGGGGGGGAAAGCGACGCCGTAAAATCTATTCGGGAAATTTGCGAGCACTGCAGCAGTCGCGGTCCGCGGGGAAAGGTGGGAGGATAAGAGGGGACAGGGTGCTACGACTACTGGGGGTGGGGGAGCTTGCGCGTGGGATTTCGAGAGGAGTCTTCAACGTTGGAAAACTGTCGCCGAGTGCTCGGAACGTCCGTGGAAAGAGCATCTCGTCTTAGATATGAGAAAAAACCCATTGGTCTCCATCCTGACCGCCCCTCTCCCCTCCCCCCCCCCTCCTCATCCGTATCCCTAAAAGCCCCGCTATTTCGCCTCGCGAGTTTCCGGCATGCAAAAAAAGAAGAAGAAACCAGGCAAACGTCGTCGCCGTCGTCGTGATTCTTCGGGAGCGTTTCGCCGAAGAACCGGTGACTACGAGGAAAAGATGTTACTCTACGTGACGGGTGATTGAATTTTTGCTTTCTGCCGACGAGCGAAAGGAGAAGAAGAGGGAGGCGTGGCTCGGGGGGAACACGAAACCCTTTAGAACCGTCGTCCTATTTATCCGTGGCCAGTAGAATCGAAAAAACCGATTGACCGCTACGGTTTGCGTTGACCCGAATCATCACGCGGTAAAATTCCACTCGAAGCTTTTCCTTCATGCAAAAAGATCCAACGAAGACGACGTCGTCGACGACGGGGACCGTCCTGGTTGTCTTCTTTTTTGTCTTTTTTCCGCGGAAATTCGCCGTGCATGGAATGCCGACAGTTTCGTGGCGTTGTTTTTCCTCAAGTTTCGCGGAACGGGCGCTCGAAGGAAAGAGGAAAGAGGGGAGGAAAGGTGAAACCAGTGGGACCAGTGGTGAGAAAGAAACCGGAGACAGGAGAGGCTGGCTAAGGAAAGATGGATGTAGAAAAGGAAGAATATATATATATACATATATATTTGTGTATGTGTACTCTACGTTCCACGGAACAGGCACGTCGAAGCTTTTCAGCTTTTCGGTCTCCGCGAAAAACGATGGGCAACCTCTCGAAATTCAACCCCGGAGCAAACCAACCGAGCTTTCTCTACAGCGCAAACTGCACCGGCGTATCGTGATACCTGGCATCTGGTTCGTTACACGGTTCACAAAAAGCTCTGGTGAAAACACGGCCAATAAAAGTACAAGGAGAACGTAAAGAAAAAGTTGATGAACCTGTGTTAAATTCACGACCTGTATTAAATTCATAATGTTACTATAACTACTGAATTTATGTTACTAGATCTTTTTTTCCAGAGTGAATATGGGTAACTGAGTTACATGATGGTAGGATATCCTAATTGAGTATTCGGCGGGCAAAATGCATGGCTTTTTAAATCCACAATGCGATCCACGTATAGACTGTTAGCCGGCTTTTATGGAGCAGCAAGGTCGTCGTATGGGTGTAAAGCTATAGATATAGGCGAAAGAAGGTGTTCCTTTCCGCTTCTTAAAATATGTATTCCTGGCGGTGGTCGGTTGGTTTACAGCGGCATAAGAAATCCATCCGGATCGTCGCGGATGTGGATCCTCCGTTGAATATCGAACGAGCCGGATATTACCAGGCGAAACGAATTATCGCCAAAGCCCAGCAGAAAAGAGAAAGAAGGCAATCAGGCGGACTTGGCATTTCTCCGGGACGACGTTCAATGTCTTTCCCCGGCTTTAAAGGGACGTTAACGCGCGGGGAGTATCGCGGTACGTTCGCCGAATGGGTTCCCGAGTAAACTTTTCCATTCGCCGGGGAATTAGCCACTCGTCCAATGCCGAGGATATCGCTTCGACAATGGCCGACTTACCTCGCTTCTTTATCCCGGGGAAATGAAAAGGGGCCTTCGAGTCGGCGAAAAAAAATAGCCAGGGAAGAAAGAAAGGGCTGATTTATATGAGGAGGTGGGGGGGTATAAAGGAAAAAGAGAATGGAAAGACAGATAAGGAGGAGAGGTACCCTCGATGGAATGGAAACAAAAAAAGGGGGGGAATTGAATGTCTTCACGCGTCGTGCTTTTTCTTGCGAGAATCCTCCTGAAAATCCTTCGTGTTTGCCGTGCTTCCCGTATTTGTCGGGCGAGTCCCAAGCGGAGGAGGATCATTTGTAAATGCCATTGGGACCAGCGAAACGCGGGATTCGCGTGGACGGCGAAATCGATTGTCTTTCGGCGTACGATCTACGCTCATTGTTTCGAGATCCTCGGCGAAGGCTTAAACTCCGAGTGGCGGAAGTGATTGGCTCGACAAAGCCTCATTCCACGCCGACTACCGTGCACTGGGCCCGGCTATTTACGAATACCGCCACGGTAAATATGCTTTATTTACCGGCGAGGTGGAAACCGACAACGAAGTAACGACATTAAGACGGTTTTATCGGCGAGAAGATTCTGCCGTGTTAATTTGTACACGAAATACCGTGGCGGGGCTTTGCCGTCCGGGTTTTTTGCGACTGGCGCGGGGCGAGAAGGGTAGGAGGGGAGGGGCATTTCGCCGGATCGGCAAACAACACGAAGTGAGGGGAAGGGGGAAAGGGGGGTGGCGATAATTGCCGGGAGTATGCAAAGCGGATCTGTCGGCGCGGCGACGCTCGGAAATATATTCGTCGGATCGGCCGGTATAAATTAACCGAGCCGCAAGCCCCGCGATAACAAGGCAAAGCCGATAAAAGTGCCCCACCTCTCTGCCCTTCTTCCTCCCCTTACCAGGGAGTCTGGCCAACTATCCGGCCGCGAATTAGTAATTAGCATTCAATTGGCCCGCGGCCGCACGAAGCGAGTTTCAAGAGTGCACCGTTTACCTGCCAACGACTCCCGCGGGGTCTTCCCTCACCTTTCCTCACCCCCTTCCCCTCATCTTCGCTGCCCCACAGCAAACTCCTTGGCTTTCCCAGGAGCTCTAATGTACCCTAATGGCACGGCCGAAAATTCCGCAATTACGCGGCTAAACGGGAACCCGGGGCGCGAGATTGAAATTGCAACGGGCGCACGGAGTCTAATGGGAAATAAAAAGTCTGGACAAATAGCGCGTCACGGGGAAAGTGGGAAATTCCGGGGGAATTTTACGAACGGTTTTTGCGTGACGGCCAGCTGACTGAGCAGCTGTTGAATTTTGAGGGATCGGGGAATAAGGGGAGGACTTGAGAAAGTCCTAGGGAGTGGCGAGGTTGTTTCCCCTTCCGTAAGATTTCCAAGGTTTTTCGTAGCCCGGGACTTTGGAAAGTCCTTAGTGCTTCCGGCTATGAGTCCTGGAAGCTTTCCCTCCCAAGAAATAATGTATGGACCTGCAAGTATGGTCGTCCCGCTCCTTTCGTCGCGTTCATTAAAAAGTAAATGTCCTTACATGTGTTTCCTTTAGACTCAACGGCAAATAAGAGGAACATAATCTTCGCTTAACGCTACTTCCGTCGACATTCCTGACTTTTCCCACTTTTCCAAATGATTCCCTCGTCACTACAGCGACGATTGAATTATGAAGTTGTTCGTTTGAGAACTAAATCCTTTTGTGAATCATTCCCTGCGCGTTACAGCGGTGATTGAATTATTAAGTTCTTAAGTGAAGATTATCGGCTGAAAAGTGTGAAGAAAGTTTCCGGGCGTCGACCGGTCGATGCTTTTGGACACGTACTCGCGAACAATCCTGCTAAGACGACTTTTCTCTCTTCCGTTGCAGTTTGAGAACGGAACAGCCGTACGGCTTGGACCCTTACGGAGTTCGGAACGAGCTGCGCAAAGCGTTGGACTTGTGGGCGAGAAACTCCAAGCTCACCTTCCAGGAAGTTAACAGCGATCGTGCCGACATCCTTGTGTACTTCAATCGGTGAGTTTACTCGGCATTCCCTGCCACACTGATAAATCCTTTCGCGATCGAAATCAGCTTTACGCGCAAAACAGGACTGGCGCAACAGGACAAGTTTTCAGAAATTCCTAGGGTTAAATTTCGAACGTTGGAAACTCGTGGAAGTAGGTGTAACGTTTACCGGTGATATTTGACAATGTGGGAAATGAGCGAATTAACGAGATGGACGACGGTTAATTAACAGAAAGCAGCCGATGCGAGTGTTACTCGATTTTCTATGAGGAGTATGGTGTTTCATTTCGCGCCAGTGGATCGTCAATCGCGTGCACCTTTTTGTCAGGAAAATCCGGCAGGACGAGGGTCCTGTTGAAAATTGTAATTCACTCTGTATCGCGGCCATCAGGCCGGACTCGATATCGAATTAACCGGCCCATTTCCGGGACACGTCGACGTTCCCCGGCGAATCGCAGGGTTTACAGGTGGCACGCACTCAATGAAAAACAAAACTCTACGTCACGCTGGAAACCCGCGAAAATTTCTTCCTTCTCCTCATTTAAGAACCGTACATTTGTTTCCCTGCCGGGCTCTAAAAACCATTACTGTTGTAAATATTGCGGACAGTTGAGAAATTGGTGCAAAAGCCAGGTTTTCGTTGAACGGTAGCGTAAAAAATTCGGTATTGGAAAATGAAGGAGTTATGTACTCTGTTTTGGACTCTCTGGGAGCGAAAGAACGAGGGGGAGGGGGGCACGTCGGTCGGTCGTAATTAAATTCCGAGGGAAACGTTCGTTCATTCTCTGGACAGGCGATCTGCCTGCCAACCGGGCGCGTCGAATTTACGCGGCTGATCGAACGGTACTGTCGTAGAAAATTTTCTCCCCGGCGACTCTCTTTTCCCGCTTGATTTACGCTGCGCCGATTCCCACTCGTCCCCCTCCACCTCTCGCGTTAATAATGAAAAACACGGCGGGAATATATCACCGTCGGCCGAAACAGAAGAAACTACTCCGTTTTATTATTCACGCGGCACACCGTCGCGAATAAACTGAATTATTTTTCCACCGATGTATGTTTCAACGGGTTTCTTGAAATCCTCTGACGGTGTGTCTCGGTTTGTCTCGTTGCAGAGGATATCACGGGGATGGATATCCCTTCGATGGCAGAGGTCAGATCCTGGCGCATGCTTTCTTCCCGGGGAAAGATCGCGGCGGAGACGCACATTTCGACGAAGAGGAAATCTGGCTGCTCGAGGGCGAAGAAAAAGACGAAGGTAAGACGATGTGTCCTGTTTTTAATAGGGAAACCTCGCTCCCTTGAAATTTCTGGAGGACGTCATTTTGAAGGCAGCCCCGAAACTCTTGCTGCCAAAGTACACAAAGGGTGTTTTACCCTCGAGCTTCGGGCAACTTGGGAAACCTTGCCGAAGATTATGATCGTACGATGGAGGGGAGCGGTGGAACGGGGAGGGGTTACCGGATCCGCAGTATACTTTTCTCCTAGGACGATGATCGAGCTGCATCGTTCTGGCCGATCGCCAACTGGGTTACTCGGCATAAAGCAACCAGGAAAAACGAGTTTTCACGATGATTAAAGCGGCCGAATCTTCCCCGTTCGTAAATTTCAATGAAAGGTATTTTTCCCCCCAGAGACGTTAGGAATTCCTCGTCTTTGTGCATCTCGCTCGGGTTTACACAGACAGAATTTTCCAGAGAATTCGCCTTTGCGGTATTCCAAAGCTATTTCACGGCTGTTGAATGTTTGGTAAAATTCTTTGCAAGAAGTTGTTAAAGTTCATTGCAAGATCGTATCGTGTTTTTCGAATGTGGAGTAGAGGTGTTCGAAGATGTTAAATGGAAATTTCAGGTTAACGTTTATTATCGAGTTGGAACGATAGGACGGACGATCCAAAATCGGTTGATCGATTTTCGCTGGGGAGTTTCTCAATAGGTAGCTTAATTACTCCTCTACTAACTGGCTAGTGTCATAATCACGAAGCCTGTAATCGGCTTGCCGCTCGGCCAGGAAGATGCTGCAGGGTAATCGCTTGCCAGGGAATTCATCGTCAACAATCATCACGCAATTTCGAGCTGCGATAGGCCTCCCCCCCACGTTTTCCCCTCTTGTCCCTTCCCCTCCATTCTTCTTTATGGCAACCCTTTCCCCTTGCCAACGGCGTTTCAACAGTGTCGATTGATTCGTGCATTCCTCTCAACGCCGATCATGAAACTCTGTTATCGATCGTCGCGTTTCTGCCGGCAGGTCTGTGATTCATTTACCCGTGCGCTAATTACCGCTAATTGCCCGATACCTAGCCAATTGTCCGTCGACGTTTCCGCTTATCCTCGCGACATACCATTGTATCCATAATTCCCCGTCCATATTATTGAACTACAGTCGTTCACAGCCGGAAAGACACGTCTCTCGCGAAATTGTTAACAATTTTTCTCGCCCAAGTGTCCCCACGCTTATTGGCCGGCACGTTTTACGGCGACTTTCCCGGGATTTATCGATAGGGATCTTTTATTTTGAATTCCGCCGAAAAGCCGTTGCGTTACGAGGAGGAAATTTACACGTCGATTTCCCGATTACCGTAAAGCCCCGTTATTCGATATCGGGGGGATTTGATTTGCAGCGAAATTCGTACGACTACGCTGATTATACCGTTTATGTCAATAATTCCGTTGACTGGGCGTGTTTTGTCGGTCGACGAGGTCGGTCATTGGCGTGAATTTTTCGTCGATTTTCCGTAGAATCGGGGACGAATCGACCGGGTCGTTTGATAACGCCTAAATGGGGAATTGATTACCGTCGATCGCCCTGTAATCGAATGCCTTCCGCCGGTCGACTGCTTTGACCCTCAACCTCATTTTATGGCTTTTTTCCCCGCCTCCCCCTCCATATCGTCCGTTTAACCGCATTACGCGACACTCCGGCAGGCGCATTATTTTCCCTGGCGAAGCTTTAAGCAGTCGATACGACCCATTGGAATATCGGCTATTGGACCATCGAACCAACGAATTTCGATATCTCTACCCCCTCCCTCCCCACCGTTCCTTCTCCTTTAACTCTAACCGAGCCACTTAAACTGCCGCGCGTAGCCATCTGCTCGGCTAACTTGCCACGAAATTTCCCAACGACCCAGTCGTAACAGTTTTGTAGACTCACGTGAACGAACGATCCCCGCGAAACTTCATGTAAGTTCCATAAGCTCAGTCACAACAGATATGAACCATTTGTTTCAAAAGTCTTGTAAGTCCATTTTCTTTTTCCTACAATGCACAGTTCGATTTATCAGTTGCACGCCTGTGCAGAATACTAATCGACAAAAATCATAGGAATACGAGCGCTTTGAAAATCAAAGAATTGGAAAAAACCGTGTTTTCAAGATATTGTGTTAAGGATGTCGGTTTGTCGAGTTTGTCCAAATTTGGCAGACTTATCGTTCGTCGTGTAATATTCGTCAAGCATTTAGAGAAGATTTAGGCGGAGTAGGAGGGGAGAAGGCAGATGCATCTTTATGGAGCATATCCAGCGACGTTAACGGTACTTATGAATTGCTAAGTTCATTCCTGACACGTCCCGCTGGGAACGACACGGTCCCCGTTTCTCCGGCGAATGCTGAGCAAGGAGGGAACACAGGCGGCACGGTAAATGCATCTCTGAAATAATGATCCAGCGAGAATTGCAGGTCCATGGTTTGTCCCTTCATTAACTCTCGTTCGGCACTTAACGACGGCCGTGCAGCCAGGTAATCGTAAATTTCCTGCAAAATTCAACGGTCCACCCGTTCAATAAACCATGCAGGGGTTGCTGGTTCCCGCGGTTGTTGGAATGGTCGGTTAAAAAAGCACAAATGAATCCGAAAGGTAATTTCTGTTTTCCGTATAAAGCGACCGTTGGAAAAGCTGAATTAATTTCGGGGGCTTAATCAGTAATTCCGCGAACGAAACATTGCTTTAAAAAGCCAATGACCCTGTATTTCCATTGAACGACATTACAATGGCTCCGCGTCGGTTCGTCCAATCAACGTCATTTCGCTGACCGTTTCTACGCGAAATTGAGGTTTTTCTCTGTCGAACCGCTCGTGGTTTTCTCTGTCGTGGTTTGTTGTTTCTGCTGAATTCTGATAAAGCAACGTGGCAAACCGCCAGATTCCCACTGTCCGTGCACATATTATTTGACGACGTAGCTATCCCCGCAGTGGATACGAAAAAACGAATAAATACACGAGCGATACTGATAAATCGTCGACTTTTCTCCCGGCTAGACTCAGCGGTAACTCATATCCTCGACATCGAAGAAATCGTCGCCATACTCTTCGCAGAATATTAAAAGAAAAGGGGAAGGTGGTCTGTGAAGAATGTTTTCCTTTCGTACACGAAAGTTTCTACCTAGAAAAATGAAAATAGTGTTTCACGGATACTTTGAATTTTATTCACTTTGTTTTCGGTATAAATGAGCACGCATAAATACGTGTTAATCAGACGTGGTTGGGCGGTGAAAAAATGGTAAGGTCCATTGCGCGCAGTTCCGGTTGGTCCTGAGTCGACGGAATTCCTCGCGAAGTTTGCCCCACCTCCTCGTAATTATGAGAACGAGCCGAACGAGTCTGGTTCACGCAACATCTCGCTACCTTCGGCAGAATTTGGCTGGCCGTTATCGGACGCTTTGAGGGAACTTCTTGGCCGAATTCCACCCTCTCAGGGTGGGATCGTCTGGTAGAGGTGAACTTACCGCAACTTTCCTCGTTATCAACTTTATCGTCAGACGCAGCGATTTTTCGGCGTCTACATTATCCCGCGCTATTTACCGTCCTCCCCCCCCCCCCACTCCCCTCCCACTTCGCCGAGGCGCGCGTCTAACGAGGTAAAAAAAGCAACTGGACGAGCTCGAAATTTCGCAAGTTCGTCACCGTTTCCCCCCCATTTCCATTCGAACTTTGGGAGCGTACAAAAAGTACGATCCCCGCACTCGAGCTGTCGAAAATCAGGGAGTATATTTCACGGTGAAAAATCTGGTCAGCCTGGTGCTGCCTGTTTTCGTATTTTTTTTTTTGTACTTGAGTGAAGGGCAAGTCGGTTACGCAGAGCGGATAATCCATAACTGCATGGCTTAGCTTCGATAATAGCGAGACAATACGTCATTGACGGAAGTTTTCTCGTTAGAAACTTTCGGCCAGTGATAGCTGGGAAATTCGGAATATAGGATGGGCCGTACGCAGACGCAATCCGGCCTGGCCGGGGCCACTGTAATCGGGAAATGAGGTATAACCGCGCGGGGGAAACAAAAGGGTGTGACTCGGCCGGGATTTACGAGCCCTCAGAAAATGCTTCAGCGACCTTACAGCCGAGCCTTCGATTTATCCGGCCTGCGTTTTATCATTATTTACAGCGGACTTCGTATGAAAATCAGAACTAACGACCCCGGTCGTTCTTGCCGCGCACATAAATTCCGAGGTGTTAATAACGGAAGCGTATTAATTTAGAAAGGAAGTCAATAGCAGGCCAAACCAGCTGTTCTCGGTTTCGCCAATTTACTTACTGTCTTACCGCATACGGTAAGAATTTTAAAATTGTTAGAATTCTCTTGTCGAAACAAAAGGATTAATTTCTTTGCCACTCGAGCAGGGAACTTTATTCTCTCAACATTTTCGCAGAGTTCAAAGCCGATGAGAGTTTTGAAACAATGCGCCCGATGGTTGAGAGAAGTTCGGCCAGGGGCCATCTCTCCCGGAAACGGAAACTGCGCTACGCCCTGTAAAAGTGTCTTAGGGGGAAAAGGGTGGGGGATATGGGAAAAGTAACGTGCGGATCGAAGACGAGGGAGTATTGGTGATTCGCGACGATGTTCGCCGGAATCTCCGAGATAATTGCCCAGAAAACTCGACACGCGAATAGCTAAAATTCTCATACTCACCCCCTATTCCCCCCTCAGCCATTTTAAAAATCCGTCCTGGCAAACTTATCGTCCATTGTAAACCTGTGACACAATTTCCAATTGGGTCAATGGGCGTTCAAGAAATAAATTGCTGGCACAGAGAATTCTCTGTTCGAAGAGAATTCGAAATTTCGAATTTCCCGAAAATTAAGCGACAATCTGCGACAATTCTGCGAAAGCACGTTAAGGAATTGCTTCTTTTTTTGGGTTTCAGGTACGAGTCTGTTTGCAGTGGCTGCTCATGAATTCGGCCACTCGCTGGGCTTGGCACACAGTTCCGTGCAAGGAGCCCTTATGTACCCGTGGTACCAGGGGTTGAGTCCTAATTACAAGTTGCCGGAGGACGACAGAAATGGTATTCAACAAATGTACGGTAAGTACGAGTCAAGCGACTTTTCTGCCGGTTTCACGAATTGCCCTCGTCCCTCGGTTTTCTCAGCAACACTTCCCCTTCGCGTGGGGAGGTCAACGGAGGGAGAACTCAAGAGTATTTTAAAGAAGGCGTAATTAACGAGAAATCTCGCGAGTTACTTGCTAATCAAGGAGTACATTCGGCCGGAGAATATATCTTTCCTGCAGTTCGGCAACTGCCATAACCGTAGAGCAACATGAGTTATTCGGTCGTAAAAGTTGCGCTCACTGTCGTAAAATTCGGGTTACGAGCTATCGAGGCCAAAGAGTAAAGAGGAAATGCCGTAATTGCTTGGGCTTCGCGTAAACCCCGCTGCATTCTGATTAAGTAAAAACCGAGGACTTCGTAATGAACAAAACTGAGGGTTTTGCGAAATTGGAGTTTTTAAGAGGAACCAGTGGAACGAGTTTTGCGCGGTCAGACATGGCGGATATCGTCAAGTCACGGATATAAGGAGGATGGAAGGGGGAGCTTGAATAATATCGGACGTGTAATATCGGAAAAGACATTATGCTCGGATGATTCTGTCCGTTCGGATATCATCTCCGGCTGTAAAACAGCCACAAGCCAAGATCCCACGGATATTGAGTACTCGGAACGAAGCATATTTCTCGGCACTTATTCCCGCAGTAAAATCGATCGAGTAGCAAGGATTCTCGATATCCATTAGTCCGTACGAACGTAGGAAGAATTGTCGAACAGGATAATAGTCCGTTTGCGATACAATCGAGTGGCATAAATTATGAAAGTTATATCGTTTCGCTGCAAGCATTCGCCCGTCGTCAGAATCAGCTGTCGAGGAACGTCCAACAGTTCGTAACTTGCCGAAGGTCTGTCAGTTGCGCGGGCCAAAGTGCCGGGAGTAGTTAATATCCTGCCGATCAGACGAGAATCGCCGTAAGTAGTTACGGTCGGTAATCTCGCTGACGTTGGAAAAGGTCGAGCACTCTGGCCATTTCTACGGGAGATTCCCATATTACTCGGGACCAGGGGAGATCCTCGGAGAAGACAGGGAAGAACTCTTTGGCCGTTGGCAAGAGCGTAAGAGCCATTAAGAACACTCCATATATCCCGAACGGTCTGGCTTTATCTCTCTTGCTTATTTCCCTCGTCGCTGAGTACTCTGCTCAGTCGGTATCCTTTGTAACCGATATCTTTGCGCACGCGGTGCATACGTATGGACTTTGTAGGAGTGGAAAAATAGTGGGAGGGGGGGTTGGAGAGAAATATGACAATGATGGAGGCCCTCGTTGCCGGCCACCGCGAGGTCTTGGGGCATTTTCGTAAGGTCGGGTGAAATGAAACGTGAATAAAATATAAAGAATGACCAAGCTGTCTCCCTCCCCCTGCCCCCACTCTCCCCTACGTTCCCTCGACCTTCCATCTCTGGCTGGCTTCGCAGTCGAGTGATTTAGCGCACTGCGGAGCTTCGTCGGTTATTCCCCAAGGATCGTGAATGCATCTAGACTTTCACGCCTCTTTCCCCCTCCCCCTGAGCCCGCCTCACTTCCGTTCGGAACTACCTTTTGTTACCTTGCCTGGAATTTTCATAAATTAAAAACCCGAGACTGCCCCCCCTCTGCTATTAAATCTTTGTACTTTCGATACATCTCTTTGTTCGACTCGATTGACCTACTTTGCCACGCGGTTATCAACCTCCCCCTCTCCCTCCCTTCAACGTTCACGATTTCCCCATGGAAATTAGCGTATTTTCGGGACTGTGCAAACTCATGGCGTTTCGCTGAAGGACCGGCTCTATTAATTGGACGGTCGTGAAAGGCCTGTTCGTTTTGTCCGTTTGCCGGGTACGTGTAAACGGCAGAATCGAAATCCGGATCGGCGATTATGTTGGAGCACGCGCAGGTTCAATAAAGACCGGGGAAAGGCGAGGAAAAAAACGCGCAGCCGGGGCGGAAATTTACACGGGTCCATTGAGAGAATCGGCCGATGTGTAAGGCGAAAGAAAACAATGGGGAACAAGGACGGCGAGTTCACAATAGCTGAGGAAACGAATAGCACGTTCTTGCCAGGAGAAAATGGGAAATACAGGGAAAAGGCCGACGGGACTCGTCCGCATTGAGCGCAGCTTACAATGATGCACTTACGCGTTGCGTTTCACGGGAATTCCACGCTCATTTTTTCGCGTGTCGCGATCCAACTGTAGATTCATTGGGCCCTTTCTTTCGAACGTACTTTTTCTACGAAATATCTTTAATTCCGTTTAGACCCATAGTCGAGAGGATTGAAGTATTCATTTAACTTTTCTCGTGATTTTCTCTGTGAGAAAATGACCTGTAAATATGAGAAAACTTAAAGCGAGGTCAATCGCCTCGCTGAGGAAGTACAAAATCCGTTGGCCTCGAGAACACGCCGGAATTTACGCTCTGGCTGGGATTAACTGTTTAATTAAAACGGCTGGCGCGTTAAGTTTCACTGAAATTTACTTCGAATTTTCGACCTACTTTATTTCTCCCTCCGACAGTAACCAACGTTCGCAATTATTTTTACCACCTGAAATCCTGCCGAGCCCTTCGTTTGCAATGCCACAATGCGTTAATTCTTCCGCGAAAATCCTTTCATCCCTGTTAATTAAACAGCAAATTTCTTACGCACAAATAACGTCAGGTAGAATCTACAAGAAGGATGTATCGTCTCGGATTCGAGTAAAACAATGTACCCAATACATAGAAATACGTTGAAGTAAAAGTATCTCGAAAAGTAAAGTTCGAACGAAGGATAATAATACTTGTTGTAGAAATTGTAAGGGATCTCCGATTAGCCGGGTAATGCTCGATCGTACAACATTGCGGCGCCATAATAGCCAGGGTACCGTCGTAATTTCTCATTTGGACTGATCCGGCTTAAGTGTCTAACATTAACTTGAACGACCTCTCCAAGTAACGTAGCTCGTAAGAGCTCGCCTTTTCATGAAAACTGCCATAAAAAATCTTGTCTACCAAACGAGACTGGCACAAAACATTTTAACAGAACTATCGGTAAATATCGAAGTTAAAACTTTACGAAAATCGGTTGGATATTTAATATTCTTAGTATTCGAAAGAGTTTGAAGGAGACAAATATTCTGACGAGTGGTTGAGAAATGAAATCGTAGTGAGGACGGATTTAACAAACAGTTACGGTGTGTAGTGTATAGGGGCCATAAATTGGGCAATCCGGTTTAATTAATATTAAGGCGACCTTAAGTAGGGGAATTGGATGAAGTTTTCGGCTGAATATTGCCGGAGAAAGGCCGGCATCGAGCGAGACGGGTGCTTTTATCCTGCTCTCGGCTTAATTAAACGACAAGCGGCGACTTGGACCGCAGTTCCGTTATCTTTACGGCAAGCCGATCCCCCCTTCTCCCGCTTTATCCGCCACTGTTTGCTGAACGCTCACCTTTAAGGACAAAATAAACGGCTCGGCCCGCAGGACTCGGAAGGTCCCTCAAGGATTTCCGTTTAGGTCCTTTATTGGCAGAGCACGCTAAGTGGACTGTCCGTTCGTTTCATCTTCGTCTCGACAGGGCCAATTCGACCGAGAAGTCGCACTGTCAGAATATCCTCAACTAACGCAAACGACACCCCCCCCTCCCAGGTCTTAACAAAAGCTCATCGTCAGGTGTAAACCGGGAGAAAATGACGGTCCTCTTTTGCGACGATTGCCACGCGTCGTGCATATTTCATGGAATTTTCGAAACGCGATACCAATGGTAAACAATGGGACGTCGAGCTTGGGATTATCTCGCGTATATAAACTATAAAAAGCTGTAGCGATGAAAGCCGACGAGATTTTATCGGGCGCCGGCCAACAGCGCCGAGTGATTATTAATCTGCATATTGAAACGACTCGGCGGAGAAAATAATTTTCCCGTCCGACGGTGAATCCATTGGTGCTCTGAAAAATTCATTTGCAACGCCACGAGATGGAGTCCTGGCAATTTAAGAATCCCATTAATTTTTCTCACCACTGCTGGGCTGTGGGAGGGGTTGGGGGGAATGATTAGCACGATTTGCGTGAGCGAAGTAGGGGGTCAAAGGAAGAATTTGAGTGGTCGAAATTTCGCCAGACGGTTGAAACGTTGTTTGACGACGAAAGTGGTCCCTTCTTCTCTTAACACCCCCCCCCTCCCCCTCCCCCTACCCACCCCTCCACCGATGATTACTTAGAGACGGGACGATTCCCCGTGGAATATTTCGTCTGGTCGACAGGATCTTCCGGCTTCTCCTTGTCCCTCGTTTTATTCATTTGTAGCCTCAATTTCCCGGGCCCTCGGAGTGGCCGCAATTTACGTGGCCGCGGAAAGCCCGACAGTTGAATTAAAAAGAAATCAACAAACGAGAGAAACATGGTACGAACTCACTTTTTCTTCGTGCCACGTGCCGCGGCAGGGTCGTTAATAAACGGCGAAACTTGCCGGTTACATAGACGGAAAAGTCCGTCGGCCCGTTAAGGTTGTACCTTAATTTTGCCTCTTGTCAATTAAGGAGCATCATTAAGGTTCCGGGGTTTTCGCCAGCATAAAACTTCCAAAGGACTTTTCATCCTTTCATCGCTCCTCCTGGCCTTCAGCAATTTTTTGCCCACGTGAGAAACGACCGGCGTTACACGTTTTACGAGGTTTCTTTAATACTTCGAAACCCCAGTAATATATAATGAAATTAATTAGTCCCTTCAAGCATCAACGGGGATTGTATACTCTGCCCTCCCCTTTTTTTAACTTTCTACGGTATCAGTTTCCTGGCCTCGGTTACTTTCGTCGATAATCACTTCCTAAGTCTGCCATCGATATTTATACTTTTATTTGCGGGAGAACCTTCGGAAGTCGCGCTGCGAAATTATCTACTGATGCGTAACTATTTATGGAGTGCATTATTAGCGTATCCGTTTCTCTCGAACGTAACGTCAGTTCGCGGACCTAATTGGCCGTTTCCTTTGGCTAATCAACGACGGTCTTCCGGTGCGCACTGACAGATAAACCGCCGTTGCTTCTCCGTTTAATTCCGCGCGTAATATTCTCCTGTGAAATATAAACGCCCGGAGAAAGGACCGACAATCTTATCCAGCCGACGGTCGACGATGAATGGAATTAAAAGGAGTTCCGTGCCATTTGTTTGCCCCTCTTATTACGCGGACATGATAGCTTTTTTTCCGGGCCTGTTGCCGAGCAGGAGATTCATCTCGGCGAAAGCGTCGTAAGAAAGATTAATTCGCGCGGCTAACGGGACCATCTAAATCATGTACGTGCCGTTGTTTTGTGCGCAGCTGCGCGATAAATTGCTCAATCGATCGCAACCGTCTGCGTTCGATCCAATCGCCAGTATTTCGAACACTCGCGAAAGAAGAAGGGAAAACCACCCCCCCCCCCTCCCCTGAGCGTTGCTCGTGATTTTTTAACAACGTATTCGCAGTTGCCTAGTTGCGTATTCTCGGGGAAACTGTTCGCTGCGGGTCGAAGGCTGCACCGAGAGCGGGGGGTGAATACAAATTAATTTGGCAATTAATTTGCTGGCTCGCGGGAGAGTATCGCGATACGGGACTGGGGTAAAAATGAATTTGCATCGGTAACGGCGGCCCGTAATTGTAAGTCACTTGTGTCCTCCGGAGGGCTAGCTACCTTGTCTGAAGGGGTTCTTGGAAGTGGGGTGCCTCGGGGGACGAGAGCAGCCAGAGGGCCAGTGAAACAAGCATTGGAGGGCACGAGAAAGAGGGAGAAAAGAGGTGGGGCACGAGGGTGTAATGAGACGGAGATGCCGAGAGAGAAGGGGAAAAGCTCGAGAGGGAAGGCAAGAGAGAAGGAGAAAAGAGGTTGGACCGAAGGGACGGAAGAGGGAGATAGACAACTGCGTGCAAGTCATTCGTAATTGCCAGCTCCGTCCTGGCCGGCCTTAACGAGTAGGACGCGAGCTAATTTCGTATTCCAAGGAGAGGATCCGCTAACTTTTCCAAGATAGCTACGAGCCTCGAGGATTACTCCGTGGGTTCCGTTGCCGGCAAGCAGCTACACGCCGTAGACCCTCGCTGAAACTTTACTCGAGATCCAAGCCCGGAGACTGGAGAAAATCATTTTTACACCGCGATTCCTCCCGCAAAGGCCAAAACGTCCGGAGATCGAAATAAACGCGAAACCAAGTGCAAGGCGATTTACACGATCCTCCGTGGAAAGAAACTTTTCCGAAATGGCCGCGATTAAAATGAAATGCTCCGGTAGATTTGAATATTAATGTTTTCGCTGAACCGTCATTTCCATTGAATGAAAATATCCGCGCTGCCCGCAGACTCGAGGCTGTCGCGGTTCTTCATTAACCCGGTTAATCCAAAAGTATTTGGCCGGATGAGGAGGAGGGGAGGTCCAAGGGGCTGACCAAGAGAGGAAATGAGAGTTGTTTCTCGTGGAAATAAGTTAATCCACTAACCTCCGGCGGATTACCGGAAGCCACTTTTCCCGAGTCGCGGGAAAACTCGGAAGAAGTTCCCCGAAGTAACGAGTTACTCACTCCCCACGCAATTCGGATTTAATGATTCTCTTGTCCGCCGTTCCTTTGCCGCGAGCCAATTAAAAATGCAGTTTAATTAAGTCCCCCACCTGCTGCGGGGAATTGGCGCCTCTCGATGATGGGTTTTTCCTGGATTTGAAGGAACCGGCAATTCGGGATTTTGCCCGGACGGTATGAAAAATTGATCGTTGGTGTTTGGCGTGAGCGTTTCCGCTGTCAGAGCGAAACTTCCGGTCGATTTACGTTCGTGACGCGGTAACGTTATTCATGACGGCACGGTGCTTGGGCTATCGCAAAACTTTTATCATCAAACTTTGGCATGTTAATTCTCACGGCGATCGGTATGCTATCTTACGGGGCGCTCGCTTTTGCTCCAATACCGTTGCACCTCGGCACTTTTACGCATAATCGAAGGGAATACCCCGCACCTGACTAATTAACGAAAAAGCTGTTAATACAGGGCCGGGAAATTCCCGAATGTATTTTTACAAAGAAGCGATAAAACGGCTACCGCGGAAGATTATTCCACTGACGAGGGGCCTCGGGCGCTTTGGAACTAACTTCCTCGGTCTTCGTGCCATTTTGTATGGCGCTTTGCCTTATTTCGCAATTTTTCCCGCGGTCCTCAACTTCCCGCAGTGTTTTTCTTTTGCGCTATTTGCAAAAATGCCTCGAACCATCATGTCGCCGGGGGCTTTGCGGCGTTGCCGCGATTTTTCACGCGGCAACTCAACGGTTCGCGACTCGGCAAACACGAGTTCTGAAATATTACAGGCGTATATTTGCCGCGATTAGATAAAATCGGCGTCGTCGGTTCGCGACGTTGGGCTGCTCGTTGCGCAAGATAATAATCTTGTTTCCACGAGAAATTGTCTTCCGAGGAGGCTTGTTCAATTATCGCCGACAGCGCCAATAATTGTTAGTTAGAAAATGTGATCAGAATCGACAGCTTCGACCACAGGGCTGTACACAGGCTTATGCACATATGTATTCCCCGGTAATATGTATACTATATATATATGTGTATATATATATGTATAGGTATATATATATATGTATATAGGTATGTATATATGTATTACGTAGTCATATCTAAATACACGAACCAAGTGCAGATTACATTAACCGGTTGCTCTGCCTCGGGGATATTAATTATTATTGGGTTCTCGGAAACCGTGGCAAACGGCACAAAGATTTGTATCCTCTGTCTGTCCGCGTGGCATTACAGTGATATAGTCGCTTCAAAGTGCACTTTGTGTTATTAAACGCGATGCAAATGGCCTGTAATAACGAGCGCTAACTCCGGCTATTTCCCTTTACGCGTCGCCCTTGGCCCGGAATTTCGTTTTTAACGGCATTACAGGCGTTTATTAAAATAACGAGAACAGGCTGGCTGTTCCGTGCCGATAAGAAATCTCTCTTGAAGGGCGCGGCTTTGACGCGCTTGATAAATTGATTCACCGACGGTTCGGCATCAATATTTCCTCGGAGCATTATGGGGGTAACAGTGCGGTGAAAAATGACGAGTAAGAGCCACTCAACGTCCTTTACAAAACCTTCGGAAAAAGCCTCTCAATGCGGTCATATAACGAATCCATCGAAGGGAGCGCTGAGGGTTAAGGGAGGGGGATTTAAACGGGAGGAATAACGTTTGAGAAATGACTGGAATTACAGGATCCCCGGATAGGCTTTGGGCGGACATACCTGGTGGACCACCTCCCCCGGAAAGACCAACACCCCCACCGACGACGACGACGAGCGTCGCGACGACCTACAGACCATGGCGAACAAGACCTACAGTGAGGCCGAATCATTACCCGGACGATGGGAGACCCCGACGACCAGATCGTTACCCTTACAATCCGCACAAGCCGAATTACAGAACGGAGAGGCCGGATTATCGACCCCACAGGGATAAGTTCCATCGACATCACATGACGAGCAGCACGACGACGACTACGACGACCCTTAGACCCGTCGTTCCCTACACCCAGAGACCTAGACACCGGGGAACACCTCCTCCGCCCAAGGACGACGTGCCCGACAAATGCGACACAAGTTACGACGCCATTAGCATCATCAGGAGGGAGATCTTCATCTTCAAAGGAAGGGTAAGCGTCGACACTTGTCCCTTTAAAAATTCCCCTACGTATTCCGAGGTATTGGTACTCAGTATTCCTGGTCCTACGGTCGTCGGAAGTTCATTTTTCTGAGCAATACGACCGAAGGACCTTATGACGTATTTTCGCGGGAAACCATGTGTCGGTACTTTGTCGAAGGAAGCGTTTCTCCGTGAAATGGCTTAGAGAGGGGCCATTTCCTAAGATGCGCCGTGTCGGAGGATGATTGCGTGGCCGTTAAAGAAAGTACCGGTGATTTTGTCCTGTGCAGTATCTCTGGAGAATCGGGGAGCAGGGATTGTACGACGGTTACCCGGCCGAGATCACCCGGCTTTTCAACCTACCGAGGGAGATCGATCACGTCGATGCGGTCTACGAAAGACCGGACAAGAAAATCGTTTTCTTCATCGGCAAGGAGTATTACGTGTTCAAGGCGAACAATCTCGAACCTGGATACCCGAGACCGCTGACCACCCTCGGTTTGCCAGAGTCCCTCGAGAAAATCGACGGAGCTATGGTCTGGGGACACAACGGCAGGACTTACTTCTTCAGCGGTGCCATGTACTGGAGGTAACCGATCAAAATCATCGTCAACCGTTTTTACACACTCTAAGAAATTTTACAGAAAAAATAGATATTCCTCTATATTTTATGAATATCCCCTCGTCATTATAGAATGTTAATGTCTGAAGGAGATCCCTTTTGATTCTAAAGTTAATTCTATAATTTCGCGTAGGTTCGATGAATCCGTAAACTTTGTGGAGCTGGACTACCCGAGGGACATGAGCATGTTTGCCGGCATCGGCACAGACATTGACGCTGTTTTCCAGTGGAAAAACGGTAAAGTTCGTCTTTGAGGAGCACTTAAAGTCCCACCATTTCCCCTGCCTGAAGACGTAAGACGCGTGCTTTGAATTACAGGCAAGACGTACTTCTTCAAAGGCAAAGGTTTTTGGGAATTCGACGACCTGCGGATGAAAGTCGCGCACGAGAAGCAAAAACCTTCGGCGCCGATGTGGATGGGCTGTCCTCGACAACTGGAAACCACCGACATCGACACCAACGAAACCAAGTCAAGATTCACTGCCACTTCGGCCGCTCGATCACTTTCAACGTCCTTTACCTTTTGCTTTTTACTGCCCGTCCTAGGGTTCCTATCCAGATGGATGTGATGTGAGTACCAATCAACAGTGTTTCAAGCGTCACCTTCATTTCTTTGAGCAAACTTTCTTTTGCTGCCAAAGGAGAACGAGTTCATGAATTTTCCTGATATTTCTGTAGGACATCCTTGTAAATTCTGACGTGGGTTCAGCCAGCTGAAGATTTCAAGTACTACATGTTCGGGAAGACAATGTCAACATCGAGAAGACAAGATCAACGACTTTAAGATAATTGTACCCTACTTGCGATATGTATACCTACTGAAAAATATGACCAAACAATAAAATAATTCTATGAGTAACTAGGATTGACACTAGGGAGCAAATATACAGACTGTTACGTTAACATAAGATAATTATCCGCCTTACAGTCATGCCTAAAAATTACATCTACCTCAAAGAGGCATTTATGACATGCATTTTCCGTACAATAGAAATTCACCATAAATTCGATAATGCGACGGCAATCACAGATACACTTTTAAATAGCGGTGACCATATTGTTCTCCATTCATAACAGTAAACGAATTCAATAATGTGTAGAAGGTTGTACAGAGAGCATGCAATAGCAAGATGTTTACGTTCTATATATGTTTAATGACAGATAATAGCAATAGTAATCTGTCGTACTAGTATTTTTATATACTGCCCATCTTTCTTACACCCTCGTATGGAATAATTTAGTAATTAACTTAATATTTAATTTAAATCCCTTCGGTACCAGGTGCAGCGAATTTTACGGACATGAAAGGCAAACATTTCTTTTTTGTACACTAGACTTAAGATTTGAAATACGTTCGTAAATAAACACTGCCGAGAATTCGTCCATTACGGTAATGTGAATCGGTCGAAATACTTAAAAGCCCCTTCGCTATAACTGTTAATGAACTCCAATAAGCCTTACTCAGTGAAAATCTCTAGCCTGTCGATTAAATGCATCTGTAAAATGTGAAAATGAAGCAATCTCATAGCGCAGTTAGCGCGGAGAGTATGTAAAAAATTGTGTGATTTGAGGAATTCTGTGAAAGACAGAACGCGTATTTTGTAGTCTACTGCCGTATAATATAAAATAGGCTCGAGAGTGCCACTCAGTTTTATAAACTGTGATATTTATATACCACGCCCGATGGAGTATCTAGCATAACGTTAGAGAGTGGTGCAAATATACAGATACAAAATAAGTATATATATTTATGAATACGTATTAAGATTTCACGATTTTTGCTACGAACCTGTTTTTTGCGGTTAACTGACGTTTTTATAAAAATTTGTATCGTCTCACAAACAGCAAAGTGCAGACTCTCCGACGAGGCAAAAATTATTTTCTGTACATTGTACCTTTCTCCAGAATTTGTCTATTTCAAGACAAAATTAGTGTAATGCCCCGAAATAACAAATTGTATGCTATTCGTATTGTAAGTCCGTGCTTTATATGTGTATATACAGAGAAATAAAATGATGCTGAGATGTATTAAAGAAATATCTTGTTTTCTTTTTAGTACCACGACCGCAGATAAATAAAAGTGAATGAAGGTATAAATACACGCTGTAGGTTGATAACTATTTATATATTTAACAAAAACATATACATTTCATTTTGTGGATTAACGGTAAACGATATGTCAACAGAATTTGTAGTTTCGTAATTTTTATACACTCTTCCGATATCTGGCCAACAATTCGTAAACTTTGTCAACGGTCCTATCTTGAACTTGGTTCGTGTTTATTTTGGTTGAGCAAAGAACATCGCAAACCATGGTGCATTCGAAGAAGCTTTATACACGACTAAAATCTCTTCTACTTAATTACCTCTGCAAGCATACAGACTCTGCTTTTTCAGTTCTGCAAATCCCTGTCGACAGGGATTTACCTGAACATACCCAGCCTATATATATTAGGGATAAGCGAATAAATTACTTTTGTCCTTAGAACAAAAGTAATTGTTCGCTGGCCATCTTTACTACTGTATCTGAATTCCACCACAATGTGCGATAAATATATATCTTCGGCTAAACATCGAATTTTTGGCTCGCGTAAGCATTTTTAATCAGTGTCGTTATATCGGTAAAACATCGATTTTGTGTACTCGTTAAGGCCGATATTTTCCCGTTGCTGCTAGAATCGGTAGTCCGGGGGGGAATAGGGATCCCATGGATTTAGCAGTCTCATTGTAGAGTTGACGATGGTATCGACTTCCGCCATTGCGCCGATTCCCGTGTCGCCGCACATGAGTGTTTTGGATATACACGAAACTTCTTTGTATCCCCAGGACTTGAGCAGTGCTACCTGTTAATTGAGACATGAAATTTAATTAGATCTATTCCTTAAGATTTACTCAGAGGGAGGCCCATCATGTTAATACCTGTGGTGCTGTTACTGGATGCTCCCACATTTTTGTATTCATTGCAGGGCAAAATAGCAAAGGCTTTGAAGTATCCCAGGCACGAGCCACACAAGTTAGAATATTGTCACAGATACCACTGGCCATTTTGCCAAGCGTATTTGCATCCAGAGGTGCAATGAGGAATAGATCAGCCCATTTAGCCAAATCTATATGCAACACTGGGTCACCCCTGTCTTGCCAGGCAGCCCATTCAACGGTATCTGACAAGACTTGAATTCCTGAAGGCAATGTTGCTTCTTTCATAAAATGCTTAGCTCTTTCTGTAACAACAACTCTTAAGTCCAAGTTATGCTTGCATAGCTTCTCTACCAGCTCTGGCAGCTTGATGGTAGCTACACTGCCGGTACACCCAATTAAAACCTTTTTCTTAGATGCCATTCTTATGATCCCACTAGGATACCAATATGTTTAAATACAATTCTGGTCACTTAATTATAAGAACCTTCCACAGGGTACGAACAGTTAACAACAGACTTTATAACAGTCATTACTATCTTTCTATGTCTAAAAAGGTTATTGTTCCAAGGAGATATTTCTGCTAAGTGTACACAGAATATAATTCGTAAATATGTCTCCCTTAAATGGCAGTACTTATTTTTGTAATATAAGAGCTTGATTTGTCTGCGAAGAGAAGTGTTGAATCGTGGAACACACAAGATTGGCCAACTGCAAGGATTATCCTTTATTTTTCTTTGTAGAATAAAGCGTTACAAGGTTAGTTGTCCGCCCTGCCGCGTATACGAATGTATTCGATGTGTAGACCGGAGGTCGTACTGGATACACCTTAATGATAATCGGAGTAACGTTTACTACTTTGTTGTTTACGTTGTACCGTGCATAAAATTGCACAGCTGAGCGCATCGGAGTCGTTACGTCTCTTTCTTCTCCTCAGCGAAACCTAAACTGCCCCAATCTTCTCTGGCCATGAGATTATGGTCCATACGGCAACTGAGGTAATCTTTGGCGACTTGTCGGCACATTGTATTTTCGCTTTTATTCTGATGCAGACAGCGCATGTACTCGATCATAATCCCTTTACACTCGCCTTCGTGATCGAGAGGGAAACTGCCCTTCGCGGGCGGCACTGGCGTGAATTTCTTCTGTGAGAATGAGTGCGTAGTCATCACTCAGGTCTAACACGATCATGTAGAAAAATACGGATATGGGGACTCGTTTACTGAAATTATAATCTCACGTTCGTCACAGTTAACGTTGCCTCAATGACATAGCCACCATTGTTAGAAAACTGTCGGAAACGAAACCGGAAACTACTAAGGAACATGCGTAAAACGCAGAAGTGATCGAGCGCACTCTACGTTTCGTACCGGTAATATTTGGAACTGCAAACGCTTTGCTCATTCTTTACTTCACTAATGCTAATGCTAATGCTATTTAATGTATTTTAATGTATTTATTTTGACATTTATAAGTTGCATCGGTAACATAGAGCGTGACACTAAAATGGTAATGAGCGGCATGTTGCCGGTCTATTCTATATCTCGTCTATGGTCGCGCCCTTTTTTAAAAGGTCTTTTTAATTTCATTAATTCCATTGATTTGGGGTACTCGGAATAAACACACAGATTCTTATTAGTATTGCAGTATAATTTCAGTTTGACCTAAAACTATACAATCCTCTCAGTTTCATCGCTGACATCTTACATTAATTTCATTCGGCAAGAAGTAGAAGTAATGGAATTCGATATAAGATCCTTTAGCGCTAGGTAAGTGTACTACATAAGAGTTGAGTAGGGCCTATATGAGTTTGAAGTCTTTTAATTCATCAAGGCTCTCCTCAGTCTTTTTCTTCGTGTTAAATGGCATATTCTCGGTTATAGGTACTAATAATGACGAAAGAAATATTTCTTCCTTATCGTTTTTATATATAAAACAGATTACTGGTTTGGCACAATTTAAATCGATACTATACCGCAGCACATAGGTTCGTGTACATGAAATTACTATTTTTTATGGACTGTTATCATCAGTTACAACTACCCGATTATACACATCTGTAACTCTTCTAAACATATCGGAAAGTTCCTTGCTTCTACAGACAGTGTTTATATTTTCCAAGTAGTTTTTGGTAACAGTGAGTCATGCCAAATAAGTAAGCTACGGCCAGCTACTTCAATATGATTTGATACTATGATAAATCTATAAAAAAACTTATCTATCTTAATTGAATCACAATGTGGATATCAGAATTTGTTCCTATCTACTTGCACGATTCATTTATTCGCTCATAAAATAGAAGATATGGATTAGCGCATAATACGTCAGTCAAAGTTGAAGATTCTACTGTAGTATCGGAAGTATACAGCCACTGGCCTGCCCGATTTCCTCGTCTGAAGCACACGAAGTGACCGGAATCAACTGGTCCACGGTGCTCTACAACGGCTTGCAGTCGATATCTGTGTTTACCGCGCATCGGTGACTGGTTGGAAAAGAATATCATTGCTTCCAATCCACCCTGTGTAGTAAAGAATCCCGTATAGTACAACCATAATTAGTCATGCGTGTGACACGTTTTCTACTTTACCTGTGCATGTCTTTTCTTAGCTTCTGTGAAGGTGAAAGGATCTAAAACTAAGATTTCTGGAAATATTACGGGATCATCCCTTTTGAGTGGCATGCCTGAGGAGCTCCACACGGTTCTTGGAATGTGCAAGCACAAACACTTTGGCAATTTTCCAATAGTGAGGGTTCTTAAAGCTCGACAGCGCAATCCGCATCCATCACACGTTACATCAGATATTATCTCACTTGATACAAATCGTGAGAATAATTCTATTAAAGTGTGACGTATCTGGCCGAGAGGGGTCAACGGCAGAGACACGGTTTCGAGTTTATCATAATGCACAGCAGACTACAAACAATAAAAATGCAGGGATGGGGATATAATTATCTGAAAATAAGAATCATGTTTTGTGGAATAATAGCCAACCTTCCAGTTGCAGTTGATGCATTGTAATTGACTAGTCAGTAAACCCGAGAATGGATGCATCTCACTGGATAATGTGGAAACATTGTTTGTAGGTATAGTGCACATAGAATTCCACTGTCTTAGCATATCTGCCTCGCCATTTTCGATGTTTCTTAATATAACATCTGAAGACCTGGCAAGTATCATACCAGGCTTAGTTTTCATGGCAGAGACACCAGACATTGATCGAGTTGATGCCATTACGTGATTGTTACTATTCTTGTCTAATCCCTTTGGATGTTCAGCATCTTTTTCAATGGAGGCAATGTCATTGCAAGACACACTTCTAAGAGCTACGGAATCCCCTGACTCATCCTCATTTGTTGCTGTTTCTGAACTATCTGGCAACGCATCTGACAAACAGCATTTCTGAAAGTGATGTAGATAGATAAAGAAGGTTGTAAATAGTCTGCTAATCTAATTTAATATTTAGAAAATGTTTCCTTATCCCTACTCTTTGAACAGGTTGAGTCTCAGACTGTAGTGCATTAAGTACTACATGGAATAGTTCATGGGTATCTTGGTACCCTGGAGCAAAACTCCACAATGGACCAAGAGAAGAAATGATCTCAGTTGGCGTTACATCACCATAGAGGTCTTCTGTGTATCCATTGATCTCTATTTATAAGAAACATTTTTATTATTAGCTGCTTCATCTATATGATAGTTAATTTAATATTCTATATTAATGTATTCTAAATAATTACATACTTTGTAAGACAGAAGACAGAGTTGTTGTGAAACAATCCTTCTTAATCTTTTGTTGCTGTTTATAAAGCCATGCTGTGAATGTTGGACAAGCAGCTAAGGCTTGCAAAAGGGCATTTAGAAAACAAGTATATCCTATGTTGTTGATACCAATAACTTGACCTACAAGGTGTTTGATAATATTTGTGAGAACTTTCATGCATGTAAATATGACAAAGACCTTTCAGAGCAATCAAGTGCAAGGAATATTCACCTCTTCTTCTAGGCTTTGGAGATGGTCCCCAGAGCACAAATGCTCCAACACCCAAAGCAAAACCCACTCCAGCAAACACAGCGATCTTCTCCATGTCCATTTTTTTCAATAAGGTCGATGAAACTCTATTTCCAAAACTCGTAAAACCTTATAACCTACTACGTATTCATTAAGAATACGGGCTTCAACAACACAGTCGAGTACATTTTGTAAACGATAATTCACAGAAATAGCAACGTCACGTGGAATTTAACGTCAGTTTCGTTAATTACTTCGTTTAAAGATAACTGAATAGTAGATACCGTTGTCAGTCTTAGAGATCAAATGCAAAGTGCGTGTAAATAAACACTTTGGAGCAAACTATTTCTTCGCAACAGAAAAATTAAGTTTTTGTCTTTTCGTAGAATGATGATTCACTTCATGTTAATATCTGATGATTTGTGACGGAGCTTAAGAAGGACACTAGAGATAAACGCATTACATTTATCATTGATGCGTACCCACACAAATCGAGAACATTTCTTTCCCGAATTATAGGTTATGTATGTCTAACCTTACCTGACTCGCAAACGTCATTACGCAGCACACGAGTTTCTAGCTTTCTCTCTCTTCCTCGCACGTAGACAGGAACACAAAATCTTTTTATCTTCATTCAATTCACGCAGATATGAAGTGCGTTCGTAGCTTGCCCTTTGACTGATAAACGCGTAAATTTAATTGCCATAGAATACACTACAATGAGTATGGCATTTATTGTAGAAAATGCGGTAGAAACTTCAAAGATTTTGAACGTACTCTAGACAGACACAACTGTCCTTATCGCGTAAACACTGTCGGAATCCTCTTTTTTCATCTCTTTTCATGGACAGAACCTACATACAGTCTCCGTAAAAAGTAACGAAAGTGTATTACCACCATACTCCAATCGCGTATCAAATGTCTTCTTTGGTTGATACGCGTTATAATGAGGGTGTAGGAGTGCGATAGACACACCTGTTGCTCTTTTCACAGAACAATGACCCACCTATTGAAAAATTTGACTAACAGTATCTGGCATGCGTTTCACGCCTTGCAGGGGGACTCGCCAGATATGGTCTCGAAATCGAAACTAAAGGTAATGACCTTTTAACATCACTTTCTCTATTTCGTGTCTACAGGCGACTTTATTTTTGGCCAATTTTGACAATTCGGGTGTGGCTGTATACCACGTGGTGTTTATTTTCGTCAGAATTTCAATGCATCAGTGTTTACTCATTCATAGGTGTTGACAGCAAATATCGGGACGTTAATGGACTTATATGGTGTTGAAAAAGGACTTGAACATTATCGCAGTACTCAACATCTTACATTCGAACAGTATATTTATTATTTGCAAAGAGAGGTAAGCTTTACCTATTAATACTCCTTTTACATTGATATGTATACTTTATTTTCAATATTATTAATACTCTTAGGTTTTTTCTTCAATCACGGATGCCACTCCTATTGGAACACACAGGTCACTGGAAGAAGGAATAGATGAGATCTGCTGGCTAGTCTGCAGAAAAATATACTTGGAAAGGTCTAATTCAGTGTTTACTGATCACAGTGTTTATCAGTTATTCAGAATATTTTGTTTATTAGCTGAAACTGATTCTGACACTGCTCATTCCTATATGGTTCGTTTGTTTTTGTTGTACCTTGAGCCACTGTCCTTGTTAGTTCTATTTTCTATACTGTGTTATATTTATATAGGTAACTGCGCACAGTGATGAAGTAGCACAAGTGGCATCTCAGTTGGTTACATCTTTAGGCTTGCAATGGGATTCAGCAGATTTCACAGCATTATCAGCAGCCATTGGATCATTCAGGTGTTATTTTTATTCGCATACTTATTGAGACATATCATTGAATATTGTGATAATAACACTAAAAAATATGTCCTTTAATTTTCCAAAAGATTCTCCACATTTCTGGCAGTTTTGGAATCAAAATACAGTGGTGGAGGTTTATTAGATACTATGGCTTTAACAGAAGCAGTTGAGGATTTGTATCAGACATATGTGGAGGATGTAGTAAAAAAAGTAAGAAATTAGACTATCATATATCAATCTGCTAGACTTTCGGTTGATTAATACAAATTTCTTATTGACACAGGGATACTTAATGAAAAAAGGCTTTTTACTTCCCACATTGAGATACTTTTGGTTTGTCTTACGACCTGGAGAATTAACATATTATAAGGACTCTCAACAGAAGGAACCATCAGGGATGATATTGTTAAATGCAAATTGTTGGGCGGATGTTCCTACAAACGGTGGCAAACCAGACAGAAAGTTCATATTAAGTACACCAGAACATAGATGCATTGAATTAGTAGCTGACGATCACAAAGGACGATTGCAGTGGTTAGCTGCACTGCAAATCGCTATACAACACTGTGGAGAGAAAATCACTTATCAAAGGAGTCTAGCTAATCAAAGAAGATCTTTACGACAGGTAAGGTTCAAGGAGGAAAGCAAGAAAAGCATAGAAAAATTCAGTCAATGATTTCTCTGTTTAGGCAACAAAACAGGAGAAGGAAGAAACAAGGTTAGAACTGCAACACGAACGACAAGCTAGAATTGCAGCTGAAATACAAGCTAGAAAACTGGAGTCTTTATCAAAACAAGAGGAAGCCAAAGTTCATGAACTAGAGGACGTGAAACGAAAACTCGAAATACTTTTAGAAGAAGAAAAACAAGCTCTGCGCGATGAAGAAATTGGTAACTTTTAATTATCTTAATACATATTATTATGCTACATAGAAAGATATTATAATAATATTCCATGTGTACAGTGAGAAGTTTGCAAGCAAGAGTCCTGCGTGAAGAATGGGAAAAACGGGAGCAACTGGAGAGACTTCAGCAAGAACAGCAAGAACTTTTGGAGAGTGAAAAGTTAAAACGAATAGAATTTGAAAGGAAACAACGTGAAAATGAACGGCAACTCAATGGCACGATAATGAATCATTCTTTTAACTTTCAGATGTAGTAGCCTAACGACGTCATAACACATACATCTCACGTTTCAGAGGCACAAAAGCGACTTCAACAGTTGGAAGCTGAGAAGAAGCATTTAGACGCTGAGTTGTCCGCAGCTCGTGAGACGGTAAAACGTGCGGAGGAAGCTCACATTTTATTGGAGACGCAAATCGTCATGACTCGGCCATTCAAGGGAGGTGACAGGATCAGGCGTACTCAAAGTTACATCCCAACTACCAAGGAAAAACCGTTGGCTATGGAGAAATTCGAGAACGGTTCACTGACGCTACAAAAAAATTGTTGATATACTACATGCAGGACATGTATGATATTTTATCTGTCGATCGTATGAATTAAACGGATGTATAAATTAGGTGAAGGAAGGAGCTAAAACGATAGACTGAATTTATTTATATTTTATATCTTGCCAAATGGCATACTGTTATCAACTGGTTCCATTATTATAAACATGTTTTGAATATTTTTAAAGACATTTTATAACGCTCGTAATTTTTAAACTTTTCTATCAGGGTAAGATTCACTAGACAGTTCCTTATGTTACATGCCTTATCATATTGTCAACCTTAGCCAAAGTAAAAACAAATTTAGTATGCTGAAAAATAATATACGAAATGTATTTTATATAAATATTTTAAGGTGGCGAATGTTTTATTTAAAGCTATTATTATTAAAAGAAATCGTATTTATAGTATTACGAATTTATTAATTAAGTATACTTTATTTTTATCAACTTCGAAGCATGGAAAGTGTAATAATAAAAAAAATGTCCAATGTAGGATATAAGTATTAATTATAATATTTCCGATACGTATCATGATATTCTTTAATGAAACACTGAATTACTCAGTATCGGTGATTTGCTTAGATATACCCATGGCAATAACAGAATTGATCAAACATCATCCAATTATGGTAGTAAGACTCGGATCGTAAACAGCTTGTTACTATATTGTGACTAAAGTATTATCAAGTAATATAAATAACGAAATAAATTTATAAACTATTTTAAAAGTGTGATAACATCCTTGACCCCTGGAGGATACTGTGTAGTATCATAACATAAACACAAATGGCTCCTAAAAGGAAAGGGAAAAAAGGTTCAAAACTTGCTCGTATGAGCGATGAAGAAAGGGCACGATATTTACAGCATCGTGCAGAATTGGAATTAGAAGCAAAGCGGCGTAAACAGCAATTGATAGCAGTTTTCACAAAGGTTTTGTTCTTGGATCTGGTTGAATATATGCTAATTCGGTATTTTAGATAAATAAATGATTATAATTTTAGAACAAACTGAAACATGAAGAAGCATTTTCGAGATTGAATACTGCCAAAATTAACGAACAATGGCGCTTTATTTTGCGACAAATAAAGTGCAAAGAACTCTATCAGGATGTTCAGAATCTTCGGGATAATTTTAATAGAATAATGAAAGCCAAGGATATCATAATACAACGGCTGTACGATGATCTGGAAGTAGCTGACATGGATCATAGAAAACTACAGGAAGCACATATTCAAATAATCGACCAAATTATTGGTATACTGTACAGTTTCATCTACTGTGTAGTTTAGCATTTTCTTTCACAGTATTAATTTTGTAGGGAAATATAAAGTCGGTTTATTATCCATGCACAATAATTACAAGACTGAACTACTAAAGATTGAGAATCATGAGGTTGTCGATTTAAATAGTTTGAAAGAGGATATGGAACAAGAATGTAAAAACATTGAGACTATTACGAAGCGTCAAGAAAAGACAATAGACGATACGCTAAATAAAACAAGGGCATTAAATGCCGTAAATATATACAACATCGAATATTTGGTAAACGATAATACAACTCTGTTTGTATACTATTAGGTGGGCTCTCATAGAAAATTTTGTTTATCTACAGACAAATGAAACAATTTCTAATCTTGTGCGGAAAGCTTACACTGAAATGGAAAAGCTTTGGGGCCAGCTTCATGAAACAGTATTCGAATATGAATCAGCAACTGAAGCTAAAAGAAAACAATATGAATATTTAAAACAACAAGATGATGCTTGTCAACTAGAAGCAGCGCAATATCCAAGTACTCATTCGCACTTATTAAATCTAATAAAATCACTGAAGGATAATATTGAGACACTCTCATACAGAAGAGGACAAAGTATTAGCGAATTAAAAAACCAGTCACAGAAACTGACTGACAAATTCTGGAGATTGAGACGAGAATTTTCGGAAAATCAGTCTATTGATACTGCCCAACTGAAAAGACTAAGTGTCATCAGTAATGTTACAATAAAGGTAATTATTACAAAGGAAACTCCTGGATGGAACGCAGTACACTCTTAATTTTTAGGAATTGCAAAAAGCATCGGAGAAGGGTGCAGCACTAGTGTCATTAATTAAGCTTTGCTCTAGTTTGGAATCAGAATTGCTGGTTATAAAAAAATATTCTATTTACGAACCGGAAGCAGTTGAAGACCAGTCGACGTTACAAGTAGGTACTCCAATGTGTATAAATATTTATTTAATACAATCTACAAGAAGGCATACCAATATGTTGACAGACATCAGAACCTTTTAATAAGCTGCATCAGTTTTGGAAAAAGTATAATCACACGAAAGCGGATAATATTTTAATGAAGAACGAAGTGAAAAAGTTGAGTATAGAAAATCAACAGCTACGACATGCTTTGAGAATTTATCTCGTAAATGCATCGAGAACACCGGACGCACGTCCATTCACATCAATCTCAGTTTAATAAGCTACGTTTTTGATACTGAAATGTACGGAGAAACTTTAAATGAAGAATGACAATACGTTTGTGATGGATGAAAGACTTTTTATTACCTTTATCATTGAATGTATAAAAATGAAATAAGCATTGGTCGCTTATCGGTGGGTGAAAATTCCACCACCTACGGGAAGGTATTTGTATGGCCTTGAACGTGTACGGCCTTTCACCGCGTGGAAATAAATTTTTTCCTTCGGTGCTAAGCCTTCTGTTTCTAAGTATATATCAAAGCATGCCCTAAGGCGCTGTATTTGTGTAGATAAGGACGGTGGGTTTGTCCACATAACATTCACCTCTCGCTCGATGTCCCTCACTATCCCGGTAGATGTTGGTGTAGGATTAATTTGTATGCTGAACACAGGGGTGACCTTCGGATAATCTGGCTTTATGGCAATAAGTGCGACGAGTTCATCTGAATCAAATAAGTCCCATTATTTTTTCTCTTCACTTTACAGCTATTATGAAATAATGGATTAATAGAAGGGTTCGTACTGTTTCCTCGACGAAGTATAGCTTCGTAGAACATGTCCAATGGAGACACCAACTCATTTCTGTAGAAGGCAGTTTCAGGATAGCTAGAATAAGTTTTCCAAGTCATCGTCGAAAACCTATACAAAATAGAGGCAACTTTTTCTGGCACCGGATCCACAGTGTCGGTGAATACCGGCATATTCCCAGATTCTAACATCCGAATTTCGTTGTATAATTCTAGACGAGCTTTCATTCGCCTTCTGATTTCCTTGATTACACTCTCCACGCTGTCCTGTCTCGATTCTTTACTCGACAACTATAAAATTGTAAATATTACTATCGAAGGTCAAACATGAGAAGTATTTACATACAAAACTATTTACATTTTGTTCTTGCATCGAAGGCGCGACAAAGTGTAAACCAGCCATTCTCTGAGCCCATTTATAGGGAATGCCTAATCCCAGCGATGAAAATGAACCCAAATTGTATCGTAGCAGTTGGTAGTGATTCGCGGGATTTGGACTTTCTAATCCCAAATCTCCTGGGTATAATTCGTGGAGAACTGACTCTGATACTAACATATCCCTAATTAATAATAAAAATAATACCATGAATGAACAGTATGAATATCATAAATCAATGGTTTTATACTATTAAGCTATCTCTTTACCCAGCAGAAACACCACCAGAATTTTCAGTCTCTAGTTTGGATTCTACTGTGACAACTTTCAGCTGTGACATGTAATGAAACTGAAGCATCATTTTCGTGTCATCTGCAAGAAAAGAACATTATCTCATGACAATTGGCACATCATTTACTTTGCGCAGAACTCACTTTTTAATGTGATAATTATCTTGACGCTTAAGGGATGCCTTTGCAAGAGCTTAGACTTCTTTTCTTCTTGTCTCGCTTCTTTGGACAGTCTGTGATGCCTTTTCTTATGTACGGGTGGGTCTTCCACAACATTTTCCGCTTGATTCTCCGTGTCAGAGTCAGATTCTTGTAAACTGTCCTGATTACTAACGCGTTTAGCATCTTCCTCATCCCCTTCTACCTCCACTACCAAGCTGGTATCTGTATAATAAACGAATTCGTACAGTAAATGATAGTTTACTGTAACTAATAGTTATATTACCATATGCATCTCTGTAGGCAGAAGCTTTTGCATACAGAACATACAGTGGGGAGGCGAGTAATGCAGCTTTTTGGTGTTCCTGTCTGATCTTATCCAGTGGGAGACCAAGACTTTCTTGTAATGGTTTACTCGCCTACAAAGATATACAAACAATGTAAAACTGTGTCAGAAATATACAAATAAAAAAACATAATTTACAAGAAGATATTATACTTCTAAAATAGCTTTTAGTTGTGGTGCTAGATTATCTAATCTTGTCTGTTTGCATTCAATACTGGATGCCACTGCCTTTTTACTTTCTGTTAGCTCATCACAAAGGGCAGCTAATTGTTTTCTCTGAGTGAGCTCCCATTCTAGCCTTGCTAATCTCAATTGATGGGGATTGGTCTTAGTTATTTCCTAAAAGAGGAATATTCAGTCAAAATGTTTTTGTTGTACTGTACATTGCTTACAATCCATTGTTTATTTCTACATACTGGTCTTGAGATACTTTCAGGTGCTTGTTTATACAATTCTTCTTCTGACACCAATTCTATTAGCTCATCTTTTGACCTGATAAATAAACAGAAGCATAAGAGTTATTTATATTACAACAGATTCAATTGTAATTTCATTATCCTATACTTACTTAAATTGTAAACATTTAACAACTTCTTTTTTAAGATGCATAACTTCATATAACAAATTCTGAAGTTGAAGGTGACGACTATCAACACTACTTTTCGCAGCTGTAAGAGAATCTCGTGCAAACTTTGTTCTAAACTTTTCCATCCTATTTAGTTTCTTTAGCTCAATAAAAGCTAATGATGTTTGTATTTGTAATTCCCTTATTTCTTCTTTGGCCTACAATAATATCAACTACCATGAGAATACATTGGTCAAAATCTGTGTGATAATTATAAGTTTTTATACACACATCTGGACTGTTGCTAGTTTTCAACTTTGCTATCTTAGCCATTGCTTTGCGAATAACATCACAAGTTGCCAAAAAACATTCAGAATCACTTTCTGACTGTCTTTCCATGGCCTCCTTCTCCTCGTGGTTTATTATAGTCTACATATTGGACACAATGATGATTATTTTATTGATATATTGAATTCAACAAGGAGGAATGTGAAGCGTACCGTATACATGTCGCCGTCTTTTACTATCGGCATTGTCGTATTAGTAACCGATTTCCTTCGCTTCTTTGAATTATCTGAATCGTTTTCTTTACCCATATTATTCGCCACCAATAACACAATAACTATTTATTTATTAAGTACTTTAAACGCGTACTACGCGGGTGAATGTAGAAGGTTACGTTTACTTCATTCACGACGCATGCCTGACCATTCCTGACTGAGTGAAAGGTGTATACTTTGAGGTTACAATCATTAATGAACAACACACAAAAATACTATGAATAAACTAATGACATTAGCACATAATGTTTTATGTGCAATAATATCGCTAATCAAATTTTGTGCGATATTAAAATAATAAAAAAAAAACTTGTGACCCCGACGTGATTTGAACACGCAACCTTCTGATCTGGAGTCAGACGCGCTACCGTTGCGCCACGGAGTCATCTGTATAAATTGTCTTAAAACATCCATATAAATCGGTAATAATATCATATCTTACCGATCGAGATTTTGAACCGTTAGTAACAAAACATGGTTTGATAGACATGAATATATTCAGTCCTATTTTGTAATCAATAAGTTGTTAGTTTAGAAATATACAAAGCTTATAGTGATTTTCATATCTCCTGTCTAATCAGATTAAAGAGGTCCATTATAGAACCGAATAAATAGTAATAAAAATTCGCGAATGTGTGTTTTACTGTGTATGGCAGTTAAGAGCGATAGAGTTTGAATTTTCAAAAGAGTGTTGTTGGCGCGTCGCTTGTAGTGTAGCATTGGACATGCGGTAGATCGCGAGTTTGAACGTGCAATGCGACAATATTTTATAAACTATTATATCCTGTATATTAAATGGTAAAGTAATGTGAAAATATGACGTTTCATTTGTTTTTAATACTCTCAGTGCTCGCATGAAAGTATAGGTTATATTGTTTACATGAAAGTCAGTATCCTCCTTTAGCATTGTGTATTTTACAATTATGACATCTTTTTTCAATATATACTCGAAAGTGGCAGTGATGTAACATGCATATGAATCAAGTACTGCACCATTCATTTTAATTCAGTGTTTGGTATCATGTTCTACACGAATTTGTATACAAACATTACACACATCTATGTAGGATGTGTTGATTGTAATACAAAAAACAATGTTGTGATACAGTTCTGTTTACAGATTTTTCTGACTTGAGATTATGTCATAATTGTCTGCGAAAAATGGCAGAAGGAAATCAGCATAATAATAAACCTGATGATGAGATGGAAACTGATACCCAAGATGTTGGGTTTGACACCGATGAAGAAGGTGGTTTAAGAGTTGATGATGATATTTACATACCACCACCTCCTAAAAGAGGAAATACTGTTGATAATAATGGTCCCAGACTTATGATTACCAAAATAGTTAATGAAAATTTTAAGAGTTATGCCGGCATTCAAGTGGTTGGACCTTTCCATAAGGTAAAGTGTTCCAATAAAATTCCAATAAATTCCATGGGTTTCTATTCATAAACCAACAGCTACTAATGATATTATCATTTACAGTGTTTTTCAGCAATAGTAGGACCAAATGGTAGTGGGAAAAGTAATGTTATAGATTCTATGTTATTTGTATTTGGATATCGTGCAAGTAAAATACGATCAAAGAAGATATCTGTATTAATACATAATTCTAGCAAACACCCAGATATTCAGAAGTGTACTGTATCTGTGCATTTCCAGAAAATCATTGATAAGGTAATTTATATTATTGATAATTAATATACACATATAAGTTCACTTATCTAACAGTATTACTTTGTTTGCCTGTTTAATTTAGCATGGTGCTGATTATGAAGCTGTTCCAAATAGTGAGTTTGTTATATCTAGAACAGCATTCAAGGACAATTCATCTTACTATGAGCTAAATAAGAAAAGAGTGCAATTTAAAGAAATAGCAAAACTTTTAAGATCTCATGGAGTGGATTTAGATCACAATCGATTCCTTATTCTACAAGTATGTTCGTTATATATCTTTGTCATGATTTCCTAAACCTTGGTATTTAATAATAAAGAATATTAAAAATATTTTGATAGGGTGAAGTTGAACAAATAGCAATGATGAAACCTAAGGCACAAAACGAACATGATACTGGCATGTTAGAGTTTCTGGAAGACATCATTGGTACTATCCGTTACAAAGAACCACTCGAGAAATTAACTGAAAAAGTTGAAATATTAACTGAGCGCAGGGTTGAAAAATTAAATCGACTTCGTGTTGTGGAGAAAGAAAAAGCTGCTTTACAAGAACCCATGGAAGAAGCAGTGCACTATTTAAAAATGGAAAACTCGATAACAAAACTTCAACATCAATTATTGCACTGTAGACGGTAAAGTAACTTGTTACGTAAAAAATTTGTTTAATTTAGAATAGCCTTTGGGGCCATTTACGATTTAGAATTAATGATGAAACAGATTGGAGACAATTAAAGAGCTTAGTAAGCAAGAGGATACGGTAAATATATTAGAGACGGATTTGTCCAACCTTAAAAAGGAAATGAAAGATGTGCAAGAACAGAAAGAAGAGAAAAGCAAAGTAGTGAAGGAAAAATCGAAAAAATGGGACAAATTACAATTACAGAAAGATGAGGCGTCGACCAAGTTTGATAAAATACGGAAGCAGGATGAAGCTCTCCATGCTGAATTAGTTGAAACAAACAAGCGAAGGAAAGCAAACATTGCGTTGGTCAAATCGGTTAGTATAGTTGTTAAATTCTATCTTCTGTTAATAGTATATTTTTCAATCAAATTAATGACCTGTCTGTCTTCATATGTGATAGGAAAAAAGTAAATTGGAGGACTTACTCAAAGTACCCGAGAAAAATACAAAGGACATTGAAGAGTGTGAACGTCTAGCTGAGAAATATTCATCCAGCAGGGAGAAAGAAGAGGCGACTTTGGAAACATTAATGAGGGGTTTACGCGAGAAAACAGAGCCTTTACTCAATGAACGATCTGGATTGGAAAAGAAATTGATATCCCTTCGGAAGAATGTCGATGACGCAAAAGCCGCCTTCGACATTGCACAGTCTGAATTACAGCTGTATACGTCAGTAGAGCATTCGGAAAAGGAGAAATTGGAAAAATTAAAAGAAAACTTAGAAACGACGGTTGAGGGTCTGAAAAAACGGAAACAGGAACTTGTGTTATTTGAAAAAAATATACCCGTAATACAAAAGAATCTACGAGACAGTGAAAGAGATTTAGAGGACGTGAGAAATCGCGAAGCTGAGATGACAACGCGTCTGAAAAGTATGCGAGTGACATACGAGGAGAAGAGATCAGCTATGCATGCGAGTAGATCGAGGAACAGGGTTTTAGATACTCTAATGCGGGAGAAAAGAGAAGGTCGAATACCTGGTATTTTTGGAAGATTGGTATGTTCATGATTCTTGAATAAACAAATATACGATTTATTCTGGCATTTATATACAAACTTATGTGTTGTCAATTTAGGGTGATCTTGGTGCGATCGACGCTAAGTACGATGTAGCGATCTCCACAGCATGCGGTCCACTGGATAACATCGTCGTAGATACAGTAGCTACTGCCCAAGCATGTATTACGTTCCTCCGTCAAAATGATGTAGGTCGTGGGACCTTCATACCACTGGAGAAACAGCAACGATTTGCGGTCAAATGTAGACAGAAGATTCAGACGCCAGAAAACGTTCCCCGATTGTTCGATCTCATCAAAGTTGAGGATGAAAGAGTATTGCCTGCCTTTTACTATGGTTTGCAAGACACCTTGGCTGCTGAGAATTTAGATCAAGCTACACGCATAGCGTACGGTCAAAGGCGCTATCGTGTGGTGACCTTGAAGGGAGAATTGATCGAACTCTCGGGCACAATGAGCGGCGGTGGCCGTACGGTTTACAGAGGTCGTATGGGTCAGAAGGTAGTCAGAGACGAACCAACTGCCGCCGATGTCGAAAAATTGCAGGCGAACCTTGATGAGGTCTTCGAGGAATGCAATAAGCTTAGGGCTCAGCAAAAGCCCTTACAAGATCAAATACATGTGCTTTCGACAGGCCTGAAAGACATGACCATCAATAGAAATAAATACACTATTGAAGTACGAAATCTGAGTGAACAGGAACCCTTATTACGCGCGCAGATTAAGGCGCAGGAGAAGAAAGCTGCGGAATCTGTCTCGGACCCAAAAAGAGTGAAAGATATGACCAAGGTGGTAGAAGAGGCTAGAAAACGCTTGGAGCAAGTAGAAGAGAATTCGAGATCCACTGAAAACGAAGTCGCTCGCTTAAATAAGAAGATCGAAGAAGTCTCCGGTGGACGAATTAAAGAACAGCAGAAGAAGATAGCAGACTTGGCGAAATCATTGGATAAGACAAAAGGAGAGATATGCCGGCTTCAAGTCGCCATCAAGACAGCTGAGAGGAATGTCAAGAAAACTGAGCAGCACATTGAAACGCTTGAAAATGACGTGCATAACTGCGAACAAACACTTCGAGACGTGCAGAAGGTAAAGAAGGATTTAGAGGAGCAGGCTAAGGTTCTTTTGGATGAGATTCAGGAATTGACAGAGGCGTTGACGGAAAGGGATCAAGCAGTGTCGACCTTCAAGGAAGAGTTAAACGCTCTGCAAAGTCGTGAGAATAAAATGAAAGCTGTGAAAATCGACCTCGATCAAAAGTTGAGCGACATGAATAAATCGCTGAAAGAGGTCAAACAGCGTATTCAGGATTACACCAAGAGGATAGAGAATCTGAAACTCAGCAACATTCCCGACGAGAAAACGCAGGAGGTACTCCGCGAGTTGACTGATGAGGAAGTTGGGGAATTAAACGAGAAGACAATAGCTAGCAGCTTGCAAAAGGCCAAAGAGAGATTGCCGACGGAAATTCCGAACATGCAGATCATCGCCGAGTATCAAGAAAAAGACGCTTTATATTTGCGACGAGCGGCGGACATGGAGGAAATCACAGCCGAGCGAAACAAAATGCGTGAAATGTACGACACCGTTAGACGTCGTAGAATGCAAGAATTCCTCTCCGGTTTCACTGTGATCACTGGGAAATTGAAGGAGATGTACCAGATGATCACTTTGGGTGGCGACGCTGAATTGGAGCTCGTTGATTCGTTGGATCCCTTCAGCGATGGCATCGTCTTTAGCGTACGGCCACCGAAGAAATCGTGGAAGAACATAGGAAACCTGAGCGGAGGGGAGAAGACCTTGAGCTCATTGGCCCTGGTCTTCGCTCTTCATCACTACAAGCCCACTCCCCTTTACTTCATGGACGAAATCGATGCCGCGTTGGACTTCAAGAACGTCTCGATCGTCGGAAATTACATCAAGGAGAGAACGAAGAACGCTCAGTTCATCGTTATCTCCTTGCGATCGAATATGTTCGAGCTGGCGGATTACTTAGTTGGAATTTACAAGACGTACAACTGCACGAAATGCGTGACCGTTAACCCCAGCTCGTTCTACGAGAAGAATGGTGTTCCACCGCCAAAGCAAGCAGCGAGCAGTATTAGTGCCTACTGCACTCAACCTCAGAAGGTGAACATAAAAGCAAACGGCCTTCAAAAGCCAGAGAACCGTCCACAGGATATGCTTGCAACTTGTCCGGCTCGTGTCGAAAACAGCACAGTGCAAAAACAGGATCACAACGTCAGCTTGGGGTAAGCACGAAAATAAATAACCAAATCAAATGAAAGATATTAAACAAACACATGTTTCTTACAGATTGCCTGAGTTAGGACTGTGCCCGACACCTCAGAAACCTGCATTGAGTAATAGCAGATTTTCGGCGGAAAATAGGCCGAGGGATGAGGAAGAAGACGGTGTCAATAACAAAGAACCCATGAGAAAGAAGCGAAAAATTTAGCATTGAATGCTGGGAACGCTCGATTTATGAAAAAAATGTTAATACATCTACCTGCAGCCAATAGACATGTAATGTCGAGAGAACTACCTAAATGAATCGTCCCGGTTTACATAATCAAAGTACTTTATCATAACGATAGCTTTGTATATTGTACTATATTGTATTTAACGTTAGATTTTCGAGGAAGTTGGTTTGAGTGATTAGATATAAATGGTTTTCATTCCATAACAATTATTCTTAATTACGTATATCTTCTAAATCCTTTGTCAACGACTTTTCAAAAGCTGTTCTATTGTATATTCAAATTACTAACGTTAAGTTCGTTTTATGATACTGACGACAATGGCATCTGACTGGACGATTAGAGGCTGTATGATTGCTTGTATGTTGCTAAAGCCCAGCGATTATGGAAGTAAAAATATCCGCCTGTCTTAAACGTAGGTTCAAGACTCGACGAAAGCAATATTTTTGTACTTCTATGAATGTAAAGATTGGCAATACATTATTCGTCTCAGCATCTATGATCCTGTGTCTCCGTTCTCCCCCTTCCTTCGTTGCAGAATGGCATAATTCGATACGAGCGAAGGAAACAGTACACCTGTCGGTGGCGAAAATTTCACTACAATGAGCTCGTTCCTTGCTACGTTTTGAAGTAGGAAGGTTTGAAGATAATGCATTGGATGCTATTGCACGGCGGGAGATAACTGGTTGGTTCGGGGAGGGGCGGTTCGTTTACATCGGTGGGGCGGTCGATATAAGTGCCGCGGATCCAGAGATTTTCAGTTTTTAACAGTGCGTCGTAGAAACGAAAATGAGCAGTGATAAGGAAAAAAGCGGGAACGAGGCGAGCATCGCCGCCAAGATCAGTGCTCCAGGTAGAGTAATTGTACTAATTGTTCGCTGTGACCACCTGCTGTCCACCTGGTTCACATGGAGTTCGCAAAAATTCACGGACAATTGCTGTACTCTGATATTAAATTCTTGGTCACCAATTGGTACAGTTACCTTGAATCATGTTTCTTCAACGTCCACGGTTTTAGCCGGGAAGTTTGTGAAATCGTCTGTCGTCGATGAGATTGTTCTTGAGTCGATAGAAATCTGGCATTCTTTCTACTCAACTATTTCTCCGACCTTCGGTCAGTTAATTATTTAGTATCATATGCACGCGCATAGTAATTATGGTAAAGCAGATCTCGTGAATATGAATGACGACGTAGTGAAAACGATATTGTGAATTTCTCGTATATGACATTTTCGCTGAAAGATAAACATTTCACGATATTTTGCATAAACAAAGCTCATGTCGCTCGTATTTACCAAACGTTGTCTATTTATTTCCGCAGTATTGTTCAACGCTTTATCAATTTTCTTAAGTGTTTTGTACGACAACGTTATGTCTTTTATAGCTCGGAATTGACGAAGAATTACAACTTAATTTTCAGTTACTCAGATTTCGATTTATTGAAACCACATTGATACTTGGGAGATTATAGATAAAAATAAATAGACGAGAAGCTTTTGGTAAGAAAATCATTTTTGCATGTATTGTGCCATGGAAAATATGGGGAGAATTACAAAAATTCGGTATTCACGTGAAGATTTTTAACTGTTTCGTGAATTTTTGCTTATCAATTAACTAAAGCCTTTGGTAATTTCGATGAGATGTCAATAATCCGTTATCATAAGTGGTGTCGTTGATTAGAGCAAATCGATAATCTGTTCCAACGGTTGTTTGAAGTTCTTTCACGAAAAGAGAAACATTTTACCCCTTGTTTTATGTAATTCGCTACATTCCTTCCTTCTTATTATTTCCACTCCAATCCGTCCTTTTGTATTTACTCGTCTTTCGTCCGATGTTTTGTCTCTTATCTCACGTGGATAACAAGCACATTTTCGCAGTTTTCATAATTGCATTCTTCCGCTATTATTAACGGATTATTACATCCTACATGATGATGTACAAAATACATATTCATCATAAGATGTAAGTTCTCATGAGATCAAAGTTTCCTAATCGTTTACGAAACGAGTTTATTACTGTTTGGACAATTGCAGAGATATGAGTTTTAAATATGTAAATTCTCACTGTAGATTGTTAAGAAATTGGAACTATTATCGATAATCTAGTTCATGACCGGAATGATGAAACAATACGGGGAAACCGTTAAGACGATTATTATTATGTCTACAGTGTTATTAAATGTAGGCAAATTTCTCGCTTGTAGTTTTCTAATAGCAAATCAAGTGTGATAACAAGAACATACGATATATGCAAAGTTGACCTTGAGTTACTACTCAATACAAAGATAAGAACAGCTGGAAATTCTCCGGAAAGTAATTTCTACTGATTTCTCGATGGACTATCATACTCGATAATGGAGAACATTCTTCTCATCAGGTGGACTGGGCATAAGGCACCTCCAGGTGTTCCTGCTGTTCCTGGGGATGCTCCTGGGATACTCTTTACGAGTTTCCATGTCAGTAGCGATCGTAGCTATGACAAATCCATCAACAACAGGTTCAGTTGCCGAGGTAAACGTCACGAATTTCCATATGGAATTTGTCGAGCAACAGACGAGGAGAGGAATTCAATAGTTACCCTTGGGTCCCGTAGGTCTTCGATTGGAGCCAATCGGAGAGGTCGACAATCCTCAGTTCCTTTTTCTGGGGTTACACGTTGATGCAGATGCCTAGTGGGTACCTGGCTGGTGCTTGGAGTGGCCAGAAACTCTTGGCTTGGGGGATGTTCCTCTGCGGTTTATTGAATCTCTTGATCCCGGTAGCCGCCTCCTACGGCGGCGTCATCGCCGTCTGCGCATGCAGGGTAGGCATGGGTCTCGGTCAAGGTTGCCTTTTACCGTGCACTCACACTCTCCTCTCGAAGTGGGCCCCGCCCTCAGAGAGGGCAAGACTCGGTGAGAATTGCTTCAGACCAACAGGGACCTAAAACCCTAAAGCCACAGACCTTTTATGCACCGCACGGGAATGATCAAACGAGCGGATTCACTCGAGAGTAGATAATGTAAAGCTACCAGAGATTATCGTGAAGAGACATTGCTTCATAATGAAATATTAACACACGCATTTGCTGTCTTACTTCACCCACGACTTCCTATAGATTTATGTTTTTCCATTGATTGTCCGTTTTATTTTGCACAGGGACTTTCGCGTATGCCGGTGCTCAGCTAGGCACAGTGATAGCCATGCCGATTTCCGGGATAATTTCCGCCTCAAAACCAGGCTGGCCCATTGTGTTCTACTTGTTTGGGGCCATCAGTATGCTGTGGGCTTTAGTTTTCTACGTCTGTGGGGCCGACACACCCGGGGAACATCCGAAGATCAGTGACGAGGAAAAACGTTACATAGTCAGCACTTTACAAAGCAAACCGGGGACCGACGAAACTGAGAAACAGGTGAACTTCCACTGTACGATTCCTTGTTTCCTTAATGCATTGGTAAAATGCATACAAAGCACGCAGTCCAACATCTTCGAGGCACGTCCGAAATTTCAAGATATCAAAATGACCTCTCCGCAAAATTTGACTACGTGCACATAAAACATCATTCACGTTATTTTATTTACCAAAGTCTTTTACGTGCAGGTCGGAAATGTTCAACACTTGCATATCTATGACGTTGCTTTATCGTAACGGTCAAACACGTTTTGTTACTATCTACACTACGAAGACAGTGTGCACGGAGTTACACTCACAGATTACATGTCTGATTTCACTTATCGACCTTCCGGCTGGTCAACGTGTTGTTACAATTTGTATCGGTACTTAGCAAAAGACACTTGGAGATATGCCATGAAAAATAGCGTTTCCCTCTGTTACCTGGAAGCAAGGAAATCGTTAGATACGGTTCTTTAAGGCACCTTGTAGATCGTCCGCAACACCTGAAATGCGTATAAGTGAACGCACTAATTCGTATTATCGCGTTTTCTTAAACCGTGAGACACAGACACAGGCTCATTAGCTCAAACAGGATTTTCCGCTTGATTAGTCTTTCTTCTCGTGTCTCCGGATTCCAAGAAGCTGACGCAAATGATGTAATATATATTATATTACCCCGGGAAGCTGTCAGGCAGATGCATGTCCGAGCATTTTTATTGGAAAGAACTCTTTAACATTTCGTGTTTATTATTATTTGCGGCAAGTGATCGATGCAGCAGGATTGTCGCGGTATTTGTTATTGCCGCGACAAACACAATGTACCGTAGAAACGGTGGCTGTCGTATGCTGACGTTTTGATAAACCGAGGTACCAACACAGAGGAATGCAAAAAAAGGTAGACGAAAGCGGCGACCTTCGGCGATTGATTTTTCAAAATTATCTCAGCAATGCCAAGTGATAAAGCTCAATGAATTATCAATGACGTGTTCAAATCATCGTCGGATCTTCCTATCGCTGTTAAAGAATTCGATTAAGATGTGTATGTGATTTCAAGATATAATTTTGCTTCTCATTGATCTTTACAGAAAGTCAAAACACCGTGGAAAGAAATATTTACGTCGGCCCCGATGATCGCTCTAATTATCGCACACTGTGGTCAGAATTGGGGCTACTGGACACTTCTGACGGAAATGCCTAGTTACATGAATGCTGTATTAAACTTCAAGATCGAAGAGGTGAACATTTCAGTATGATCATCGGCTAAAAGTAGAGTAAAGGAATGACGATTAATAATTTATTGCAGAACGGGCTGATATCCGGTCTGCCGTACTTGGCGATGTGGATCCTCAGTTTCCCGGCCAGTTGGTTGTCTGATCTCGCCCTGAAGAAAGGTGCATCGAGGGCCGTGATCAGGAAGGTCTGCAACACGATCGCCTTTTGGGGCCCTGCGTTGGCCCTGTTGAGTTTGGGTTTAATGCCGACCAACGACCAGACGATCGCAGTCATAATCCTCGTAGTGGCTGTTGGCCTGAATTGCGGCTCGCTTTGCGGTTTCCAGATCAACCATATCGACCTTAGCCCGAATTTCGCCGGGACGATGGTGTCGATCACCAATTGCCTAGCTTCGGTCGTTGCCATTGTCGCGCCCCTGATTTGCGGGGAAATCGTTGGGAAGGATGAGGTAATTTCTCAACGTCCCAAGACCCTGTTCCTTGTAACGTCAGATCATTATTTTTCTTCCAGTCGAGCGTGTCCCTTTGGGGAATAGTCTTCTACATCGCGGCAGGTATTTACTTCCTCAGCAACTTGATCTTTATCATCTTTGGCAAGGCGGAAATACAGTGGTGGAACGATCCAGAGGCAGTCAAGGCCCATCGGCAGGATCAGAAGGTCACCGCGAGTGTGTGAAAATATTTTTAGCAAGGGAAGCTTTATGACACGGTGAGCAGTGGATTTTGTTCGCCACGACTGTGATGCAGAATAATCGTACGGTTCGTTGATCCCCTTATGTCATAGCGATGCAGTAAACATGGAATGTCGACATTTTTATCATTCCTGCGCTTACAGTATTTCATGATTTCTTCATCAATCTGATTTACACGAAGAATATACATTGAGATTCAACGACAGTGTGATATTCATGTTCCGATAGAGTGTATATATATGTACATATATTCGTTGTATTTTTACTACGATCAAAATGTTCACGGACGAATATTTCATCGTTGCGAATAGTGACATAAAGTAAAAGTGAAGTTTTAGGAAAACCGGAATGATTGTTTGCAGAAATGGAGTGTTTACCTTTATTCCGAGACGATGCACCTTAATCGCGATAGTTCTTGCCGAGATTTATATCTTTGTAGGCCGAGAGAAGTAGGACTGCATTGATTATTATCGACACACTGAACCCTTGGGTTGTCAGTATAGTCATTGTCATTGTTAAACAAGTAAATGACGAGTCATCGTATATTCCAAGAGTAAACACCGAGGAATCTGTACACAACTCTCAACAATTCTACGTACGCTGACGGAAATCTTCGCTATGAAATTCAATAAGACGGTTTTCCCCGAATTCGTGGTTCGTCCCGCCGCATAGTGTAAATACAATCGTATTTTCTGTACAAATCTATACAAATGAATTATTCTTAAGGCAATTAAACAAATACGTTTCCTATACAAAGTGTACTCTACCTTATTTAATACCTCAAGTCCCATTTAGTGTCCTATTCTGTTTTGTTATTAATATTTGTAACGATAAACTAATTTGCTTTTACCTTTTCAACATTAGAGCGATGTTTCCCTGATGGCATAAATTTGATACTGTCTTGACGATACTGCATGATACCGTTGACTGTCTTCTTCAGAACCCTTCTCCGTGTCTTCGCTTCGTGACGAGCACGTGGATTCGAGAACGGTTATCTACCGAAGAGGGGGACATTCTGTTTTAGCTGTTCAAGTATAAAGCCAGGTAGGTTGGATCGCCGGGACGTAGTTGTTCCTCCTGTATTCGCCACTCGACTGCTACCATAGTGACTTTCGTCGAAGGATCTTGGAAAAATGGGGCCGGCTGCACGAACCAAGAGGATTTCCAGGTCGGAGATGATGAAAGTCCCGCCCCACAGGCCCAAAGGTACGACCCTCTTTACCTTTCCTAGCTTCGACAAATCCCTTCCATCGGTTCACGATCTTCCAAACAAAGGTTTCAGCACCCCCTCTTAATTTCACCAAATTTTTCCAAATTCATATCTTTGAGGCATAACGCTTCGAAAAGGAAGACGTTACCCGCTAATCTCAAATGTAATAGGTCTCGGTGTGATAATTTTTTCTAAGATTCGTCCGTTGAAATTGGATCACGAATTGATGGCACATGACAGCGGAGATTAGATATTATTTATCCGATCGTTGCACCGATTACATTTGTATCTCTTTATTCGAGATCGCACTTCTGTGCCTACGACTTTTGAGGGAATTGTATTACGCAATTGACAGCCGGAAATGCAGTTTTCCGGGGGATTGTCAGATCCTCGGACGTTTTGAGCATGTAACAAATTGCAACGAATTCTCAGTCGTGTCGTTTCGATGCTTATTTGTGCGTCAATGTCAGTGGCGATTTCTTGGTACGTCCTAGAGAAGTGAAACGCATCGCACGGACATGTCGTCCGCATTCCCCGTGCTTCCCCGGGCATACGGAAATCGTGGCAAGATCGGGTCAGAGCCTCGAAGCTGACGAATGTTTAGCTTTGCGAAATCTTATCGATTGACATTCCGCCGTTGTCAGAGTTTAAAGGCCGCAGAGAAAATAAACTCGTATGGTGTTACGAAAATCGGCACGATCGAAGATAAAAAAACTTGGGTTCCACAGTTCCGTGAAGGAACATCTCCATATCTTTTTACAACATCGAAAATTTACAAACAGTCATCGCCATTATTTATTTCGTTTCCTTCCCTAGTTTTTTTTGGATGTTCGACGTTGTAAAAATAGTTGATTCGCGATGATCGAGGACAATTTTGTCGGATGTAAGAATCAAGGGAAGAACCTTAAAGTTCTTGCGCACGAAGTAAGTGTGCGGTTTGTCTGCTGCAAGTGGAAAACTCGCACTTGAATTAATGCAGGAGACAGGTGATAAAGACGAGGAATTCCTCGGTCGATTTATTCACCTCGACCGAGAATCCAATACGTTACGACGACAGACAATCAGCGTATCGTAAACGGAAAACTTACGACACAAGCAAGCAATAATTACCAGGCATTCGCTGATTAAAATTATCCGTTATCGATCAAGCCGCATTTCTTAACGACTGGACATCATTTAAAGACGTATTACTGGCAAAATTTCAATGACATAATATCGCGGATTAATATAATATTATCATTGACAGACTGCTCGCCTACGCGAGGATCTGATAGCTTCAAACGTACACATGTATAATCCGATATAAATCGTCTAGTCGATTGATTAGTTCCGAGTAGTTTTCCGTGAAATTTTCTGCAAAAAATATTTCTTCGTGTAGGAATTGGAAAGCCTTTTGTTTAATAATGTTTCGATGAAGAGTAATTTCAAATGGATGGCGAGTTTCGGTGTAAGGTCGTCGCTGTAAAATTCGAACGATCTAATGTTGCAGCTCTGTTTGGCTGCAGACACGTACAGGTCCTCCTAATGGCCATGGGTTTCCTTTGCTGTTACGCCGTCAGGGTCACCATGTCAGTGGCCGTGGAGGCGATGACCAACGCTGCCTCCGCCAATCCCGATTTCGAGGTAATTTTTTCAAAACAAACAACCATATGCCCTTGCTCGTGCAGTCCACGTAACACACTTTCCTCAATTACAAAGTACAGAAAAACGAAGTTTATTTCAAAATTCCATTGTTCCGTTTCTCTGGCAGGAATTCTCTTGGGATAATTCCGTGAAGAACATGATCCTCAGTTCGTTCTTCTGGGGTTACATCTGCACGCAGATTCCTGGTAGCATGATAGCTCAGCGTTGGGGGGCCCAAAAGCTTCTCTCCACTTGTCTCTTCATCTGTGGGATTGCCACGATGTTGATACCAGTGGTGGCTCATTACGGTGGTTGGCAAGCGGTTTGCGCCTTGAGAGTCATCGCTGGTCTCTGCCAGGGAAATATTCTGCCGACTCTGCACACGTTGCTCTCTAAGTGGGTGCCCGCTGAAGAAAGGGGAACTCTCTGTAAATATCCCAGCGTCTACACTGATCCCAGGAAAGCCTCGATTCCTCGAATTACCTTGATTGTTCTTCGTTTAACAGCGAGTTTCGTGTACTCCGGCGGTTGGATCGGCAATGTCATTTGTCTGTTGAGTTCCGGTCTCTTGGCGGCTTCCAGTTTGGGCTGGCCCAGTGCTTTTTACGTTTGGGGCGGAGCTACTCTTCTGTGCAGCATCGCGTCACACCTATTCGGCAAAGAATCACCCTCGGAGCATCCGAAAATTCCCCTCGACGAGAGACAGTACATCGAGGTCAGTCTGGGAGTCACTGAGACCAAAGAGGTGAGTTGGTTATTTCGAAAGTAACAGTTAACGGCTCATCTGAGAATATTTTTCTTATCAACCATGCCTTCTGATTTTAGACACTACCGACACCATGGATCGCTATGATGACTTCCCTGCCGGTCTGGGCGCTCTTGATTACGCAATGCGCGCAGGCTTGGGGCTTCTGGATGCTCCTCACCAAAATTCCCTCGTACATGGCCGAAGTCATGGAATTCAAGATACAAGAGGTAATTACATTTACGATGCCTTGAGCGTTCTTTTCGTTTTGCCGCAAGCTCGAAAACATGGCCATAACAGACTCGAGGAAGAAAGAATTCTATTAAGAATGGTTTTGCAATCGTTGACCGACCTTAACAGTCGAAAGAACGTGAGACGAGAAACAAACAGGAGTATTCGCAGAAAGACAGTTTTCCGTACTTCCGAATGATGTTCCTAATTAATTCACCCGTCTGCCTTGCGTACAAATGACCATCGGCTTTACGCACGATTCCGGCGTAATAGTAAACAGTTCGAAATAAGACGGAGTTGGTATGTTTAGTAAAACAGGAACAATCGGTCATTATCGTCGAAGGTAATGTTTCATGGGTGCTACGTTGCTCGAATGCAATCAAGTATTAATGAAAAACTATCCCGTCCGCTTGAGTCGGATGATCCGTAACAGCGGTCAAGGCCACAGGTAAAACATCGCCTGAATTTTAATCGCTGAACCTACACGAAATGCATTGGGAAAAAGAATTAATCGGTGTCATGTTCATCGTCTAAAAGAAATGTTTATGTTTTTTTCTGTACGTAGAATGGTCTAGTTTCTGCGCTGCCCTATTTCACCGCGTGGATCCTGAGTTTCCCATTCAGCTACGTTTCCGACCTGCTGATCAGACGAAGAATTGTGACAACGGCGATGTCAAGGAAGGTCTGTAACAGCATCGGTCAGTGGATACCGGCGATCGCCCTCATAGGACTGGGTTACGTACGTAACGATCACCCGGAAGTGGCCGTTGCCATCCTCGTCATCGCCGTCGGCATGAACATCGCCGTGTACTGCGGCCACAACGTTAATCACATAGACCTAAGTCCAAATTTCGCTGGACATCTCATGGGTGTTACGAATACCGCTGCGAATTTCTGCAGCATCCTAACACCGCTGGTCGCCAGCGTAATCGTCCAAGACCCGGTTTGTAATCATATCTATCTATCTTAGCAAGCTAAACGAACCGCTTAATTTATCAATGATTACTTTTTTTGATCTGTAGAAAGACGTAACACAGTGGAGATCTGTGTTCTTCCTTTCGGCAATTGTTTATACACTCGGAAATTTAGCGTTCATCCTCTTCGGCTCCTTCAGGGTTCAACAGTGGAACGACCCGGTGATGGATAACTCCAATGATGTTTATAAACTGCCGGTCATAGCTATGGAGTCGACAGAAACACAAGAAAAGAAGAGGGAAGAAAAAATTCCATGACCATCGGCGACGATGAACAACAGGACTCGATGAAAATATTTTCATTCCGAAGATGATGAATGAAAGATGCGTGAATGTGATTTGTACGATTCTGCAAGGGTAAACATGCACGGTACATTATAAAATATCCTATAAGGTAAGGAATGACGTCGTGTACACGTATATTTGTGTTAACGTATTTAATATTTATTAGTCAAATGAATAAGAAATTTCACTTCCGCATAATTTTTATTATAAATTTATAATACTGGAAAAGAAGTAAATCAGTCTTCCTTATGGTGGTCCTGTCTTAGAGACTTCCTGATTGCTAGTAATATAAAAACAGCACCCAAAATTGTTACTGCTAACGTGACATATGTAACTATGCCCAGTAACAATGAATTTCCAATGGGTAAGGTCCAAACATAGTCAGTATTCTCCTCCTTATAAAAGATAAAATTCAGAGTTTACTTTATGATATGTACATACGATAAACCTTAGTCTGTAGATAATAGATTACCATGGAGTATGGAATCCCCCTCCATTTATTTGCTGCATCAATACATGGAGAACATAAGTCTATCTTTGATACTCTGTATTCTTTAATTCTTTCTTTACAGCCTAAGAATAACTTTGGTTTTTCTAAAGTAATATTGTGATAGCCACCATCCTTCACAGCATACTGGTATCTTTGATGAATTGGCAGTTTCAATGTAATACTTTCATGTTTTAAAGCAGAACATATTGTTACATTTTGTGGTTTTGCTTTTTCCATGAAGAGCTCAACATCTGTTTCACCAACTGAGCATGCTACAGTCTGAAATATTTGTATTAAACAAGTTGTTATTCTACATGGTTTACATGGTTCATAAGTGAATCTGTAATTGTTATGGTATGGATACACTAGTAAAAACTAATTATAAACAGCATTAAAAATAAATAAACACGCACTGATCCCAGTCGTCGTAGCTCTGCTAATTCGTCGACATTTACGTACAGTCCGGTTGGCATTTCTAAATATATCGCTACATAACAATTTTTGGTAGCGAAGTTTAGAAAATCAACTTGGTATACGAGAGTTCTGTAAATAAAAAAATACAATGTATCAGTGATTACACACCGTATACATGACAGTATTCTAACCTATGAAAACCTTTTCCATGGACGTCCAATCTGACATGAGCGTCTAAACTTGCCGAACTTGATATAAATAACAATAAATATGACATGCAAATAATAAAATATGAATGCAATCGCATAACACAATTTACTATCATTGTAATCTGTCTGAGAAGTTTGACAGTGTCATCATTCGATAACCCTATTTCTATCATATATGAGGTTAGGTTGATTTAAAAGAATTCTTGACAGATGGCGCTAGTTGTCCTGCTTTTTTCGGCGGCATTTTTTAATTATAATTTTGCAAAGACGTACTTGAATTCAATAACGGCGTACACTATAAATACGTAAATATGATATACAATTATTAAAAAGCAATGTCCAGTAATTATATTTCATTGTATTATGAAAATGCGGGGCGAACATTAAAATGTACAGTTGCTCCCTTTCATGTAAACAAGATACATAGGAGGAAAAGGGTGACCGGAAGTAATTGCTTTTGTTACCGCGTATTCTGCAAGGCCGCAGGAAGGTTTATTATGGGCCAAGGTTCCTTCCAGCGAGTGCTTTTACAGATACGGAGGTATGCGACGAGGAGGTCGTGATTCATTCTCAGGGCGCTGAGGAAGCGAAGAAATGGAACCGCGGGAGTACAAGGGAAGCGTTGAGGACGACAGAAAATAACAAGAAGAGGAACGAAGGACGGAAAATAAAGTTTTCGCCGGTGAGTCGACGTTTGGGCGGTCACTGACGTCATTGGCATAACTCGGGAAAGCGAGCTGCCGACATGTTTTACGGCGTACGGTTATATGTACATAAATGTGGCGAGAGCGGTGCAATAACGAAAGCGAAGCCGAGAAGACGGGACGGGAAGAGAACGATGGAAGAAGGAGGACGAGCTGTTGGTACCAGAAAAATAGTCAAAGCGAGACGGAAGAGAACGGGGAAAAGAGAGAAGAGCCAGAGAGAAGCCGGAGGCGTAGCTGCTATATTGTCGCTAGGACACGAAAATAGCAGCTGTCAGCCCAGAAGCTACGAAAAGGAGGTAGCCGAGCGAGAGTTTAGTAAGGTGGCCTGTACCGAGCTAGAAGGTGGGAGAAGGAAAACCAGAGTCTCAGACGAACAAGGGTGGTGCTGCCGTTGGGACCTGGAATGAAGTCCCAACAGCGGACAAACAGGGAGAGTTAGAGAGCAAGACGGAGCGAAAGATATTACGTAATTCTCTTCGTGTCTCAGAGTACCTCAGCTTCTTCGCTACCATCCATATGAAGGAATGCCTTTCTTTCTCCATATCTCAGGGAAATAATCAGATGTTTATCCTGTTTTTTATTAGCCACAAGCCTTCACAAGTTCATTGTGATAGGGTAATCTTTACTATTCCATAAAAGGCGGCACAGTTTGACGACGACGCAAATTGAACAACCATCTATGAATAAGGAGTTTTCCGATTCTCGGCTCGACATAGCCCGTTCGGTTTGTAGCCGAAGACACGAAGCGGATGTATTTATATTTGTGTTAACTGATCTGATCTATTAAAAACTCTGCCACGCCCAAAACATGTGGTAATGGGGTATCTCGCACGTTTCAAGTCCAATATACATGCGAGTAAGTCTAACTCCAAAATCGACAGGTCTGTCACTACTTTCTTGTCTTCGCTGTTAAGAAATTACGGCAATACATTTAAATGAGTATCGCCTAAGAATGACGAGACAGATGATACTTTTTGCAATGGAATAAGTTGGCCATGTTTTTGCATAGGACGAATTCTGTGCAAAGCAGAAAGCAGTTTGCAAGTGAACTTGCACTTGAGATACGTTCGCCGCGGTCATCGCCATCGCTCTTTCGATTTCCGTCGTCAGGCTACGTGAATTTTTAGCCGGGACCTTCGAATTTCGAGTCGCGACAGTCGCTGGCGAAATGGGCGGGCTTGTGCGATTGTCATCGTTCGTCAAGTTATACAACGATCAGCACTTCCGAGAATCCTTGTCCAACGAAATATTTAGTCCTGAAAAGGTCCATCGGTATACAACGTTCCCCGAATTACGTAAACTCTCTGGAGAAGGAGAAGTTTGAAGCTATTGGGCCAAAGTATTTAACCCCAGTGTCCTAAAAATGGTGTCTGTAGTGTGCTTATTAGTCGAACAAGAATTCAGCTGGATCCTCCGCCCAGAGTGTTGCCAGAACCGTTTAGTTTGGCTCGAATCAGGAACTGTTAAGAATAAGCGAAATGGACCTTGGGTTTCACGATGAGGAACAATGACAAACCTATAAATTTCAGAATTCAGAATAAAATATCATTTACTTAAGCTGGGGTTTCTCGAGGGCGCAATATTAGGGCAAATTCAAGACTGACTGGCTATATACGTCGTCACGATGAATTCTACCTCAGCGTAAAACGTTCATTGAACGCGGCTGCTGGTTTCCGAGCTTATTACGGTCGTGGCCAAGTTCTTTGTTCCTTGGCTTCCTCCTTTTCGCGATATCGCTTTTCATTCAGCGCCAACGTGCTTCGCCCCGGTCAGTCTTTTGGCTCGTTCAAGAACGTTGATTATTCCCGTCATCACGGCTAGCGAAATGACGAATGCCATTTAAAAACATGAACGCGCGACATTTATTTCAATTTCCTCTAGGACCACGTTTCTCGCTAACAAGGTTTCCATATTTTTCTGAGCCACTGTTGAGGAATGTTCTCCGAAATTTGACCGATTCTCATCGCGTACCTTCGCTCGGGACTTGCCAAAATTATGTAGTCGACACGTCTTGGCTCGCTCAAAGAATGCCACTTTGCTGTCGCGACTGCGATCCACGCGTCTAAATCGAGAATTTTCTCTAACGTGGTTCATAGCAGAAACTATTGTCGAACCTGCCTATTTTGTCCATACACCTCAGTCTTCTCGATACAAGTGTAAAAAAAATGTCATTGATGCACAAGCTTTCTTCTCCCTTTTCCCTAAGATTTATTAACATCCGGACGGATTTGGTTGATTAACCTTTCGAAAAATACTGAGTACTCTTAAATCCCACAATTCTCGGTACAAATTACAGGCCTGTGTGTACACGGGCGGACCTTTATCCGAGAACACTCGAACGAGCACGACAGCAATAACGTATCCGCAAGTGGGTCGGGAACCGGCGCCCGAAACGTAATGCAACACCGTCCAACTTGCCTTTTGTCTCCTCGCCAAATTGTTTCCCGTTGTATCGGTTATAGAAATTCTTTCTACCAATCAATAAAAGCAACGCTCCATGGAAGTCACACGTACCATCTATTCCTCGCAAATTTTCTTCTAAGCTAGTAATACTCAAGATTACGCTATCCAACATATCGCAGTTGTCCTTAAGAACGATTTATACGTACGTAGTGATAATATTTTCTGAGCGATTCTTGTCACATTTTTTTGAGTCCTAACAATTTAGGCCTTGCTGAGGGTCAGTGGGAGAGCAATGGAGACTACTCTGACGTTCAACAGAGTTGAGTCTGGCTTGAGAATCGGAAGAAGTTAAGACACTACCCCCGATCGCTTGGCTGTCATTTTTCTTGTAATTTCTACGTATCGGGGTAATGAAAGGCTCGTCGATTGGGGTACGGGGGCGAACGCTTTATTACGTTATCGTGCGTAATCGTGCGAGGGAGCCAAATCCGAGCCGATAGAGATGACTCAAGCCTCAAGGCTCCGTTCACTCCGCTTCGTTTCGTTCCGTCGACGTTGGCCCGGTTTATCTCCAACCGGTCCCGAAATAATCTTAGATTCGGTCTCTCCTACTCTTACTCCGGTCTCCATCGTCTACGGCCTCGCTGCTCTTTCTCGTTTACGCACGATCGTCATCTACGTTCGCAGGACTGATTTGCCTGGCGATTAAGTGCACCGCGAGAACGAGTGAAAAATCATCGATTAATTGTCTCGTCAGTCCTTGGAAAAATCCTGACATTCCCCGGTTTCCTTCGTTTTAACGTCTGACTCTGTAATATGGTGCACGACAGTAGAAATGGCCCGCAATGGACAGACAAGAGAGAGAAATTCTTGGCCAGTCAGTAAATCATTACACGGTAGATGGGTCGCGTCAATCTTAAGGTTCCGAGGACGATCGTATCTACTAAATGAAAATCCCTCAAGTGATTGGTGACAGAATAATTTATTTCACGTCCCCCGTTATCGCGTATAGAAATTTACGTGACCGATGCGGCAAACGTCAAACTGATTTAACTGCGAAATAAATCAGTGGGTTTATTTAAGTCGTTGAAAAGGACTATGTTGGTTCGCAGTAACGGCATTTTGTTTACCCGGGGACTTATTTACCCCGGCGGAGTTTTCGATACAACGTATGGCAACGTCGGTGGTGCGCATTAGCTGCGAAACAATAATCTTTAATGGCTGGCGAGCGTGTAAAAATAGCTCTCGAATTGTTAAGCATTGCACCGGAGCTGCAGCAGAGAAACAAGTTACCTTCGTGAGTACGAGCGCGTACCTAAGTCAAGTGGTTTCCTTCCTGCCTCGGCAGCCAAGTGCATTTGTTAATTAATGTTAATAACCTGGACAGCGTTTGGCGATATGGGTACATCGTGTAGGTGATTCATGAGCGGAGAATCGTGCGATAAATGTGCCTAGCACGTTGCCCCGCGATGTAACTGGCCGTCTCTGTCGACGGAACTGTCGGAACAGGCGACAACCGGAAAAGCCGGAAGCTATACATCACTTCCGCGTCAACCGCAGCAGGTTCTCCCTGTGCACGCGCCACGATGGAAAGTGAATCGGCGAATTTAAACCGACCACTCGTGAAATTCACTCTGATCGTCATCACCTAAAAGCTCAGATACTTTCGTTCCAGCTGTCAGCCTAGATTCGGTGAAAGATAATTTTCCACAAAATTAATTCTATCCCTACATGATCTTCCCTGTAGAAATGATGAAAAATGGAATAATTCTTGCGTAAAATAATGTTTCATTCTAGACGGTATTTAATAAATTTCAATTATTTTTGGAAAATTTTATAATTGGACAGTTTTGACCTTATATTCTTGGGATCTTCGGTGTCCATTGACGTTGGTGATATAATTATTGTCGCCTCTAGACGTCAAGGAAAGCATATATTTTGTTCGTCAGGGACGACTGGAAATAATCGGGAGCACAATATTCGCAGGCTCGCCATCTTATCCTTGGTGAATGCACTTTAACCTTGAGGACCTTGCAGTGGTACCAAGTGATTCATGGCCTTAACCTTCGGAAAGCTGTCTTCACACGAGACTGGCGATAATTAGTAGGGCTTAACGGGACCTCAGCAACGAGAATAAATTCTCGTCATTCTAGCAACATTTTTTTATTAATCCAGGGGAAGTAGGTTGCTCGGGGAATCTTTGTCTTGGGTGATCCCCGGCAATAAACATCGGTATGGCACCCTCCCGCGTCAGAATCTTAATTTACCGGTATGTTGCGCAACCGATCTATTTCCGCGCATTCCCAATCTCGCGTCTATGTCCGTTGCGCGTCTAATCTCGTCGAACGATACCAAAGCGCACCGTCGTTGTCACACCATTCTCCCACTATTTCCCCCTAATATATTCCTTAAAGACCCTACAACGCTCGGCATCTACGGTAATTGCGTGCGAGAGATACGATTGCCCCGTTGAACGGAAGCAACACTCGTACATTCGTCTTGTGTCAATATCGATGATGCGTAACATAACTGGCTGTGATTTGCGCTCGTGCGTCAGGGGGTTAAGAGTATATGATATTCGTGGAACGATCGAAATTGTTTGCCGCTTATGATTATGATACGTTAAGCCTGGCAAAGGTAGATGAATCGAGTCAACTCGATGAGGTGGCAAATTTCTGTCGAGTTAGCCATCGATGGCTTATTGATTCGTCCTAGAATGTTCGTCCCACGGGCAGTAAGGAGAGTGCTTGAAGGGACGGAGATTTTCGGGCCAGGGGTATAAATAGCCAAGCAAAGGAAAGTATTCGTGACTGTAGAGTTCGTTTCTTCGGGCATCCGGTGCGGCAACTGCCGTGGCGTAAGCCTTAACCGAATGCATTTCAGCAGCTCTGTTGCAAAAGAGATCGTTCAGGGCCGTTCTTATGATGAATCACTGGCATTGCATTAAAGGGGAATCACCTCGTCTTATTTAATAATCGTATCTTTCCTCAAATCTCCAACACTCGGGACGATGTATCTTTCGTCCAACGGCTGTCATCTTGGCTTATGCATCCGCAATGGTCAACGAAGGATAGTGCGTTTTATTTGAGACGGTTTATACTCCTCGATGTTTGTCGAAATTATCATAATTTTAGAAAGTAACGTTGCGAGTCGCGTGAGTCGCCGGACGACGTATGATTCGAGGGATGAAATCACTCGAGCCACGCCACGTGAATGCAGCTTTCTCCGAGGTTGCCTCACATGCAACACGTTCAACATTAAGGAGATCCGGTGGCAACTATTACTTTTGGCACAAATTACCCGCGACCTACGCGAACAGCGAAACACACCAGCGATATCTGGACATTCGAAATACGGATCCACATTTCTGCCTTGTCAGAATGATGGATGCACCGTACAAAAGTTATTCCTGCCGTTTTGCCAGTTCGTAATAATTGGCTTGTCCCTTACTTTTGACTCGCGGGTAATAGGGCTGGGATATGTGGGTTGTGTGTCTCAGGAAAAATGGCATTGGGGCGTATTGGCGCGAATTACCCTCCCTTTTCGTGCGAGCGGAATTACGCCTAACGATCAGCACGAATCATCATCCTCCGCACGACATATTACACCTTCCTGCCATTACCGAGAACTGGAAAAGATCCAATTTCCTTGAGAAACTGCTGCGACCGTGTCGTTGCATCGGCTCGGAAGCTGAGATATCATTGAAATCGGCCCGACTTGCTCGGCCATGTGGAATTTCACGCACGTGCTTATCCCGCAGATTATTTTTTTCTAAAAATCCGTCAATCCTCTGGGTGAAACTGTTTGTTCAGGTGGCACCTTAATGGAACGACGAAAAACTTTGTAGTTGGGGGATAAACTATCCTTTGCGGGTCTTACGATGCTGCTCCATTGAGTAAGGTGCTTATATGAAAACGATGACGAAAGAAAGTTTGTTGAAAATTCCGGCAATAGAGTAAATATTATTGGACCGACGCGATTTTCCACAGAATTGCCAAGGCTGCGCTTATCCGATCGCTTCTTACGTCTGGCCATAGCTTACACCGTCACTACTGTGTACGCCTCTCCCTCCAGCTGGGATATTTGCTCAGACCTTCTTTATCTACTGAATTATGTAGCCGAGCAGGCACGCGGAGTTAGATTCCTTTCAAGATCAGACATCGGCCAAGGGTTTGAATTAGGTCAAGTGGTAACAGAAGAATCTAACGACTGACATCCAACTGCTGATAATCCGTTATACTTGTGATTGTTCATAAAATCATCATCTACATCCTTAACAGAGTCATTCATTCTCTATCGAGACCACGAGTCCACGAAAGTTCGTGAATGAATCCATAAGTTTCTTCGGTCCTTGAAAAACTTGAAAAATCTGTAATCCTTTACTTTTTGTTGTGTGGGATGAAGAGGGTAAGGGGTTGTGCGGCGAAGGAGTCGAGCACGTGCGTCTTCCACGTGGACGTAAGCTACTGGGAAGGCAGGTCCGCGAGAGCAACTGGTCGTGGCTGGTAGCACGTATGCGGCGTGGGCACTGCTTGACTGGGGGATACGTGCGTCCGGGGCAACCCTTGTTGAGAGGACGTCGCGCATCGGGGAACCTGCCCGTAGTAGGGAAAAATTGGCAGAGCTAAGGGTCGAAGGTAGACGAGGAGGCGAGGGTCGCGAAGACCATTGGTAGAGAGGAAGTATCCCGGTGGCTCCGTCTTGCTCCTGCGATTGCCTATTTTCATCTGGCTTATCTCTGCTCCTCTCTCTCACTCTCATTGCTCGGCCGCAAGAGCACGGAGCTTTCGGAGCTTTCCGTGGGCCACCCCTTGTCACACTTTCGGTATCATCTCCACCTAAAAAGGTAGATTGGCCCAGGAAGTAACGTGCCGTTCGATTGGACCACTGGCCCGGCCAATCCCCGGGCTCGTTATATCTTAGGATCACGTTGCACGCGCTTATATTGGGAGCCCCCGCTTGTTTCCCCGACAGAACGGCTCTCTAACGTAAGTGCACCACGTCGGTCGCTCCTTCGCATCGAACGCACACCGACGCGCGAATAAACACCCACGTACTTACGCAACGTTTACAAGTACTCTTTTTCCCGCGGTTCAGGAAACCTATAGAGAGAAAGAGAGAGAAAGAGGGAAAGAGAGGAAGAAAGAAAAGGGGGAAGTACAGAGAGGCAAGAAGAAAAGATCTGCCTCGCACGGCAAAGTATGATTTCCGCGATTTTGTGAAGTAAGGGAAATAATGGAAATGGCTACTTGGTAACCCGGAGAAGTACGGGGATTTACGAGAGTGTCGAGCGCGTAGGGAATTTCCTTGGAGAAAGTCACTGGGACCTAGTGATTTCCTCGCTCGCCCTGGGCCGTACAGCCTGCAAGTGCCTGGTGACTTTCCGGGGGGATTTCCACGGTGTTCCTCGAGATATTTCCCATGGACTCGATATAATTTCGAAGAACCTCGTAAAGAGGAGTGCGGCAAATCGACCAAGAAATTCTGAACGAGAAGGCCGTGACCGGAAAGCTTTTTTTTTTAAAGTGCTCGTCGTTCTTCAACTGTGTGCTGGATTCCGGAGGAACCCTTATTCTATTGCTAAGGGACTGCTTCATATACCTGTGTGTGCCTACGATCCTCTTGGTGAACGGAGTTCGGGTCACAGTGTTAATCCTTATTCCTCTTCTTCTTCTTCGTCTTCAGCGAGCCATTCGCTCAAGACTTCCGGACGGGATCAAGTGAGATTTTCACGCGAATCCGCTACCTGCTGGATAAGGAAATTCCAATCATCCATCGTCAGAAGATGGATACTGGAAATAGATTTGTGCTACGTACCCATCGATGCAATCTTCAGCATTCTAACTCGCCTAATGGAGAATCAAATAAAATTTCTAAAGTCTTCAGAAATAAAATTTCTAAATCATGTATCGAATATTCGGAAGTAACATGAAAATTCTCATTTCATGAACCTGATGATATGTTCTGCTTTCGTTTCTATCTAACAAAAAAACATCGGGATGTTATAAAATGTCATCATCAACTTATAACTTATCTCCCGATGATTATCTTCATTGTATTTTCAAATTGATTGCCGACGGAATTTTTTGTACGCTTGTCACAGAGTTGAAAAAGAATCGTTGTTCTGCTAGGAGGAAGTATAAGATTCCAAGAATCTCAAACTCGCCATCTTGGAATCCTTGAATCGGCATCGTAGCCCCGTTCAGTTCTGAAGGAAGAATACAAAGCATTCTCAGCATTGCTGCGTATCCCTTTTATACAAATATCATTATAACTCTCTTTCTCTTTCTCTCTCTTGAGTACCTGAAGATTTATTCGCGGTGTCTTTTAATTTTAAGAATTAGCAATAATTTTCTCGAATCGATATCCTTCAAGTAGAGATTCATATAGTCGAGTGGTTCAGAGAGGAAAGGGGTTGTAAAGCGTTGTTTCTTGAAATATCATTGTAATGGTGTTTTCTTGATTTTCTTTAGGGCCGCCCAGATCGTGCCGCCAGAAGTAGTCCGTCCGCCGCCGAACTCTGCCAGGAACGAGGAGAAGAGCGAGAGAGACCGGCAAGGAAAAGCTCTCCCCTCCCCGCGACAAGTGGGACGAGAAGACGAAAGGGAGGAAACGACCGACGAAGGAGCCGAGCCAACGGAGGATAAGAGACTTTTGATTGCGATCGACCGAGGCCGACAGTAATCGTTTACCATGCCGAAGCCAAAGCCTCAGGAGGGAGAGGATCCCGATCCAACCCCGTACCTCTTCGTCTCTCTCGAGCAAAAAAGAATCGACCAGACGAAACCATACGATGCGAAAAAGGCATGCTGGGTGCCCGACGAGAAGGAGGGTTACCTTCTCGGTGAGATCAAGGCCACCAAGGGCGACATCGTCAGCGTTGGTTTACCTGGCGGCGAGGTGTGTAACTCCATCCCCCCACCCCCCTCCTCCTGGTACCCCTCGAAAAACCGAGCGTGAAAAGTCGGACAATTTTCAACTACGAATTAAAACCGATTCATTGATCTTCTCGTCGCTCTTTATTTGGGGATAAAATTGCTCGGTGGCTTGGCTTTCAAAAGTACGCGATATTTGTTTGCTTTGGGAATCGAGGGAGGGGGTAGGCGTGAACTTTTAAGATTCGCACATTGTTTACGTTGGTGGGATATCTCGGTTGATCGCCAAGGAAGGCGCGAGGGCGTTTTCCGCTTGGTTTTCCTCTCTTTCTTTCGGCCCGTTTTTCTCTTTTTTTTTACCATTCTCCAAACGGGGTGGGAGTTGGGCCGCGCGCAGCCAGCCAGTAGCGGCTTTCTATATATATAAAAAGAAGAAGGCAGGGACGCCGGGACCTCGCCGTATTGGGCTGCTCCGGCTCTATTTTTGGAGAAGAGAAAATCCTCCGCGGCAGATACGACCTTCTGTCACCGAGCTGCCTAACGTCCCATTGGCTTTTCAATTCACTTCTCCTCTTTTTTCCTCGCGATCGATTTAGATGCCGCGCCTTCGAACATTCCCAAGATGAACGACAAGTCTGTCGAACGTCTCAACAAAAATTCCGGCTTATTTGCTTGCCATTCTTCGTACGTAAACTGCGAAATTTTCACGTAATTAACGATTGTTCGAACAACCATGATCACGAAAAAAAAAGATCTAGCGGAGCACTTTTCACGTCGGTTTTCGAGTGAGAAAAATCACGTAATTCCCCGTATTTCGTTCCTCGGACCAATGTCACCGGACCGGCGAATTTTCGGCGAAACGTCGGGAAAGTCGTGAAAGTCCCGAAATGTGGGTCAGAGACGGAGCCGCGCTTCTGGAGCGCCAAAAAAGGTCGTTGAAAAGGGGGAAAAAAAGCTGGCTAACAATTCGGGCGATAGAAGCTCGGATTCCCATCAGTCACTTAGCGTCTCGTCTCTCTGTCTTTCCGCGGGTGTCTCGGTTCGTTGGTTTTTTAGCGCTTTAAACAGCGGCCCGCAGTTATTTTCGTTTCGGAGGCCCGAATTCCGGGGCGCAGTGCCGTACGTAGCGCCGGTACACCGCGACGGATCCTAAGAAATCGCCATTACATAATGGTTCAGCAAACCCTGCCTCCTCCGTTCACCGGCGACCGACGCCTAAACGCTATTGTTAGCCCCGCCGACGGCGACGGTAATAATAAATTCAAACGCCACTTCTCGAAACGCGGGTCAATGTATTTTTAGAGCGCGACCGCAAATGGGAAAGAGAGAGACAGAGAGAGAGAGAGAGAGAGAGAGAGAGAGACATGATCGTGGAAAGTTACGTTACCGAGATTTGAGGAATCGAAATACGGAAGGAAGATGACATAGTTCATGGGATTTTAGAATCACGATGATCCTTCGCGATTCCCTCTTGATGGACAGGCAAATGAATTTTATCGATGAAGTGATCATAGAATCAATGATTTCTTAACACGATCGTCAATTAAAATCATTTGCTTCTTTATCATCGGAGAATTGTCAAGAATTGGTGACTTTCTAAAATCTGTCCGTCCCACGTCCCCACCTGTACAATCCTTGAAGGTACACAGAAAAAAGACAACGATAATTCTTCCTACCAAGTGAAGAAATTTTCGTCGATCATCTCTGTACCTTTGAATTTCACCGTAACAGCTGCTTCTCAAAGTATTAGTTTGACTTTTCCACGCGCATTTGAGATGACGTCAAGTAGGTTCCTATTGCGAAAAGTGTTTAGTAGGTTGCATTTTCCTTGCTACGGATGCTAATTGGTAGATATGTAGATAAAATTCCTTCGCGCGGATATATCGAGCTTGTAATGCAAGAGTCGTGTTGCAACACATGTATTTTGATTCTTAATCTAGACTATTCGATGGGTTGCTTCTAACTGAACGATAAAATACTTTATCAACATTTACATTAGGTAAATCCTAATAAACGAGTAACGTCATTCTAATCCATACGTACACATAGAAATTAATTCGCCATGTCGAGTAGTAAACTCATCTATTCGTGAGTAAGTTAACAATAAATATTAGAGTAGAAAGTAGTGAGAGATGTTATTGCTGAGAAAGAAGTGAGTGATGGTTTGCTTGGCGATTAAAATCTCGGAAGCGAACCCACCGAAAACGTGTAGAAAGAGAAACAAAAGTTGGAAATGCCCGCGCAGACGAAACAGTTCCGCAAGGACCAGCTGTCCCAAGTGAACCCGCCGAAATTCGAGAAGTCCGAGGATATGGCCGACTTGACCTTCCTCAACGAGGCGTCCGTTTTGCACAACCTGAAGCAGCGTTACTACGCCAAACTCATATACGTAAGTGGAAGTTCCATATCGACGATAATTAACGTTCGTTCTTCTTTTTTCTCTCTCCCCCCTCCGTCGCCCCCGAATCGGCGCGACAGACGAAAGACTTCAAGAAGGACCAGCTACAGCAGGTGAATCCCCCCAAGTACGAGAAATGCGAAGACATGTCGAACCTGACCTACCTCAACGACGCTTCCGTCCTCCACAATCTGAAGCAGCGATACTACCACAAGCTCATCTACGTAAGGCCCTGAAATGCGCGACAGACGCAGAGAGAGAGAGAGAGAGGATTGCGATTGCCCGAAAGGACCTGCCGTGAAAGCCCCTCACACTGTTTTCAGCTTTTCGTTTTCTTTCGCTTCATTTTCAGACCACTTGCGGATACCCGCGGAGATCTTTTTTCCAGCACTGACGCGGGGAACGTCGTTACAAAGCACCGAAACGTGCCCCGACGTTCTACCATTAATTCTGCCCTTCGTTTACCCAGTTTCATTTCAGAAAGTCTTTCACTTCCCCCCTTTTTTTTTGTTCCTTCCGTTTCGCCGCAGTGCTCTGCTTTTGTATGCTGTTTTTTTGTCGCACTGCGGAAAATTCTCTTTTTCAAATTTCACCTTCTCGTCTCACGGGACGAAGGTTTTTTTTTTTACATGGAATATTCTTCGATTTTTTGTACCCTTTTGTTTTGCCAACGTGCCCGCGGATTCGCATGGAATCGGCGACGGATCAGGAACGACAGACTCGTCTGATCCTCGCACTCACGCACAGTTTTTTTCACTACCAAGAGCTCGCGATTTCTTCGTCAACGTGGATTGTCAAGCACGCGTTGCACGGCGAAAGCTCTCGTTTCGAGACACGATGGGCCTTCGTCGATCAACGGAAGATCCGTGTTTACCCCTGCACAACATTTTTCTATTTGTTTCTTTGAATACCTGTTTTTCTGTGTCTCGCCAGATCTGCGCTGTCGGTTGCCAATGAAATACACCCGAAGTTCATCAATGCTTAATCTTTGATAGAAGCATAATTAAGACCAACCGACAGTACAGATCTCGTTTTCTTTGTGCAACACGAATTCCGTCCGTCAGAATTGAATTCTCTTTGCGAATTCTCTCTGTCAGTGGTCTCTTGGATGAGGGACGATTTTTCCGATATTTGACGGACGGGAATGGTGGTGCATTTTCCGCACGTTCGTTACCTGTTAAATTTCTCTGGGCAAGAGAAAGCGCACGTTCAGGATGAAGAGAAGCATTGGTACTCCGCAGACCGGACGACCCATGGACTCTCCGATGTTCTTTATGTTTCTCGACCTGTCGTCCGACGTACATCTAAACTCTTGACCATGGTTTTACAGACGTATTCGGGCTTGTTCTGCGTGGCCATCAATCCTTACAAAAGGTACCCGGTATACACCCAGCGGTGCGCCAAATTGTACCGTGGCAAGAGGCGTAACGAAGTGCCACCCCACATCTTCGCCATTTCTGACGGTGCCTACGTCAACATGCTTACCAGTAAGTACGAAAAAAGAAATCAAATCAATCAATCAGCACAAAAACTGGTCCGTCGGATCGTTTGGAAATTTCTTGAGCTTTTGTTGATGATCCTCGTTGTTCCACAGACAGCGAAAATCAGTCTATGTTGATCACCGGTGAATCTGGTGCCGGAAAGACTGAGAACACGAAGAAGGTAATTGCGTACTTCGCTACCGTCGGTGCCTCGACGAAGAAGGCCGACGATGCGAGCCAGAAGAAAGGTTCCCTTGAAGATCAAGTCGTCCAGACTAACCCCGTACTGGAAGCCTTCGGTAACGCCAAGACCGTCCGTAACGACAACTCCTCCCGTTTCGTAAGTTTTCCTTCACCTCTCCTTCTCCTCTTCTTCTCCTTTGTCAAAGTCTTGAACTAATTGACATTCCTTTCCTGTGTAGGGTAAATTCATCCGTATTCACTTCGGTCCCTCTGGAAAACTGGCCGGTGCCGACATTGAAACCTGTAAGTATTTCTTTTTCCTCCTGAGATTGATCAAAAGTGTTTCGAGATCGATTGGGAACAAAACGCAGTTGGCTCAGTGTTGCTGGTTTCGCGATTGCAAAGGGTTATTTTTATGATCGTTCGTCATGTAGTTGTCACTTTGGCTTTGATTCTTTTTACCTGTCACTGACTCAACCGTCTTTGCCAATTTCAAGACTGGAGTAAACGTTAAATAGTTCGGTAACGGTATGAGTGATAGTTGAGGGAATTGTTGTGACATAAATTTTACTTTTGAACAGATCTGTTGGAGAAGGCCCGTGTCATCTCCCAACAAGCTTTGGAACGATCGTACCACATCTTCTACCAGATGATGTCCGGCTCTGTTCCTGGCCTTAAGGGTAAGCTCATCGTAGTCCCCCAAGCCCTTATTTCGTCACTCATTTTCACCCTTCCCCCACATACTTATAACTTTATTTACATAGATCATAAATATAGGACCCCCTCTCCCCAGTCCGTGTACTCTCTTACAATCGAAGATAATTTTAGTACACTAATCTCGCCGAAGGTCCAAAAGGAAAGAGTTCAAAGACCTTTTAATCGACTTAATTAGCAAAGATTTAACCGCAGTGGTGCTCGGCGAGATTGTGTATGAAGAATTATCGAGAAAAGCCAAAGCACTTACGAGCGTAGAAATGGCCCTTCGAAGGCCCGTGTGAGGAAAATTAGCTTAGCCCCGGTTCACCGAGTCCGAGTGAGGATGGAATCGTGAACGAACCCCGTGATGAGGCGAGCAGTCGAGAATATCGTCGATCGTGGATCATCAACATTTCCGTCTAACCCGTGTATTATCGTTGAAATGTCCTCCTTCCACGCAGAGATGTGCCTTCTGTCGAACAACGTCAACGACTACTACTTCGTCTCGCAAGGGAAAACGACGATCCCGAATGTCGACGACGGGGAGGAATGTCAGCTGACCGACGTAAGGATCCCTGCCGATGGCCAATGTCGCAGGGTTCTCGCCTCTATTCGCCTGTTTCACAGCCCTTTTTTCTCGCCACGCCCCCTTTGTTGTATGCTGTTCACGCGTGATTCCCGCCCTGCCCAGGTCGCACCCCTGTCATTAACCGTAGTTAGGTCGTCGGCAAGTCCTGCCATTGGTCGACGATTACCAACGCCTCTTTGACGAGGATTTACCGAGGAATGGAAACCCCTCTACTGAGAAAATTTTCTAAGAACAGAATTATTTGTGTCGGGTCAATCTTCTCTGGACAATCGTGTGAACGACATTGTAGAGATGTTTACATTCCTTGACCCGTAGGCTTAAACACTTTGTACATAATACTTTGATCCTCCTAGGAAGAGCTAAAGGACCAGACGACGGAGCGGTATTTTTTCTGACCATACCGTACGACATCTCCACTAGGACGATGCAATCCCATAATCACAAAGCGCAGAACCGAGTTTCGTCTATCGATTACTTTAGTCAAACGTACATATCTTGCCTAAAAGTTAACGATCAGTACACGTTAACGTTTATTGGAAACTCGGTTCTGCTGGCCAACGTAACCCCCCGAAGAACGGGTGGTGGATGTTTTCGTAGATAGAAACCCCTTCCCTTCATTCGACGTAATTTCGTAAACGATCGTCGATGAATCGCTTTTAGAGCCCCTGTAGACTTTAGAAAGCAAGGCCCTTTAAAGTGTAAATACTGGCCGGAAGCCCGAAGGAAAGCCACTAGGTAACATGGCCCGTCTTTCGCGGTTCCATTAACACCCGCATGTCTTCTTTGGCACCCGTAGAGATGTTGCTGCTGTCCAACAACATCAACGACTACTACTTTGTGTCGCAAGGCAAGACGACAATTCCCGGCCTCGACGACGGCGAGGAACTTTTGATTACCGATGTAAGTGCATGCTCTCGACCAGCCGAGAAAATTCCAACGCGCCTATTCGTCAAGTCGGATTCACGAGGAACAAATTTTTCAAAGCCCTTTCAAAGCCCCGCGTTTTTACGAGTCAAATTTCACGTTTTTTTTCTTGTTCGGAGCTTGGTTTTTTTGGGGGGGTGAATTTTGAAACCGACTACGAGTAGGAATCGCGAAAGGACAGTGTACGTTTTACGTTCGATCTGGCTGGTCGACGTATTTGTTAACGAGAGAGACTGGCAAACGGCTCTCGGGAGATCCTTAACAGGCTTGTCAGCTTTGAAAATTAACGTCGAAGGAAAGAATTGTCCCGCTTTGAGGAAATTACCGGACACCTTTTCTCCGGCGGTTGAATTTTGACTACTTTTTCGAGAGACCTGTGCTCTGCCTTAAGCGTTTCACGCCGACTGCTGTGTATTAACATCATTCTATTCATGCCGTTAATCTTCATTCTCTGTCTTTTCTCTTTCTCTGTCCTTTTCTTTCAGCTCTTCATAGCGCCGCAACACTCTACATGCTATCACTAAATTGTAGTAATTAACAACACACATTTTTACAGCATCAGAATGTGGACATGAGGGACACGATCTTCCTCTGTTTCTTTACTTCCATCTCGTCTTCACCGTTCTGTCTCTTGTTCTACCACTCATTCTCATTTTCTATCTCTCTCTCTCTCTATCTCTCTCTTTCTTTCTTCTCTGTATTTTTTCAGCATCTACTCTCTGTGAATAATCCGCCAATTTTTCGCTCGTCTGACGTAGAGAACTTCGACGTACCCTTGCACTTGCCAATTTTGTTTCCATTTTATTCACGCGAAGAGAGTGAGTTGGACCGAAGCTCTCTGCGTCACTGACGATAATTGTACACACCACACGTTATGTTGGTTACCTTCGGTCGTCCTTTGGAGTGACGAAATTTCGTAGAAAATGATATTGTAAAATTATTTGAAATTTGTCGGGTAACCAACAGCGTCGAAAGTCGTTGTATCCGGCCACTTTCGACGGAGTGGTTGATGGTAAAAGGTAAATAAGGTCGAACGGAGAACTCGCAATAACACAGAATTGACCATGCTGAGCAACCGCATCGCAGACTACGGGTATATTAACCAGGGTAAGACGAGAATACCGGGAGTCAACGACACTGCGGCATTGTTCGAAACGGACGTAAGTCCATCCTCCAGGGTGTTTTTCAACCTCCGCAATATTCGTACTGTCTCGTCTACTCGTCTTGACGTATTCGTGACGTGAGTGCCAACAATTTCAGTACCATCCGTAAGACGTTCTGTCAGCCTTCTCGTTTCACGCCGATCAAGAACTTTTCCAACTCAATCGAGCCATAAATTCGATGCAATTTTCACAATTTTACGTGTACTCTATATTCATTTTTTTTTATCAAATTTTACAATGAATTTCTATGTGCTTTGAATTTGATTTACCGTCGGCTAATGAGTTGTGCTTAAATGAAGAGATAGATACTTTAACTTTAACAGAGTAGGTGGTACGAAAGTTGGGCCGAGGTTTTGGCACCCCCTCGTCCCCCGCCTGCGAACGCTTCTGCCGCCGCAATCGGGGGGCGGGGAATTTGGGGGAGGAAGAAAGAGCCCGGTCTGAGGGAGAATCGTGTCAGCCGAAAAAGTCATGCAAAAGGTCCGTTGAACGTTTGACGAACGTTCCCCCACTGTACCCGCTCCCCGATGAGCCGAAAACTTAGCCGTTTCTCCTTACTCTTTGTCAGCTGATACTCGCAAAGCCCGCAGGTGCCGTCGAATCGCGTTTCCCGCCTAAACATATAACCGAGTGCGCCAGGAACAATCGCGAACCTGTAGAGATCACGGACGAAGCACGTTGGATGAATTTCAAGATGACTTAAACATCATTTTCTTCTTGCTGATATTTCACAGAAATGTGTTACTTGTCCAACAACATATACGACTATTACAACGTGTCCCAGGGAAAGATCACGATTCCTAACGTCGACGACGGGGAGGAATGCGTGCTGACGGACGTAAGTCCCACGAATTACCCCGTGCCCCAGATCCAAGCCTCATCCGAAGAGAGCGTTTCGTTGGATTATCCGATTTTCTTGATCCCCCTTTACGCGATGGAACCCCTCGTGTAGTACTTTGTCTACCCCGTAGAACTTTGACGATTTGGTTTATCAATTTTCTCCGTACCATGTAAAATAGACGCGAGTGAAGTGCCCGAGATATTTGTGTCCGACACTTCCGGTCTGTGATACCGGATTGATCTTTGACCAAGATCCCCTTCACCCCTTTTCTCCAGTAGTACTGTTCACATTTGTTTCCCCCTGTAGACCCCTTATGTTCCTCGTAGAAAATTTGCCCCCCCCCTTCTGGCATCCAGTAGACTATTGAGCCCGTTGAACCCCTTGGTAGTTGATCGAAGCACTTTGACGGTTGGTAGTTAATGGAACCTTTGGCCCCTGTTGGTAGCTCGGATTTGGTAATTTAACCCAGCCTCCGGCGAGAGAGATAGCCTCGAGATGACGCTGTTACTCGAGAGAATGCGGTCCGAAGGACAATCCTCGAGGCAAGACTGGAAACGACGTTCTGGTCCCCTCGATTTCGTAGGACGTGGTCGACGCTTGAAACGGTGAAAATCGTGGCTCCGCGGAGCCCGATATTCTTCAAAGCACCACAAGCCCACGCTTTTGTTTTTTTCTCTCTCTCTCTCTCTTCACTCCCCGAGGAAGGTGGATCGCTCAACAGATAACCGGGAGATCGATCCTACAATCGACTCCCCCCTTCACGTATATTTTTCTCTCTTTGCGTTTTTCTTAGACTTGACGCTACACTGCACATACGTCATCGTCTTCTCTTTTTTTTTCCTCTACTTTACTCTCTTTCTCTTTACGACTGACCTCATTTTCTTGTCATTTCTCGGCCGAGCCGACGGTGCTCAGGTCCGCAACGGCTATACAATTAACACCAGCACTGTTTCTGCTTTTGGCTATAGCGTCTCTGCAAGCTCATACTCGTTCGAAAGCTTTGCCAACAGCCAATCGTGCTTCTCGACAAACAGAGAGCTTGCGAAGCTTCCATTCTACTAGCGCAAACGTGACGCGTCCGGTCTGATACTCCGAAGTAGCCGACGGACGATCGAGAAATATGAAAAATGTCGCTTCGATGTCGGTTGAAAATTGTTGAAAAATTCGATCGTCCGTTGACGACGTGAAGAAAGGTTTTACTTGGAGTATCGGTCATCTCTGTCGCAATTTGTCTCGTTCTTGTGTGCTTCTACTAATCCCACCGAATGTCAACTTTCGCTAAACTTTGCCAGCCAATCTGTATATGTGCCCTCGTACAGAAATATTATGAAAATTTGATAAACGTGTCAGAAGTGGGCCAGGAAATGAAAAAACCTATTGGATTATTCCTTAGAAATTTGCGATATGGAGCTCTTGGTTTCTTTGTTTTCCCACTTGTGACACTAATTGGGCGAAAGGCACGGTATTTACGAGACTTTCCCAACAACAGCAAGCCTTCGACGTCTTGGGCTTCACCCAGGAGGAGAAGAACGACATCTACAAGATCACCGCCGCTGTAATGCACATGGGTGGCATGAAATTCAAGCAAAGGGGCCGTGAAGAACAGGCTGAGGCCGACGGTACTGAGGTAAATCACGTTTTCCCAATATTTCCAGCGGGAGAAAATGTTATTTTTTAATCCCTAACGTCCATACGATAATGTCTTCGAAAATTAGGAAGGTGAACGTGTGGCCAAACTGTTGGGCTGCGACTGCGCCGATCTCTACAAGAACTTGCTGAAGCCGAGGATTAAGGTCGGTAACGAGTTCGTCACCCAAGGTCGTAACAAGGACCAGGTGGCCTACTCCGTTGGTGCCATGTCGAAGGCCATGTTCGACAGGCTCTTCAAGTGGCTCGTCAAGAAGTGTAACGAGACCCTAGACACCAAACAGAAGAGACAGCACTTCATTGGTGTACTGGATATTGCTGGTTTCGAGATCTTCGACGTAAGTTGATACACTTGATCGCAATCCACACAGGAGATACATTCAATCGTCCACAATTCGGTCGTCGATCATTGTCATATTTTTCTTGAATCGTCCCTTAGATTATTGGTTTGATACGACGATTCTATGTCACGTAGACTTGAATCAGTTCTGTACAGAATCGATCGATCGTCTTGTGGACTTCAAAGACACGTGAAAGAATTGTTAAAAGTCGAATGGCAAATGTTGGAAACTTTTTCAAATCATCGTCCATTCCATCAACTTTTCGACTTTTTGCGATTCCAACTTCACACGCCACACACCCCGACAAAAAAAGATAATGAAACCCCACACTGTCGCAAAATAAGAACAAACGATTACCACATTATCGCAGAAGGGTATAACATTCGCACGAAATTAGCGAAAATTTCGACACTACTCAGATCTCACGACTACAAGCCAATCCCTGAAACCTTCTTAGACGCGTCCTTCAATTAGTTCGCGATAAAGAAACTTTTGCTTTGGTCTCGTAGTACAACGGTTTCGAGCAGCTTTGCATCAACTTCACCAACGAGAAGTTGCAGCAGTTCTTCAATCACCACATGTTCGTCCTCGAGCAGGAGGAATATAAGAAAGAGGGAATCGTTTGGCAGTTCATTGACTTCGGAATGGACTTGGCCGCTTGTATTGAGCTTATCGAGAAGGTAGCCTCGAATTCCGAGGACAACCCTTCCGTCGTGAATGCACCCCCCCCCCCCTCTCTCCAATCACCCTTAGATGTTCTTCTCTAGCACGTACTTTTCCCCAATTTCCGATTCATCCGTCCTATATGGACTCTTCGACCTTTCTGCGTTCGTTCGTCAACAATTTTTTGCAACGTATCTGAAACCTTCGTTCCTGATTTTTCGTATTTTTCGATAGCGTGTGTCCCCTGTTGACCGTCTTGGAGTTTACGACAATTTTTCACGAACGTATCTGTTCTTAGATGGAATGCTGAAACCAAAATCCCATTTTTTCTCTAGGAATATTTTTATTCCATCTTCTGCTTTTCAAACTGTACTCCCCTCCGATCGTCTTCAGTGACGTTTTTTTATCAATTTTTGGTACTCGTTCACCCGATCTTCTGAACCCTCCGATTCCCGGAGAATGTTGAAAAGGCCCCTGTGAAATGAAGTCTTCAGAGTTCTTCCATGATTGCAATTTTGATGAACCCTGTCGTGTCGACCAAAGCATGACGTTCCCTGGTTTCTCGGAAACTTCCCTTGAGTCGATCTCGTAGAAGTAGCATGTTTCTCGTTCCCCAAAGACAAGGCATCTGTTGAGCTTCTACGATGTCTCACGAAGAACGACGATTGAAAATGGCAGGTAATTGAAGAAGGTGAATTCCGAGTGATCATCATGTCGAGCATCAACGAAAGCAAATGAACAGTGGACCTCACCTTGAGTAGTTAGGCAGTAGATTAACGAGTTGAAACGATCCTGACTTTAACCGCTCAGTAACGAACAAAGCGGCTTCAGACGTAGAACTCCCCTTTGTACAGTTTTTCAATGCCACATTGACATTACTGGCAGTAGTCGTTGAAAGTAGACTAATCGATACCTGTTGTACCCAGCACACCGTAGACATTGATTCAGACGATTTTGCTGTTACAAAAGTCAGCTGAGAGAACGAACACTGCTGCTTTGGTATCGCAGATCGCCTGAATATTCGTGTACAGTAACTTGTAGTTGTGATCCCCTTTGAAAAGTCCCCACGAAAAGTCATGAAAAATTGGGAGCCATTTGCCGAGACTGCATGAATTGGGTTCAGTTATGAAATTATGCTATAGCCATAACTTTAAGGACCCAGGAAGGATCCTTACGAGCATTGACATTGTATAGAACCTTACCAACGAAACGAGCATTGTAACTTGATGGCTGGACGACAAAGTTGAAAAATACTCTTGATATTTTTTTCTCGAATTCATATTTATGTATACGAAATTGTCCGTCCAGTCATGAAATTATGATGATCTCGTGACCAGTCTCGCAATGAGCGACATCCCTAACCCTGCGGCAAAGGCTCAGGTCAAAGGATACTATCCCCTTTGGGCTGGAAAGAAAGCTCGAATCGACCCAATGAGAACGAAAGACAGCAACAGCAGACCAAAGCGAACGAAAGATCAGTCTATTCACTGACCACTTCGCACACCTTTCTTGCTCTCGGACAGTTTAACAGCTTCGAGCAGCTTTGTATCAACTTCACCAACGAGAAGCTTCAGCAGTTCTTCAACCACCACATGTTCGTCCTCGAACAAGAGGAGTACACGAAGGAGGGCATTGAGTGGGCCTTCATAGACTTTGGCATGGACCTCCTCGCATGTATCGAACTGATCGAGAAGGTACAAAGACGACGAGAACTCAGCGCGGTCGATCGAAGCCGACCCGATTCGACTTCCAGAGTGACAAAACAAAGCGCATCGCTCCGACAGGGCGACTATCCGTGTAATGGAACGACCCACACGGAAAAACAAATTAACGCTTCGATTTATACCAACATCGTGATCGTCCACTGTTTTCTATCTTTTTTTCTCTTCTTCTACTTCTCATCCTCTATCCGCTCCTGTCTTGTGAATCGCCTATTTTTTCTCGTTGTTCCGACTCTTTCTGCGTTTCGCTCGGGAGCAAGTCTCCACGTTTCTCGCTTGAAAACCCTGATTATCCTTCAGTTCCCTCGGTGTTTCCGTGCTGCCGAATCGCCAAACCGTCAACGTTTCTGTCCTACAGGTTTTTCCATCGCTTGCGGAATATTTTCGAGTAACTTTGCAGATCGGTCGACGATTTTTCGGAGAATCCAGTCGCCGGCTGATTTTCATAAACTTTTTGTCCTTTGGAAATTTCCTTGGAGAGATATTGTTTATAGAATTTTTTCAGTAGCCAAGGACTTAGCATACAGACACATCGCACACGCACACCGTATCCCAGGCCGGTTGAACGTGCGAGTCGACGGCGACGTTGTGAAATTCTTCGGATTATCTGGATAATAAGACGAGGAATTTCTCCGTGAGAATCGAGTCGTCGTCGACGAAGCGTCACGGCGCATCCCGGCACGCACACGCGTACACTGACTCTCAATTATCTTCCCATGTTTCACTATTTTTCTCTCGTTCCTGTCTGTCTCTGTCTCCGTACCGACCTTCGCAACCCGCGACGTGCTGTGCAAAAACAGTACAACGGCTTTGAGCAACTCTGCATCAACTTCACGAACGAGAAGTTGCAGCAGTTCTTTAATCACCACATGTTCGTACTCGAGCAAGAGGAGTACAAGAAGGAGGGCATCGATTGGGAGTTTATAGACTTCGGCATGGACTTGGCCGCTTGTATCGAGCTCATCGAGAAGGTATTTCCGAGCTTAGACAGAACATGAGAGAGTTTAAACTCGAGAGAAAGTCCACGAAGGAGAACCAAGGTGCTGGAAGCTGATGCGGCGGAAAGCGCAGAGAATAGAAATACACCGAGAGGAGAGTTCTCGGCTTGCACGATCGTGCGAACCACTTGAAAGTGGACAGCCAAGAACGGCCATGATTGGCGCGTATGTTCGCCAATTGCCTCGATCCTCGGCGCTTCGTCTGTTGAACTTGCTCTTGTTGCTGTTGCTGATCGCGTTGACGACAACAAGGTACCCGATACACGTACCTGATTTCTCGCCTGACACGCTTCCAACTCTCCCCTCTTCGCGACCCCCGCCCCCCTCTTGCTGGTAATTCCAACTTGGGCTTCGAGGAAACGTCAGTGGCGTTTCCGAAAGGACAGAGTTATCGATTTCCAGATGAACGACCTAGACGAGTGTCTGGATACCATTAGAACTTGGTAGATGACTTCTCACGACGATACACGAGGGGGTTGAATGGACCTTGGCCAGGAAATATTGTCCTCGAGGGTCAAAAGAACTTGTAAATTCATTACTGTTTCTCAATTTGGCCAGGTTTGTTCAAACTCGTCGTGTAAAAGAAACGCAACGACCCCTTGGCCCGAGAAAAAGGGCACATAAAGTGCATCCTGATTACCCGAACCCTAGCTTACGTTCACCCGCAAGGCCCTTAGAACGGACGAAAATTGCGATACGGTAGAAATCCGGTGTAAAAAACGACCGGCAATTGAGCCACGAAAGCAGCATTAATGACAGCTGTTTCTCGCCTATTTTCTGTTCATCGCTTTACCCCCTCTCCGCCTCCGTGGTCGTGCAGTTCAACAGCTTTGAGCAGCTCTGCATCAACTTCACCAACGAGAAGTTGCAACAGTTCTTCAACCACCACATGTTCATCCTCGAGCAAGAGGAGTACAAGCGCGAGGGCATTGAATGGACATTCATTGACTTCGGCATGGATCTCCAGCAGACCATTGACCTGATCGAGAAGGTACTTTCGAAACGGTTTACCAAAGAAAGAATAAGACAGAAAGAAAGACCAGCTCGGCCGGTAGAACCGAATGGGTAGAAGAAGCTCGGCAATGATCCATCACGAGACTCGAAGGACAACGAAAAATGCTCGAGCATGCGAATTATGAGCTCTCTTCACTTTGCATTGTTCTCCCTTGTCTTCTCTCCAGAAGCTCGAACTTCCGACTAACGCCGCAACCACTGTTCTATCTGCTTCTCATTTATTCTCTGCTCATCTTTCAGCCATTCTTCTCATTCTCCGCACTTTAGCGTAGCGGCGCAAAGATGGAAGATCTCACGGCCAACTTGCTATTTTCATTTCTCCCTCTACAGTTGTAACGTTCCTTGTAAAACTGAAGCTCCTAGCAATCGGCCGAAGGTCTCGATCTTCGCGTTGAGATGAACGCACCTGCCCGGAAACTTGGACGAGCCAATCGGCAGATGTTAGGCACCTTCTCTAGCTCTCTTTCTCTCTCTTTTCTCTTTTCTCTGCCTGCCTTCTGTTTGTTGCGTGTGTGGCCCGCGGAGACAGTTCAACGGGTTCGAGCAGCTCTGCATAAACTTCACGAACGAGAAGCTACAGCAGTACTTCAACCACTTCATGTTCGTACTCGAGCAGGAGGAGTACGAGCGAGAGGGTATCACCTGGACGTTTATCGATTTCGGTATGGATTTGCAAGCGACGATCGACCTGATCGAGAAGGTAAAACCGGCCGATCGCGATCCGACTGAAAAGTTGGTAACGATCCGCCGATCAACCCCGCTTTCCCTTGCTTGCACCTATTTTTCTCGTGTGTCGCTTCCTTTGTGCGCTTATCTATGTGTCTATGTGTTTTTTTTTTATTCACGCTCGTTTAATCAGAATTGATCGGCCGAGGAGTATCTCGCTTGCGATCGATCGGATTAAAGGAAAAATGAACGGAGAAAAAACGTATATGAGTTTTCAAGGACAAGAAAACAAATTTTTCTGCCATCTTAAAAAAGATTTCTCCGTTTATTGAGTTTCCCGTAAAGGTATATTTTACAGGATAAGATACTAAGAGTAGCGTTGTATAACTCTGCGTAATATATTAATACTCTGACATTACTGATATTTAGAAAAAGTACCGTATCGTCACGTAATTGTCGCCGTTGAGTTACTTGTAACAATGTAATATACGATTTAGGGATAATCGAGTTAACGAAGTAATTTGACGTAGTTTGAGATTCACCGTAGAACGCGAAGTAGCGCAAATAAACCACTTGCCTTAAAATTCTGATGATAATATTAAATGCACAGAGTTTTCTAGTAAATCTCACACGCGCGATATTTCCGTTAAATGTTCTGTTGTTGGGAAACTTGTATTTTTTGTTGGAAAATTTTCGAGTAAATTCCTCGCGGTAAACGCTACTCTTGTATTGCTGTTGAAAAAATTCCTTTTTCTCTCTCTTGCTAACGACTTGTCTTTAATTCCCCCGCAATAGCCCATGGGTATCCTCTCGATCCTTGAGGAAGAGTCTATGTTCCCGAAAGCCACGGACAAGACCTTCGAGGAGAAGCTGAACAACAACCACTTGGGCAAGAGTCCGAACTTCCTGAAGCCGAAACCGCCGAAGCCAGGCCAACAACCGGCTCACTTCGCCATTGGTCACTACGCCGGCAACGTAAGTTCCCCTCATCCCATTCCATCGCACATCCTTGGAATTATCTTGAGGATATATTTAAAGTACCATTCCTGGCTATTCAGGTGCCCTACAACATCACTGGCTGGCTGGAGAAGAACAAGGACCCGCTGAACGACACTGTTGTCGACCAATTCAAGAAATCCTCCAACAAACTGTTGGTCGAGATCTTCGCCGATCATCCTGGCCAGTCCGGTGACACCGGTGGTGGTGGTGGTGGCAAGGGAGGACGTGGTAAGAAGGGAGGTGGTTTCTCCACTGTATCCTCGTCGTACAGGGAACAGTTGAACAACCTCATGACCACCCTGAGGGCCACTCAGCCTCACTTCGTCCGTTGTATCATCCCCAACGAGATGAAACAACCCGGAGTCATTGACTCTCACCTTGTCATGCACCAGCTCACCTGTAACGGTGTACTTGAAGGCATCCGTATTTGTCGTAAGGGATTCCCCAACAGGATGGTTTACCCTGACTTCAAACTGCGGTAAGTTTTGCCTCATCCAACACGTGGGGCTTGTTTACCGTCCAAATACTCGAAGAGCACGCCCCTTTACTCAGATACGAACTTCACCTTTGGAAGAAAATTTTTGCCATACTTGTAGCTCTTCCGGTATTTCTTTCGGAATGTAAAATCATTAAGATAAGACACGCGTAATGACTTGGTAAAGAAGTATTAGGCTTAGCTGAATCCCATGAGGGGTAGGGAAAGGAAGGGTGATGAGGGGATTATCGTATTAAAAAATTTGTTGAATGGCAGAATGGTAACGAGATACTTTTGTGTTGGGCCGTGTAGTTATATGATCTTAGCGCCAGCTATAATGGCCGCCGAAAAGGAAGCTAAAAACGCAGCTGCTAAATGTTTGGAGGAGTGCGGTCTCGACCCAGACATGTACAGGATCGGTCACACTAAGGCTAGTTCAATTATGCCCCCCCCCCCCTCCCCTTTGATAAATAGTCTTGCGGTTTCTACTCGAATGCCCCCCACCCCGCCTCCCCAATTGTGTATAGTTTAGAAATCCTTTGAAATGTTGTCCATTGGGGAGGTTTATTGCGTATCACCGAGAATGTTAAGTATGATAAGAATATTTCAACGGCTCAAAAGACTTAGAAAAATTGTTAAAAGAGTATGGAATGTTTCTGGTGAATCAATTAGGGGGTGACCTATAGACACTGTTTTTTGAGTCCACGAGGAATATTCATCCATTGTTCATGATTATGAATCCTACGAGTTGAGCACGAAACCTTTATGAGTGAAATTATTTCCCGGAGAATGGAACGGCCCGTTTTTTGCCCCTGGTTTAGCGTGGCCCCTTCTTCAAATCATTGTCCTCCGTGACCCTCTAGAAGTCATAAATTATATAGTCCTAATGATCCACGATATTGAGGAGAAGTGAAATAATTGATGAACAAATAGTGATTTGCCCTTGATAAGGTGGATGATTAAGTAGAGAATTATTTTGATAGACATTTAGAAGATTATTTAGATAGCTCGACCGATTGCCCTCTAGTTAGATCGTCCGATATACCCGTAGAATATCATTTCACGACCCAGACCGATCGATTTACGTTAGCTAGGTCAACACCAGCCCCCCACCCCGTCACTAGTCTTAGAATTACTCCGGCCTTCGATTCTATTTGACCCTTGAACGTAGACCCTCGAGTCAACCCGTCCAGCGTTACTGTTATTCCCGAGGGTTGACTCGTAGTCGCCAGGCCCCGTGTGACCCCGAAGGTTCCATAGGGACAACACAAAGATGGCGAACAGGAGAAAAACATGGCCAAGAAGAAGAATCGAGACGCGACTATTTTTCCATTCACTTTGCCTGTGCCTTTGTACTAATTAGTCGACCACCTGTTTGCCCCTGACCCCGCGACCTTTAGGTACAAGATCCTGGCGCCGCAGGCTGTCGAGAAACTTGGCGGAGACCCGAAGAAGTCCGCCGAGGCGATCCTGGAGGCGAGCGGCCTCGATCCGGATCAATATCGTCTTGGACACACCAAGGCACGTTCTCGGCACGAGGTCGACCCGTCTCCATCTGCCGCGGAGACGGGTTCCTCGTCGACGAGCTACGCTCCTCGAGGCTTATCACGCTCACCGCCATTCGAAAACTTACACGATCCAAGGTCAAATGGACTGACGTTGTCGATCGTCTACACCTTTTGTTAAATGAGAGAAAATTAGGAAGCATTTGAATCTTGATAACCAGTCCGTTGACCTTTGATCGTTGTTGTTGCATTTTTAAGAAGTATCAATTAACACCTGGACGCCCCTCATGACAGGGCCTTGTACATAATTATGATTTCCCTCGTAGGAATTCCCGAAGGGAGATACACTCGTTGATACCTGAAACACTTGAGCGTTATTTTATAGTTTCATTGACTTTGCGTTTTCATTGGATGATCAACGAGAGGTCTGCCTTCAAGTATTACTAACGAAATCGAAATACTTACGATTTCGAGGCCCCTATCCTGACTGGAATACAAAGACCAGGCTATTCCCCTTACATTCTCGATTACGAAACAACGAGAAGCCGTGAATTTCCCTTCTAACCACGTGTGGTCATCTTCTTTGTTACGCTCCTGAACCGTCACGGCAACGCAGATACAAAATTCTGTGCGCCAATGCCATCAAAGAGCCTTGCGATCCGCAAAAGGCGACCCAACTCATCTTGGACGCCATCAATCTGGACTCAGACCAATATCGAATGGGTAACACCAAGGTACAAGACACCTCTGGTCCGACCTTACCCTCCCAGCACGTCGAGGGTTTAGTAATAACCTTAACGTTAAGGATAACCCAGTCTCTAATACGATCATGCACAGCCAAAGCCTTACACCAGGCCAATCTACTAATTGTCACGCTCATCGACGTAATTAGGAATCGCTCTGACCTGCCGTTCTACAATGCTTTCGATATCGTGTCATCCTAATAATTATCTTTCTTCGTATTTCAACAGAAGGTGATATAATCTCATTTTCTTAATGCTGCATGACCGCCCGCATTTTTTTGTCATTTAATTCCTGTAACATGGATTACCTCACCGCGGAAATTTTCATGAAAAATCGAGAGTAACTTGAGAATCGAATATTTCGCGCTGAGGTAATCGGAGTGATGTTGCCAGACGGAGACTCTCTGAAATTATATTTGGTATCTTTCTGTGAACGTTGTAAGAAATTTTTGAGGGTCGAAGTTTTGCTTCGATGATTGAACGTACTGAACCTTCGTGTAGACGAATTCTTCTAACTAGAACCTTTTCTCCCTTTTCTCTCTTGGGGAAATTTCGATACGTTAGGTCTTCTTCCGCGCCGGAGTGTTGGGTCAGATGGAAGAGTTGCGTGACGAACGTCTCAGCAAGATCGTGTCCTGGATGCAAGCCTTCATCCGAGGTTACCTCTCGCGTAAGGATTACAAGAAACTGCAGGAGCAACGTCTTGCCCTCGTGGTCGTCCAGAGGAACTTGAGGAAGTACTTGCAGCTTCGTACTTGGCCATGGTGGAAACTCTGGCAGAAGGTCAAGCCTCTCCTCAACGTCACCCGTATCGAGGACGAACTTGCCGTAAGTAAACCGTTGCCCAGGAACTCAGAGCACGCACTCTCCAACGTGCCGAAGGTCCATAAAGAAAGGAAACCTAAAGAAACTGAAGAAACCATCAGTTGCTCGATCTTCGATTGGCCGAAATATTGATAGACGTGTGACGTGACGTGGTACCATTTCGTCTCGGTGGGAGATTTCTTCTTGGTGGATTTTAAAGCTGCTACTCTGTCGAGTGGCGAATTCCCCGGAGGTCTTGGGGTAAACAATCGTTCCAAGAATGCACGGCCCAGAGCCCCTTGGCAAAATATACATGGCTGGAAGCTTCGATTTCCCGCTGATTTACGAAACGGCCAGGCTCGCTCGAGAAATTTGTTTCTCCGCCCGACGCTCCGGTTAGCAAAGAGCCGTCGGTTTCAGGGCCGCGTTTATTTGCACGCCCACCCCCCGGGTTCTCTAGCATTCTCCACCTCCGCGAAAATACGACGAGATCACCCCCGCTCGGGTAGAATCCTAAGTCGAACGAATACGCGAGTAAATTGCCCTCGGATAAAAGTTGGGCCGTAAATATTGATGTCAACGCTTGGCATATAATTAGATGATCGTCGCGACTTTTAACCCGTGACTCACGATCCACCGCCTCTTATAATTTGATTATATCGTTCCTCGAGGATGTCTAAGACACACGGGACTTCTAAAATTAAAAATTTATATCTCACCTATTTATATCGCGCTTAGAGTAGTAAATAAATTGGCTCTTAATTCACGCTTACAATATGAAATCGGTCTTTAAATTAGGAACTTGAGATTTTCGCCACACTTTTGGGAATATTAATTGCGACATGGAGTTTCGTCTAGACTCGTGGTCACTCGATAGCGTTACTAAGAAAGGGTGGAGGACCAATCTGAGTGGATCGAAGGAGCAAGGATAATTTAAGGAAAAGAATTGACCTGTTGGTTGGGCGTACTGGAAGCCAAAACAAGCGCGGATTCTGGTCTCTGGAGGCGATTCGCGGCCCCTCTGGAACGTGGTCGATTCTAATTCGGTCCTCGGGACGATCCGCGAGGCCCCCCCTGTCGGCTTTGACCGCTCGGCAACGCTTGCACGTAGATCGGTTATAAATATTTTTATACCGAGGCGCCACTGGAGTGGGGACGCCTACGAATTCGCCGCGGGCGAAGTCGCAGAGGGACTTCGGGTAGAAAAGTTGACTCTCGGGTAAGCCTGGACCCAGTTGGAGCCGCGACCTCGCGCCAACCCCCATCGAATAATCCGCAACACACGAACCCGGTCCCTCGTCCGCCGTCGAACCGTCGCGAACTCCCTCGTCGAAAGAAACCCACACAGTAGCCAGAGGATTTCAGAGCCCTGTGAACGGGAAATCGAATCCGAAGGAGAGGGATAATCGAAAAAGAATCGTCGAACATTCCATCGAGTCTTGGACTTTACGTCCTGGAGTTTCCATAGCCTTTGGTACTTGGGCAGATACGTTGAAACTGAGCCGCGACTTTTTGTGAATTGATCCTCGTGAGGAGGAAGGAAGGTTGACAGTTAGTGAGCCGCGGAGATCGAGCAGTTGGATCGTAGATCGGGAGAAATGGGCGACACAGCGGTGATGGAGAGTGCGAAGCAAATGATGAATGGCGATGGACTGGACGGTGAATTGCGATTGCAGGCTCTCGAAGAGAAAGCGAAGAAGTTCGAGGAGGCCTTCATAAAGGAGGAGAAGCTCCGCAAGGAACTCGAGGAGATGAACACCAAGCTCCTTACCGAGAAGAACGGTCTCCAACGCCAACTCGAAGGCGAGAAGGGTTCCCTCACCGAATACCAGGAGAAGTCCCTCAAATTGGCCGCCCAGAAGGCCGATCTCGAGTCTCAACTCCAGGTAAGTCCCATTTCACTTTGTTCATCCAATCATTTCAGCGAAAAATATTTTCCTCGAGAACCAAGTTTGCCAGCACCGTCATATTCAATCTAGAATGAAATACCAATAAGAAGATCACATTACTAAATAAGTGCAAAGATTCAATCCTAAATTGTTTCATTTATAAGACAAGTAGAAATATCGGGCAAATAGTCAGACATGGCTATTTTCCTCTCTTACCACTGCCCTGTTTTAATTTTATTCCACAAAATATTTTGTATTGCGCGTTGAAATTGGCTTCGTAGGATGACACGTAGGATACAGAGGTTCACAGCTGATGGATAACGTCAGACATGAAATCGTAAGGAGTCGAGGTATATCGTTCGAGGAAGCAAGTAGTGAAGGTAAACGATTAGTCAGCCGTACCCACTCTCTGGCTAGCTAACGCTATTTTTCTTGCCGTCGAATCATCCGGTTACATCGGGCCGCTTATTCGGTCATTTCTGCGTGCATTCTAAAATTACGTCCTCGCGAGGGGGCGCGGGGAAGCTCGTTATAAGATCCGCGTTCGCGTTCCTCCTGTCTCCTCGATCATCGCCCACGGATCTCGAGATTTCCACCGTCGATTAACGACTCGTTACTGCCAGGGGAAATATCGTGGAATCTCCGCGAGGTCCGTTCCACGGCGTTGAAAAAATCATCAAAAATAGCCCCTTACAGTGCCCATAATTTTCGACGAACTTTTTCCAAGACTTCGTGATTCTCGTTGGTCCATGGAAGTTATTCTCGGTGATAGGTATTTTTTCACGTCTGAAATTCATGTTTCCTGTTCCGTGGTGACAAAAAATAGTAGCGGGATTAGTCATGATTGTTCGTCTTTCGACTCGCCCATCGAAAGAAATATCACGATGCCTGGGGAATTTTCCAGAAAAGTAATACGAGACGAATATTAGTGTCATTAGTCACCGCGGCTTTCGCTTCCCCTTCCCTCGTGTTACTCCAGCCGCAGAAAATAGGTGCAGGAGCGTGTAACGCGAGAGAATTCCAGTGTCGATGATTCCATGTCCGGCCCTCTCCAGATTCCGAGGCGCGGGACTATTTTTATCAAACGCCTTTTAAACGCCCACTCACCTCGCATTTTACCCCTCGTTTTCCCGTCGTCGCCTGGCCCACCTCGTTTGTCTTTCGCGACGATTATTTTAACATCACCTACACTTGGGCGTGGAAGGGCCAAGGCCTTTGTCGATTACCGGAGACTCGAGGGACATTTGCCGAATGAATTAAATTGATCGAATATAGAAAGCATTATTTTTCGTCTTAGATAAACCGAAGCCCATTGAATTTCACGAGCTTTGCTTATACCAATGGACTCTCTTGTAGATCCTATCTTCGGGGAGTGAATTGAACTTTCATCAAGGCACTTCGATAATGCAAAAACACTTTCGTAGCCGTAATTCGTGTGGTCCATTGCTCGTGTTTAAATCACGTGATACACTGTGCACGTCTGCATGCACTTAAGTCGCGTTTCAGTCGAATGCAGCGAGATGCGAAATGCCTTTCGCGGGGAAATCGTTTAGATAGGGATCGTAGGACGATTCTTGGCTATCCTATTAAAAGCCCCGCCGGTAATCCATTTAACCGCGAGTAGATCGCGATCGCGGACGTAGATCCGCGCGGAGATCCACATTTAGGGGGCCGAAGGGGAGGGAGGGGAGGAAGAGCGAAGGAGTACGAGATCTCAGGGACTTTGGTATTTTTCGCGAGGTCGACGGAAAAACAGGATTACGGGTGAAATGCGCGGCACGAGGCGTGAGATTGATGGGCGGATGAAAATAGAGGAAAGCGGAGGACGGAAAAGCGAAGGTTTCGTGGAGTAGGGGCGGAGGTAGGGACAAAGATGGCGATCGAGGGAAACCGGAAATGCCGGCTGGGGCCTCTCCAAATTTAGATGATCGCGTATCCGAGATTCCAGGTTATTAAAAGTGGGCGTGGTAATCGCTGGAAGAGGCCAGAAGGAGGTAACAGGTGTAGGATGTATTTATACGGCGGGCCGTTCGTGCGTCATCGACTATTCGCTTTGGCTGGGAGTATAATTTCTCCTTCATCGTCATCATCGTGCCTGGCCCATCGTCCTACCGCTCTTCATCATCCCCATTCTGTCGGTCCGGTCCCCCCCTCCTCCCTCCCCACCTGTCCTACGACTATATCCAACCGTTTGACTTGTTCGTCATGTCCCCCTTCTGCTTCCAGCTGGCAAGTTGGTCCAACTTCGCGGGAAGACCATTTCCGCAGGCTGTCCTCGTTGTATGATGAATTGCGTGAGGCCCCGGCCGGGCTCCGCCTTGCCAAAAGCCCCCATCCTGCTTCTCAAAGAACTTACCCCCTCCCCCTACTAACTAATTTTAAGCACCAACCTCAAAGCCCCTCTGTCATCGTTCATTCGCGACTGCGGCTAATTAATGCCCGCTGTCCCCTTAGCAATTAGGTTAATTCGTGCGACAAATTCGTCTGACTTTCCCCCTTAATGAGGGGACCATCTTACGATTGGTGATCAAGACTTGGCCAAATTAACGGCCCCATAAATCAGCGGGCCTCGTCATTTCGGCCGGCCGAATTACAAACGATTTTGATGTTCTCGTTTTTTCCCTTTTTTTCTTACGGACCTTACCTATTTCCGTGGAGCGGAAACCATGTGTCACTCGACCGAGCGTGCCAATATTTCTCGTCGAGCCTCAACTAATATTAGGCGCCTAGGCGGCCTCGTAATTGGGGTTGCCAATTAATCAGAAAGCAGAAGACAGTGCAACGCTCAAGTATGCTGACGACATAGGGATTATGCAAGGCCCGAGACAGCTGACCGGATTTCTTTGCTTAATGAATCTCTTCCTCCGTAATAAGTTATGATTATGACTATGGCAAACTGGTTCTCGGCGAAGGGTATTCCAGGTTCCGTGGAGTCGATCGGTTTTGCTTGACGATGAAATTTCTTGGCCCGTAGGACCTGAACGACAGGTTCAAGGAGGAAGAGGACGCGAGGAACAATCTCTTCCAAAACAAGAAGAAATTGGAGCAGGAAGTTGCCGGATTGAAGAAAGACATCGAGGACCTCGAACTGAACCTCCAGAAATCCGAGCAGGACAAGGCCACCAAGGACCACCAGATCCGCAACCTCAACGACGAGATCGCCCACCAGGATGAGCTCATCAACAAGCTCAACAAGGAGAAGAAGAACCAGAGCGAAGTTAACCAGAAGACCGCCGAGGAATTGCAGGCCGCTGAGGACAAGGTCAACCACCTCAACAAGGTCAAGATCAAGCTTGAACAGACCCTCGATGAACTGGAAGACTCTCTGGAACGTGAAAAGAAATCTCGGTAAGCATTCGTGAAGGAAACTATCTTGGGACTTGGATAAGCTACGTGGTAACTCATTTTTCGTGTTCGTGTTCGCAGTGCTGACGTAGAGAAGGCCAAGAGGAAGGTTGAGGGTGACCTCAAACTGACTCAGGAAGCCGTTGCCGACCTCGAAAGGAACAAGAAGGAACTCGAACAGACGATCCAACGCAAGGACAAGGAACTCTCATCTCTGACGGCTAAACTCGAAGACGAACAATCCCTCGTTGGCAAACTCCAGAAACAGATCAAGGAACTCCAGGCCCGTATTGAGGAACTCGAAGAAGAGGTAACTATCCGATTCCATTGAAACTCTTTCTACTGAGGTGAAAGTGAAGAGGACTGGCTGACGATGTTGATTTCGTTTCTAGATCGAAGCTGAACGTGGTGGACGTGCCAAGGCTGAAAAACAACGCAGCGACCTTGCCCGCGAACTCGAGGAACTCGGTGAGCGCCTTGAGGAAGCTGGCGGTGCGACCTCTGCCCAGATCGAACTCAACAAGAAGAGAGAAGCCGAACTCAGCAAGCTCCGCAGGGACCTTGAGGAAGCCAACATCCAACACGAAGCTTCCCTCGCCAGTCTTCGCAAGAAGCACAATGACGCCGTTGCCGAAATGGGAGAACAGATCGACACCCTCAACAAACTTAAGGCTAGGTGAGTCACTCAATAACCAATAGCAAAGCCAGTTTCAATGAAATCATTAGATCGAAAGGATTTCGTTGGGTGATTAGCTTGATAATTCCGTTGACGCGATCGGTGTATTAGATTTCTTTTGTATTACGGAGATCAAGAGATTATAAGTTGGTGTTTCAAATAGAGCCGAGAAGGGCCGTCATGACATCCATGCCGAACTCAACAACAATCGTGCATTGACGGATCAGGTTTCAAGGGAGAAGGTACTGGCAAAAACAAAACTGTCGACCCTCCTGACATTTTCTTCTTATTCTCCCGACTGTGCCACATGTTTACGAACATTTTCCGAATTGCCTCCCATTGTCCTGATTTGGAATAAAGCACGGAATGTTTCTTGTTCGTCACGATATCCCGTTGTACAAGATTGCAGGAAATGATCTTTTTGAATGTTTACCGACGTCTTGGAAGTCCCATTAATACCCGTCTTTCGACTCTGTTTAATCCTAAATTAGGGCCGAGAAGGAGAAGGTTCAGTACTTCAGCGAGCTGAATGACCTCCGTGCCTCAGTCGACCACCTTAGCAACGAGAAGGTAAGGCCCTTATCCTTCCTAAATCAAGGGCAAACTAACGCCACTAACAGCTTATAGCAGCCGATCTTGGAAGCCGATTACACAGACGAAACTGAGGAAAAATGTCCTTGCAATCTCCCAGTGAATTTTAATCACCAGTGAGTCCCTAGTTCTGATGACCCCTGCTTGCGATGCTTGCTTTTCACAATTATTCCTGTGCACGTGGATGTAGGGTGAGATTTGTTCTCGTTCTAATGAATATTTTTGTTGTATCCGAAACGTAGGCCGCACAAGAGAAGATTGTCAAGCAACTGCAACACCAGTTGAACGAGACCCAGGGCAAGTTGGAGGAAGTGAACCGCACTCTGAACGACTTCGACGCCGCGAAGAAGAAGCTGTCGATCGAGAACAGCGATCTCCTGCGTCAACTGGAGGAAGCCGAGTCCCAGGTGAGCCAGCTGTCGAAGATCAAGATCTCCCTGACAACGCAGCTCGAGGACACGAAGAGATTGGCCGACGAGGAAGGTCGCGAGCGCGCCACCCTGCTCGGCAAGTTCCGCAACTTGGAGCACGACCTCGACAACATCCGCGAGCAGTTGGAGGAGGAAGCCGAGGGCAAGGCAGATTTGCAGAGACAGCTCAGCAAGGCCAATGCCGAGGCTCAACTCTGGCGCACCAAGTACGAGTCCGAGGGTGTTGCCCGCGCCGAGGAACTCGAGGAAGCCAAACGCAAGCTGCAGGCACGTCTCGCCGAAGCCGAGGAGACCATCGAATCCCTCAACCAGAAGGTCATCGCCCTGGAGAAGACCAAGCAGAGATTGGCCACCGAGGTGGAGGATCTCCAGATCGAGGTCGACAGAGCCACAGCGATCGCCAACGCCGCCGAGAAGAAACAGAAGGCCTTCGACAAGATCATCGGCGAATGGAAACTCAAGGTCGACGATCTTGCCGCCGAGCTCGACGCCAGCCAGAAGGAATGCCGCAACTACAGCACCGAGCTCTTCAGGCTCAGAGGTTAGTAAAAGGGTCTGATTTTTTTCACGGATGTGTTGGAGTAAGCTTGCGTTGAGCCGATCATGAGTGGAACGATGAACTTTGTTTAGGTGCCTACGAGGAGAGCCAAGAACAGTTGGAAGCTGTGCGTCGCGAGAACAAGAACCTCGCCGACGAGGTAAAGGACCTCTTGGACCAGATTGGAGAAGGTGGCCGCAACATCCACGAGATCGAGAAGGCGAGAAAGCGCCTGGAGGCTGAGAAGGACGAGCTCCAAGCCGCCCTCGAGGAGGCTGAAGCTGCTCTCGAACAGGAGGAGAACAAGGTGCTGCGCAGCCAGCTCGAGCTCAGCCAGGTTAGACAAGAGATCGACCGACGCATCCAGGAGAAGGAAGAGGAATTCGAGAACACCAGAAAGAACCACCAACGTGCACTCGACTCCATGCAAGCTTCCCTCGAAGCCGAAGCCAAGGTAAGAGATCAACAAATCCTGGACGAAGGAATAACCTTCTTAGAAATTTACCTTCTTGGAGTAAACATTTTTTTTTGGGTAAATTTAGGGCAAGGCTGAGGCGCTGCGCATGAAGAAGAAGTTGGAGGCCGACATCAACGAGCTTGAGATCGCCCTGGACCACGCCAACAAGGCCAACGCTGAGGCCCAGAAGAACATCAAGAGATACCAGCAGCAATTGAAGGACGTGCAGACCGCCCTTGAGGAGGAACAACGCGCCCGTGACGAAGCCAGAGAACTCCTTGGCATCTCCGAGCGTCGTGCTAATGCTCTGCAGAACGAACTTGAGGAGAGCCGCACTCTCCTTGAACAGGCCGACCGTGGTCGTCGCCAGGCTGAACAGGAACTGGCCGATTGCCACGAACAGCTCAACGAACTCGGCGCACAGAACGCCTCGCTCTCCGCTGCCAAGAGGAAACTCGAAGCCGAATTGCAGACCCTCCACGTGAGTAATCCACCTTTCGAAGGATTCTTATTTTAGCCCAAACTGAGGGAATCATTTCCTTTCTAACCCTGTATTGGTGACTCTTTTAGTCCGACCTCGACGAACTCCTGAACGAGGCGAAGAACTCCGAGGAGAAGGCGAAGAAGGCGATGGTCGACGCCGCCCGATTGGCCGACGAATTGAGAGCCGAACAGGACCACGCTCAGACCCAGGAGAAACTGCGCAAGGCCCTGGAAACCCAGATCAAGGAGCTCCAGGTCCGTCTCGACGAGGCCGAGGCCAATGCCCTCAAGGGAGGCAAGAAGGCCATCCAGAAGCTCGAACAACGCGTGCGCGAACTGGAGAACGAGCTCGACGGAGAACAGAGGAGACACGCCGATGCGCAAAAGAACCTCCGCAAATCGGAGCGCCGTATCAAGGAACTCAGCTTCCAGGTAATTGCGGAATCACTGTCCAAACTCCGCCTACCTATTCCCCTCCGAGGGCTCAGTCTTATCTTTCGGGTTGTTGGTCGACAGGCGGACGAGGACCGTAAGAACCATGAGCGCATGCAAGACTTGGTAGACAAGCTCCAGCAGAAGATCAAGACGTACAAGAGGCAGATCGAGGAGGCCGAGGAGATCGCCGCCCTGAACCTTGCCAAGTTCCGCAAGGCTCAGCAGGAGCTCGAGGAAGCCGAGGAAAGAGCAGACCTCGCCGAACAGGCCATCACCAAGTTCCGCACCAAGGGACGCGGGGGAAGTGCTGCGCGTGGACTCAGCCCAGCGGTAAGCATTTTCAAATACTTTAAAATCTCATCTATATCTACGTCCATGCGACGTACTTGAAATTCCGTCCAAGTTCAGACTTTAATTCTTCGCCAGTTGTACCGAAGGTATATACCCATTCGGTGAAAAGCATTACGTAAACGTAAATTAGCTCGAGGAGATTCCACGAAAGTTGGTCCAGTCTTTTATCCCGACAATGATAAAATCTTTGTCATTCTATGTCCTTCTGTAGCCGCAACAGAAGGCTCGCAAGGCGCCCTCCGCGATGGAGTAAAAGCACCGCGCCGGTCCATGTAAGTCCGACTGCACACCGTGTCTGTGTGTGTTTGACAATTAGGGGAATCGAGAAATGGCCCAGTCGTGACTAGCACTGTCTCGTAGAACTCAAACGACACTACGTTACTCATAATCCCACGATCTAGCGACCTCTTTAGAAGCGCACTGTCTACTCTTCGTTATTAACTCTGTGTTCACCCTCGGATGTTTATTTGTCTGTTTTTTTTTTATCGGACCACCGACAGAACATAGAGAAAATGTGCATACGTTCTGGTCTGGTCCCCTCGGAAGAGGATAATTCCATTTTCATGTCCGTCACAGTGTTCACCGCATTCTTCTCCGTGCACTCTCATGAGAAAACATTCTGTCCAGTGCTTCCCAGTCTTTAATAACAGTCGTGGCGTTGACGACGACACCAGCAGTTATCACCTCGTCTCACGTTTAATAATCGTAGAAACACTTCATTACTCGTCGTCCGATTGGTTGGTCAATGACGTGAGGCACTAGGACCCTCGACATGTCATTTCACTCCCTCTAGCACCCCTTAAATCTCTTAGGACTCGTAGTTGAGGGTAGAAGGGAAGAGCAGGAGCGGTAAAGAGACACAAAAATCCTACCGCTCGTCCCGTCACATTTGTCGACATTAATTCTTTTCATCTGATCGACCTGTCGCCCGAATTTACGTCAGTCGGACTTGAAACGGCCAGGCCTGTATTAACCATTGTTGTCTCTTGAAACTGTTGAAAGATCCGTCGTCCGACCGAGGTAGATTCGTGGCGTGAATTTTAGCGAGGACCCTGAAGACTAAGCCGAACGATTGCCATTCTAGCCACACCGACCTGCGTTCAACAAACCCCAGTTGGATGGTTCCGCATTCCCGCCACGCTTCGACCTGCAGCCCGATGGTGATCTGTAAATCCAGCCTCGCGCACCGATAGGACATCATCGTCGTAACGCGCGCGACATCAACGAAATCAACCCAGTGTATCGAGCAGAACAGCAACAACAACAACAACAAAATAATAATAACAGAACAAAATACATGATATATCGATCAAAAACACGGCATCGTCATCTCGATAGGAAATTCTGAGAACATCGTCATCTCGTCACGGCGAACGATACACATCCTCATTTCACACACGCTCATACTGTACCAAAAGTGAACCATACACGCACACCAACACACACATACGCGCATTATATTTATGTAATAATGTTGTTAATAATAATGATAATAATACGACGAATGCGTATTTGGAAAGGCCCTCGAGTTTCAGCGGGAACCACGCCCGGGTAGCTCGGATTTCTTTTCGATCAACAACGTTATCCATGTGCCACGATCGTTAGATCGTAAGGGAATGATAAATGCGTCGGTGTAGGGAGGGTCAAGCGGGTACAGGAGGGAGTCAAAGTTCACCGTTCGTGCTGTCGGTCGGGGAGGACAGAGGAAGTGGAGGAATTTGCACGTTTCGAGGGGGAGAATGCGAGTGGGAGAACGAGCGCGTGAGAATGGGTGGGAGAATATGAAGAGAAGGAGAGGAATATGGGCCTGGGGGATGGAGAAAATTGGGAAAGGACGACGATGGGAGAGGCGAGAGCCGACGAAAGGATACACAACGCACGACACACGCGTCTCTACGATAACGACAGGGAATTTACATGAACGTGCATTACCATTGCACGTGCCATCCGAATGCTACCCTATCCTATAAACTTAATTGTAATTTATAAAGAGAGACGAAGTATGTATTTATTAAAGTAAATAAGCAACGAATAAAGATAAGAACTATACAAAAGGGTTTGCCTTTGGTACTATTGATTGACGGTACACGAAGGATTCATTGACTTCAACAAGAACGACATTCGAGTGACCTTCCTGGGCGTGGTTTTCCTTTATCCCTTCGACGAATAGACTGAACTTCGTATCCCAAGAAAGGGGGGAGGACTATCTAGCATTTCTCTTTGGCTCCCTCCGAGTTAGCTGCTTGAACTGACCCTTGATCAGTTCCCACTGCGTTAGCTTCTCGTTCGATATGCCGAATTCCTCGCAAGTCTCCTTAAACGCCGACAAGCAGAGAGGCAGATAACAATGGTCGACGGTTGGCAGGAGATGATGCAGTCCGTGAGAACCGAAATTGGTTAGCACTAGGAAATTATTATCGTCGATGATCTCGCGATCTCGAACAGCGTCCAGTTCCAACAGACCCCAGTCCAAATCATCCCTGAAATTCGTATAACGGTTCAAGATATTTCTTGACCGGGCCACAGATCGTAATCGTACCTGTAGATATCGCCGTCGTGGAAAATATTGGGGTGGTGATGGGCAGCGTTGAAACCAATGTAGCCAAAGAGGAAACTGCTGATCATGAGGATAATCAACCAAGTTTTGAAAGCAGCTGCAGGACATGGGGCGACCAAACACATTGCTAAAGGAAGGAAGAATGGTACTATGTCCCGGAATTCGACCTTGGAGTATTCGAACAGCAAAGAGTAGTACCTGAAAGACCCCGGCAAATATTATTTACTTTATGGAGATACGAAAATTGATGACCTTACCTCTTGATACCCTGTTCGATGAACAAGAAAGTCCACACGACGGGACTAAAGAATTGACTGAAGACGGCTGCTAAGGGATTCTTGTCCTTCCTCGGTAACCAATGAAGGAAAGGCTCAACCGCATATATTTCGTGGTCCCACATAGTGTTGGGGTACATGTGATGGCTCATGACATGTGTAATTCTCCACTCCTTGGAGGACATTACGCTAAGATCGAAATAATACATGCGAAAGTTGTCCCTCATGTGGAAATAATTGTGACCGGTTATTGTTACCCATGTGAGAAAAACGCCTAGAAAAAAGGTACAAAAAAGTTATGAAATTCACTGACGCATTATGAGGGATATTCTTTCTTGTGATTCTTACTAGCAATTAAGGTAGTGAACCATGTCTGCGTAGCCGCTGCGACAAGACAGGACGTCAATGCGGCTAATGCGAGTGAATCGGAAATGAAATTAGATTTCCACGAAGGGAGATGATAATTCACGTCCTTCAGGGCCTCCAGTGCTCGTCTCTGGAATGTCTTGTAGAACCCATCCGGTTTGAAGGTCAAGGGCACCGACCTCTCTTTCGCGGCATCCCTCACGTAGAATTTCGGCAGCAATTTCGCTGCCTTGTCGGACAAATGATGGGACTATCACAGAAAGGGAATATGTATTGCAATTATGATACTTCAGTTTCAAAGAGATTGAGGAAAAGGTTTATTCACCTCGAAAGCCTCGGTGATGTCAGTGTCTTCGGTGAGACGAATCCATTCTTCTCCTCCCGGGTGATTTTTCGCGAACCCTCGGAGATCGTAGAGTTTATTGCCGATTCTCCAGAGACCCTCTGCCCCGTCGGTCTGTCGTCTGCCCTTGAGGAAGCCGAAGGGTGTCTTCATGTGCTCGTCTCGCGCCGGATTATAGGCCATACCCGGTATCGAGCTCATCGTTCCTTCGTCGCGGTGAACGCGCGAGTAACTGTCGAGCGAAAGCAACGTAATAAGATTTACAAGAATCAGAAACTGGTCTTGTCCGGTACGTCCAACCGATCGGCTTTATCTACTCGCTCATTCAGTTCTACTTTATTTACTATCCTATTTCCAAACACTTATCATCGATCCTCCGCAACAACAAAAAATGCAAAAAAATGGTAGGTCGAATAAAAACTGTTTGCTCGTTGATGAGATTATAAGGATTATCAAAAATTCTGCTGTTAAGTATCTCAATGACCGTTCACTTTAGTGGAGAATTATAACTGCGTTCTAAGTAAATCACACGATGAGCAGCGCATAACGACGTGCTGCAGGCAACGCAAAGTTAAACACTGAAACGTTCCCCCGGATTCCCGTCCCTTGGACGTAAGATCGACTTGGCCTGGTAGCATCTACAATAAGCCAATCTGCCCTTTAACCCCGCACAGCTGATAACTTTAGATTGCCAGTAAACACTGTGTATCGTGCAAACGACGGATTTGCAAATTACACGTGACACGTTTCACCAAACGTTCCACTGATTCTGTATCATGAGGAACAGTTTCGCAGTAACTACAAATGTTTATTACTGCGTAATGTAGAGCAATGTATTTTACGGAGAGAGCGAAACGTGTAAGCGAGGAGTCTTTATAGATATGGTAAAATCAGCGAAAGCGGTCAACGCTGATAACGCATATTTTATGCGAGCGAACTGGCAACTCGGCTAATTACAGCAACGACTCATACAAATTTCTATGTATCTTCGAATAATGACTTTAATTTTTTAAACATCGATAATTCAACGATAAATCGCGCGAGGTGTACAATTTTGGAGTCCTCGCGATGTTTTTCCTCATACTTAAGATTCATCGGTCGAAAGGGTCACGTCGAGCCGACTAATTTTATTTTAAAATTTTATGCACCGCATAATTATTCCTTCGAGTAGGAATTCAATGTATGTATATCATGTGTAGTTTATTTACACTCCATCAGGGAAAAAGGTGGTGCCGAAGGAAGCTGACACAGCGGAGAGGTACGTAAATATTCACAAAAACTTGATAATAATGGTTCTCTGGTAATTATAGGCGATCAATGGTAGAGCGACTACTACATACGATGAGCCACACATTGACGTACTATCTTCTGTCGTGGAAACAGCGGGGAATTACTGCGTGAACGGCGTAGTGACACTACTGCTCTCCATTGACGCGCGATTTATGAGCGATAAACTGAATAAACGACAAATTTTTTTTCGAACAACATCTCAATAATACACACACAGGGAAGGTCTGTTATTGATGAAGACCTAATTCGTTGTTTTTATAATTTTTTTAATGATACATACAGAGTACATGTATAAATAAAAAATATGTGCAATTCCAAGCATTTTTAGTGTTAAACGTAAGGCGTACACATCCCTCACTATTTGTCACACTTTGCTCGAAGATACTCGAAGAACAGTAGACAATTCCGGCGAATTTCTTCGATAAAATTCTGTCCTCCGATACTGGGATATAGCACAGGACGTTAGCATTAACACTAACGGAAGGAGTCGTCTAATTACGTCGAAGAGTCGAGGTGAATGGTTCAGTGGATTAAATTATTATTTCATTCGTAATACACTCGAGGGTCTTTGGAAAGTGCGGGAGCTTGTTCGCCGATGAATTTCATTTGACGAGCCGTCCAAGACTTCAGAGAAAGTCTCGCACGAGAAACACGATTAACGTCCAGACGACGAGAGTTGGTCCGAATGTAACGGCACTCGAAGATCCGCCCATTCTGCCGTGGATCTCAGGTGTCAGGTGATTGTCGTGCATCGACCCATGATTATGGTCGTGAGAATCCATCGGCGGATGGTAAGAATCCGAGAAACAGACGGTGTCCTTGATGATCTCGCGAGCAGAACCAGTGAGGATCCTGAAATTGAACTCCTCGGGGTTCAACTGGGAGTACATGAAGGTCGGCAGACGGTCCGACAGGACCCAAATGTTGCCCTTCATGTCAATCTAGAAGGAAAAAAAGTATTAAACTCTCATAAAAATCCGAGGTAATTGATTTTGAATTTTATGGACTCTGCGTTGAGATTATTATTCCAATTCGCTGTGGGATAGATATAATCTTGTCATTACTTTGAGGTCGTTCGGGAAAACCATGGTGACGTTGTCCATGTAGACCTGGCCCTGCTGCTGAGCGCTGTAAGGTGTGTCGATTCTCCAACAGGCTATCGCATTGAGATTCGTCAATGCGTAGAATAGAACGCCAGTTTTCGGGTCGAGGAAGCTCACGCTGCTCTGGCCATTTCGCCCACGCGTACCGAGTACACGGAATTCGTGGAAGCTCTCTGAGGTCAAACGCAAAGCTTGCTTAATCGTCACAGGAAAGGAGATAAAACAGACACTTCTTTCTATTTATCAGAAAATTCACCGCTCTTCGTTTGAGTGAGTAAGCGTCGTGGAAGATTTAGATTGAACTGAATTTTTACCTGGTAGATTAACTTTCTCGGGATCCCGCAGAAGTTTTGTGCTAACCGCGAATTCCATGGTGCTGGACAAAGGATGGAAATACAGAGTACTATAACCGTCACCCATGGGTGCCAGGGCCATTCCGAACAATCCATCTGTCCATTGGAAAGCGATGCCAGAGACGTTAAATTCTCCTCCCTAAAGAAATCCCCAAAATTGCCTTGGATTCAAAAACTTTCTACCGATTAGATGATTCATTTTTTTCCTGAGTCTGATACCCACCTGTGGATCTGGGTGGAAGAAGTGATGCTTGACGATCCAAGATTTCTCGGTTTTCCAGGAGTATACGACCAGTCCTGGGCCACCAAGGTCACCAAGGTAAGCGTAAGTATCGTCGCAGGAATAATCCTCGACGGCGATGTTGGCGAAGAGGGAATCAGGAGTCCGTTGATCGGCGGGTATGACGAACTTCCGGAGTACCTTGTCGGTTTTGAGATTGTAAACGATCAAAGCCGGAGGGGCCTGTTGATCAGGATTTCCCAGGATATCGACCAATCCCGTGTCGAGGACCCACAACCTGTCGCATCGGTCAGCACGAATACGGAATGTCGAGACGATTTCCGGTGTTTGGCCATCTTTGTATTGGTGAGCTTCCCAGGAGGGATAGGGCATCAAGGGCGGTGATTCTCGACGATCTGAAACAACACAACAAACACCAATCATCGAAACATTTCCCAAGGACAAGGAATTTACCACGCCCAAGAGTACCAATATCGTCCTATAATAGGGTAACTCACGAACGTCAGCGGACCTATTTATTTTTATGACGGTAATTGAGTACGTGGGGATAGATAATACCATCGAGGTTGATGTAATTGAGACTCGCAGCAGCGCCCTGTTTCCACCTGGGCACCGTAACGAAGAGTCTGTTGCCAGCGACTTCAAGGCCAAGGGGAAGATTCTCCTCGGCTTGGTAATGTGGGAAGAGGTTGACGGTGGTGTTGTTGGGCCAAGCGAATTCTATCTGTTTCCACTGGAACGCCACGTGCAAGCTGGCCGTCGAAACGACTGCACCGCACGATACTGGGCCCTTGAAGAGAGCGACCAGCAACGTGACTAAGAAGGGCCAGGTCCACATTCTCCGGCTGTTTCCTTCCTTCTCAGTCCGTTCAGCGAGTTCAACTACGAATTACATCAATACTCAGTTAGTCCATCAGTTCCTCAGCGTCTTCCAAAAAGTCCAACGAGCTAAGAAACTTTAAACGAATCGCAGCAATGAACAATGATATGAAAAATCTCGACCGATTTTCTTTATCTGTTAACATGGACGATAATTTTCTTATTTTTCCTGTGGCTTGTGGTTTAGGGGCAGAGATATCCCGCTGCCGGGTACATCGTAAAACGAGGAGGAAGTGGTCAGTCAATCCCGGCCGTTGACCAATGTAATTCAATTTACAAGCGGATACACGGCCGTATACTATATTTCCGATTTCTAAAATGTCACTGGAAACGAGCCGATCGAGTCTCCCCGCGTTGCATAAATCGATCGTTCCTTGCGGTTAACTGTTCTTTTCATAAAAATCTCCCAAATGAATAATGCATTATAGCCGCTTGGGAATGCTTGTAAATATTACGTAAATATTTTACATTTCCTAGTGTGGGCACTCGAGAATGGAAATGTCAGAGTCAAACAAAAAAAGGCTTGCTCGGAGAATTATTATTCATCCTTGGCCGGGGTTTACATCAGCCGTGTATTGTCACAAACGCGAGTTATATAAACATTCGGTGACACAATGAAAGAATAATTTATTAATAGGATGGAATGTAAAGAGGCTTCTAAACAGGTACATGGTCCTGTTTGTGGATTATGATAGGTGCATTTTGTCAACACTTGTCACGTCATGTGACAAACTTGACAGACTTGAAACGCACGTGTCGTCTAATTTTCTTCCGAGGCTTTTCCACACTCGCTATTAATTTGTCAAAGTCGTTTATCTAAGTAATGATGTCGCGCACGTGTGACTCGCTCGATGGATTAGTAGAAGGACTATAAAAAATTCAGATAAAGTAGATCTCCCGTAGGTGAGTGAGGGTCGGTTAATCGTTGTCCTTATTATCCGACATACGAGACGAGTTTTCTGTCCTCGATCTATTTTAGCTACGTCCATCGGCATTTCATTAGTAGATCGCGGAGTACATCTCTCAAATGGTTCTATCCTGTCGACCTTTAATTCGCCTTCGACAAATATATTTCCCATAAATGACGGAAGGTCTGGTCAAGGAACCTCCGCTAGCGGGAAACTTGTAGTAACCGTTTCCAAAGCGGTTTAGAGTAAATTGCTGGACAAATATCCGGCGGATAGGATGGCGAAATTGTCTTGATAAATGACAATGAGAATAATGTGTCCACAGGCGTACCAGAAACCGATATTCCTCGGCAAATGACAGCCTTAGCAATTTCCAGAGGATAGTAATGGTCCGCGTTGGTCGAGGCTGACAAAAAGATACGTTTCCTGAATTGAGCACATGTTGCGTGGTGCGTTTATGGTCATTTCAATGACATAACGGGGTCGTTAAAGAACGGTACCTGTACTCGGTAAAGCGTAAAAATTGGAAAGATTCCAAGTCGAACGAATTGCTGTAACCCACGTCCGTCGTGCTGAGCTTAATTCCACGCTCGGATATACATATACGTATATTTTTCATTGGTGGAAAGTCTCTGGAGAAAACGACCCGGGGCCATGTCTTTCGATCTGAAATACCTGGGTCCGAAAGGACGTACGTAATGTTAGTACGAAATTTATGCTTTCACAGTTTCGGCTATGAAGATTTTCGCGATTGAGGCGCGCGAGGAAAGAAAGTCGTCGACGACCCGTTCCATCGGTGTAATTAGCAGGCCAGTTTAATTGCCTTCGTTTATGCTGGATACACGCGACACGTTTTAACGCGGTCGCTTTCCGGACACGCGCGTGACGGACACTTTCGCCAGGATTGCTTCACACAGCGATGCTTGTCCGTCAGAGTGAAAATGTAAACGTCAAAAACAGTCGATGGAAAGCCGGCTCCCTGGGTTTTTCTCACCCGTAGAAATTAGCAACCGCTTAACGCGACTATTGCCGAACGATCGACCGAGGATAATGCAACGGGTTTTCACGAGCAAAAATCCAAGCGCAATGAGCGTAGCGATCGACGATTTGTCGATCGCGGTTCATTATTACGGGCGAAGTCGAATACTTCAATAATTACGCTCTTAATTACAGAATTACGATCAACGCCGGAGTAATTATTTAAATGAACTGAGAGGTGTAATTTAATTTTCGAAAGGTTCACGTTGCTCGACTTGTCAAGATCCACTTCCTCCTGCGTTCCTTTTTCTTTCAGTAACATTGAAAAAATATGTACAAAATTGGCCTACCAACAGGTGCAAGGTTTCCTTCCGGTGTTCACTAAAACAATTCTTAAAAAATCCTTTACGACGCACTTGTCTACCAGCGACGATTATAATTGCGGACAAACAGAAGACTTTGTAGCACTTCACGGATGCTGGTAGTAAATTTATTTTATCTTATCCTGCGGACAGATGAATCGGGAGAAACGCGCGCTTCGGCAGCACGCGACCAACTGAGAATTCCTCAGCGAAGCCGTTCGCCGAAGGACGAGAGGCCGTGTTCTCCACGCCGGCGGACTGAGTCGATCCGGTCGACAAACCTCCTAAACACGACGATTCGTCATTCTCCGCTAACCGTGACATCGATCGCGGAAAGGAAGAAACGGGAACCACGTACGCGCGGCCACCAAACCAAACCGAGCGAGTTCCCTTTTCGGAGCAATAGCAATAACAGGAAAATAAACCGAGGAAAGAAGCATCGAGAGAAACTACTGGCAAAGAGAAGAAGTAATAACGTAGTACAGAGAAATTCGGACAGTCATTTAAATATTGCATTTAGAGTACTTACCTTAAGGCCTGAATGATAAAGACGCAACATAGAAAATAGCAGGAACCATGGGAGTTATGGGATGAGATTGGAAATTCTCATCCGTGCGAGGATGCGCCGCTCTCGCTCCTTTGTATTTTTATGGCCTTTTCCATTGCGCAATACCGGCCGCGAGAATTCAGCTGTTGAGCGCGGGCATTACGTGTTTTCGAGGTCGATTGGCCACCGGCGGACCTGCGGGAGTGCATTACACGACGTGCTTTCACTTTCCCGATCGCCAGTGCCGTATGTATTCCGGTATCAGGGATACAACGAGCCCCGGCTAATTATTTCCCCGCAAATTTCCCACAAAATTACCCAACATATGCCCGTCGAGTTTCTTAGGAGCTCCTAGACTGACTAAATAATATAATAATAATACTTTATTTTTCCCGTGGATATTTGTACCGTTGGATTTGTGTTTTATTCGAACGGGTGTAACATTTTAGTCGGTTTATTTCATGTCGGCCATGCTCTCCTGTGACCGATCGGTTGATTGCCGCATAACAAACGTTCACGAGTTACGTCGTTATTCAAAGACGTCTATTATTTTCTTTTGCCATACAGTTTCTCGCGATGTGACAGCAGATCAAACAAGAAAAACAAAGAATACGCTGGGTCGATGGTTCGGAGGCGATACTCGCGCAAGACATTTTTTCGAATCATAATAAAGTAGCGTAATAATCAAGGAATGATAAATTGGGCAGTAAATTCCTCGCTGGTAATTCATTGGTCGTGCGATTAGATTGAACCCACTGTTTCCTTGGATAATAAACTTCATGATAATTCGAGGACGTTAGATTCGTGACTAATGTAATAGAATGGGCATGGAAAAGCATTTCTCCGGTTATGAAAGCGTAAAGTTGTAACTCCTAAGGACATTAACGTTGCTTATTCATAAGCGCGTGGCTATTACGATGGTGTGGGGCGATAGCGTTATCTGACGTTTCCTTTAATACCTCGTAAAGGGCAGTAATGGTCTCGCTCGAGCGTCCCAAGGAATCCGGGGGGCCACGTCCCCTCTAAGGCGAATCGGTAAACGCAACAACGAGGAACGTCATAAACCGAGGAGCCATTGAAAAATTCCGGCGCCACTTTGTTCACGGTTCATTCAACTGTTACGTAGGTAGGAAGGTTGTTTTATTCCTCGCGTACGGCCAGGGGGAAAAATGACACGAAACGTTGACCTCTCCTCTGTCTCGTCCGGCGGTCGTCGTAAAATGCCGTCCCGCAATTCCAGGCACCGTTCGTGCGTTTATCAGATGCGCGACGTCCCCGTTCCGCCGACAAATCGATTTCCACGTCCCTCCTCCGGGTTTATTGGCCCCGCGAAGAAGAAAAATCGACCTACCGTTTGGTCCTAGTCCTCAAACGAATACTGATCCACCTTTTTTCGATGTTGAGTATTTTTATCGATCGTCGTACCGAACGGTGATCGTTAGTGATCGAGGAAATGGAAAGGAAACGGCTGGATCGTAGGAAGATTGAATCTCTTTATTCGACGTGTATGTTCATGATTTATTCAATGAGGAATGCGGCATTCTTTGCAGAGCGCCAATGAATTATTCGCTTATGCACACCTCGACTTCCTGATAGGCGTTAATGAATTCCGAGAGCATCTGCCTCTGACCGTCCGCAATGCGGAGAACAGTAATGTCACAGGTGCTGCAGTGAGCGAACAACGGCGCTGCTCACCTTTCACTCGGCTCGTCGGAATAGATTAGAAACCTTGGGATCCGATGTTGCATTCGATATCATCCGCCGGAGGATCATTACCTAACCGAAAATAAGCGGAGCGCTCGTCTCCACGATCCGAGTCATCGTTCGCCACGCAATATCCTGCCCCTTGGTTCCCAGAGGATTATCAGAAAATCATGCAAACCGCCGAGGAATTATCAACCGTGAAAATCTTGCTAGGAAAAATGATTTCACGTTTCATTTCTCTAGGCGTGTATTACCTGGAAAGAATCCTCTGACTACGATTTCATTAACGTTTCTTAACGTACGTAAAAGACCTCGGGCGCTTAGTAATGAGTGATTCGGAAAAGGCGTGGGAGTTATATGACTCATTGACGAGTTTTTTTCACTCAGAGAGGGAAATGAGTAACGACGATGACTTGGTTCGTAGATACGTAGCCGGATACTTCTTCACTGAACAACGTTTCTTTATTCATCAGAAAATCAATCGAGATACACTTGTGTGTGTCACCTCTCTTTCTCTGTTTCTTTGTTCGTATCGTGTGTTTTCCATACGGGCCGACATTTCTGTCGGTTCCGTCCGCGCGCAATGTCGGCTGAAAACAATAATGCTGTAGAAGGGTAGAAACCATGTATTCTGTCGATCCGCACGGAGGTAAAGTACCGTCGAACGAGAGGATGCAGCTTTTCACCGCTTTGCTTGACATTTTCATCGAGGATCGCTGCTAGAACTCGTATTTAAGTGTGACTAGTGTTGATAATTTATAAAAGATCGTCGAGGCTGGTCCCCATTGTGAAGAGAACAAAAATATTTGTCATCGTACAGGTACTGACATTCGGTAATAAACATTTTTTTTTTTATTGAGTCGAACGAGTTCCTTACTTTCCTCCGTGTCGGACCTAACTGTTGAATGACAACCGAGGCTGACGGATTTTGATAATGAAACAATCCTTCACTACTCACTCCCGAGTAAATTTGCTCAACCCAAACAACTTTGAGGAACGAGTCAACTTTTTCTCCTTCTCTTCCCAATGTCGAAGAAGCAATTCTGAGTTAAAGAGAATGAAGAATCCCTTGCTCGGACCTTAAGTCGTCTTGTTCCTGAAAATTTCCGGTTGGGAAGGAATCAGGAGGGGTTTGATTGATTTTCAAAAGCTGGCAGATTCGGTTTCGTGCTGGGTAAGAGTATTAGGATTAACGAAATGGAACCACCGTGTTACCGGTTTGTCTCGAGCAAAGCGATCCCCCTTGAGCGAATCGTGCATCCGCTACCACCAAGTGTAAAAACGTTATTAGCGTAAAAAAAGGGCTTGGGATATTAAGGGTCTCGTTGCGCAACGTAAGATACATACGTATTCGATATACACACAGAGAGCCAGCTAAGCATACCACGAACGATCGAACGGTCAAACCGAGAGATGAGAATCGTTAGGATCAATCGATCGCGATTATCCCGACAAATTCAATCTGACGAGTTCAATTATAATCCTTTTTTTTTCCTTCGCAATCACGGAACTCAGAACACCTAGGCATACGTTTTAAGTTAACGAAATATTTACAACGATTACTCAAGGACAATCTGGACACTCCCGTCGAGGGGACAAAAAGTTGCCAAAGCAACACATACTCGTAGCATCTCTGTCTCTCTCTCCTTTCGACATTCCGAACGCTCATCTCGGTTAATATACAATTTACCCGCAACTTCTTACCGATCACGATCAAATATTGTTTCTCGGTCCAGCCACGCGTCCAACCAGCCGAGAACCGACCAATTCCCGGACTTCCTTTCCTTGAATTTTCACATAAAATCCTCGAAGGGAGACTCTTTTAACAGAATTCTCCGGTTGTGAGGTGTTAAAAATCGGGGAATCGTCGGGTAACTCGACTCGGGGACGGTAGGTCCAAACAATCGCCTGCCTTGAGGCAAGGGACCGGTAAGGTCCAACAGCGGTGAGAGCTGTGATTGGTTGAAACAATATGTGGCTGTCGCCCGCAATTCTGGGATAAGATCAACGTGCAAAACTAAACGCGAGATGCAGCTTACGATTGAAAGAATCATAACTCCAGTTAGTCGATCCCAAAACGTTGAACATCTGGATAGGACTGAGCGACTGACTTTTCTACGTGGAACAATTGAATTAGGATCGGAGTAATTAGTCGAGAGAACGTCATCGAGTGTTTTCCCAGAACAGCAGGCTATGCCCAGTCATTCGAGCTTTCCACAGAACGTCTTTATTCGGAACAGTCGATAATATGACACTCAATAAATAACAGAACTTCTACATGTCCAATTCTGCCGTCAGATTGTCCTGCCGAATCCAAGAGGGTCGCGTTGAACACGTTCCACCGAAAAATCGACTCCTCGCCGCATTGTCCGACGTTGTTTCCGACAAGGTGGCATTCAGGAGACGACACTTCGGTTTCCGTGTTTCTCGAACGGTGTTTCTAACGAAGCGGCAGAAGCGGAGACTTCAAAGACTCTATGGATCACGCGAACGACGCGAAAAAGGAAGAGGAAGCGATTCGGAAAGACAACCCCTGAAAATAAAATGTATAATAACGATGCGTAGATTGGGTACGTACACGTGTTGTACCGCGCGGTATGTCGTTTCGTTTCGTTTTCTTTCTTTCGTCGGAGTACTCAGTAGAAGTCGAGTGAAAGAAGAGACAATCAGGGTGCCTACTACGACAGGCTTTAGACCACGTCCAGGTTATTGTGACAAAAAGTGTAGATTCCTCGAAAGATAATTGAACCGATTGTAAGATTACAATTACATGAGAACTGCTGAAATACGTGGGTTATCGGTAGACACCCTGAAGAGTAGTAGATAGTAGAGCGAGATAGAGAAAAGAAGAGAGGACAGATGCTGGAAGAAAGTCGAAGAGCCACAGACAGAGAAGAAGAGTTTTGGGTATTTCGGATAACGTCGGGATTGTCCAATCGTGAAGCGTGTAATATTCCTATGTTTCTATACCGTTCACACTACCTTTACGTATGGATTCTATGCTCTGCCATTTGTCTCAGAAAACACGTAACATGGAACGACATTTATTGACTGAATGGTAAAATAGTAACAAATAAGCTGAATTTACTTATCTATCAAGAAGTATCGGAATAGGGAAAGGTATCCGTTGACGTAAGATCACAAATGCTCCACGATCGGCGAGTCTGTCGGTCGGGGAGGTCGAAGAGAACGGCGTGAGTCGAGTGTAGAGAGCTGGTGTTCGTTTTCATGAGCACCCTCCGTACTTACCACTCACTCATGCGTCGCCAACATGTTCCTTGCAAAGGAAAGGGCTTCCTCAGACCCAGTCGATTACCGTTGCAGCTCGAACGGAAGATGCTACGTTACATACAACGTATTTTACTCTACTCTCTAGCTATTGCAGAACCGACCGGTGGGAGGGAGGGGCAGGTTAATCTGTGCACGGCGAAGGGCGTGCGGATAGAATGCAAACCTCCTTTAGAAAGAAATGAAATCTACGTGGCCAATAAAGCACTCGTTCCCGCTTCTAAGCTGCGCGAGTACACCGACTCGATCTGTAGTATTAACAAAATAAAAATTTGCGACGGACTAACCTGAGGCGACAGAACCTCCACACTGCGGCTAGCATAGCACGTTTGCCAATGAAACGGCGGATCTGATCGGAATACAAAAGTCCTTTTACACCTACGTTCCCTTACTAAGTTAATCGGCTATTGTTTACTGCAAAACGTGACAGAAGGGCGATACATTACTACGTACGTTTTTACCAATGAAATTGACATGTGAAATCGTCCACAGCTGCAGCGTGAAGCGCCAGCTTATTTCCATCGCGCCTCTCCAAGAGAGCATTGGTGCAGCGACTGAGAGTCGGAAAACGTAGAAACGGTCGCGCGGCTGATATTCGTACGAAAAACTCGCCAGTCCGTCGGATCTTCGCATGGGAAAAATACGTCGGTTTAAAAAGTTGCCTACAGTCGACAAAAAGATTACATGCCGGCTGATGTAATAACAATTTTTTCCTATATACAATTCATTAGCAGAGTTGTAGTCCGTGGAATTGCTACATCGAAACCCCTGCGTCTACACAAGCACATAAGGACTTGGAAATAAGAAGCTGATTACAGGTACTCATTGGGAAGTGTCTCCGAAGTCAAAGTTAAACTATCCACGATTATCGTAGCTATTGGAAAAGAAATACTGAATAACGCTTCGGGCTCGGTGATTCTCGAAATTGTTGATTCTTCGACCGAAAAAATCACTGCCGACAGCGATGAAATGAAACGCGAAATCGAGAGCCGACCGTTTCCGTCGCACCTCGTGCGGCCACCTCTCAGACGCCGACGTCACGTGTTTTATATCCAACGATATAATAATAAAAACAAAGATTTTGCTAACTTCGTGTAAACTTCATGGGTGAGAGAGGATGCGTCAAGGTGCAGGCTTGCTGTCCGCGCTTGCGTCGTTGATATTTCGTGTAGCGCGTTGCTTCTTTCTTCGCTTCCTCGCGCGCGTGTCTTTAGCTCTCTCCTCTCTCTCTCTCTCTCTGTCTCTCTCCCCTCTCTTTCTCTGTTTGATCGTCAGGTGGGGAACCCTAAAGAGGAGTTACGGGCGGGCCCAGAGCACGATATGCAGCGGTGGAGCGGGCCCGTCCATCGGAGGCGATCATCTAAAGCGCGGGTGCATCATCGGGGCCAACATCGGTGCACCGGGAAATCCCATCGGAGCGGCGAAAGCCGGATGCATTGCACCCGGGGGCAAGGCTCCTATCATACCTGCAAAGGACAATTCGTTATCAGGCAAATTTCGTCCACCATTCCTCAGCAACTGCGCTGTCAATTTCCCCGTCTCTCCACGCATCATTCTCCAATCTCGCTTTCCCTCTTGCACTCCGTACAAGACCTCTCGCAAATACTTACGTTGCGTGTAAGTTTCGACTAAGCGGAATACTAAACACGCGTGGCAACGGTTCGCCGTCGTACCAGGTGTTATTTCGTTTAAGGACTCTTGTACGCGCGTTTTTGGGGAGATCATGCACTGTTCGATTTGAACCTTGAATGTCCAAGGATAAGAGATAACTCGCTGGTACTCGAAGGTTCATTATTATTATTGTCAAATCCATTTGGTATCCTTCGATACATTAACAAGATTCACGTTTCGCCGAACAGAAGAGTCGACTGACAGACGGTTATCGCTGGGAAGTGCATTAACAGCAGATATCTCCGTAGGCAAGTAGCGCATAGTGGATTAACGAATCGCAATGATAGCCTTCTCGGTCAATATGTAAGTACAGAGCTTTGCAAACATTATGCATATTCCTATGACTCGCTTGAAGATGGTTAATTCCCTTGACCGAGCGCGACTTTAGAGAATCTAGAATGACGTGAGTTTTCTTGCATATTCTAGAAGGACTAGTACACGATACGAGTGTTGATCGTCGATAGCCCACCTACATCTACCTAGCAACTTCGTTAATGCCAGTTGTCAAACTAGATGAGGAACTCAGCTGATCATGCAGTGTGCCGCATACGCAATACAGGTCACAACAAACTGACAAAAGGTGCTACCACACAAAACCTCACACCATACAAAGAATGTCCCGTCTGAAAGCTGCCCTTCAAAGGAAACCACGATCACCGTGACTGTCAGCCGACCTTTACGCAAATCCCTCCAGAAACATCGACGCGTACGCGAAAATTTGGATTTTTCACAAAGTTCGATTCTCGGTTTCGTTGCATTAACATGCAAATAGTTCTCGAGGAACTATCATCTCCCAACAATTGCGTCTACCACTGCCACGTGCAAAAACATTTCCATGAACATTCTCGCATATTTCCAGTCCCGTCGATGCTCGAAAACAAAGGCAATGAGTTTGGTAATAAACGAGACTCAAATTTACAGGAAGGTCGATTGACAGGGAGATGTCTCTGGACAGGGCAGTTGGTGAAGTTCGATAGCATTGCCAGGTTCTTGCGATCCGAAAAGTCTATTCATTTCAAGCGTGTTGAAAGGTGTATCACCACACGTACTGGCAATACTTTTTAACTTTGCGACAAAGTAGGTATTTTGCGGATTTCCGTAAACCCCTCGTTAATCGGTGTTAAATCATTATCGTGTCTAATTTACGTGATACGTAATTGCAATTATGCGTAAGAATTATATATATACTGGGTAACGTGAAGTCGTTTACTTACTGTCGGTTGGCTCAACTTATCTAAAATCGTTCGTGTGACACAAAAGCTACGCTATGGTGTGAGGGAGATACATTACGTTCGTTCTTGTTGCAAGTCTCGTTTTTCTTTTCACAAAACGTACCGTACAAACTGAGTTAGCACGATGACAATGAAATGCGACCCTTCCCTCTTTCTCAGACAAAACATCAGCAAGTGCCTTCGAAGGAAAACAAAAAAAATTGTCATTTCGGATCTTCCTGCTGATATCTCCGTAAAAAGACACAAAAAAAAAATCCAAGTGCACGATACCGAAATGTCGGTGGAATTTTTACAAAATCCCTGGAAAACACGACGTTATAAAGACCGGCGATGTCCGTGTAATTATCGTGACAGAACGGAAGCAAAGAAGGAAGGGACAGTCCGTTGTGAAAAAAAAAATGTACCGGTTCTTAGAACAACTTCGAACGACTGAAAGTACCGTGCCCAATGAAAGCAATTTTTGTCTACTTGTATCACAACACCAGGATGTCAAGCTGTTATAAGTAATATAATACGTAAGAAACAGGTATGGTAACACGGTTGGCGAAGTAATGGCAAGTGAGTCATAAGAAGAACATGTTAAGTTGAAACAGCCAATAAAGAGGCTAATGAAATGAAAGTGTAAAAAAAAAAGAATACGTACGAACGTAAAAGTACAATGAACCGGCCGAGCGGCCGATGTTAGGACATCTAACGCGTTCTAAAGCCTTTCGCGAAGAACTTGAAAGTAGTCGCAACGATCATCGAACGTAATCGTACAGGTGTCGGTAAAGAATTAAAAAAAAAAGCAGCTGCGTGTCACGATCGGCGGGAGATAATGAAGAATTGCGGTTATAGTGCTAATGGAATGCCTAATACCGAGTGTATTATTTTCGAAAGGAGGCTTTTTTCACGTCCAAACAGTGTCCAAAATCAAAGTGTCGCTGTCCAGCGTCGGCGGTATCTGTACGGATGAGATATCGTTGGCCGCTCGACCCACCTGCCCAGTGACAATAATATATGTATATATGTATAGACATGATGGCAATAATAATAATAATAATTAATTAATTAATAATAATAATAATAATAATAATAATAATAATAATAATAATTAATAAGATTAATAATAAGAATAAGAAATATAACGATATACATATGTATATATAGATATATATATAGATAGGCCATGTCACCGCATGCTATTTGCTAAGGACCAACCTTGTTGCGCTTGTATAAAACACGGTTTTAGTAACCAGACTGGGTTCGTTCGACACTCACCAAGGAGTGACTGGGCGCCCTGCAAACGCACCGTTATAACGTAAACGTACAAGTTACGCTGGCATCGATTCTGGCATAACGGGTGAGTCCTGCGCGTGCTATTTTTCCGAACAGTTTGTCATTGCGGTCTTTACTTCTGTCTTTCCCTCTGTCCCCCCTTCGTTAGATTATCATTCCATATACCGTTCAAGCTCTTCCCTCCCACTCTCTAGTTACCGTCCTTTGCCACTCTCATTCACTCTTTTACAATATGTGACACTGTTCTAGTCGGGCAGTCGAAATTCAAGTGATTCGGGGTCTGTTGGGTACGGGGAGGGGAATGCATGTCGCGAACGCGAATTATTACTTGTGGGAAAAAGTGCAAACAGTGACGTAACGGAATGAATTTCATCGTATCGGTAATAATTTTCTTTTATCACATGGATAATCGTCGGACTTGGAGACATTAATGTACAATGTTGTAAGTGCGATGGTGCTGAATTCTGAGAAAAGTTGTATCGTTGGGTACACGTTGGTTCTGATGCAAGTGCTTAAGGCTTTAAAAATATTGAGAGATCGGTACGTATAGAAGAAAGTTTACGAAGGTTGTACACATATTACGAACTGGGCACTTCGGTAACTTCCGTTGAAAACTGGCGAGGGACATGTAGGGAGTCTTTGACCGAGCGGTGTGTCGACGTAGATTTAGGGTGAAAGAACAGGGGGGCTCTCTGTGGGACAGACATCGGAGAGCGAGATGATAAGGACTTACCTGGTGGCAGGCCCATGGGGGGCGGTCGCATCATGTTACCTCCGTGAATGAGAGCAGGCGCGGCTAAAGTCATGGTGGGCCGCATCAATGGAGCCATGAGGGCGACAGAGCTGACGGGCATGGCTGCCGACGCAGGTACCATCACCGCCTGCGGAGGCCTTTGAAACCTCTGTTGTTGTTGCTGTAAAGCGGTCAACGCGGCCTGTTGTCGCTGTTGTTGATCCTGAAAAGCAGCAGCGGCATTCGCAACGGCTTGTTGCTGTTGCTGTTGCTGCTGCTGCTGTTGTTGCTGCTGCTGTTGCTGTTGTAACGCAGCGGCCTGTTGATTCGCGTCTGACTGAGCCGATCGGGACTCTTCGGTTTGTCGACGTTGATACTTCGGAAGTCTCGCCCGAATTTCTTCCTGAATAGGCAAAATTGTGAGAAGAATTAATAAAGAGAATATTCAACGGCAGATTTTTTAACGACTGTAGGAGCAAAACTCACTAGACTGAGATCTTCCGGTGGATGAATTATTTTACTTGCAGCACCAGTAGTCGCGATGAGGTTGACTTTTTGGTCAGCGCCAAGGCTGCTATTTGTCGTACAACTACTACTACCATCGCTACCACTGTAGGCAGGGAATGTCGGTTTAACCGGCCCAATAGAACCACCAGCTACCGATGTGATAGGCTTGAAGTCCACGCCCAACGGAGTGGATGATACACTTGTGGACGTAGCTGTGGAAACTGCTGCCGCACTTGGGAATAATGGTCGAGCCGGTGGTATAGACGCACCGGACACTGGCGGTTGCAATCCTGGTGGTAGGCCTGGCATTCCTGGCATCATACTACAAAGGCAACAATAATAATACCAATATCTCCAAAACAAATCAGTCAACAGTAGTAAAAAAAAGTCAACACCTACCCAGGTCCCATAAATGGTGGGACTGGGCCCATGGGCCCCATCATATGATGCATGGGTGGTGGAAATTGTCCCATTGGTGGCATTCCAGGATGTCCCATTCCTGGCATGACACCAGTGATCATGTTAGATCCTGCAGGCATAGCACCTGGTGCAGAACCTAACAGACCCTCTGGTTTAGCTTTCTTTGGTGTAGGCTCATCCTCCCCTGAACTTGGAGATCCTGGCCTTCCACCATTTCTTTGTCTCTCATGCTCCTTTGCATCGTTTGGAGGTATGCCTTCCATTCCATATATTTCTATCTCAATATTGCTACGGTTTGGCAGAGAATTAGGTACCTTATCTATTGCCTCTTTATGAACCTGAAATAAAGTAATAATACAAATGTTTGCATAGGACAATAAACATAATATTTAAAAAGACCTGAGATTTACCTGCATACAGTGTATACTGAGTCCCGGCCCTGTATATAACTTCTTATGACATATGTGACATTTAAAGTGTTTAGCCTTTTGGTGTTGTATAAGTATCTTCTCATCTTCAAATTCTCGATTACAATACCTTTGATTCACAGGTTAAGGAATATACTTCTAATTTAATAAATCATATAAAATACATAACTCAATGTGTGTAAACCTAATTATCTTCTCCTTTACATAACCTATACATGATATAGCCCATCAAATAAGTATATATAAGGTTACGTCCCGAAATATATTTTTATCTGCATGAACACACAGGTTAAATTCTTGTGCAATATTTGTATTTTTCAGGACATAAGAAAACTGTTGGTATACAAAACATACTTTCAGTTTACGCTGTGTTTACTTAGAGGTTCGAACGAAACAGAAATATCTTCTACTTATTTACTTGCAACAGTCATTAACAGACATCGATTGCTCAACCGTTCTCAATGAACTTTTACTATTCTCATAAATAGATTATAAAATACAGGTATTTACAAACCAAGCTACTACTAACACAATACGATTAAAAATCATTTTGGAAAGAAGACAAAAGTAAGGAGCAAATGTGATATCTAATCGAAACTTGTAAATTTCTTTGGGTAAAAGTACTGAGTAAAGCTTGGGAACACGACTGACATTCTAAAAATATAGTTACGTAAAAAGTGCCATTTCGATAAACCGTTAGTTAAAAGGATACCAGCACCAGGGCCTCGATTGCTTCTTCTTCTTACGACCCATCTTCTTTGCACGATTTCTAACGAAGTAACAAAAGCACAAATATGCCAATTATCGCGTCGCAACTACGTGGTAAGAATCAGTCCGTTCACTGGCAGCACACACACGTAAAAACCGATAATACAAAATGGCGACGACATCTTTTCCGTATGCACCGGAAGTGACCATGGCCAAACATACGGATAAAACCAACTTTACTTTACGGGTTAAAAATTCTTTTGGAAAATGAAGCATCGTGAAAATGTTTTACGATTATACCTTTATTTTTCACTACTAAAATAATGTTTCTATTTATTTCCTTTATCGTTAGATATAAATGATGATCAGTATTAAAAATAGATTATATCTTAAATTATTTATTGACCTCTTTAGCGATTACTTGCGTTGTACAGTCTTTACAAACGGAAACTTCATGATTGTTTTTTATTCGACAAAAGTAAATTATGTAAACAATTGATTTCCTTGAAAAACAATAAAAAATATGTATCAAATATGGTCATAAGAAATGCATTACATACTAATTGAATATATATATACAGTAAAAGATGAAAGCAGTAGATCATTATATTTCATTGATCAGAAACATGAATCAATAAATTGTCGTGTAAATTCCCTCGTGGAAGGTGTATATATTAAAACATTCTGATGCCAATATCGGCTTCATCAACAAAAACGTTGATCTGTGTACGTATACTCCGCGATTAGAGTGATCATAATATTGACAATAGCAATGATAACAATGCTTACGAAAAAACTTCTGATTAATAACAATTCTAAATGAATTTGTGTGTCCTGACTGACAGAAATCAGTCCATATGGAATGAAATACCGCGGTTAGCTAGAAATTCTTTGTTTTAGTGGAAGATCACTTTCAGAATCGCTAGAATCGTCAGCAGCAGCACCGTCGTCCGACGATGGGCAACTCTCCATTTCGACTTTCACGGTCTCCCTCTTCACAGCTTTATTTGTCTACAAAAAAACCATAAATAAACTAATCCATGTAGCCATAAAATTGGGGTTACACAGAGTACCATCTCACCTTGGGCCAGTGTTTTGCAGACCTTTTGCCCATCGTTGTTCTAGGGACATATTTGTCAGCAACAGTTTCTACTCTTCTTATATCAAAATCTTGATCAATTTTTGTCACAGTCTGCAGTCTCTGTTGCTCTGAGGTTACATATAAATCATCAGGATGATGATAACTGTTGTGAACATCATATGCTTTCTTGCTGCAAAACAATGCAGCACATACTGTACATTTTATTAAATCCTCTGGCACAGCTTCTCTTTCTTCCTATAGGTTAAATCATTCCATAAAAAAATTAGAAAAAAGAAAAATTCCAACTTTTACTTATAATATCCACATCTTACCTGTGTGTGAGCTTTTTCTAAATGCTGCTGCAAGTTAAACTTTATGACATACTCTGCACCACATAAATGACAATAGTATACACTCAGGGCATCATTCATAGAATTAACTTTTATCTTATTACTTGGTGGGGGTGTAGCAATTGGTTGGAATAACTGCACCAATCTGTAAAAATGAATGTACCTTAAGTAAACACAGTCCTCTTTTGTTAAGTCAATCACACAACAAAAATGCAGTTACCTCTTATGCACGGATCGATGGTGATAATCCAAAGCTTTCTCATTGTAAAAAATGATATCACAATCAGTGCACCTTACATGTTGATCTTTCTTTTGGCTGTCAGATGCATCATGTGATGTTTGATGATTATCTCTGTGGGTCTATATTAAAAAAAAACATTTAGAAATAAACATTACAGGAACTACTACATAAGTAAATTCTATTTTTTCCATTAGATGAGCAGAACAATATTTACTTTTAAAGGAAATTGCATTCCACAGTAAGAGCAATAGAATTTTGCTGGTGAATTCTGATGTACTTTAAATCTGTGTCTTATAGTGGCTGTTATGCTGTCAAATGACTGTCCACACATATCACATTGTGTATCACCATTTTTTTTGCTGTTGACAGGCCGACCACGTGCGTCTATTTCTTTATTTGCATGTTTCCTAAATGATACGAGATGAACTTTAGAATTTTTTTTCACCGGCCTTGGCGTTGATCTCGTATAAATATTTGTTGTGTATAGCTAATTACTGTCCACAAACAGTTCTGATAGACAAACGGTATATTACAAAATCACGCGATCAAACGACAATCCGATTACAGTGGAACCCGACATTCATTACGATTTTCATTCATAGGAAAACGTTTGTTGAAGACATCAAAACTAATCAATGTTGTGAATGATGTGCATCGCCGTTACGTGTTTGGTTATAGACGAAACAGAAAAAAAGTGACATTACCTAAAATGCTCTTGCAGAGCTTCTTTTGATTGTAATTTTGCGTCGCATAAGACGCAACAATGTTGCCCTTTACCGCTCATTGAGACATAAATTCTTCTTCCGACAAAAACATCGAAAAATCTTTAATATTTCACGTCGGGAAATGGTTCGGTGATCACTAGCAAAACACGTTGACCTCACCATAAAAGGGAAAAGCAGTAGTCACATAAAATATTGTTTAAGAAAGAATTTTCTTTACAGTTAGTAGTTCATGATTAAAACTTTGATATTAAAAAATCGTCACAAAAGAAAGCCGCGTCGTAAAGAAAAATCAATTTTCGGCCATCTTAATCAGGTTGAAAGTCGCGCCATCTATTAATCTAAGCGAATAAAAACAGGAAAAACATATACAACGCTTTGTACATTGTTTATATTAATGGTTTTTATTATATCTCTTGCTGAGGTTTATAAGACAATGATTACTTTACAAAATATGTATTTGATCTACAAATCTGTTAAAAATACATATACATTATACTCTTTCTTTTGCATCTTCCATATATAGGGTAAATAAATTTTAAGACCACTTCTAATAAAGTAAATAAAATTTCAAAGTTCCTTGCTTAGCTTGGAATAATGAAAGTTCAAAATATATATCATTTTTCATCCGTGCACTTTTATACCCCGTGCTGTTTATCTGGTGCGCGCTAAATGAGTAGTTTCTTATTGTTAAGGCTTAATGCAATTCTTGGTACGTTGTTGATGGAAGTGGCCCATCCGTCACACCCTGAGCTGCTAATTCAGCTAAAGTTCTCTCTAAGTAGCTCATATCAGGATAACCGTGACCGGTAGTCGACGGCCCTAATTCAGTCTTGTGATGGATTTCATTCCAAGTGACTACGTCTTCCCGGCCAGTGGTTACTGACCGTCCAATTGTAAATATCAGTCTTCGCTCAAAAGCAATTTGAAGTAGTCTTAATACTCTGCGACCTAGATTGTTATCTGGCAGATAACAAACCCGAGGAAAACCGACAGCATAATATGCTTCTCCCGGATTAGGGTGTTCAGGACCCTGAATCCCTGATGGAATACTGCAAGATAACTGGAGTTTAAGAAAATCCGTAATTAAATACTTTTATGAAAACTCACTGTATCTTTTACTCACTCATAAGTGATTTGAACCGTATTAGTATTTGGAAATCCTGGTAAAGGTCTTGGAATCCTAGTCCAATTCATAGTGCCTGGAGGTTGATTACCTCTTTTTTCTCCATAAATTAAACGGCAGACCGGGCACTGTATATACATCGGTGGCTGCTGGCAGCCAAGCATGGCATTTAAGCATGCTAAATGTAATCTGTGTCTGCAGCGAGTCAGTTCGACCGTTAACGGTTCTGGTTGACCTAGACATACTGGACAGGAGTCAGTACCATCACTTTCCACAACTTTTACATATTGCGATATTACGTCGGATGCAGCATCCACTCCTGAAATATTTTTTCGTATATTTTTTTTTTTAAATATAGCTGAGAGTACAATAAAAAACATGGTATTGTCAGAAACCCACCGACAACTGAATCTTTGGCTGCATCTTCATTTCCTACACTGCTATCTAACAGATCTACTGGATTTTCATGGCTCAAATACGTTGATACTGTATCAACGCTCGGCCGCCGACCACTTTTTGTACTACTAGAGTCAACATCCAGTACATTGTCCCGTGTTTTCCTTTTCTGGCCAGCTTCAACAGTTGTTACAGTATTATTGTTCTCCATTCCATGCTTACTGCTAAATATATTGAAGTTACTCAAAAAAACCCGTGCAATATTTGAAGGCCCTGTTTCTCCATTTTTGGTCTAAAAAAATGAACACCCTTTAATACAAGAACTTTCATTAATCATTGTTAATGAAATCACTAATTGGTGTAAAATTTACTTTTTTATTACTCTTCTTTGTACTGCCAGATGATGATTTCTTTTGTGCCACCTTGGTACCAGTGTTTTTTAAAGCCCCAGATATGCTTTTCTTGGCACAAGTAACTTGCAGTTCCTCTAAAGCCACTTTAACCAAAGGGTAAGGTGCTTGCTGTATACGACGAATAGGCCTTACATAGCCAGTACAGCACCTTACTTGTGTCAAGTTGCAAAAATTTATGATGTAAGGAAATCCTAAATAAGTCTTTGAAACATCTATTGTTTTGTCCCCCTGTAGAAAACCATGTGTTAAAGTCGTGGAAATAAAAAAATAAAATACTGAGTGTAAAAGCTTTATTACTGTTGCCCATGCTTCCTCTATGAGACATTGAACTTCCATGTCATATGTATGCCAATCATCCAGATCACCGGCCCATTCCCATTTAGCACCTTTACCAGCTGGTGAACTCGGGAGGTATAGCTTTCTTCTGACATTGTGAATTTCTTCTCCATCATCACTACATTGCATTTTACTCTTCAGATTTATGTAGTACCTGTTGATATCAGATATTCAAAATACATCCCTTTAGTTTCAGAAAAAAATTGTATTAAACTTGTCATAATGAAACATATGAAAATAATTTTTATTTTGTTCGCATGTCAATTTTAAAGGTCACGTCGTAATAGTCGCGGAATATTTATTTTGAGTCATGGTAATTGATGTCAGACCTGTCCAGGTTTGGGTCGGCATCATTAAGAAAAACTCGGGTGAGTTTCTTGCAATGAGCCCTTTCTAGGTGTTGTGAGACCGCTGGGCTGTAGGGTCGCCATCGGCCGTGACGATTTTCCCACTCCCATACAACCACAGCGTGACCATGCTCTTGCCCCTGGGCATTCATCCTCACTCATCCCAAGATCTCACACACATATTCAACACACACTTGTGCAGCGGAAACGTGGGAACATTTTCGAGTCTTCCCACGGTCCGCACAATACACATAAATGAATCCCTTCACCGACACGAATGTTTCAGTGCAGTACAATGATGATCCCTGTATTTGTTGATAAGCACTCTACTGAGATTCTACTATAAATCACTGTAAAATGACAGCGAAAATATGAGTACAGACGATTTATGTTTCTAGTCGGTTGAATTTCGCCGATATCAGGCCACTTGCTCCAAATTTACCGATCAAGTATATCGCCCACTAAATACTCCCTTTGGAACGTTTTTTGTTTCATTCGAGCAAACTACATTGACTTCGGGGCTTATTAACGTCGTTGATAATAATTAGAACACAAACATCGTCACTTATGAATAGATAACGTGCCAGGCAAGAAGGATAGCACTACAGGCCCGCGAAACACATGCGAACCACTAACTTATGGACCATGCTGTTTAAATGACTATCGCCTGCGCAATCGCTGTCCGTTCTTCTCTTGCCTCGTAATTTGGAATTTTAAATATTTACAATTCATTTACTATATATTTATCTTTCATTGATACTGAATTGCACAGTCCACATGCACTTCACGTTCCACGTGTACAGAAGGTCTTATAAACAATGAATGTTTTGTTTCCAGGACTTGTGCCACTTGTTTACGTGCTTTGAAGAAGGACAGAAAGAATACGTGATCGCATTTGTAGGACAAAGATAGCTATAATGCAATAAGTGACGTTTTCGAACTCAACTAAACGACACTGTGCATACAAGATTTTGTACTAAGTACTAATGGCGGGATATTTAAAAAAATTATTTTATCGAGTCTAAATATTTGAAAATATGAATAAAAAAATTCTTCTTCATAAATGTAGATGACTTGCGTACTACAAATTTGTATAATTTGATGACATTCTCATGGAATAGGTCCACATTTTCAAGTTATGTCCTCCAATATGCCATTGTGTTTCGAGGTTATGTTAGTGTAGCTGTCAGACGCGTCGACAACACGATTTCTAGGTTATGTTCATGTCACAATAGTAACAATTTTTTAAATATTTTAAACATTCGATTCGAAATGTCTTCCATGGACGGGAAATCGGACTATTCTGTCTTAGCAGAGTTATTAAATTGCATTAAATCGGACTCTAAAACGGGTATAGTCTCGTGTTTAACACGTTTGAAAGGTGACTCGAAGTGCTTCAAACAGTTCATCCGAGACGGGGGTCTTGGAATTTTAGTGAATCTTCTTAAATATCAAAATCTGAAGATACTGAACATGGTGTTAAGTATATTGGCTAACGCTTTTATGACATCAGACGCAAGGGATAAGGTATAGCTTAATTTAACTCATTCTTCAGTAGTCCTATACTTTGTACTATATATACAACATATATGTACATATATATATGTATAAACATAGGCATAACTTAAAAGGTTGGTCATATAATCTTCATCAGCAGTCATCTAAACTATTGACCTTTTAATTCCAGGCCAAAGGTAGCAAAGTATCATCTTATGTTCTCTTTATAACAAAGAATCTGAAATTGAATAATGCTTTGCATTGCCGTGCTTGTCGCCTCATTGGAAACCTATCTGAATGCGATTGGCATGCAAAATCCTTGTATGATGCAGGGGCAGTATCAGCTCTTGCATCTCTCCTGCAGTCAGAATCAAATATGCAAACATATCTGATGGCAGTAAGGGCCATAAGGTACATTAGTATACTTTTATATTTTCATCTTTAACTGTATTTCATTCACAGCTAAATAAATATCTTCTTACAGAAATATTTGGACTATGTATGAAGGCAGCAGAGAAGAAATATTAGATTCTGGAATTATCAAAAGTATTACCAACCTCTTGGTTATAGCAAACAAGAAAGCTAATGAAACAGATCCTAAATATTTAGAATTAGTAGAATTCTGTTTAAAAGCCATGTGTGCATTTCTTGTCAGCATGGATCCACGTTGCGGCGATCAAATGCGCGGTGAAAATGACCTACAAGGATATAAATGTATTGTACAATGCTGTGAAAGCAATAACAAAATGGCAATGAAGTGTCTGTATAGTCTCTGTCACATCGCAGAATGTCGACCAGTACTTGGATCTTCTGGAGCCGTTGAAAGTCTCATAAATTTGATAACTGAACATTCAATCATTTGCAAGGAAGTAATTGCTAGCCTCTGCTTGTTCTGTCGTGAAGCTGTAAACCGTGCTCGAATTCGGTATAATTCCGGCTTAGAAATCATGTTGGCACTGTTAAAAAATGATGAGCACGACAGATACCATCCTATGTTGTTGCATGCGCTCGCACAATTTGTTTACGATGATCCGAGCATCGCAATAATGGTAAAAAATGGCTTACTCAACATTTTAGTCTCAAAATTAAATAGCATGGTTGCCGAAATACCGGCTAAGGATGACGAAAGAGTGTTGTCTGCGAAAAGAGGCAATGATTTGTCTCCTAATAAGAAAGGGGAGGTGAAATACAGCAAGAGTAATTTTGGCCGGTGGGTTTCAATTTTATTTATAAAAGTATAAACCTTACAAGAATATATTTACATAAATATGATTGTCTTGTAGGTTTAGTTTGGACTATTATCATCGCGATGATTGGAGCCCAAGCAGCGGTACAAGTGCTTCCTCATCTCCACCGAGTACTCCACCGATCCCATTTTACGATGCCATCGAAGCAGATGAAAATGCAGATGATAATTACAGTCCTGTGTGCAGTGATACTGATTGGGCCGAACATGAAGAAGGTACCGCAACCTTTTTAATTGTGCCCGCAACTGTACATACACTGTGACGAAATTTCTGAGACAATTGATTTGCAGATATAGAGCCTCAAGAAGAAGTGGAGTCAGTAAAGAGCTGTAAGTCTTTGACTGTCGATGCGGAGGATTCTTGTGACTCTGGAAAAGTCAACAACAAATCCAATAGCAATGAATACGCGAGTATATGGACTTTGGTACTTCTGAGCAGATTAAGTCATTCTGACGATCCCATTGAAAGACTGGCAGACCCATCAACCATTGAACCGCTGTCGGCTTACATTAGGTATGCCAAGAATCAGAGGGCTTCCAGAATACTCAGTCGAATCGTAAGGTACGTGGGAATAGAAAAAGTTGTTGATCATTTACAGAACAAATATTATGTTATTGATATGTTTGTTTATTTAGGAATAGGGCATACTTGATGCCATTGTTGAAGCAGGGTTTCGTGTTTGAGGCTCAGACCCTTTACGGATCAGAACAATACACAAGACACCTGTGCGCTCTAGCCGAGACAGGCGGGGCAATTGGAGAACTCACTACTATCCTACTGCGCGGGGAGGAAATGGATAAATTAACTATCGCGATATCGATACCGTTTCTGATCAAATCGAAATTCGTCCTAAAGTCCTTACTAAATTACCACGGAGGTCTAAGCCTTATATTCGGTGTACTCACTGATCGCGAGCACTGTCTCCACGAAAATGCAATCTGGGCACTATGCAGGCTGGCTCATACACTGCAGATTCGACCGGAAGTCATGGAGAAATGTCAAATAATGGAGCATGCATCCACAGACTATCCGAAAACCAGTGAAAACCTTCCGTCTACACCTGCGACCGTAACGTTTGAATTAGACGACGGTACGACCGTCGATGCTTCCCGGCGCATTCTTTGTCAGAAATCCGATGCATTTTCTGCGATGTTGGAAGGCAATTTCTCGGAATCCGGGAAACGACGTATCAAGCTGAAGAATGCTTCAAAGGAAGGTCTCAATACTCTGCTGCTAGCTGCCGCCGGTGCAGCTTTCGAGAACAGAACAATCGAATCGCTCCTCGACGCCGTCTTGTTGGCTGACAAGTTCCTAATGACCGACCTTTCTGACGTACTTACGGAAAGCTCCATATCGAAGTTGAACTACGAGAACTTCGCCCGAGCTTGGCACTGGGCGAGGACAAATTCCTGCCACGAGCTCAAGTATTGCTGCGTCAAAAGCTTTCTTTCTGCCAAGATGACCAAGAATGAAAGATGTCGAGCATTCCACGACTTCTCCGTCAGCGAGAGTTTTCAAGAGTTCCTCGATGATTTAAAGGGGATCATCAATAGTGTTTTATGTCCGCGTTGATCTAACCGTCCGTTGCTTGCAAATATATTCCCAATTCTCTGCCGCTGTTAGAGGATGAATTATGCCTTTGCCACTTAATTTTAAAATTTCGCTCGATTTTTTATTCTGTTTTCGTGGCAATTATTGTCATTTTCGTTGTACATATAAATCGCTCTAATGAAATGTATGTGGCTATAAATACTGACGAGACGCTTTTAATGTAGACACACTAACGCAGTTACGAGTATATAAAATTCAATCGAGCGAGCATGATTTTTAAACGGCCGGTAAAAACGTTCTAAAATAATTCCGAATTAAAAAGTAGTTGAATCTAATCGTGTACCGAATAAATCGTTTCATTTTAAAATCGTCGCACTTTCTTGCCTATCTTCGTTTTAGTTTAAGGTGAATGGGCTCCGAGGGCATCGGAAGCATACACATGTTTATCGTAACATTTTTCCTATTGGTGCACTCTATCCGGAATATTTTGGCGAGCTGAAACAACAACAAGAATCTTCCCTGAACCCAATCCTTTTTCATCTTTGTATGAAATGTTGCTGGATGTAGTTATACCTGCGACAAGGCAAGTGCCATTTGAGTCTCCGCCAACTTTCGACCGACGCAACTCCTCGCTCCCATGGCGAAGGGGATACTGGCATGCGGATTGATGACATCGCGATAAGTACCGTCTTCCGTTCTGATCCAGCGTTCCGGATAAAAATCGTTTGGCCGCGGAAAATTCGCGGGGTCACGGCCACTCGAATAAAGCGACAATAAAATCAGTTCCTAAATAAAACGGGCGAAATAATCGTTATATAGAAAGATGTAATTGATTTAACGACGTACGCAAAATGAATGTAAATTACCCCCTCTTGTACGTGGTAGTCGGCAATAAAACTATCTTGCGGCAGGTATCTCGAGATGAACACCGCCGTCGGGTAAAGCCTCAGGGTTTCCTTGACGACCCCCCTCGCCAGAGGGTCACGTACGATTTCTCTTGGTGTAAGATTCTTAACGCGTTCGGCCAACTTGTCCTGTACTTCAGGATGTGTGGCAAGCATGTACAGGGCCCATTCAGTCGAGTACGTAGTCTAAGGAAGAATCGGTCAAATGAAAGAATGTGTCGATGGGATCCCTGTAGTACGAATTTAATCATTTTCAACGTCCTACCGTATCACTGCCCGCGAACATGAAATCCCCGATGATCCTGACGAGATATTCGTCACGAATTCCTTCGCGCATCATCGACTTGAGAAGCCCGTCGTCCGCGGCGAGATTAATCATTTCCGGTACGACGTCGCGGACTATGGACAATGCCGAATCCACGGAGTTGACGAATTTCCGCCACTGCGGAAGGTTCAAGGCCATCGCGAGGGTCGGAGGCATAACGGAGAGTCGACTGGTACACTCAAGGATTTCCCTTAAACTTTGCGCTAGGCCGGAGGATTCGTGAGACATCCGGATTCGGTGTTGCGTCCAGGAAGAACCCATGAGCATCGACAGCATCGCTAAGGAGACACGAACGTCAGGAAATTGTGTGGACGAATTCAAATCGTTACACGTACCTTCGCTGGACCATCGATAAAGTTGCATTTCCGGGTCAGATACGACGTCACCGCTTTGAGCGAAGGTCATCAAGTTCGCAGAGAGGGCTTCAGCGGCTTCGTGACAAGGACCGACCACCATTTCCGTCGGGTCCCTCAGCAGGAGAATCTTATTTAATATCCTACGGTAGTGCAGCCATTCGTTCTCGTCCCTACGAACAGGAAGGAAATAAAGACCCTCTGCCTTGGGATAAAGTTAAGAATTTTCAAAATTAGGCTTGTCGTTGAAGCTTACATGAAGAGCAAACCCCTCTGACAGGCTTTCGTTTGATTGTAGAGGATCCAGGGTTCCGGAAGGAAGTGTTTAGGATGAGATCCTTCGGCCCGGAAAACCCTGCGAAACTCGTCGGGCGAATTCACGAATATTCCGTTAACGGGGCCGATGTTGGTCCTGAAGATCGGGCCCAATTCTTTGTGCTTCCGGTCGATATACTCGTGAATCTTGGAGGGTCCTCCGGCGAAGAGGAACCATGGAAACTTTTTGATGATAGGAATGCTGCATACTTCCGGTATTTCCCGTTGCTCGGTGCTCCTTCGCTCATCCTTTTTGCTCTTTTCGTGAATTCGCCGAGTGGCTTCAAAAGCCCCGCCGGCGGTGCCACCTCTTGTAATGCAACGACATTTTCGATTAGTGCCACAAGGACCGAAGAAGCATTGAGTTGCAATTTTGCGGGAGAGTCGTAGCCTAACGAAAAATTGTATAGAATGTAGAGGTAGGTGAGTGGACAAGCCACGGTAAGGGGATCAAAGTTTTCCCGCGGGGCAATAAAGACGGACGTTGAAAATAAACGTAATTACTTGTGCCCGTCATTAAGTCCCCAAGTACCAGCGGTTCGTGAGGCATTTCTCAGCTTGGACGACATCGGGCAAGCGGCGAAGTTGCTTTCCGCTAAGGAAACTGTACTGGTGCCGTCGTTGCCGTTACCCTCCGCCCTCCGACACGAACTCGCGGATTTCGCGAAGGAAACTCCGGACAGCCGACGGTCTAATTGTTCGTGAATTTTCAGGAAATTACGCGTGGCGTGCATCTTCGGAGGGGAAATACGTCGACGACTGTCGACTCCGAGGGAAAGCGCCGCGAGGGACCGGAAGTTCCGTTGCCTCTATCTTGCCGCACTCATTTGCCGTGTTCTACCGGGGAAAAGGGGTTCAGGTTGTTTGGTCCTCAACTTGTATAGCCCTCGCTGTCTTGAGCCACTGCACTGCGATCCTGCACTGCCGTAAGACAATTTCCTTCATTCTATCTCGTCGAAGCGTTTCTTCTTCTCTGCGTAAAACCCTTCACGGAAAACAGACAACTTCTAGGCCTCTAAAAAGATTATTAATTACCAGCGCGGTAATTTAATGCGCTAAGAAACCCCTTTCTGGTCCTTCATGGTTTTCTGCGTAGAGTCTCAATGGGATCTGTTAGCCTGTCTCGCTCAGGAAACCTCCCGGAAACCGCCTGAACCAGCGAGCACCGTCTTTTCCAGCTACCGAAACGCGAATGACGAGACAAAATGTGTCGCACCGAGGAAACAGATTACGCGGGGTGAGAGAACATGAAACTTGTCGCGTCAGCCGCGTAATGCGGTCGAAGGGGTAAGAAACAGGACGAAATAATAACGAATGAATAGGACTGACGGGGTCTCGCTGAATTGGAAACGCATTAACTTGGACCTGCTCGTTGGGGGGAACGTGACTTGCTCCGAAAACACTTCAAGATGATACGCACTTATCACCTTACGGCAGTCAACGGAGATCCATAGCACTCTATTCTTCTATTACACGTGCATTCGAGTGAAATTTAGTGAAACGTCTGGTGAAAAGTTACGGTGAAATGTTTTAAACGCTCTAACGAAATTCGGATCTTACTAATACTAATGAGCCTCCGTCTATTATTTCGTGTAATGAGACATTCTTTGATTAACATTTGGAGGTTGTTTTCGTTAACTCCAGTATCATTTTCGCTGTTTAGATAACATTTCGACGTACTCGTGATTGCGCCAGAGATTATTTCATTTCATAACAAACACGCAGTCGCCGTTTTTATCGCGAATACCTTCTTCTTTCGGCGACAGTTTTTTTTTTACTTCCAACAATGATAAGTCGTTTGTACACAATGACTTTGAAAAACTTCTTTTGCATGAAATAATCGCTTCGCGTTATCACCCGTTGAACTGGATTTCAGATCTCCTCACTTTGCTGGGTGAGAAATTTTGCCAGTAGGAATAATCCGCACGGTTTTCACTTGAGCGCGATACTATTATTCTCATAAAAATTCTCAATCATTTATACGAGCTTATCGGCGGTACTTCAGATTACGACTTAATTATCGCCGGTCCTGTAGGGACTTTGCGAATCCTTCCGAAGAGGATCAGTTGAAGGTTTTATCGTAACCCGAAGCGATAAAAGTGCTTGCGAATTCTTATCGTAGCAAGGTGTAGGTGTAAGGCAATTTTAAGAACAGCCACTTTCGAACTACTGTTAGCGTCAAGTGTTTGTCTTTCAACCGCGATTTCGCGGCTTCATTGCTCCCGGGGAGTTTGAATAGGCCGTTTATATTAGAAATCGGGTCTTTGCAGTGGTATCGATAAGTGACGACCTAGGAAAGTGGCCAACTGAAAGTAAAAGCCGTGTGCTCTCTCGTCCAGCTGACGCTGAACGGCTCCGCGTTCCTTTCGACGCGATTTCGATTGATTTTCAACGACGAGGAGAGGATCGGAGCGTCACGGTTGAGCGAGTGAAGAAAACCGCGAGTTCCCGAACTCGGGCGTTCCCGAAGAAAGGCTTGGAACGTCGTAGGATAATTCGGAAATTAGACGGAAGCCGAGAGTGGCGGATAAGGTAGCCGAGAGTTTGCGCGTTTCGGTACCGTGGGTAAACGGGGAAGTAGATTACCGATGATCGAGCGATAATTCCTAGTGAAACGAAGATCGAAGGATGGATAGATGGTTCGTGGCGGTTCGAGAGCGAGGACGGTTCGCATGCGAAACAGATCGAATACCGTTGACTATGCCGTTATCTAGAAGCCGCGTTTATCCCCCTCGCGCACTGCCTGCAGGTTTCCATTTTCTTCAGCAACGAATCCTCTCCGGCTGGCGATCGCGTGGCATGGCCGAGCGTGCCGGGAGGCGTGGGTGTTACTCACGTCGCTTTTATTTTCAATTGAAGGCACTGCCAGGCCGTGCGTCGCCCACGGCTCGACTTCTCCTTTGCTCTTCCTCCTGTCCTTCCACCTTTCCCCGTTTTCCTGCGCTCCCCGGGGCTACTTTTCACGCAACGTCCACGATAATGCGTTCGCGCGGAAGAGAGTTGGCACTGTAAACTCCGTGGCTATTGCGTCCCTCATCCGATATCCTCGGTAGAGCTACTAGCTACTTCCTGAAGATCGGCATCGCCCGCAACTGGTTGCCGCGAGCGAGCGACGTACGCGCTCGGACTACTCTTCCCCGGAAGCTCGAGGCGCGGAGATTAATTACTCGCCGATTAATTAGCCCGCGTGTTCCCTGCGGCGCACTCCACGGCTTTCCCGATCTCCTGGCAATAACGACGGTCCAAGTATTTCGTACGTCGCGCTGCGAATGCTGCACTCTCAGCTTTTCAAATACGTGTTCACGCATGCGGCACACGCGATAGCACCGCGACTGTTCGTCTTCGTGGCTATCCCAAGACCATACCGGCGAGAACTGTACTCGCCGGGTTTAACAGTTTCAAACATTTTTAAATCGCGTCTCTCTCGCGAAGCCCGGCTAAGGAGTGGGGACCACGTCTACAGCTTCCATCCGTGAAGAATTTCAAATGCCAAATCGGACACGCTTCCTCCTCTTCCTGTTCTTCCTCGTCTTCTTCTTAAATATGTGTCCTTATTCTAGCGAATCCTCTCGCCTTGCCACGGCCCTTATCCGCCTTTAATGAACTTTTCGGAGCAAGGACCATGCAGGTTTAACGAGAATCACTCACGTACCAATCACTTCAGATTTCGAAAAGTTCAAAAATTCAACGACTATTTCCAAAAATTCACCATATTGCTTAATATTCGCCTGCCTTTAATTTCGTTGATCAATAACAAATATACGTTGTGTTATCCTTTCTGCTTCGCGCATCATTTCCTAGTTGCCAAGCATTGATGAAAATACAATAACACATACAGATAGTAAAAATCAACGAACCAATAAATATGTCAACGGGTCCCTGGCAAAACAAATATATCTCCTTGCATTCATTATTATTTTGTCAGCATCGTATCGAACTGATTGGCGTGAAAACTGATAATAATATGTGTATGAATAAACTTCATCACAACAGCAGACATAATCGTTATTGTATAATTGTACGATAAAGACTAATATTCGCCGATGTCATTGCTTTATATTGGAAAGCTTCATTGGGAAAGTATTACGGTCGATAAGATATTTTCTTACAATCACTGAAGATATATCTTCGTTGCTGTGAATACCAATATACATGTATAATGTGCTCGGTGATAAGAATATAGGGAGCCCATTATCATCGACTTTGATAGGTTCTTGAAGACTTTGAACAAGGCGATAAATCCTATAAATAACGGAGGTAGGATCCTGATTGAAAACGAAATCTAACTGAGGAGTAAGCGACACAAAGACAGAACGAGCAAATTCACCTCCTTCTCGTACCTCGAATTTTCTCAATTCGGAATGAACACGTGCTTGAAGCGTCATTAGCTAAAGTTAACTGGGAACGTAATTCTGCTTACGACGCAACACGTTATTTATCCGTATTAAAACAAAAGACAAACAAAAGCCTGGCCCGCGCAACAACGGATGGTTTTGTGTATGGCAGAATTTTACGCTATCTGGGGTATATTTATACGTGACTCTTACGCGCTTCTGATAGTGAAGCTAACAATAAGACTAAGAACGACGGAATAACAGGAGGCTGGAGGAATCGGTCAGCGGTGAGGGGTTCAAAACGACGTTGACAAGTCCGCTGCTGATAAGTGGATCCCAGCAATCTTCAACAATGGAGAACGATCGGTGGACTCACGGCCCCCGTCGATATTAATAAAGGGCCACTTATGAGCATATCGCCGACTGCAAAGCGCTTTATGTCCTACAGCGAATATATCGCTGGAGTTGGCTGGTCAATGACCGTGAAAAAATTCGCGCGATCGCAACAATACCGAACGGCACGCGAGTGGTATCGCTGCATCATACGCCTCGCGGTTCAGGAAGTTGCGCCCTACCTTGCACTTGACCTCATGTACATTTCGCGCCATGTATTTCATAATATTCGAATACGCAGTTAATACCAGTTTTTCTCCTCCCTACGTACGCGTCCTACGTGTGCATTCCTCAGAGCTATACACTCCGGAAGATATAGCTCTGTGAACGTACTTACTATTTCAGTGCGAAGTAAATATTAATAACATGTTTTCAAAGTCAAGGGCCTTTCGTACAATTGAGGTAGGTGTGTGTTAAACCGTTGATGATGGATGTATTGTCCCTCATCTACATTGATGACTATACTTCGAATCTCTGTATACTCCCCCTGGTTTATTATGTTCTACGAAGCACATATTCGTAGGAATAGGTCGCTAATGTATGGAGTACAGAGACCTTGACATTTAAAAGTAGTCTAAGGCTAGAGTCCTTGTGGATTAATCATGAAATCTATACATCCAATTTGTGGTCATCTTGTGTTTCAATTTGTCGAACCCATTGTGCCCAGATTATTTAATGATCACATATATAATACTATTGTTAATATCAATTGCACAATGCATTTATAGCTCTATGACAAGGGATATGAGATCGGCATTCAATAGATAGCAGGAAGAATTGAATTATTTATTGAAGATACATTTTTATATATTAATATTCCCTGACTGGATTTTTAGAAAGTAACTCATATCCTGAGGAGGTTCGAAAACCTGCTTCCCTGAAAATTATTTTGTCGAGTCAACGAATATCTGGCCAGGACAAGGTCAGCTAACAATTTACTTTCACAGGCACACGTCCACGTGAATTTCAAACGTTAGGTACGAAGTATCTCGTTGAAGTGAGAATCGGTACAACAAACGCCATCTGTAAAGGAGAAAAATGACGGCACGTTACGCCATATGCACACCGTGCAGTAACGTAACCTCACTTTTCGGTACCCGTTCTCATGAATTTGTTGGCGGGAGGTCGATGTTTAAAGATAAGCAGCGCGCGTATCGAAGAGGCAAAAATTGACAAGGAGACAGTGGGAGGAGCGAAGTAGTGTTTTGAAGCGGTGCTTAACGACGTGTGACGAGACACAAGTGTCACTGTCAAACGTTTCGAACCTCCGTTCTCGTGCTGCCAAGCAAATGTAAAGGGTGCCCCTTATCATTATCACCCGTAAATCACGATAAGGACACGGTTACCTCAATTGCCACATGCGCGATCGTTCGTGAGGAGGAGTTTTGTATTACCTACCGAGCATTTGACAGTATCGCGACACAGGTGTGCGGTGAAAGAGGCAGACAGATAAATTCTCCAGCGCGCGATGGACGTCGACGTCGAGTCCTGTCTCAAGGATTGGAACGATTTGGCGCAGGATTATAAGGAATTAGAGGTAATATCGGCACCTCTACCTGGAACATTATTTCATCGAATTCGATAAGGAATGTCTCACCGATCGTTCGGTTTTCCTTCCCATGGAAATCGTTCGAGGTTAAGTTCATCGTCCAATCGTAAATCGATGAATGGCGGCATCAGTTGTGAACTTTCGAAAAACCTTTGAAATTTGATCGCTCACGTGGACTTAGAACCCTCGCTCGCTGTCACTCCCACGAACGTCTTCTACGTCTTTCTCCTTTTAATGCCACTTCTCAATGTTGTTTACTATTCAGAGAATGTTTGCTTTACGATCTTCGCCTAAAGATTAATTACGTGCGTCGCCGGAAAACTTAAGAGGACGAGAAATTCTTGTGCTTGTTTTTCAGCAACCGATTGCACGTTTTTAGTTTAAGAGTCATTCCATTGAACAGGCTACATTTATGTTAATATTTGTTGCAGGCACTCAATAGGGAGTATATTGCTAAATTGGAAGAACTTGGAGAACTGCAAGCAAAATGTATAAAAGGAATATCTCATCAGAAATACAGGATGGGCATAATCAAAAAGTCCCTTAAACAGTAAGTGGCAGAGGATTGAAAATTTTTCGTTCAATGTACATATAATTTACAATGTTAATCAACCTTTAGACTTCATGCAAAAGATGCCTGGCAAGGTTTAGATAAAGATATGTCAAGGAGAGAACAACAACTTCATGAAATAGAACAAACATTACCAAAACCAAATGGTACATATTTGAAGATTATTTTGGGCAATGTCAATGTCTCCATATTAAATAAGAATGACAAGTAAGTTAAAATTCAATACAATTCTTTTTTGTCCATTACACAAACAATAAAGAACCTTTCCTATTTCAGATTTAAATATAAAGACGAATATGAGAAGTTCAAGTTGATTTTGTCTGTGATTGGATTTATATGGTCTGCTGTAAATTTAGTTACCAATATAAGGTAGAGTATAATCACACATTTATCTATTGCCTATACTATATAGATACATGATTTTATAAAGCTAGCATTTTACAGGACATTAGAACTGAGTTTAATGTTTCTGCTTGTGTGGTATTACTGCACATTGACTATCAGAGAAAGTATATTGAAAGTGAATGGCTCAAAGATCAAAGGTTGGTGGCGATTTCATCATTTCCTGTCGACCGTTGTTTCCGGCGTTCTCTTAGTGTGGCCAAATACCGCACCGTGGTATGCATTTCGCGATCAATTCATGTGGTTCAACGTGTATATTAGTAAGTATTATCGATGGAATTCGAGTAAGTGTGCGTCCGAAAAGTTGACCCGCTCACATGACGTGAAAATTTACAGGTGTAGTACAGTACTTGCAATTCCGATATCAACGAGGTGTCTTGTACCGTTTGAAAGCCCTAGGCGAGAGGCATAACATGGACATCACTATTGAAGGCTTCCACTCGTGGATGTGGCGTGGATTATCGTTTCTTCTACCATTCCTTTTCGTTGGATATTTCTTCCAACTTTACAATGCATACGTTTTGTACACGTTAACGTGGCATCCGGAGGCTACGTGGCACGTGCCGGTTCTCAGTGCCATGTTTTTAGTATTATTCCTAGGCAACATAACGACGACCATTATGGTCATTCCACAGAAATTGCGGCAACGTGTAAGGGATCGCCTTCCCGGCGTATTTACATCCAAAGCGGACCGTAGGAAAGAGGTCGCAAAAGAAGAAGACAAACCCGAAAAATCCGATTAACAGTCTACTAAATGTGGGAGAATGTTATTTTATTGAATTCGTCGAATGGAAGCAAAAACAAACGAAAGAGAAATTTAGGTCACTGAGGCAAGTACCGCAGACTTTGAAGGATCGTTTTTGTTAACGTCCTTAGTCTACACCGTTCTGCGACGGTCAATAAAATATAATACCACGTTCCAATGCCGCCTAACATCACGCATAATATTACGAGACACCCCGCTCGAAGTGTACACAGTTTGTTTTTATTATTCTCTACTAGTCTCGAATTATGTAGCAACAGCTGTTTACTTCGAAACAACTTTATTTAATTAACAGTGATTTAGAAACGCTCTTGTTTACAATAGTATTTAGTAACTTAATTATAATTCATTGAACCCTGTCTACTGTAATACGAGCATTTCCCTTATTTGCATGCCAAAGTCTCCCACCGTACGGTGCGTCTCGAGATAATTGACGCTAATCTTCCCGTCGCGGTGTACGGAGGAAATTCAGGTAGGAAGTGTGTACCTCTAATTGAAATAATTATGCAAATGAAATGTAAGCCTTTTGAACATGTCGAATAAGTTAACAACGAAACCGGGAATTTGTTCCGACAGTCTGTTAAATATTCCTTTCGTCCGCCGCGGTTCTTTAACGCATTCATAAGTTTCGAGTGTAAGTGCATCTATACGCGCACATCCCTGTAATTACAGTACTCATCAAGGTCAGTACAATGATTATTCATGTATCTCAAAACAATTCATATTGGACGGGTTCCAATATTTTACGTACAATTAGCTCATTTTCGTTCTTAATGTATTTATTATTGTACATGTATAAATAAAATGATATGACTTGACTCGATTCTTTTTAATAGCTATCGCGTTCTCCGATTGCAATGTACAACATTGAGTAAACATTGCGCTGAAGCAATCCACGTACAGGAATAAGAAATCGTGACAAGTAGCTTTGCTTCAATTTTCCATCACATTGTGAAATTGGAAGATTGTTCGACAGGTGTATTGACTCACGGTGTGTAAAGAATATTTCAAATGACCTTATCGAAAAATTTGTCTTAGGGGGAAACGTGGATAATTGTATGTAAGTTGGACAAAGCGCGAGCGAAATGCGCCTGCTCGGATCGAATATGTGAGTATTGCGTCTTCCCCCTGTAAAGTAGTTACGTCACTGCTGGCCACTGGAATCGGCGGAGCGTTTGCAAAAACGTCAGTCATCGGTAAATACCGCCGGGTGCAGGTGTATCCCGTTGGTTTCATCGCACACGCCGGTCTCGTTGCAACTTTTCGCCGATAAAGCCTTCAGCGATTTTCACCTTACGTCTTTCGCACTCGAGTAGTCTTAATCACCGAGAATGCCAGTTAAGATATCCTGGCCAGTGCTGGCAGCTACGGTTTACCCGAACGTCGGGGGCTGGGTCGGCGGATATATTACAAGGAAGAATATCAACCCGTGGTATGAGGTAAGGAAGAGTAAAAACTCACCGGCCCTTTGATGTGTGTGGTAAATACGTGGTACTAATTTCTTTCACCTCGCAAGGACACCTTATAATCGTAGCCGATTATTAGCGATAGCGGTTTTACGCACCGAGGAAAAATTACAAACAGCGCGTTAACAAGAACGACGCAAAATCATTTCGGAATTTCGCTTATTTCACTATTTACCAGCGAGAAATTTTCGTCGGGAATATATCACTTTAAATACCGTTCAAAATTCACCCCCTAATTACGACGGGTCATTAAGACTGGAGAGATATGATCGTTGCCGATCCTTCGGTCCTTTGTGACTGGAAGGAAATTTGTATTTTGACCTCAGATTTAAAACCCGCCTTTCGGGATCGGACCATCACCTCAACCCTCCGTGACCTACGCATCTTTTGCATTTTCGCCGAAATTCGTAAACTTTCGGAACGTCCCCTCCAGATCTTGAGGACTCCATTCTACGATGAAATCCTTTCTGCTCTTCAGCTATTCATTTTTGAGATAGAGATTTTATCAGTAGAAAGGGATAGTTTTTGATTGTTCTAATTTCTCAGCAATAATGGGAATAATATTAATATCGTATATGACGCGATTATCAGTCCTTGAAGAAACCAGCATGGACTCCACCGAAATGGGCATTCGCTCCAGTATGGACCAGCATCTACTGCACGATGGGATATTCTTCCTACCTAGTGTGGCGGGACGGTGGTGGATTTGAGGGTGCTGCACTGCCGTTAACTCTTTACGGAGTCAACTTGGCGTTAAACTGGTCGTGGACACCGATATTTTTCGGCGCTCACAACATTAAACTGGTACTATAAGTTCATAAAATGATTGTACAAAAAATATCAGCATTGAGTGACTGCGAACATCGGCGTTTCTCTTTCAGGCACTCTATGAAATTATGGTATTATGGGGCAGTACTGCGGTTATGGGAATGGCGTTTTATCGTGTGAATCACGTAGCCGGATACTTAATCATTCCTTACCTCATGTGGAATTCCCTGGCAACAGCTCTGAACTACGTTATCTACAGAGACAACAAGACGGAACAGAGCATCACCGAGGGAAAGAAAGACTAGTTCATAAAGACACGGTCCTTAAAATCGTCCTATGTCAACGCTATTACGTTGACTTTTACCGTAGACTTGCTTCACTACAAGCATCGAACGTACGCGACACATTATATTTTCTTACTGTTGTTACGTTTCACCGCAGATCAACAAAAAAAGTGCCTTGTATCGTACGCACAATGTTATTAGTATACACATTGTTTATTACTCGATATGAAATAAATGTTAGTTAATCGACCATGCTTACATTACAATATATATACATAAAACGAAAGTCATTACGCATCGGTAGTAAATCATACAAAGAAAACCATGAGGTGCGCTCCCGGCACTTCATGCGCTGCAATATCCTACCCTATTCTGCTTGGATACTTTGGATCTCGCTACTAACGCGTAACTCTGCGCTATGTGAAGCGTTGATACTCGCGTTATCTCCGGCATCGATAGAGCGATTTTTTGTACACAGAAGAGGGCAGAATAGCTTGTACAGCGACGATATCAAATATGGTGGAGGTTCGGGTGGGGCGTTGCAGACAACTGCCATTTTTCACAAGCGCTACGTCGGATCCGTAGCGTAAATATAGCCTTGTTGTTGGAGTACATACAACCGTTTCTCCACAGCCTCTTTGTCTGAAAGATGTTTAGCCGTTTACAGAAATGGTCAGTTAGGGACAACTCGAGCAGGTAACGAATTTGTTTGATGACTCACATTTGAGGAGAAGTGCTCTATCTTGACTATGACTGACATGTTGCGATAAAGAGTGCAAGAGAATCTGTGCAGTATGATATCGCTGGAAACACTCGGCAGGGTTCCCAAAGAGTTCGTCCAATGCTGCCGACTGGCACTGTCGACATTGATAATGGTAAGATGCAAACTACAGTCCATTCTAGGTCAAATTTTTACCTGTCAATCGTGAAATTCTTACCATTTGAATTGCATAATTATAAAGTATTTTATCCGCCGTGGCTCCTGTTTGACGTAGAAGTCCGGCACTATTGAGCTGTTTGCATTCAGCGAGACAAGATTTGAATTTCTTGTTCATCGTACTCACCACTGAGGGGCAAAAAATAACATTAATTAGAAATGAAGAGTTCATTTCTTTTGAGAAATTTTACCTTCTTTAACACTGGAAGTTGGTTGTAATCTGCCAGCTTTGAGCTGCTGTGTGGCGAGATTCAACCCTGAGCTGAGCCACTGAAGGGCTCGTACGAGTAAAATGACTTGTTCAGCTCTCCTTCTGGTACCTGAGTTGCCACCTTGGTCTAACCCATTCAGTGTCGCTGATAACGGTCCGCCTCTGATTTTCGCTACCTCACAAACGCACTCGCACAAAGCTAAGACGAAATTCAGCTTTGCTAGAATTTCGTTGTGTTCTCGCTCTAACAGAGTCTCCTCTGGCAATTCCGGAGCGATGAATGTCAACGGACGGTCATCCGTTGACACTGGATTCATTTCAGGGAAGAAGTTTTGAAAACTACCTGCTTCTGAAGACAAAAAATTAACTTCATTATTCCACCTTCCCACGGCAAAGGATCGTGGCCGATGAACTTTAGAAATTACCAGATATTTCGGGAAGAGTGACGGCTCTGGTACCAAATGGTATCACGGGGGAGTGTCTCAGGGTATTATTGTTATCCTGGAACGCCCTTGAAGTGGGTGAGCCGAGTACAGCAAGTGGACCCGTTAACAAAGGTGAAGAAGCACTGTTGTTCCCTGCCGAACGCCGTAGAGGAGAATTCCCGCTTGAGGAGTGAGAATGTCTCGCCACTGGACTTACTGTCCACATATTAGGTGGCGGTGGAGTTTCGCTGAGCCTAAACCATATTAAATTTCACGATCAACTGATCCATCGCAGTGGCCTTTTCACTATGGGGATATGACATACCTTCTTCCAGGGGGTGTACCGATAACGAACTGAACACTAGGTGGACTAAGGGATCCAATGTCTGGGGTATAATTCCGGTGAGAATCAACACTCCGTTTCATGCTGATGGGTTGTGAACGTGGTACCACGTTGCTACCACCAGAACGAGCATTATTCGAGGGTGATTGCGGCTGGGCAAACGCATTCTTCTGCGTTGGAACCGGAATCGGTTCAGATATGGGTAAAAAGCTTGGTCGCGGTGGGCTGACAGCCTCTCTGCTTGTTTGTTTGACATATCTAAACAGGCAGATGGGAAAAGGTGTGTGGTAAACACATCACAGCTGTGACAACAATGAGACCTTTCCAAAGAGTCGAATTGGTAGTGAGACTTACTTGACTGTCGGCATATTGGGATTGTTGTCTGCGTCGCTACTGATATCACTTGGCACGAGCACAAAGTCATCTTCAGGGCTAGAACACGGACTGATCGTCTCGGGTTCCAACCTGGGAACAGAAACAGCGGCTCTTTCCGGTACTGTAACAGTTGCTGGCGAAGGTGGTAATTCAGCAGCCACTGCACTCGGACTTTCGCGAGGTCCCTGGAGGAAAGGGTGCGAGAAAAATTCGTCGAAAGGCATACGATCTCTCGCATTGCGTCTTAGGAGACCTAGTAAAAGCTCGGACAACTCCGGTGATGTTCCCGGAGGTATTCTAAAACATAGTGTTATTTCATGTCTCTGTACGCGATCTACATCGTTACATTAATGTTTACCGAATACGTCAATGTAAACAATGTGTTATGTTTGTCTTTTTTACATACTTGGGACCGAGGTTTGCGTTTTTTTCGTAGAACAATTTAAGAGCCTGCGGTGTCTGAGCCTGAAACGGAGCTTTGCCCGTGAGACATTGGAAAACTATTGTTCCCAATGACCACAGATCTGCTTTCGCGTCATACTGGAGCGACATAATGACTTCTGGAGCCATGTACATTGGAGATCCGCATAATGTCGCCGCCATAACTCCGTCTCGTAAAAACCGTGCAAAACCGAAGTCAGCTGAAGCATACAAATTTGTATTACAAAACATTCTGGGCCAAATATTACACAGATTTACATAAAGAATCAGTGAGAATGGTTACCAATTTTTAGTGTTATTTGATGAGGTTGTGGACATGCTTTGCCACAATTATGACTCAGTAGAATATTTTGTGGTTTCAGATCTCTATGGACAACACCTTTGGCATGTAAAGCTTTCATTGCACCTGCTAATTGCTTAAGGAACACTCTGATGGTATCCTCAGAGAGGGTGCCTTTTGCTAATAAATAAAGAAGGAAATTGTTTATTTTCTGACACTGCCAATGTACGTAGTGAAGTTTCTAGCCAGTACTAACCACTGAGATAATCAGCCAAGTCACCACCATTGCAATATTCCATAACAAGGAAGACGTTGTGATTAAATTCCTAAAATAGAACAATATCATTAAACCATGACCAAAATGATTCCCTGTGTTTGTTTAGTAAACAACATACCTTACAATCCAACAAAGCAACAACATTTTCATGATGTAGTTCTGTTAGTTCCTGTAAATGGTTAAAGGAAATGTTTATAGCATTCTTACCTGTGTTTGTATACAAATAGCAAAGGAACTCTAGTTATATGATGTTAAATGACACTTGATGTTATTAAAAACTGAATACCATGAATTGACAATAAATGGGATTAAACACACGAACCTTTAAGATTTTGATTTCCTTGCCAAGGAGGTTCTGTGACTTGGCAAGACTCTTTTTGGTGATACTCTTGATGGCCACAACGAAGTTTGGTTTCTAAGGGAGAATGTTGAGAAATGTTGATTGTCAACGTGGTCCGCAGGTTATTGGTGTGTTATGATGAAAGAAGAAGCCCTTACCTTTCGGTGCCTGCCCTTGAAGACAACAGCAAACGCGCCATGGCCAATCAAGTCTTTAGTGTTATACTCGTAGTCACCGACGTTCTCCATTACGCACTTTGTTTGATCCCCCTTGATAATTGGGAACCCTCACGGTTTCACCGATCTCATTTAAGAGAGGTCAACGCAGGAGCGGTAAGCTGGCGTACTGCAAATAGAGATTGTGTAGCGATTACGCTCATGCTCGTGTGCGCTGACGTCGATGTCGACGGTGGCGTTCGGAAAATCGAATAAGTTTTGTTCAACTGTCGAGGTTCCCTCGACCATCTTAATATTGCGCATTGTTGGTTCTTCTACCACCTCGTAAGATTTTGACTTTGAGCTCTGCCCCTCGGTAATTACCAAAGAAGTTGTTCTTTATTGCAAATAAACATATATATAGTGGCAAACAGGTCGATGGTTATTTATTATACCCGGCCATTAGCTACAATTGACCTGTCAATAGCGCCATCTGCGATATGGGGCCAAACTATAATCTTGCGTATGTTAAATACACATGCCTTTGTATTTGCGTTTTATTAACATTTTGTTGAATTAAAAATAATAATTAAATTTTCGATATTTTAAGGCCTGGGAAAACGATAATAGCGTCCCCAATTTTGAAACATGAAACTGACACCAGTAAAGGCGGTTCTCAATCTAAATTTGAAAGTTTAATTATTATTTTTCAGTCAAAAAACGGTAAAACAGAAATTAAAACGCAAATAAAAAGGTGGGGCAGTGATGAGCAAATTGCGAGCAATTCTTCGAGATATAATTCATTAAGATTGCTTCTAGCTCGGCGCCAGCTTAACTCATCTGCTGTGACGTCCCAGTCACCAGCAGATTCCTACATGCTGTCCAGCGCGACGTAGTTCGCCGTTTCGCCGCTAGAGGTCCTTTGCTTCTCGTAAGTACTCGAATCATGTCTCGTTTCAATATATACAATTTCCAAACATCCTCTAGCACTCTCAGCGTCTAGGGCAGGGGACTGTCTGCGTAGCCTTCCTGATAAGTCTGCAGGCAGCCCCTGGACGAAACGCTTCCCGTCCTTTTCACCGTTCTTTTTACCGCCCCAGCCCCAGTAAAGTGTTTGCAGTGGCACCCCAGGTGCGTATACACTTAGTTCTTGGGTACGAGAACTCACATTATTATATGGTGGTCCTCCTTAGGGCTGGACATTCACGAAGGGGTCCCCCCTTTAAACCCACTCTAACCCATTCCAGCTTTACAGCCCCTGGGTCAACGGTTTATAAACATGTCCCAATTGGCGAACGAGATGCATCGCCCATGCGGGAAGATCGATACGCGTAACACAGAGAACCGTGTCGAAAACAGTCACGAAGAAAACTCGTTCTTTGTTCACCACTCGCAAAACGTCACCCAAAAATTCTACATCGTCATGCCCCTACACTGTACCTCGTAATCACTAAAACGAATTACGATTTGCAGAATCCATTGTACGAAATACAATTGCTGACGAATCACGCATTAACTTCACCACTGTCGATGACAAAATGTCAGACCATAATAAGGTGATCTCCACACAGAGGTCGCACAAACTCCGTACTTCAGGAGTGTAATCTTATTATTTCGTACCCGTCGGGTTCTTGATTATACAGATTGTCCCGTAACTGGTGGTAGTACAACCGGGCAGGGGATGATTCTACATGAAAAGCTGAGTCGAAAATATAGAATAAATTTTTTTCATACAAGGCTTTGTTTTCGAGAAAAATGAGTGTCGAGTACGTGTGCACTCGGCTTACTTGCGGCTCAACGGATTCCACTGCCTCACGTCTGGGTATTTCGGAGATTGCCTTTGTACTTCTAGATATGTTTACAAACATTGTCAGTATAATGATATCACTTCTATCGCTTCTGTTTTTTTCCCATCCTTATGAAATTACTCCTCCGTTGACGACAAATCTTCAAACTCATTTTTCTCGAAAACAAAGCCTTGTATGAAAAAATTTTATTCTATATTTTCTACTCAGTTTTTCATGTAGAATCATCCCTTGCTCGGTTGTACCACCAGTTACGGGACACCCTGTATAAATATTGATAGATCGATGCGTGTGACTTTACGAGGAATTGTCATCGTATTTTCTTATTAACAAAATTCTTTTGTTTATCAACATTGAATGAACGTGAGGTAAAGTACTTCGCAGATTACCCAATTGAACACGATGTATACGAGAAAGAATGCAAGCTTGACATCTTTCAAAGCTGTGTGTGTGTGTGTGTGTGTGTGTGAGATTGTCAGGTTATGTTCTCCGCATGCGCACCCACGTGCGTGACGCATTAGCTGCATTCTGTATATATGTATACTTGAAGCACACTGTCCGCAGGAAAGAGTGTGGTTAGAACAGGTTAGGAGGAGTTAAAAATTAAGTCAAACTGAACACCTGGACGTTTGTACAATATGTCGAGTACCGACAAGAAAGTAAGCGATGTGTCGAAAAAGATCATGGACATGGACATCGAGGAACCGGGGAAAAAGTTGACGCACAAGGAAAAGAAGAAGTTGAAGAAACAGCAGGAATATGAAAGGACTATGGAGATGATGACCAAAACTGGTGGACAGGGACACAGTGAACTCGAAACAAATTTTACGGTATCTCAAAGTCAAACGCAACAACGGGGTCAGGCACAACTGGAGAATGCTGTTGATATTAAAGTAGAGAACTTCAGTATAGCTGCTAAAGGAAAGGAACTCTTTACAAATGCTAGTTTATTAATTGCCCAAGGCAGACGTTATGGTTTAGTAGGGCCAAATGGGTATGTATTGAGCTTCTGCATTCACAAGCTTTACAAGTAACTCAAGGAAATCATATTTGTATTGTTCAGGCATGGTAAAACTACCTTACTACGTCATATTGCTAAGAGAGCATTTAACATCCCTCCCAACATTGATGTTCTTTATTGTGAACAAGAAGTTGTGGCAGATGAAACACCTGCAGTGGAAGTAGTTCTCAATGCAGATGTTAAGCGGAAAGAATTATTAGAAGAATGTAAAAAGCTTGAAGAACTTGTAGAACAAGGAGATACATCTAATCAGACTAAACTTCAAGAGGTATTCTTTATTCTTTCCTGCCATTGATCAATCATTAGGAACTTTTCTTTATGGTATGTCTTTAACAGGTTTATGAAGAATTGAAGGCAATTGGAGCAGACTCTGCTGAGCCACGTGCTAGAAGAATTCTAGCTGGTCTGGGATTTAGCCGGGCTATGCAGGATCGTGCAACCAAAAATTTCTCTGGTGGTTGGCGTATGCGTGTTTCTTTGGCAAGAGCCTTATTTTTAGAGCCTACATTATTATTACTTGATGAACCAACAAATCACTTAGACTTAAATGCAGTAATTTGGTTGGATAACTACCTGCAGTGTTGGAAGAAGACCCTGTTGGTTGTTTCCCATGACCAGAGTTTCCTAGATAATGTGTGTACCGATATAATACACTTGGATCAACAGAAACTTTTTTACTACAAAGGAAATTATAGTATGTTTAAGAAAATGTATGAACAAAAGAAAAAAGAGATGATTAAGGCTTATGAGAAGCAAGAGAAACGACTCAAGGACTTGAAAGCTTCTGGTCAAAGCAAGAAACAAGCAGAGAAGAAACAGAAGGAAGCTCTTACGAGAAAACAAGAAAAAAATCGTACGAAAATGCAGAAACAAGAAGAAGACAATGGTCCGCAAGAATTGCTCCAAAGACCCCGGGAATACATTGTGAAATTTAGCTTCCCAGATCCACCTCCTTTACAGCCCCCAATCCTTGGTCTTCACAGTACGTACGCTTATGCAATTCGAATGAATTCTCAATGACCGTCAAGTTAATAAAAACACTTCGACTATTTTCAGATGTAAACTTTGCATATGAGGGACAGAAGCCGTTATTCATTGACGTTGATTTCGGAATAGATTTAAGTTCACGAATAGCAATAGTAGGACCCAACGGAGTTGGCAAATCAACATTCTTAAAACTGTTAATCGGAGACATTCAGCCGCAGCAAGGAGAACTTATTAGAAACCATCGATTGGTAAGCCTTAATTTTCTTAAATCTTAAGTGTTTGCATGTGTTTGCGTGTTTGCGTGTTCACATGTTCCGTGTATAGTAGCTTAATTTCATTCATTTTTATAGAGGATAGGAAGATTTGACCAGCATTCCGGAGAACATCTAACAGCTGAGGAAAGCCCATCTGAATATTTGATGCGATTGTTCGACCTTCCGTACGAGAAAGCACGCAAACAGTTAGGAACGTTCGGGCTTAGTTCACACGCTCACACGATCAAAATGAAGGACCTTTCTGGTGGACAGAAGGCACGTGTCGCACTGGCAGAATTGTGTTTGAATGCCCCTGACGTCGTCATCCTCGACGAACCGACGAACAATCTTGACATAGAGTCCATCGATGCCTTGGCCGAAGCTATTAACGACTACAAGGGTGGCGTTATCATAGTTTCTCACGACGAGCGTCTTATACGAGACACGGAGTGTTGTTTATACGTGATAGAGAATCAACAAATCAACGAGATCGACGGAGACTTCGACGACTATAGGAAGGAATTGCTTGAAAGTTTGGGCGAAGTAGTCAACAATCCAAGTATCGCTGCTAATGCTGCCGTTCTACAATGACAGCCATCTCGGTAACACAATTATTGTACTTCCATCGGGCGTCGTTGTTTATTGAAATCAAACTGTCGGAATGTTACATGTCCCAAAGGTTGGGGAGCGTTTGATAGAAATAAAGACAACGTCAAGGACAATGAGTTCATATTTTTCAACATTACGATTTATTGATAAACAACCGAAACAATCGTTTAAGGCAATTCAGGTACTTGAAAAAGCTAGCCATATATGTATTGCGCGTAAATTTTGTGTCTCGTGTGCACGGGATTTCTACACTCGCATAGATTTTGCGTACAACTAAGCATCTATGTTTTTATCACGCAAGAACAACGACTCCAAGGGAATCAACGTTGATTGCCTAATGTTACCAGACGAGGATCCTTTCAGATACCCTATAATTTCGTTTCTCTTATCAAAGCCATCGGAGAGTGCTGAATAATTAAAAAATCTCCAAACTGGTAACACTAAGATTATGACGTGACTCTTTCCTTTCCTTTGTGAAACACTTCGTAAAAACGAATGTATAAAATACGTCGTACTCTACGTATTCGTATATGTGTATACATATCCGTGAACGTTTTATTCCTGTAATGAATCGCTATGCCGTTGCTTACGTATTCGTCCTTACCACAGCTTTGAGATTAACAGAACGATGATATCGGCAAAGCGTATTGTACTGGATAATTTCGTGTTAAAAATCAGCTCAAGCTGTTCTCTGCGGATCACACGGGTAATTTCGTTATTGTCTACGGGTCTAAAGGGATTTGCCGTGTACACTGTTGAATATGCACAATATACATCGAATAACCCTGCATAACTCTGCGAAGCTACGGCCCTACGTGTGTTGTATACATAGACGGTATAATCGTAAGCGTATCACAAAATATCGCAGGTAGAAATAATCGTCGCGACGTCATTGGAAATTACAGGCCACGCTCGACTATTATAATTAACAGGACCTCGACTTTTTTCCCTATTTCTCCGCGAAGGAAAACCATAACTCTTGCTCGAATACGAAGCTGACGAAACTTTCCGCAGCAGAGTTGACTTTTTCTGGATGATTTCTTGGAAGCAGTGCAAATAATTCAAGCGCGTGATGAATTACGTGTCGCTTCTTTCTCCCCTTATTTCTTAGTAGTAACTGATAAAGCATCGCGTGCCACTTAAAGCCTATTAATTTGAGCCATAGATAAGTGCAGTTCATATACATTAGATGCAAATGCGTAACGACAGATAAAAACGTTGAAAGCATTTGTTAGATGCGATGTAAGAAGCTGACGTTAAATATGCGAGAGGATAAGTATTTTTCTGGTAGATCATCGCATGACCTAGAGGATCTTTGCCCACACTTATATATCGGCACAGGGATGGGCATTTATTCAATTGTTTCGGAGATAGGCCAACGACCTTCGAAGAAACGTTCTCCTCGTAAATTGCAAAACCAATAAATACCCATCCCTGGATTGTCGAGCAATTTTACTGAGCTGTTTTACGTCGTTCTTCGTCAAGTCTTAAGTGTAATCTATGGAAGAGCCGGAACTACTCGAAATCCGGTCCACGCGTCGGAGGATATCGATCGCGAAGTTCCTCTACGCTATACACACGCGGATGTAAGCATTCAAAAGCACCGGTACGCACACATACGTCTACCCACACCTACGTATGTGTATACATATACGAATCCTTAATCGTTAGAGGCACCGCGTCTACGTTACTTACGTGCTAGTCGTACTTTAAAATACTTTAACAGGTCTTAAGTATACATGTTTTAGTTCGTCTTTCTGTCCTTTTCCTCGGATAAATCGTATTAACAACGGCTGAGCAAGATAAGTGACGACGATCCAGGGCATTCGAAGAACAAAGACATTAGCCGCACGCGACCTAGCTTAATCGTCATTATCCTTAATCGCTTTAACAGCATTAAACCTATATCGATGTAGTTTCGCCGGGGTTCAGGACTACATAAAAAATGTAACATGTAAAGCCACAGGAACGTGGCGAACGAGGGGAGAACCGTGACTTTTTCCACATCGTTCGCGATGGCCCTTGAGCATATCATAAAGATTGTACCACGCTCGGGTATGAACTTATAGAACAATGTCAGGTCACTTGAAAACATTCAACATTGCAAATATATAAGCGTAGCGCCATACATGGGTCTACTTTTCGCTACGTTAATTTTTCTTTCACTCGTCCCGTCGGATCGATTCTTCATGGATACTCAACAATTCTAATGATTAACAACGTCGCAGCACTATGACGTTACAACAACACGATGTCGCGGTGCAAAATCGTTACATCGCAGTAGGCAAACACCCAGGGGTTTACTATTTACTTCGCTAATCCTCCACTTCCTCTTTCGAAGGCAAAAGATCGTAATGGACTTTTAGCCGCCGACTTCTACGGTAAAGAGCGTACAAATAATTTCTCAGGAGTACCCGATTATTATCGAAAGCGCGGGAGATATGTGCCGTTGCGTCTAAGGAACGTCGGTCTTTTCGCGCGATCAAGGCTATTTGGCACTACTAATGCATCGACAGAAGCATCTGCGCGTTGCATGCATTCTCGTTTTTTGCACCGGGGCAAAAATATCTGAGGAACCTGCTGGAAAAAGGCGCCGAATAAATTCGTCGATGAGCGCCCGTCTGTGACTTTTTGTCCACGTACCTATTGTTCGAACGATTCCGAAAATTCCTGCGTTTTGCCCGACACGCCGATGACTCCTACCCACGGAATCCTCTGAGGACTCATCCGGATCTTCCTGGGTCCGTGGAAATTTTTTCCCCGGCGCTGCTATAATTACGTACATAGAGCAAGAAGTGTAATTTTTACGCTAGACAGACAGACGTTATTTGAGTCGACGCGGACGTTCGACAAGACCTGCATAGGATAGTGAGTCGCGCGACAGAGATTTCAATTATCCGGTATATCGAACTCGGATTTCGCTATAGAAAATCCTATAGCGAGAAGGTATTGCCCTTTTTACTCGTAACGGCCGTTGATCCTCGCCGTGGGCAAAGTTTCCTTAAACCTTAACACCGCTGCTTACCCTTAATAAAATGACATTGTTCTCGTATTAATCGCACTTGTGTTAAACAGCCGCGGAATTTCGACAGTCTTCTCGGAGGAGGATAGAAACGATCTTACGTCAAACGTTCCTCTTACTTAGCGGCAGTTTTAGCTACGTCGAATCCCTCACAGATGACAAGAGTTTATTCTCGTATTTTATCACGAAACTGTCGACCCTCGGACAACCGGCGCGCCATAGCGAATCAACCGTTTTTCCTCGCTCGAACATTTCTTTTGCGTTTACTCGGCTCAGATAAACGATCGCTCGAGAGTTGCCCGGTTCTCCGAAGTCCGCAGCTTTGACCACATCCGAATAATCTTAGGATAGATAAGAAATCGAGGATTATCATAAATTTCCGTCCCTTTCTCCGGCGCGTTCGTGCGAGAAGGGCGAAAGGAAAGAAACCTCGACTTCTTCATGTTCTTCGTAATTACAGGCCCGACGAGGCTTCAACTTGGCGTGCTTTAAAGGCTCCCGATTACAATCTTTATTCCGAAATGCCGTGTCCGCTGCTGCGAATTCTAATAAGGGGGATCGCGAGCACGGAATGGCTTCAATATTAATCACAGGGGCTGCTAAAAATCTGTCCGACGCTTTATCTCTCACGCGAGGTTACGACTCTTCCGTCACGATCAACGCTTACAAATGAACCACTTGGCATTATTACGCGAAGAAAGAGAAGCTCATAATTGTTTGGCCCTCGCCCTTGAGGGCAACGTCCACGAGCGTTGCCTTAAAAAACGAACAATCCGTTGCCCTCAATTGGATAATCGATGAGCCTCAATCCACGCGAAATTCAAGCTCCGTTAAATCCGCTGCCACTTCTTTGCCGTCGATTATCGATAGGAAGTGGCGGGAAGAAGTGGCGCTCTTAGGAGACCGGAAGTGTGTGATCTTCAACAAGAAGGACTCTCGGCGAAGGTGCATATTTACGGGGGGAATTTTCCTGTCGATTGGATCAACGTCGCTCGTAGACCCGACGAGAGCAGACGCAGGGAAAGCAGCCGGGCTGTCTGTATTATTGCGCCGAACTTACGGAGGAGTTGTCGCTGTCGTCGAGGGAAGCGTCCGACAGTGAAGGTTCGTACTGTTCCCTCAGGATCTTCGTCGAGGGTGCGAAGACCGTGGGGGAGAGATTCGCGTTGACGTTGGCGTTCTCCGGTAAAGGTGGTAGGACATTATTTTGAAACTGTCCGGAAACGTTGCCGACCGGTTGGTAATTTGCCACGACGATGATTTTGCCGCTTCTGCTGCGAGCTTTGCCAACCCCGAAGAACCGACTGCTCGCCCATATCAGCTGCGTGAAGTGACCTACGCGAGAACTCGCGGTTAAATCGCCCGAGAAACCCGGAAAGGTCATCTCCGTTGTACGGATAATATTTCTGTCGATCAATAATTCTGCCTCCGAAGGTCGATTCTTACCGGCGTTGACGTTGGCGTGCAGGATATCCGGTTCCTTGAGGAAATCGTATTGCCGCACTGCGGAGTACCAATAGGAAGCCACGTCTTGTCCTGTAACGTCGCCAGGAATGGCCCCGCCAGGGCGACAGTAAAGATTTTGCCCCACTTCTCGGTCGTTCCGATAATAAAAGGTATTCGTGTGGGCCAGATGGTTCGCCCAGGTCTGTGCATACTCGCATAACTGCAAACATCGACGTACGACTCGTCAAGTAGTATTTCTCGATAAATCTCCTACGCTGCGAAGAACGGAAATGGAGTGCGGAAAGTTTCTGAGAGTCTATTGAAACTTTACCTGCGGTGACATAGTCAATGGCGGTGCATTGTGTCGTTGTCTGTAGACATTGTGCCAGCAAAGGCATTCTGTAATAAATTCGCTGTCTCGCCAGTCGGTTTCCAAGTCACTGCTGTCGTGGGCGATACTCATCGGTCTGTTGCTCAGGATCTGCAACGAAAGGGCCACGTCAGCAACATTAAAAATCATTCAGAACTTCTCTCCCATGGTCTTACCTTTTTTAGCAACTTCGGCCGATTGTCCAACTGTTCTGCGTTGTCAGGATTTATGGCGGTGGAAGTCGAAGCGGATCCCCCGGGATCCGAAATCCGGTTAGCCTTGTACAACTTCGACTGCTCGACTCTTTTCCTAAGATTTTCCAGGACCCTGGCTTCTTCTCTCTTTCGCGAGGGTGGCCAATTGGCGCTTGACGTGTGGATCATGCTGATACCAGCAAGAGGCGAATCCTGATACACGTGATGATGCAAACAAACCCTTAATAAGTCTAAATTACCCCTAACGTCGTAACGTGTCATTACATTCATAATCATAGAAAAACGTCTCTAAATCTACATCTCATGCATCACCTTTCAAATAGATAATTTCATAACGAAAACCGTCTTCATCCTAGAAAGTATGCGAGAAGGAGAAGCGAACAAAAGGCCATGCACTCGTGTATATATCCACTGGTACGTATCGATGGCGGTTCAAGGTATGAGGGGGCACCTTTGGATTGTTGCTGTTGGTGAAATCAGGGAAATGAGCACTCTGACTGAGCAACCTTCTGCTTGCTGGGCATCTCGTTCTCGTGACGGGTTCCTTGGGTATCATCGTGTACCCCTGGAAGTAGGTCTCGTAGGTCTCTGCGTCGTAGTCTTGCCTTGCCGGGATGAGGCCGACGGTCTCGTCCTGGTCGACCCTGAGGACGTTGCTCATGTCGCGGAGCTCCATGGTCTGGGTGCTCAGTACTTGCTGGTTTTTTCTTCGGGCCTGTCCTTGCGTCTCTCCGTGGCGGCAACGCGCGCTCTCATCTGGTTACAGGGCTATGCGGTCATCGTATAGCCCTCCTCGGGGTCCTCGCTTTTGCGCGTTGCCGCGTGGGAGGGCGCGAATCGGGCGCAAGCGTTTTGCAGGATGTGCCGCAAGGACCGCGCAGAAACCTCGGGAGCGTTCGATTGAAAGCCTCGCTCAAATGGTTCCCAATGCTCTTTCTTCCCCGCGGAGTAGCCCCGAAGGGCGACTTGCCGACTGCATTAACGCAGACCCCTAGGCAAGGTCAACGCGACAACCCCTTTTCTACCCGCTTAATCTTCCGTACTCGTATGATACTCTCCTACAGGGTTCTTCGTACGGAGAAGACAAAAGAAGATCGTAGGATAGCGGATGAAATGATAAAAACCACAAACGATCTTTTATCAATAATCTCCAATATTTGTATTAATATACGTATATTCTTCGGCCCGAAAATATTTAAATCTAATACTATTAAAATCTTTTCCTACATTCCGCTACCGGCTACAGTTCCCTGTTTTATCTCGTTTCATCGCGACATGCTGCCATCTATTTTTTCGACAGTCTTAAATATAATTGGGCATAAAAAATAGATTGTATTAAAAATAGCAAGATCCCCGAATTCCAATGGTAGTAAATATTCATAGGACATGCATTGGCCACGTGTGGTACCTGACGCGCAGATTTCCGGTTCTTCCGGTTGTACTATACATCGAGATTCGCACGATTCGATCTCTGAAAAATGCTGAACATCCGAGGAACGTTGTGGAGTATTGCGCGGTCTGGAAGGTAACTATAGACATCATTGCGTTTAAATGGCTGCGTGTGATTTTGCGTAACTCGCACTTTGTGCACAACTTTCTCATGCAGTATTATCCAACGTCTGCCGGAAGGACTTCAATTCTTCACTTCCTTGAGGACTGACCTTGAAAAGCATCCGACGCAACAGCGTATTTACAGCGGAAGTAAACATTAAAAGCCTGACACCGTTGTGAGTCCTTAGAACAGCAAATGGGGACAGCTTCTCAAGAAGAATTCCTTCTGTTTGAGGTCCAATTTTTTTCTCGCAGAAACAAGAATCATCGGGGACGTTTGAGAAGACTCGATTCTTCTAGTTTGATTTTCTTTTGCCCGGGAGAACGGGGAAGCAGTCTTGGGCGAAGGGATCAAATTTGATGGTCGGTCCCTCGTTAATTTCTGTTTGGGATTTCGAGGCGCTGCAGGAGGCAGTTTACGGTGGTAAAAGGAACTCGTAAAGCGACGGATTACGGTGGTGGCAACAGGTGGGGCGATTCCCAGGTAAACCGTGCTGCTCGAGCCCACCTGAAGATGATGCCCCGTTGGTGGGAGAAATTTAGGTTACTCGTAGCACGAGGGAATGTGGGCCGACTATATACTGGCTCATCACGATCGCTCGTCAGTTCATTCCTTCTTTGTATTTCCAATTCGTAAGATCGATCTCGACTGCCTTTTTTTCCTTTGGTCGCCGGTTGACGTGCTTGTTCTACACTACTGATCTTACAGGTGAGTACAACTTCCTGCCGGCAACTACCCTCTTATTCCATCTTTGCCCCGTTCTGCCAAACACTCGGACAATAAACAATAATTTTCGGCCACACTGAATCTAAAAGGAACAGGTAGACCTTCTTGACAATATCGTAGGATGACAAGTGAAAATTCTTGTACCTATCTAACAAAAACTAAGGGTGGGTAATTCCTGGTAAATTACATGGCACAAAAACAAACGTATTTGTTATGATTTGTAGTTGGTGTAAATTACGATACTTTCAATCGACAGACACACAACAGAAAGTTAAGTATGCGTTGAAGGAACATTACGCCTCATGAGTTCGCGTCCGCTAATTAAAGTGAGAGTAGATCACTCGCAATATAGTCGTTGTCCACGGTATTACCGTGCAATCACGATAGGAATTATTGCAGCGTTATTTTGAAACGAAAGCTCCCTGCGCCGTGGTAGAAGTGAATATTGTGCGTAATGACATATAGCCAGATAATCATCTCATCGTCAATTTCTTACCGCAAATCTCCCTGATTGTGCAATCTAAATCTCGGAGTTTGTAATATCGCTTAATGGTTTGAATCCCCTGGAAAGGCCTTTCCAGTTGAAGAGCCCATCGACTGGCCAGAATTGCGCAAGTCGTGCAAAGTAATTACGCGAATACCAGATAAACGCATTACCATGCGGAAACCCGCAGCTCATGTCGTTTACCTCACAGGTCTCATTAAATACGTAATCTTATTCTACCTGCATATTTTGCATAATTCCTTCATCGAATCTCGTCTCGAATGCCTCGTTATTTTATTACGTTATTTTATGGCCGGTACTTTTCGTTGGCCAGTTGACATTTGGTAGGCGTCCAGACGTGTCTGCAGGCAAGGTTTGTGGGCGTATCGAAGGCACAGATAACTGTGCCGGAATCAATGCCGTTCTCGTCGTCGATCGAGAACAGAGACGAATCCGTAAAAATGTCAGTAGTGCAGCTAACGGGCTGCATACGTGGGAAAGCGTACGAGGATGTCGTTTATTATCAGATTCGTCCTCTTCAAAATCCGCAGAATTTATTTGAAACTCATTTACACTCTCTACGCGACTCGAATTCGTTTCACGTTGAAAGACACTTTTATTCTAACGAAATTCGCTGATATTAGGTATCTGTCCTTTGCCGTATTACCAATCCTTCGAACGTATTTCTGTGCGACGAAGCCAATTGAGACGGCAAAATGGCGAAGCGTGAACGAGTTTGTCGCGGGTAGGAGAGACGTTCTGGATTTTCCAATGAGGCTGGAATCGCACGGGTGTCCGCGTGCCGATGATGTCGGCCTCGTGCCATAAGGAAAGCTCGTTTCGAGTCGTCTACCGAGCGACTCTTGGAACTGCCGTGTGTAAAGCCGGCCAGTTAACGGTTACCTCGCAACGTTACCTATCTGCACATGTATTCGACGAACTCGGTCTCACTTACCTCCCAATCTTACAACTGCGCATTTTTCAAACAATATCCATAATTCTATCAATGATAGACGCTCTATTGTCGTTAAAAAAATTCAATCATTGATTGAATCCTCTTGGTTTGGCTCGAAGCCTCGAAAATCGAGTTGGAATTGTCGTTTGAGGATACTTTAGTTCGATATAATATCCCGCGGCGAGCGGGCTGCTTCCCTTTTGGAAAACCTGCTCTACCTAACATTCCACTAAGGACCTCGGCATTTCTGATAAAGAACGGTTGGATACCCGAAGGCATGACGGGTAGAAGAATCGATGTTTTCTTTTTATCCCTCTGGGATTTTTACCGCCACATTTACCCTGAGTCGATGATGAAAACAATCGGTTCTTCATTTTGCGGGGAAAAAATGGAAAGAAAGCGAGATGGTGGAACCCGGACATGAAGCAGCTTTCATTTTACTTCGGGACAATTAATGCGGAAGTGCTTTGCTCATAAGGCAAGAACAATTCTCACAACTGACAAATAACGGAATAACGGGGTACTTGGGGAGGAGTGAGGTAAAAAGAAAGTCCTGCTTAATTCGGTACACGTTTGAGGGTCGGATATTTTTTTTGTAAATTCGCCGAGCGTTTACGCGGCGTTAGAGGGACAAATTGGCTTTGAAAGTCGTAGAAACCACAGGAGCCGCAGGAATGTAAAATAGCTCGTCACACTCGTGCCGGGTGACATTGAAATGAAGTAGGTGGAGAAGGAAACACTGGCGGGACGAGGGGACCGGCAAAAAAGCAATGCTCGGCAAGGAGAAGGAGCTCGTGCTCTGCGTTTGGTATATAGGCTGTCTTATAACGGTACAGACTTTGAGATATGATTTTAACGCGAATGAACCCCGGGGCGTTGAACGTGTCAGGAGCAGGCCATATCCGCGGACCGAAGCAAGAGATATCCGGACTAATGGGCCGATTCTCCAACGACTTTCCTTTCTATCAGCGTGACGTATCGTCCGCCCCTCGCGAGAAAACAAACTCCGCTCATAAAAATCCGCGTCAGTCGTGAGTCGTGACGTGACACCTTTTTCAGGCCCCGAGAGACATCAACTTGGCGTCCACGGTTTTTGGAGAAATTTCGTCGTTTAGGCGAAATTTTCACGAATTCATTAACATTCTCATCGGTAGGGTATCCTCGAAGAATGTATTCACGGTTGTCGTAGCTCATTCGATCGAGAGGAAGTGACGCATTTACTCGGGTTTTTAAGTCCTCGTTTTAAGAGAATAAATTGCGAATAATTGAAAAGGATACGGGTGAACGGGGGAGGTGTAAGAATATGATTTGCGTTTACGAGGACGTTTGCCGACGAGAGAATGACACTTCCCCGTGTGTAGGACCGACTGTTTTCGCGGGGAAGAAATTAATGCAGGAATTTGGAGCGGCAGATTCGCTGGCGAGTGTCAAGCACGATTTAGAAAGTCGCATCCCTTCGAAGACGGCCGGCAGATGAAAGTTGATGCTCCGAGCCGATAAAAACCGAGGAGGATGCAACTCGATGAACCGCGATAATAAAATCGTCTGGCAGGTTTCACTATCGATCAACGACCCGCCGGGCCACAGAAAAATCTACGCCTAAATAACGAAGATCTACGACGTCGCCGACACGATTTCACCGCCATATTTATATGTTAATTTCGGGGAAATTGTAAATCAGTGTTTTAATCGCGTAGCTCGATCGACGAAGAGGAATATTCGCGAATCATTGATGATCCTTGCGACATTCTGTTTATAATGCTGCGGTGTTAAAACGGCCGCGATTCTAACGAGTTCCTTTCCAGTTAACGCATGTCGATTGTACCGATAATTCCCTCAAAGACACAGAAAATAGCCAGCCACCACAATAAACATAGTTATCGGTTCGACTGGTCGCGAGGATTTTCCTTTTCCACCATAATTAGCATAATAATCTCTCATTATTGGCTGATCAATCGCGATACGAAAAGTAGGACTGTCCGATGTATAATTTACAGCATCACGTGTTCCTCAGGGACTGACTATCGGTACAATGAAAAAAAATCCCTTTTAATTCCTCTCCGTGTTAGATTTTTTCGAATGCCGAGTTTCGCAATGAAGAGTTCAAGCCTGGCAATCTTCGCCGGAGGCTTTTATCAATTTCACGTACCGAAAGGTTTTATTATAACATTCACCGGGAAAGTCTATTGCGCCGAGGGATAGGACGTTTATGAACGCCGCGAATTTCACTGCTCGCTATTAGAAAAGATCGTGACTGCGCGATCGCTCGCCGGGTCATCACCTTCTCCGAGAATTAGATGAAATACTCTCGAAGCGAAGTTTGCGGAATTTAATCCGAGATGCTTCAGCGTCTATTAATAATTCCTAAGCGATTAGAAGGTATTCACGTTTTACGATACTGTAAAGTCGTTTGTGCAAGAATGGAGACAGAAGGACGGTAATTTTAGGATCGGCCGCGGGTTGGTATCGATTATAGGACTCCGATATACGTCGAGGGAATTGCGACAGAAATTGGGATAAAGTTGGAACAGGTTTGACTCGTCTGTACAATCTCGATGATCCCCGATCGGTGTCGGGGAACGTCTCACGGACAGGCCAGGCCAGACGTTTAAGAATGCGTATCCGTCGGCGTGACTTAAGCGTGGTCATCGGGTTACTGGGCCTTCTGCACAGAAGAAACGATTCTAGGGCCCCGGTGTTCCAACGTAAGAAACGATCCATCCGGCTGGAAAAGGACTCGTTTCAGCGACTCGATCGGGATCTAAAATTCTAAAATTCGCAAGCGTTTCGCAAGAACAGGATTGTGAGGACTCGTTGAGAAGAAGGACCGTTCGACTTGCGCGATCATTTGAGTTTTGCAATTTGAAATATTGTCCGATGACCATTGGACGAGTAGTCTTATCCTATAAGGACAGGCGAGGTACGTGCGTTGCAGTCTTATGCGCCTTGGGAAAAAGGACAAGCTGCTCGTCGACTCGTCCGCATGCCTTTCGAGAGAGTGTCCGTTTAACCCCGCGGTCGTAGGTGCGATTTAACCGGCATCCTCGACGCCTCAGCTTTTCCTCCTCCCATCGACTACCTTTTACTTCACCCCGTCGCCGGCGTTATTCATGAGAAATCAACAGTTCAGGGAACTCTGTCGACCCGACCCCGGCATTTACAAGACGAAAAATCTTTGATTATGTTTGGTAATGAAGTATTAGAGAGACAGAGAGCGAGAGAGAGAGATTCACGCCCAGAGACGAACGAAAGGAAAAGTCTGTAGGAAGTCAAAGACCTCTTGATTGTCAGCTTTGCGGTTGGATCAAATGGACGATGACTTCCGGATTGATTTCGCGCTCGCCAGGTAGTCGCGGTTTGCCGTGATAATTTGTCTAACCACTCAGCATTGGTCGACAAATTCTTTGGCCGAGCAGATTGCTGGCTTTCTACGGAATTACGCGATCACGCTTCGTCTGATCGTGAGTTAATCGTAATGAAATTTTCCCTTGCGGAGAAGTTTTCTTTTACTCGGTAGACGCGGGAGTCGTTGACCAGTCTATGAGAATAATTTCGACGACTGGGTCGACGGACCTGCCCGTTTAATGCGCATTTCATGCTCGTTCGATTCTATGAAGGATTTTTCTCCGCGGAGCAATTGACCGATTAACCCGCGCTCTTCTTGCAAGTTGCGTCAGAGACGTGTGTGTGGAGGCACACACCTGACCAACCTTCTTCGCACATGTTGCGTCAACGTCCAGGGAACTAACTTGGAGGATAATGTCCATAAAGTCGGCCTCGTCTGACGTAACGAAGCTGCATTTACGGCAAAACCGACGTGTCCTGTTGCCTTCGATCCGCGCGAATTTACTCCGGAAATTTTCCCCGAGGTTGCGTTATTCAGAGTTGAACAAGTATTACGCATTACGGCAAGGCTGTGCCTCGAAATCGTCCAGAGGAATCGTCGGCTTACGAAACGTGGCTTTACATCCTTTTCCTTCTTTTCTATGTTCAAGGTTCGGGAGGATGAGGGCTATTTGTCTGTTGCTCCTCGGCATCGTCGCCGTCAATGCCCAGCGTCGTCTGGCCTTGCCGGATCCACGAAGTTGCGCGAATCGTAAGTATTTTAACGAGCTTTCGAAACTCCCGGTGTCCTCCGCGACGTTCACTCGAGGGTGAGAGGGACTTCGTGCACGGAGAGGGAGAAATTGCGTGGAAATTATTACGGCTGGCAAGGTCCATCGTTGGTCCAGCGATTTGACCCGACTCACCCGTCCTCTTCAAAGTCCTCACGTTCGCACGTTCAACACTGCGTCACTCGTTGTCGAGCTGTTATTTTTATGAATAAAAATTGCATTTGCGTTCAGGGGTGCGTCACGCGACGTACAGAGACGCCCGAGGCGTGGGGCATTCGTACTTCTTCAGCTGGGAACATCAGCCGACCAGAAGCCTTGAAGTCGACTGGTTGGACGCTCGTAATATCTGTCGGCGACATTGCATGGACGCCGTGTCCCTGGAAACTCCCCAGGAAAACGAATTCATCAAGCAGAGACTAGCCCGTGGTACGTAAATTCATTGCGCTCGAGGCAACATTTCCCTTCAGCAGATGACAATTTATGGCCAATGGTAAACGCAATAACTCATAACACTCTCAAGGCGACCGATAGAATGTCTCAATGGGTGCTTCGTTCATCTCGTGAACGTGAGTTTGTCGTGAATTTGTAGAACGCTTTGTAGAATGTTCTACGAGTATAATGTATACGTGGGAGTTGATGAGTCTCGTATTTCCATCGTGTGAAAAGAACCCACTTTCACTCGTTATCTGGCTTGACGCGAAAAGAGGGAAAATGAGACAATGCCTCTCCCTTCGGTACTTGAGACTGCTCATTCTGCTGTCTGAGGAGAAACCAAGCTATAATAAATCGCCTCTGTCGTTAGCGGCGGCTCGACTATCTTTCTATCGGGCCATTTGAGAGCCCTTGGGCCATATTTTCTATAACGACATGATCTTCAGGTAACGTGAGATATATCTGGACATCTGGCCGTAAATGCAACTTCAACGGTTGTGATCGACCGGATCTTCAGCCGCAGAACATCAATGGATGGTTCTGGTCTGGATCTGGTGCCAAAATTGGACCCACCACTCAACGTAACACTGGAGATTGGAGCAACACTGGTGGATACGGACAACCTCAGCCGGACAACCGCGAAGCTGCACAGGTACGCATTAACATACTAAACTCTGATCTTTCCTCCTCGTCCAGAAATGATTGAAAAATAAGACAGACTTTAAAGGAACCTTTCATACTGATCTGAAATAATTGAAAATAAATATCGTCCGATGGTAGCCGAATCGAATCCCGATTTCCCCCACTCTGATCGAACTCTTCTCCTTTCTCTTTGACGGACTTATTAACGACCTTGTTCGTGAAATCGCGTCGAAAGCATCTTTAAAGACATCGATGAAAGGCCATTAAAAACGTAGTCCTGTCTTGTACGAGGTCTTTCTTTGCGTCGGGCGGGGGATTTCTTTTATACGCCGGAGAAAACGCAACCGAGAATGGGATAAACAGACACGAGACCATTACGAAAGGAACGTGAGTTTTTACTTGAACGAAGGACCCACGAATCTGACAGCCCTAAGTGGTGTTGATTGAATACATTTGGGAGATATTTTGAGAGAAGATTTAGGGACTCGGAAAGGCCAGAGATAATTTCGGGGACTTTCATTTCGGCTCGGTGCGGTCTTTTGAGTTCAACGAACGGGTTGGTCCAACCGAGAACCGTTTCGGTAGCATTCATTATTGTGAAACGAATTACACGCCGAGGTCTCTCGGTGTTCCCAATTCGCATTCTCCTTTCACACGGCGGCTTTCTTCGTGTGACTCGTTCCTCTTCTTTTCCAGGGTAACGACGAGTCCTGCCTGTCGATCCTCAACAACTTCTACAACGACGGAATCAAGTGGCACGACGTAGCCTGCCATCACGTGAAGCCCTTCGTTTGCGAGGACAGCGATGAACTCCTGAACTTCGTCGCCTCGCGAAACCCCGGCATCCGTTTGTAAAGATCGCCCGGCAATTCCGCGACCGGAGCAAGGATACGGAAATTCTGAGGGGGCCGTATGTGTCGCGAACCGCTCGAGAAAAAGACTTCCAAAGTTTCGTCGACCTTGAAAATTTCAGGCCGCAGCGACGGCCGATTCTTGTCGAATCCGTTTCCCGAGCGTGTAATCGGACGAACCGCGGCCATGCATTGCTATCATTCCCTATCGTTTATTTATGTTTATACTAACCGGTACGGTCTTTAATCGTCACGACTAATGCGCCCTTAGCGCGTTCCCTCACCAGAATAGGACAAAATTGGTAGTGCAACGTAGACGGTTAATGTAAATGTAACTTTTTGTACCTTTTTTCATACGAAAATAAACGCATCTTCGATTTGTATAATTCGAATATTCTTTTTATCCTGAGTACACTTAACGATTACAGAATTCCTCTTGAAATTTTAGCTCGAGTCCACCTTTCCGAGCTTGTTCGCGTCTTGAAAGAATCTTACGCACAGCTGAAGTCCGATACTTTTACAATGGTAGTACTTTAGGTTTGCCCAGAAATTCATTTTTTCATATTCCACGGACTGCTCGAGTAACTGTGTAATTTGTCCTGCAACCGATATCGATTATCAAACAACACAAAAATCTCTTAAGGGGGTGGATATGGCGGTGCTGAATAAGAAGTATTATTACCTAATCTTTCTCTTATTGATGCATTTGATTTATTTACCCCTCCGTCCGAAATCTCAGTGGCATTAACTGTTTCTGTTTTCTCTTTAATATTAACAACATATTTATAGAGTAAAAGGACTATAAATTTATCCACGTGAAAATCGATACAATTTAAACTTACTTGTTACACATTTTGCTGTAGTACCAAGCAAAGAAATAATAAAAAAAATGCAAAACGTAAATCCCATTCTTTTTAACATATTTTTACGAATTGTTATGTGATGTATGGAACAGCTCTGTGCAAGATCACTTGTTAAAAGAGCAGAAACGCAGACGAACTAAATCTCAGTTTGAAGTGTCTGGTATATAACACAATTATCGTAGTTTATCAAATATACCGTGATTCTATTACAGTAAACTCACTGATACTAAATGTGTTGTATCAGTTATCATTCTGTAATAAATTATGAAAACTGTGAATCATCATATTATTGTTCGCAGCAATACAGTAGCATGCGCGTCAGAGTAGTCGCCATAACAAAGTGATGGACAGATTGCAGTGTCCACAAGATCTACGTTGAAAGGAATTCAACAGTGTATACTTTATTGACACATTTTAAGTAGTTACAAGATATTAGCCATGAAACCTAATCTGGTCGCCGACGAAATGTTCCCGGAAGATGCGGGACCATATTTAGAATTGGATGAGGTAAAGTGAAACGTCAATACATATTTTGAGGTTAGAATTTTATTTTCATCCCACTTTTGTTTAAAATAAGTTGATATCTTCAGCGTATTATATAATTTTTTAAAGTAACTTTTAAATAGACATAACTTCCTTGTTTTCAGATAATTCGATACATAATGTACAGTAGATATAGCAATTGTAGAATTCACTTTTTAGGTTAGGTTATAGTTGACAAGTTTTATTTATATTCGATGCAGGATAGTCCGGCCTGAATTAAATTTAATAAACATTTGATAGATTGGGGGTAGCCGATTACTGGTTGACCTTACCGCCAGCGACAAGGCAGTTCATGCTGAATTTTTCAATGGTACGTTTTTGATTTTAAATGTTATAGTGGGAATTACGGTTTTAAACAATGTTTTTTATTCAATTATTTTTCAGAATTTGATGATCTCTACGACGATGACGATTTAGATTAAACCGGAATACCCATACCTGTTCAAATTCAATTCTAAATGTAATTTCGTACAAGAGAAGATTCTAGAATTAATAAGTAAAAATAATACTAATTTATCATACTATTATTTAAAGGTTTGTTTTTTGTAGTGAGTAAATACAATAATGGTAATAAAGCAAGAAGTTTTTTTATAACATTGGACCATGATTTGATCTTTCATTTGTTTTCTTTATGATAAAAATTAAACAGAAATAAATTGTACAAAGGTAATTATATCATAGAGGTTATTTGATTTTTCCTAACAAATCTACAATAACTAGTAGATTTCATTGTGTAATCTTAAATTATACAGAATTTTATGGAAAATATTTTCCCCAACAAAAACCATTTCCAACTCATCCAACAACATATCCACTTTTTAAAATCCAAAACTTAAGGCATATCCTTATTTTTCATACTGTATTTTGCTGTGTACCACAGACAATAATTGTTATATAAATGTGCCATAAGAAAATGAGTACTGATAATTATATTTTATACACATACTAATATAGATATCATTGTAAGATTATAATTTATAATACATATATGCTAGTCATATAAATCTGTGAGACGATGCAGAATTAAAATAGCACCGCATTTCAGTCACTTTGCGTGGTTGCGGGATAGATAGGTACAATCTCCTTCGTAGGATGATACCTACGAGAGCATCGACAGAGCCAAATAACATTGCCGATTCGCTTAGCCAAAGTATTAATTTGTATGTTGTCCCCTTGGCCCCGACCAGTGCAATACTTCTTCTTGTATCTTCGACGGATCGATGGCGACTCGCACGATGGGAATTCTGTTCCTATGAGCGTTTGTCTGCTCTCTGATCAAGCGATGCTGCTTCAAACAGTAAAAGGGATGTCGACTGAGGTAACGAGGACGATGGCAACGATGACGACGACGACTGTAACGACGATGATAAAGACGATGCCGACGACGCTAACGACAGTGACGAATATCCTATCAAAGTTAAAAAATAATAATGTCTTACTAAAAATATGGCACATATTCAACATGTATTTTTATGTGATGAAATTGAAGGTAAGAATTCCACTTTGTAACGAACCCTGAGTCCAGCTCCGAAAAGGTCTATCGAGGTGCTAGTTAACTTCGAGATCGCTGTCAGCTTGATCGTCCTGATCGCTCTCATCTTCCTCATCCTCTTCCTCGGAATAATACTGGGAAGGAGGGGAAAGAGCGTCTTCCGATAACGATGTGTGAGATGACGACGGAGGTCGTGAACCTTCTAATTTGATCTCCAAATCATCGATAGAGGTGCTCGGTCCAGGAATAGTCACTGGGATGAATTTTTCCAAATCTCCTGATGCTAATTCTGAGAATATAGAAATAAACAAATTTGATTTCAATAACCAGACGCCTACTAAGTGATGTAGGAATTCTCTAACTGTGACGGGCCTTACGTTCAACATATTTTTCCAGGGACTTGGGAACCATTGATTTTGCTCTTCGCAAATTTTCTTCCGTACATTCTCCTTTTTCTAATCCTGAGAAAAAAGGGTCTTGTATTGATAACCTTTATGCGTAGAGTGTTAAAGAAAGGTCATTTCTTGCAATCTTACCAAAAGCTAAACCCATTTGCTTCAAAACTTCGATATCGTCGTGAATCTCGAACTTATCGTTAAAATTAAACAGGTACTCGGTTCTGGAAGGACATTACAGTTAACATAAATACAGTGATTGTGATATTCAGCCTGTATAAATCCGTGAAACCTTACTTGTCATTCGAAATGCTGCAATCTATAACAGTTTTCTTGCTGGTGTTTACAATAAGGAATGGCAGCTGTATGGCTGAATTTGGTTTTGGCGGTCCATGAAGACTTTCGTTAATACGATTTCGCTCAACCAGATTCTTGAATGAAATATGTTGAAGAATGAGTTGATGTAATTGCTGTGTTTTTGCTTTAATCCTCTCAATTTTCTTCTTTTTGTCTTTCTCCAATGTTAAACATTCTTGTAAAGAATTCGTCGGTAAACCTAACCACCTGATTTCCTTTTTTTCTTTGGATATTATATTCATTGCCATTAAAACATTGAGAGCGTCATACACACGTCGTCTTATGTTTTTTTGGTCGTACTGCTACAAGGACAAAAAATATAATCAGCCACTCTGTGTACAAAATTCCTTGAACTCGAGATTTGCAAATTCTGTATTACCTGATCCGTTAAAGAATTGATGTGAGCCGGGTTTGTGAATTCTCCTACTAATTCATCGGCTACTTCGTTGTACGATGTGGTGCCCTTCTTCTTCACTTTTTCACAAACTTTCATCGAAAAATGACGCAAACCTTTCCCCACTTTTTCGGTCTTTCTTCGTTTACTACAACAATATTATTTTCCAGTAAATATACCTTCACAGCACACCTTACTATTTGAATGCAATCTTTTATTACTCAGGCACAAAATCGCCGCTGTCGGTATCTTGACGTTTCCTTGAACCAGTATGATCCAGTATTGGACTGATGAATGTTTTCCCAGATGCATCCTTAATAATTTGTTGTTGATTGCTACTCTGAGTTTGTTGTTGGGATACTAACGCCTGTTTTATATCACTCTGGAAGCAAAGAAAATATGGAATGAAAGATATCAGTACACTTCTGATGTTACATAATGTGTGAGGAAATAACAGTTATATTTACCATTTGTGCTGATGTCAGTTGTATAGTTTTTGTCATTACTGACTCCCCAGACTTTGTTGACGACATCTTTGCATTTTGCAAAGGTATTGTTACTAGTCCTGTAATGATGTTCAATAACAGTAGTTATTTATCATCTGTAAGGTGAACTTTGCTTACTCACTTTGACCAGGTGTTGAAGGGCTCTGAAGACTAATAGTCCTCAGGACAGGTGTAGCATTAGAAGGCAGGACCTGATTGTAAGATACAGTTGAAAGCATAAACAGTAGTGAAATAATATGAAAAAAAAGAAGGATACATGTTTGGTTTTAAGGAGTTCTTTCATACTGGGTCCAATAAAATATGTACCTGAGGGTCTTGATTGGGAGTCTTAAAAACTTTAAGGCCACCAGCATTTGTGGTGCTAACTATTCCACCTAATGTCTTGTTAGGTGTGCTTTGTACCACCTTTATCACCTGTGGATGACCTGCAATGAAAGATCAGATCATTAAGAAATAAGTCAGTTTGTGATTGAAGATTTTTCAAATTTATTAAAAAATACTGGATTACAACAGTTAAAGCTTTATCAATGTTACGTCTGTTCTTCATACATGATCTGAACTAGATTCTGATAATAGAATAACTGTTGAATAAAATACTATACCAGAAATTCTAGTTATCGCAGGTGACATTTCATATTCATGCATTACACCGCAATATCTATATAAAAAGCTTCAACTGCTCAAACTAACAAGAAGTTGGAAAATCAAAAAGGGGCTTCTTAGGTGTGACTAAATTATTATCATTTTTTGCCCACAGAATATCATTGCATTGAAGTTTCCTGTGTTATACTAAGGCCATGCAGAATGTTGTTACAGTGAGAATTGTAACAAGCTTCCTAGGTGCTTTAGGAGCAAACTGGGCTTGTAAATTTGAAGAATGAATGGGGAAGATAAGCTGGGCGACGTATAAAGAAGGTGCACCGAAGGAGGAGCGTGAATATTACTTAATACCGCGGGCAATGCAACGATGCACGAGTCACACATGCCGACTGTTGGCGCGCACTTGGGGAACTTACCATTGGCGTCGTGTATCAGGAAATTCATCGTTTTGTTTTGTTGCGTCATTACTGATGTTACTGAATTATCGAGACGTTAAAAACGGTCCCGTAGATCGACCGAATACCAAGTGAAAATAAAAAGATCATAGGTCCAGCCGCTGGTCTTGGCCCGACGTATCACCAAAATGGCGACTATAGCACGGCACTATTTGCGATGGAAATTCTCGATTATAGCGATCTGCGAAATCGGTCCTGCACGCGTACTATTAAACTTGACCGATCGTTCTACCGGGCGGGTCCGTTCATCTTCGAAGGGGGCTCAACGGTGCACAACGGCACAGTAGGAAATTACAGCTTTTGCGTGCAAATAGAGCAGAGACGAGCTTGGCGGCAGGACAAAGCTTAACAGCTGATTGGTCACTGCGAGGTCACGTGGGTTCCTTCCATTCCCTACTCGAGGAACGCATTGCGAACTTATCAACGGAGTCTTTCGAACCGAATTGTTATGTACACCGGAAACTACGCAACACGAAAGATGTGAAAATCTATGTGGGTGTTATCACCGAGAGAAAAATGATATGACTTTACATCAACTCATACGCGTATCGTTTTCAGATTTTAATTCACAATCGAATGACACCGAAAGCTGCGATCGTTAAAGGACGTAGTCCATAATATTTTAAAGCAATCGTTACTGGACAAAAGATAAAAGATTGTAAAAAGTTACACTTTAATGTACGCATTGTAATTTAGTTTGTTAGACATATAAAAAAATAAAATTATTCCATACAAGTCTCTGCAGGGTAAAATACAAACTGGATTTCGAATTGCAAATCTTTTCTAGAGACCAATCAAATATCGGGATTCGTCAAGTAATCACACGAGAATTGTTACTAGCTAGGTACTGTAATATGAACTGCCTTAAATATGAGTAACTTGCAAAATACAATTTCACTTGTCAGTTCCTTTGGTTTAAATCTAGTGAAATATTTACATTCGAAATATAATAATGACGATAACGATAACGTAAGCTAGAGATAGTTTATAATACTATGTTTAGAACATAGCACTACTATTGACATTTCGGATGTTAAGTATTGACAATGATTTGAAAAAATTCAAAACTGTACACTTTTAAATTTTTATTTACCGTTCCTCAATTTTTGCAACCGAAATTCTTCTCCCCTAAGAGTGAATCGTATTGTTGATAAACACGGGAAGATTACATCTCGGACCATTGCTAATCTTTGGGAATAAGGGCTCACTTTTGTCTTGATGAACATTTCCCGCGTACTACAGGAAACTTGTATAACCGCAGGCACGTGTTCCATTCATAGAATCATTCGAAGAGATTTTTGAATAGCGGCAAAAATGGCTGCTTATGGAAGGTTTTTCGGAAACCCTATAAATTTACTGTGTTTAAGGTAATACTGTTATTTTTGGCATATATCATATCAAAAACACGATACACGAAAACCTAATGTAACTACAATTGATGCAGGAATATACGTCAGAGTATATACACGTGGAAATAAACAAAGTATGATTTTAGGCTAGTTGGATGAATAGAATATATATTTTTGTTTTCTTACAGAACTTCTTTATTTAATTGTAATCAACCTATAGCATACATGAGCAAATCAACAGTATCAACAGTTGATCTCCCACCAAAGCCTAAAAAACCAGCTAGCCCTTACATAAATTTTGTGAATCAGATAAGACCACAGTTACAACAAGAAATACCTGGTATAAAATCTGTTGAACTTCTGAGGACAGCTTGTAAGCGTTGGGCAGAAGTGGACCCTTCTGAGAAACTTGTCCTAAAAGAAGAATTTCACAAAAAGTTTTTACAGTATAAGGAAGATATAAACAAATATATGGATTCTCTTACACCAGAGCAACTGGAGCAGCTTAAGGCTGAAAAGAAAGAATCTGAAGCAAAAGCCAAGAAGAAGTACCAACGAAAGGCATGTATTATTTTATTAACAATACTGTGTCTTCATATTTATGTTTTATTGGTTTCAGATGCAGAAAGAGTTTGGAATGCCCAAAAGACCACCATCTTCATTTATTTTGTATATGCTTGAACAAAAGGAGAAGTACAATAAAGATGGTTTCAAGGTACATTATATGCAACTATGGAGTAGATTAAATGAGTATGAAGTTGAATATTAATTAGCATCTCATTTGCAGGATAAGATAAAGAAAATTTCTGAGAACTGGAGACAGCTATCAGAAATAGAGAAGGAAAAATATAATATTTTAGCCAGGCAGGAGTTTGATAAGTACAAGGCTGCAGTGGAAAAGTGGCAGTTAGAGCAAAGAAGTAAATCCACAGAATAGGATACGGCGTGCCCTACCCAATTTTCTCTGGAAGACAGTAAAGATATAGCAACCTATCAGAGAACATTATCAGTAACAAATTCATTGGGTCGGGGCACTGATGATACCCGTCGTACGTTTAATGTTAATCAAGATCCAAATTGTAAGAAAAAACTAAAATCGATGACTCATGACAACGAAGAATGTCCTATTGTACACACCGCGGTTCATAATACTCAGAACCAACATAACGATACTGCAGGTTGTTTAGCCGACAATGGAAAAGGTAATTTACCCCTTCCAACGATCGGTACTTCCGACTTGAACTTGGTATCTGACACTTTTAAGATAATCCCACAACCTTCGGAGACTAATACGCATGTTGATAAAATCGGGGCGACTAACATTTCTAATGAAACTCCTGAATGTTGTAAGAAGCTTCTTTTGCCTACCACAAAGCATAAACCATTAGATTTTCAATCAATGAAAGATTATTTAGTCGTTGGTGTATCCTTAAGTATTGTATGCCTATTTTGCTGTTGGTATCTTCTGTATATATAATTTCACATATTCTACCACATTGATCATTTTTTCAGTTTTTATTATTCGACCTATTGCACTTGCAATTATGTATTTCATTTTTTTCATGCAAATAAATTTTAACATTCTTAGACCCTATTATTTTTTTAGCCTTTATTCACAGTTTTATCATTCTTACAACTACAAAAAGCATTGACCTATACTAATCGGTGCATCCTATGTTTACTGTGAAGTCCTATTAATTAATGCTGACTTTTATTTTAGCCAAAACCAGTCGGGATAAATAATCATACACTGCAAGAGAAAATGTTTACCTTTCACATGCAGAAAAGTGCAAATGCATGTATCAATGTTGTGGTGAAATGCTACTATGCTGATAGTACTGTAATGCAAATAACAAAATCAATGAAAATCATGCAACACATATTACTAAACACAATGGCCATGTCAGTTCATTTGTTTTAATAAACTTATATGTATCACCTCTAAAATCACATCATTAAGTACCGTTTATGTTTCAATAACATTTTATTGACATGAATATAAAATAACAACATATTTTTGACATCCTTTTACTGAGCTGCAAATAAGATGCTTAGTGTTTGGTGGTAGATAGAGCTTATATGTTTTTACTTATTCAAACTCTCATAATTTAAGAGTATCAGTATCCAAATATACACTTATTTTTTGTAATAAGTCTTATGATGTTCATATGATGATAATATTTGAAGATATACTGTATACATTGTAATTAGTATTGTATATTGAATTTTTCAATACAGTTTAAGAAATTACCTAAGATTTCTAAGTACAAATGTGATTGTTTTATATGTAACCTTGTATTAGAAAGAATGTTATAAAAAATGTGTATTTCATTATTTAGATTTACAAATTACTTCCACTAAATTTCACTTCAACAGTAGAGAAATTATGCTGAAATTACAGTATCCAATTTATACACAGAAGAAATTCCATAATGTATGACTATGAAGCTAAATATGTATAAAGCGAAGTCTTTCAGGAACATATCAAGCAAATTAACCATTACTTTCAACTTATGTATTAATTGAGGTTTTATGTTACACAATATTAAAGCAGCAAATACTAGACTGCCATCTGTTGTACTGTGGTAACTTCCAGATGCATAACAACGACATAGCATCAATGTAAAGCATGGAATGGCAATTGCCTAGAAAAATGAATTTTTTTATATTTTTAAGAAAACTATATATTCTTGTTTATGAATTAAAAATGTTTGTCTTACCTTTCCATACACATAGTCCATATCATTTAGCAGTAGAATATTTACAATAGCCGCTAATAATACATAACAAAGGCGACTTGTTAATAAATAATAATGAACTGAAGATTCTTTATATGCTGGCAAATTGAAATTCTGATTTTCAACTTCATGTGGAGATTCTGAATATATCTTATCATAGCAATTATTTTGGATTGGTCTTCTTTGTTTTTGCTGGAAGCTTTCAATATATTCTACATCGCTATTTTCTGTATCAAGTTCTATATCACTTTGACCTAAACTATCTGATATGTTTGAAGGACTGTTTATAAAGTCACTTAAAGGAGATCCTGGTTCCAATATGCTGTTATTCTTCCAATTTGTGTCTGTAATCAACAAAGTACAAAACAGTAGAGGTATAATGGTTTGGACTGTTAACTACAGGTAAAAAAATGTTGACACAAAACAAAGTCACTCTTACCAGTTGATTCATTTTCGACTGTTCTACCAGTGATCTTGTTTAATCTACCTTCTGAATTTTCTAATATTCTTCTCCTCCTAGCCTCTCGTTTAGCAATTGCTTCAGCCATGATTTATTCAATGCGATACACGATGACATGCATATGATATTTTTTCATAATTAACACATTAAACTCTGATATCTAATCAGAAAAACACCAGTCTGCTCTTTATGTGAAACTCTATTTTTATTGACCGTTAGTCTTTAGTAATGCCGACCGGGTTTGCGTGCGGAAGATTCTGTGTTTCTATAAATGACACTATTATTATCCGGGTATTACAGAATGCCGAAAATGTTTGTTGAGGTTAACTTTTGTCAGGTTTCATGGTAATCATAATATAATCGAGGTATGAGTTCTGATTGGTTAGTATTAATACCGGCGATTTGAAGGTCAACAACGGCGAATTCATAAGATGATAAAGAGCGTACTTTTTGATTGAAGAATAGTTTGCCTATATTATAGTAAAAGGTTTTTTATTATTTATTTCTATATGTCGGTCTTATGGATTAGGTATAAATCTGAAAATTTAGTGGTTTTCCTGTCGGAAAACCTTAAGGCAAAATTATGGGATATTTCTCGATTTGAATGAAGTTACATGTAAATGGCACCGTACATTGCGCGACCGGTTTTCTTGACGGTACCCGGGTTGTCCGTTTCGTAGATTTTGGCGGGTCCAAGCTTTGGCGGTATTACTCGACTTCAATTTTAAACGGGAGACAAAAGTTAGAGATAAATGGGCGACAAGGACGGTGGTAAGTACGCTACACAATACAGTATTACTATTACAACTTTTCTGTGCCTTAGCATCTAATAGAAGGTTATTTCTCAAAAGGACGCTTTCGTAGCATAATAAACAACGTCAATTGTTTTACGGTAACCTCCAACATTTACTGAAGTAATGTACAATAGGACACAATCCATATTATGTTTGCAACAAAATTCAGCTTATCCATATTTTCTTTGACAAACATCTCGGTTATTACGGGGTCTAATTAATTTGAGTAACATATCAGAATGCAGGTTAACCATTATGATGGCGGCACGGTGATTGCTATTACCTATAGCGAGCGATTTAAACAGTCTTTTATTTACGTTCACAAAACTTATACTAAATAACTCCTCGCATTGCATGAGGAAAACAATAACTTTCTGTAGTACTAACCGTAACGTACATCAATTACCGACTTTAATATACATCCTACTTAAATCGTATAAGAATACACGCGCGTTTTATGACCACGCATATACAAAAATTTATTTTTTAATAAACTGTAAATTAAGAGATGATTTTTAATTTGTTCATTTTGAATTGTGGTCAATTAATTTTTCTGCACCACCTGAACTTGTGGATTAATCTTTAATAATTTTTTCATATTTAGAAACGTTTGAGGATGCTGTGGAAGAGCGTGTTATCAATGAGGAGTATAAAATATGGAAGAAAAATACCCCCTTCCTTTATGATTTGGTAATGACACATGCTTTGGAATGGCCATCCTTGACAGCGCAGTGGTTACCAGATGTAACAAGACCAGAAGGAAAGGACTATTCTGTTCATCGTTTAATCCTTGGTACTCACACCTCAGATGAGCAGAACCATCTGCTTATTGCAAGTGTTCAGTTGCCAAATGAAGATGCTCAATTTGATGCCTCTCATTATGATAATGAGAAAGGGGAATTTGGTGGCTTTGGCTCAGTCAGTGGTAAAATAGAAATTGAAATAAAGATCAATCATGAAGGTGAAGTCAACCGTGCCCGATATATGCCTCAAAACCCCTGTGTCATAGCCACAAAGACACCTTCCAGTGATGTACTTGTATTTGATTATACAAAACATCCTAGCAAGCCAGATCCTAATGGTGAATGCCATCCAGATCTCAGGTATTTTAATGACTAAAACAGCAGTACATCTAAAAATATTACATCCTCTATGCATATTTCTCATGCCTTTATGTCTCACAAACACAGGTTACGTGGTCATCAAAAGGAAGGATATGGTCTATCGTGGAATCCAAATCTCAATGGATATCTTTTGAGTGCATCTGACGATCATACAATTTGCCTATGGGATATTAATGCCACGCCAAAAGAGAATCGCGTTATCGATGCGAAAACTATTTTCACAGGCCATACCGCCGTTGTAGAGGACGTAGCTTGGCATCTACTACATGAATCTCTCTTTGGTTCAGTTGCAGATGACCAGAAACTGATGATTTGGGATACTAGGTATGGACTTCATTAGGGGAATATATTGTGATGCAGTAGGAGAAGAAGCAGAAACAAACATAAACTGTAATTAAATACTTTATTGTGCAGGTGTAACAACACAAGCAAACCAAGCCACACCGTTGACGCTCACACCGCAGAAGTTAATTGTTTAAGCTTTAATCCGTATTCGGAATTCATTCTTGCAACTGGGAGTGCGGATAAGACCGTAGCGCTCTGGGACCTGAGAAACTTAAAACTGAAGTTGCACTCATTCGAATCGCACAAGGATGAAATCTTCCAGGTGCAATGGTCGCCGCACAATGAAACGATTTTAGCTAGCAGTGGGACAGACAGGCGTTTGCATGTATGGGATTTGAGCAAAATCGGTGAAGAGCAGTCCAGTGAAGATGCTGAAGATGGCCCGCCAGAGTTGCTGGTAATTTTCATATTCATACGAAACGTCTATGAACCTAGATACCTGCTTTCTTAAATCTATTTTTATATGTATTCTTAATTTTCAGTTTATACACGGAGGACACACCGCAAAAATTAGTGATTTCTCATGGAATCCCAATGAACCGTGGGTGATATGTTCAGTGTCAGAGGATAATATAATGCAAGTTTGGCAGATGGCAGAAAATATTTACAACGATGAAGAGCCCGACACACCGGCTAGTGAATTGGAAGCTGGAGCATCATAAGAAATGCTATATAATTTATTAAATTATTTCGTTTCGAAATTGTCAGACTTTTTCAAAAACTGGTTTTAAATGTATAAGCGAGGGCTAGAAACGAAACAACTGTTTAACCGGGACATTTACAGAATTGCCAATGAAGACAAACTACGCCCCTAAATCATCGTCGTAACATTTTGATACAATTGTGGTACTGTCAATTCACTTAAATAAAGATAATATGTGTTGCGGAAATTGTACACTTTTTGTTATGTATCGGCCAAGAATATAAAGTTTACTATTCGAGTATTAAGGTTCGACAGAAGGTGATTAATGAAATGACGTTGGGGCTTGTTTATATTTTTTTATATTCTTTACATATGAATAACAAAGCAGGGATTGAAATATTTATCGAAAATGTTGGGAGCATCGCGCACAAGTATCGAAGCATCATTTTTGTGACAGAACTCTATTATTCATAGTGAATGAGAGCGATTAATACATAGTATAGTTAAGGTCATGCATGATATTGCCTCTATGGGGGTTTTTTAAGAGAACTTTATACAATGTAAAATTCATGCTTTGTCAAAAGCACTCAATATAAATTTCCAATTTTCATAACACAGTGTGTTAAGTAAACCTAACTTTAGTCTTATATCCATTACATGGATTTCCTAGTAGTTGAGGATCTGATTTTAGCAATAACAGGCCATTTGATTTTACTTTCTTTCGACGTAACATTATCAAGAACAGTACATGTAACGTCGTTATTCGTGGCACTTCGTAGTAATAAGTACGTGCATAAAATACGATTGAATAAAATTGTTCCCATATTATACTGTGGTGTTGGAGAGTTCGTTGTATATTTGAACAAGCAGCGAATCTTCGTATTCTGCCTCGGGCCCGTCCAAGGATATCATGTCGTCGCTGTCAATGCTCGTAATTCTGCATACAAAAATAATGCACCATCAAATATCTTATATTTGCATAGGTTCGGTGAATATGCTATTTATTTACCAGGTGATTACCAAAAATTGCGTGTCAAAACAACATCGCTAACAGAGTGCGATCTGTGTCTCCTATGCATGCAAAATAAACAGTTCATCTAGTGAATATTAAAAAATCGTGTGAAAAACGTAAATGACACGTATAAAAACCCGTTTAATAGAGGATTAAATTCGGAGTAAATATTTGCGATATGTTAGTCACCTTTTCCCGGCAGTTTGCCGTTTGAGGCCGTCGAGTAGGCTTATTATGGATGGTGTCAAAGTTGGACGAAATATCTGCGAAAAATGGTGATTCGTAAGGCGGGAGGTTACGGAAAAAAAATGTTGAAAGGCAAATTGCCGGTCCTTACGCTGACTGGGGCGCTCCGCATTTCGCGTAGGTCGATATTCCTAAAGAGATCGTGAATTAGAAGCTCTTCCACGGATGGATAACGCCTTTCGGGGACCTCGAATATTAATTTTAACAGCTCGACGACCTAATATTGAAATTTTCATGACCTTTCTTTCATTAAAAAACTGATGAATTTGATATACGGTTGTGGATGGGTACCTGTGGATATGTCTCAATATCTGCGAGGTGGGTAGCTGTGGGCTTGAAGCAACACAATTCGTAGCCAGCACACATTTCAAAGAGCATGTGGCCTGAAAAAAGAATTCAGGGCAGGGGCCATAGTTATCGAAAAGTAGAGAGTCTGATGAATGACCTACCGAAACATACAATGTCAATAGCGTTGTTGTGAGAGAGGTGGGAGGTCACGATGGGGTGAATGCGGCTAGTGAAACTCAGCAGTGTATTTTCAAGGCCAGCGAGTCTAGCGACGCCGTTCTGCATTACTACATTTCCGGAATGTAAGTGAGTAACCGTAGGAAATCCGCGTTCCTTGAGGAACACCAGTGCCTCAAGGATCTGTCTACCCATTTGTTGGATTTGGGGTAAAGGCAGTCCTTTGCCCCGCGAGGCGTATTTTTGGCTCCAATCGTCGTTCCAGCCTGTTCTTTCGATCTAAAAAGTTAAGTACTTGTTCGCCAGGGTCCGTTTCTGGGGATAGTTAATTAATTTCTTCCTGGTGGTGGACGAGTTCAGGGGTCAACGGAGACACTCACACCATAGATGATGTCCTTCAAGCTACCCTGGTTGATGGGTTGGACGAGAATCACATAATTCTGGCCCTCATACTCGATGAATTCGATGTCGAAGACCGGACAGATGTATGGATGCTGAAGAGCCAAGAACAGGCTATTGAGGATATCCTTGGTCGAAGGACAGATGCTCAAGGAGCAATTCCTGTTCAAGGGTGCCAGGGTAATTAGCCTGTCGGTTTTGAGCGACGTATCTCGCACGGCAAACCAGTGCTTGTCCACCCTTGACCCTAAAACAATTTCCGTGGTTGGTGAGCATTAAGCCCCGGCGACAATTAGCGTGTCAGGCTAGGAAAAAGCGGCCCCTTTTCAGGAGTAAATCAGTGACATGAGTTAGCAGTTAATTCGGCAAACGGAATCTATGCGGAAGTGGAAGGAGGTTGTGGGGAGACTCGCCTATGTTGTTGAGTTGCTTAATGAGAGTGTATCTCGAGGTCCCTTGGAGGTAAGCTTGGCAGATAGATAAAGCACGATCCCTGGACCTTTTCTCCAGTTCCATGTATTCCCCGACGTCCTCGCAACCCGACGGCCCGTGGCCCAGAGTCGTGTAATTGTGTCGGCCATTCCTGCGGCAGACGTCAGTGAAAGCCGGTTTAACCCAAATTTCTTCCCTCGTAAACCCCCTAAGGCGTAACGTCAGCCCCCGGCGGATCTTCTCGTCGCTTTACTGTCGAGACCCTAGGGCAGTTCTTACCAGAGCTTTTGCTTCATTAAAATGCATTCTACGCACCCGCGCTAGCTTTTAATACCTCGCTGACATATTTCCCAGCGACAAACACAGACCGGGTCTTGACGATATTAAAATATGAATGGCCGTTGTTCTCGCCACAAAGAATCGGCCGTCAAACGACCACGTGTTCATTAGCAAGTAACATGAATATTTACGGACAAACGTGATGCTGGTGAAGGACTGATTTGTCCTACGTGGTTTCGCTCGTTAGCCAGTGGTTTTAAATACTCGTGAGAAAGAAAAGAAGGAACTACCTGCCGTCGATTTCGTCGAGACGAATCCGTGCGGTACCTACGGCGTGGCTCGATAATTCGCGCGAATCATTTCTTAAGCAACGCCAAAAGCCGGTTAAGCACGCGACCAAAGAATTACGAAGCGGGTTATTACTAGTTTGCCACGCTGCCCAACGACTGTAAAAGGTTTCATCCAATAAGAATACGTTCATAACAATAATATTGTTATGATTTCTGCGCTTATGTCTGACTTTGAATTGTACGTTTCCTTCGCGATTCTAGGGCGTACTGTTATATCATCAGCGCTTCATTTAATTAGTCCTTAAATCGAGGACTCACGAGGGGCCAACTTTTTCTCCACATTAACGTCACGGGAACACGGTTTTTCACACGGATAAAGACGGGATTTTATGTTTTACCGTTGCTTTCGATTCTTGGAACCTTCATTTCTGTATTCTAAAATTTGCACCAGTTCCCGATGCGTACGATCGGAGTTATACATCGCGAAAGTTTTGGTAAAAGGAGATTAATGAAAAAATCGAAAGAATTCCTGATTGCCGAGGAAAAGCAACAATTGGGAAATTTACGAACCCAGACTGAATTTGCCAGGCGCAACAACGGGGCGGAAACTGTCGTTGAACTTGTTGCCTGTCAGACTAATTTATGACGCGGATTTGGAGCAGGTTTCGTTTACAAACACGAACGAAGCAACTACGATAGTTCCGTAAGTACGAAAGCAACATTTCCTTCCGATTGTTCCTGTTTCTCCGAACTTATAACGCCTTTGAGAGTTCGATAATCGATAAATTGATCGTGACATTTTCCACTTTACATTGGCAACAAAGTAAAACTGTACAGAAAGTATGCAGTAACTAGGAACACAAAGGAACTAATTACCATGGAATTCTCTTTCATCTTACACATGAATGCCATCGGGTATGTTAATTCATAGTCTCTTATTTAAGCCGTGTGATTAAAGCAATGTTTCGCTATGTTCTTCGTGGCTGGCGATACGTTTTGCAAAAGTCAAAGGGCGCTATTGACCCGGTAGGCCTGATTAATTCATTTAATCTCGGTGGAACCGAGGGGAAACATTTTGACGGTTAGCACAAGTAAAATCGATAAACGGAGTGCTAAGTGAAGATCACCTCTGACTCGGTGGGCCACTCGAGTTAGACAAAAGCGCTTGAAAAGAAGGACGATGGGAGATAACGAGTCGTGCGGTTGACAGTGTCGTCGGAAAGCACCACCGTCGCCTTCGTGTCTCTTCGAATAATACACTTATATCCGCACACCGTCAGACAACTATTCTTATCCTAGCACTCGTGAGGTATCGATCAGACAAATGGTCTTTTCTACTATGCGGAATAGCTGTCTTTGAACGGTCATAATGCCGAGCAATTTCAAATCCCTCAAAGGAAATATAAGCCCCACGAAACGGATCCTAGCGTGAGCTTTATCATTTCGGTTCGTTAGTACCGGCTTGACGTTCGGGGATACTTGTTACGGGGATGATTTCGGGATTTTCCTGATTACGTGCAAGTCGCTAATTGGGGATAAACTTCCAGGTGTCTGGACTGACCTGACTTCGTTCTGGTCCCTGCAACCCCTCGCTGCGGAGACGCGATTGAAGAGTATCTTGGCGAGATTGTCGATCTTGTTGGTCAGTTGATAGCCCTTCTCTTCTTCGCTCTCGTCGTCCTCGATGCTGGCGCTTCTTCCGCGTCGGAGGACCCCCCGTGCAGAAATGATCGCCTCGGAATCGAGTTCGATGGCACTCTGGGTCCTCCGATTCGCTGCTCGACGTTTCCTCCGAGTTCCCGGTCGACGTTGGCAAAATCTGTCGTGCCCGGTAACATCGGACTCGCGATGACTTTCGCCATCGTCCCGTTTATTGAGATTCTGGTAAAGGTTGAACATGTTGCCTAGTGCCTTGGTCCCGGGTGGATGACTATAAAAGCCCACACTTTCCAATCAACACAAAACATTCAAGATTATCTGTCCGTGACGGTACTCGGATGAAACGGGAGGGATAAAGAACAGACGAGTAATCTTCCTAAAAGGTTTTGGGTCCTTATCGAGTTAGGAAGAATGTTGTCCCTTAAATCGTTTCGTCACATATATTAAATTTCACGCGTCATTCAATTTCTCTGCCTGTCAATCGATGAAAATCAGATTAACTTAATAAATACGATAATCCTTAAACCTCGTTCGAGGGTTAATACGATCATAACTGTTACCCCACTTGTAGATGCAACTTCTATTCTAAAGAATGCACTACTCGCATTTCAAGGTAAACTATGATCTCATAAAACTCGTGTACATTTTAGAACTCTTTTTCAACAAGAAAAAAATACGTTTCCCCGTTAAACAGATAAACACAATAATTGCCGAGAGAGAAAGGTGGTACGGCGGCTTTGGGAAATACTTTATTAAATCGATGATCTATTTTTCGTGGCGCGTGTACGGAAGTCGCGCGGCTGGTTCTAGGGTCGTCGGTTTTCTACCTTAATTGACGAGTATGACACGTTGGTCCGAGCGCGTGAGGTGTGCGTTGGCCCCGCCGTCGTCGTGGAGAGTCAGTCGCACGGCTTTAAAATATATCACGGACGGGTCATCGGTCGTCTCTGGTGGTCGATGGTATCGGCGAGGGGTCGCGGAGGGGGTTGCATGGGCCGATCTGCCGATTTTTTGCGCGAACCGGTTGGCGAATGGTGCCGGCGAAGAGTGGCCAAGGGTCCAACGGCGCCCGGCAACGAGGGTGGATGGGCACTGAGAGGTCGGTGGGGCTGGTACAACCCCCGATGCATGACCCCGGCCCGTGACACAGATTCCACCGAGTAGGTGGCCGTCGCGGTTACTGCGCATTCACCCGCGGCGGTTCGCCACCAAACACTGCGTACGCGCAATTCCAAGAACCGTCAGGCAAATCAAACGAGACTTCGTCTTACCCCCAATCGTCTCCACAGTTCTCCAGTCATACTCGATTAGAATCCACTTTTCTGATCCCGCAAGAAATTAACGACAATTTTCGAAGCTCTAAAGGTTGAGTGGAGCATTTGCAAGAACTATGATTCACTTCGGATGCTTTTTGTACGGTGCATTTAGACAAAAATAGGACAAATCTTTATTACTTTACAGGATCTTAGTTTATAATATTTTGTAAGGTCGTGTTATGTTTTTGACTGATTTTCTTCCATTCGCCGCATAGCTTTGTATTGTATTTCGAAGTGACTGATGTTGGTCTTCCCAAAGTACTGTAAAAATATATTTTTTTATGTTTGATCGTTTACATCTAATGATCATCTACGAACGCTATGTTACCTTAGTTACTAGTTCTAACACTTTACGCGGAGATACTTCCACTTGGGCACGAGGGCCCCATCTGTATTCAATTTTCACACAATCTACTTCTTGGATCTTTATCTGATCGAGATACAGTTGTTTTACGAATTCCTATAATTAGTCAAAGTAAATTTAAAGTTCATAAAGATGTTCATTAAAAGATCAGTAGTATTAAGATGTATACCATGGTCACTAAATGTTTAACATTTCCAAAATAATCATCTTCAAGGTTGTTCTCTGTTGCAATACCAAGTAATTTAAAGAAATCCCACAAATTTTCTGTAATAATAAACATAATGTAATTGTATATAAACGGTGTGGAGTTTTTACTGTAATTTACCTTCTCTGCATGAACCTCCATTCATGAATATATGACTAAGTACAATAAATAGCAGTACTAGCTGTGACTTTTCTTGCTTGGAATAGCCAGAGTAAAGTAAAGGATTCTCAAGGTTATTACATAGTATATATTTGGTGCTCTCACATTCCACCAACTTGTATCCAAATATCTATAAAAAAAATATGTATATTTATCAAACTGTTTAGTTATTTATTGATACACATAATCTATACCTTTTTCAAGTAAGTTTCTGCTTGATGAAGTATGTTTTTATAGTTTTTACTGCTTCCTCCAAGAGCACATTTAATGATATTGCTACGCTGTATGGCATGTTTTGTTCTGTCTGCTGTTAATAAATATCTAACAGTACGGCTCACAGCTTCTGCTTCATCAAAATTCATGACTATGTCGTCATGGTTTTGTGACGCTTGATCATTCTGTGATAATTGAGATCCTAATATATTCTCATGGCTAGTATTAGCTTGTGTAAGGGACACATTTTCCTGAGATTGAGATGAATTAGAACTTCTTTTGTTTCTAGTTTTCTGTGACCAACTGATGTCACTGTTGGCATTTTGTTTGGATCTTGCATTCCTTCTTCTGCGGGTGGGAGGTGAATCATCATCTATTCAATAACATTTCAACAATTACACGCTTTAAAACATATTGTTAATCGTATTATGTAAATAATTAGAATTGTATGTATTAACAATGTATACCAGGTTCTATTTGTTTGTGTTTCAAAATGCTTACCCATCCTAATAGAATTAATTGTCGGACGTCAATAGTGAGACATGTATTATCTTTAGTTTACTTTGAAAATCAGTAGATTAACTTTTTAAACAGGTATATACCCACGTGACAGTTATACCAGTTACATCGCCTTGGATCTGTTTGAACCGAAGGTATGTTGTGCACCAGCTGCAGTTTGTGTACAAAGACACTTGCATGTGTCGCCATCTACGTAGGTGAGTGATGTTATATTTTCCCGGAAGATGGCGGTAGGCTCTTACTTTTGAGGTCCTGCTACTTCAAATTATTGAAATGGTGCAAAAAATTTATTTGTCTTTTGTCTTTTGCAATCCATAATTATAAAAAAAAAATACATAAATTTTATGAATCATTTAGTAGCGATGCAGAAGAACATAATTATATGATAATTGTAAAACAAATGTCTATTTCATTCTAATATCCTCGGAATTGCGGAATCCACACCCCTTCGTATATACAAACATTTATCTAAGAATTTTACTTCCGTTAATTTTAATATTGGTCCTATGAATTATCTGGGCATATTTATGCAAAGTGCAGGGAAGGGATGATTAGAGGACATAACTGAGAATACGTGAAATTCTGCATTTAATAATCTTGGTAGAACCATGACGTGTTAACGTAGCGAAGAGTCTCGGTTCCTCTGATCTCAGCATCGTTGCATCGTTGGCTGGCCAGAATTAGGGTTCCAAGCTGGCGAACGAGTCGCTCAATTACCTCCGGACCACAAGGATTAATTGATGCTTTGCACAGCTTCACGCCTAATGTCACTTCTGCTGTGCTCTTGAAACCTTTTGACGATGGCGTAACGTCAGCTCCTTCCGCTTGGTTTCTTCTCGTTCCTCTAGCACGGCAATATGGGTGGTCTTATCACTCGGCACGTATATAATTAGCGGAAAAATATTCCTCACGCTTCGACTTGGATCGCTGAGTCGGTGGAGAGGTTTTAAGACTAAATATTTACCTTCCTGCACGTGACTACGTGTTCATTTTGTTTCTTCAGCGATTGTCGATCGGAGCGCCGGCAATTGCTCGCGTTAATTAGCCGGAAATAAGTATTAATTATCCAACTGAGGCGCGGGTGTTAAAATAACGATTGAATTACCGGCGATGTTTATCGAGAGCGATCTTGTTCGACTCTCTTTGCTTTTTTCCTCCCGTGGGCCCGTTCGCTCCGAGCAAATGGCGTAACGAGAACGGTTGTACGCTGTAATTACCTAATTACACGTTGCCCGATGGATAAAGAGTCCCACTGCGCGTTATCGCTCCTCTTATTCTACCATCGATGCCAACTTCTTCGCCTGCATCGCATACTTTGATTATCGTTCGAGCAATCGCTTAGCCATCCATCGGTGAAAGCAGAATGCGTTATCGTCAAAAACATTTCTCACCGCAAGAGAACACTTGTATTGTACTTAAGCTTTTAGTACCCCAAATATGTTACTTAGGAAATATACTTTTTCATTGTCCGATGAACGTGAAACTTTGAGAATTACTTTCGTCACGATGTTAATGGACAGTCAGTTATTCCCTGCCGGAAATACGCGGCAGTAATGAAACGGTCTCAAATTACATGGGAGGCTGTGCACGATCGAATTGCGATTCTCATTATGATGTACATCGAAGTGAAGAGATTCATTTGTACGTAGGGAACGGGCTGTACGCTGTGCGATATACTCTCGCGAAATTGGCATATCGTCGAACAATATGCTCGTGTATATAGGCTATCGGTTCCCGCTGACATATTCGGCGCCATCATGCGAATTTATCCGATATTCAAGCGCAATAATCTACGCCTACGTCCACTGCATAAATTAAACGGGACGACAGGATATTCACTGTCCGTCCGAAACGTGCCTTTAGGGCCAACCAGGGACCATGCGAAAATCATATTCTTCCCTTCATTACTCGATTCATCAAATTCCGCATCGTCTCTACGATTTTTTGTCTCACATATTCTGCTCAAAACTCGTGTCATTCGAGTGCCTGGCTAATGTTTCGCTTCTTGTATTATTTCTTCAAGGTTGTCCCTTACTTCTGCTTTTCCTGCTCTCTGAGTCTACTGGGATGCCTTAGATCTACTTTTCCGTGCGTTGCAGTTCCTCGGTTTGCTTGCTTCTGCTGTCTTCTTTGTCGAGGCTTTGCGAAAGAGCGAGTCGGGGAAACTGGCTCGCATGCGAAGTCTTGGCGCCGTACTGTCGCATCCTATATACAGAATCCCCCTCACACGTACGCCATGATACACGCTTCAGGAGAGACGGAGATCGATTCAGCCGCGCCGGGATCAGGAAAGATCGTCGTCGACCGTAATGCGCGGAGGACGATAAAGGACCGTAAAAACCAGAAACCAAACTACCGATGAAACAGCGTGCAACGGTACGAGAACAGTGGAATGCTAATTTTCTGTCCACCGTCGTACCCTCCGTCCTTGCCCGACGATCCAAACCCCTAGAAATAACTGTATTTCCCTCCCCTACTGTTTTGACCGTTTGTCCAACCCCCAATCCGACAGACGACGACACAAGAGTTATTTCGTGTCAGCAGTAACGAGGTAAACGCGTCAATGTTCCATGTAATTCTCGTTGACGGACGATACTCTGTGCATTTACGTCAAGCGGGGAATTCAGATTAGCAGGAAGATACAGGACATCGCCGGTCCTTATCGTTTGACACTGACGTTAACCGCTTCGATGGCGGTCCACTCATCAACGTACTACTCCTCTAGCGATTCTACTACCGTCCTTTCACCCTCCGATCTCTCCCATTTATTCGTCCTTTCTCCGCGCCTATCCATTCCTATCCTCGTGTTAGAATTCTTTAAATTCCGACTGGTCAATAAATCGGTACATCACTTGGTCACTGTCATTTCCGTGCTTGTATGAGTCTTCCAATCCTTCCTTGTCCCCAGCCTGAGCTACCCTTGTCTCTACAGCAGCTCGGCTCCCTTTATACCTCCCTACCGTTGTCGTCGTCGTAGTAGTTGGCAAGTGGTGGAATGGTCACAGCAGCAGCAGTAGCATCGGTTTCAGCATTCTCATGGCCCTCCTCCCGTATCGTCGGGGCCGGTGTGCTGCATTAATTAAGCGCAGATGCCGATGCCTTGTCACCCGCCATTTGCCATTCGCATTCACGTTTGTGTTCGTTCGGCCGGGACGGCACCTAATTCATCCTCAGCGGTTCGCGAGAGAGCCGCCTCTCTGTCCGTATCTCTGTTCCCGGTGTTCACGTTCTCCACGTGTGCACGGCTGTTCTCCCTTCTCTTCCTTTGGCACTGTGCAAACGGCCCGTTTGTACAGGCCAGGTTCGCGCCAGTACCCCTGGCCAGAGGGGAGAATTCGTTCGTTCGAACGGTCATATTCGAATTTAATAACATAATTGCCATGTTAGTCCTAGGATATTCTGTCGCATAATTATTACTTCCGAGCGGGTAGAATACGTTGAGAATAAAGTCAGCTTTATTTCCATTAGATACAGAATCTCAGGGCGGTCGGATCTCGCCAGGATTGTGAACAGTATTAACATTTATCAGAATTCTAAATAAAGCCATAAAAGTCCCGACGAAGCTAGTTGGTAATAAGTAGTTCCAAGTGGTAGTTATCGTAGTCGTGCTGCAGCTTCTTAGCGAGATTCGCCGAGTAGTTACACTGTACTTGGGTTTTGTACTCGCCCTGTGCTTCACTAGCTGCGCAATAAATGAAAGAAATATGTTCCGTAGACTGGCCGCTGTATCGGGATATAGGCAAGGCAATTGGTAGCGGGTTTCGTGCCTACGTCGCAAAACTGGTTATGCACTTAACGCGGAATGACCGTCGGGGACAGGTGTCCCGAACGACGACGAGCATCGGAAAGGATCGACGGTATCGTTGGCTGGCAAGGGAACGCGGAAGGATATCAGGGCACGAGACCGCTTTCTCCGTAGGAAATTGCTCGATCCGTCAGCTCTTCGAAAAAGATGAAAGAAGATGGAAAAACGTTGACCGAAAAATACATTAGGTCTCTGGGCAGACTTGACAATGATTCGAGCATTCACGTTTGACTGGCATTGGATATCGATTGGCCGGTTTAATTGAACGCCGAGGAGGCTTGTCAACGAGTCCCGGCCAAACATTCCTAACGAGTTTGCGTTTAGGATAATCGATTGCAAATTGCACGGTTACGCGAGCTTAGGGACGTCTCACTTATTCCGAGTGGCGCGTAAGCGCGGTTCTCGGAGAGGAATCGAGGAATCCCGAGCTCGTGCGGTACACACAATAGGAGAAGAGCGAGGAGCGTCGGAGTGGTCGTTGGAAAAAAAAGGAAGGTAAAGCAGGAGGCTGGCAAGCTAGTAGCCAACCGGTGGTCGGTGTAGCGAGGGGGGCAAACTTGCAAAGAGAGGAAAAGGAAAAAGAGGGACTGGTGCGGCGCCTGCATGGAATGGTTACCCTTCGCTCCAGAGGGAGAAGATTCTGCCTCTAAGGACGGATACCGATCCTCTTTCGTCTCTCTCGCTCTCTCCTTCTTCTTCTTCTCCCTCCTCCTCCTCCTTCTCTTTCACTAATCTCTTCTCCGTGGACCCTTGCATCTCTCGCCGTCCACCTTCGCTCCCTCATCCTTGATCCTTCTACATCTTTTTGTCCCGCGTCGCACGTGCACGTATGCGAGTGTATATCTCGCATGCCAGGGGATCGTCCCGAAACACCGTGCAGCATTGTTTGCCGGGCCGCTCTGTAAAACAACTGACGCATCCGCGAATCAGAATGCGGGGTTACGGGTCTGCTACAGCTACGTGCCGCTACGTTTCTCAGGAGACACCGTAACTCCTATACTCAAGGGCATAGCCGGCCATTCGAAAAATAACAAAATGCTTTTTAGTCCATTATTCCAGCCGAGCTACCGTTCCGGCTTTCTACTGATTCTAGCTGATAAGGGAATTAGTTCGGAACTTTGAAACGCCAGGAATTAGCAACCATTAGCATCGTTGAGGAAACCTAAAGGAATCCCTTTTAGAATGAATCTCCACGAGCAATTAGGCGCGCCAAAATACTTGGGATATTTCTGTACTGCTCGTTAAGGCCTAAGAATATTTTCACTATTTGTAAATAACCACTTACACCGACCTATGGTAATAGATATTTCGTAGTAGAATCTACCTCCTGGGGCTAATGTGGATCGTATATAAAGGCAACAGTGAACGACAACAGCAAGCAGTCGTGCAGTGACAATTCCCTCGCAGACAAGTACCATCGTCATTACTAACGCAAACATGAAGAATCAAGTTGTTGTGGTTTTGGTGATCTTGGGAGTCGTAGCATTGTCTCAAGCTCAGGACGATTTGCCAGCCTTGCTAAGAAACCGAGCCTACGTGGAGAGGGGAATCAACTGTGTTTTGGACCAGGGTCCCTGTGACGGCATTGGAAGGCAGATCAAGAGTAAGTTTGCAGCAATAATCAATCAATTTTTCATACTTCTCCGTGGACTTTTTCGAGGACGAAACAACGACAGCGTAGATTAACAAATTGTTTCGAACTTTTCAGGGGTTTTGCCTGAAGCTTTGAACAACAACTGTCGCCGATGCACCGCGCATCAAGCCAGAACTGCACGCAAATTGATACCATTCATGCAGGCTGAATATCCCAACGAATGGAGCATGATCGTACAGCGTTACTCCTCGGGATACTAACAACTCAGGGACCAAAGCTTTGTCTTTCAAGCGGTTCCTTACCAATTATATGCATTAAGTTGACAAATATGGTCTGTCAAAATCGTTGAAATACACGTTTCAATTTTTTGCTAACCAGTGTTTTCTTACCAAGATGTACCTTGACATTTTCATAGTTAAATATGTTAATTACGAAAATTCCGAATGACGGTGAATGGTGTTACGGTGGGTTTGTAGTTTAGTGGTTTTGACGTTATCTGGCCGGTCCTGCGAGTGGAAATTACGATTCTGCGGCTCAGCATCTCCAGTGTTTCGGGAGAAGGAGAGGGGGGGAAGATAGGGGGTGTCCGGAGCAGTGCCAGGACGACGTGTACTTGTGCGAACACGGTTCCTGCGGTCTGCCGGTCCTGTATCGGCCCGTTGATGGGTGCGCAGGAGGATAGAACCGCAGGAAGAGGGGTAGCGATCGTGCTCGGCACGTTCTCCCCCCCTCCTCCCTCCTCCGTAGGTGCCTGAGAATATTTTATGGGCGAGTAAAACGCGAGCGGGACTGGCTGCTCGGTAATTAGCCATTGTTTCGCCGGTGCCCTTCTGCTTGGCCATTAATGAAAGCGCTCGGGAGAAGTGCTGAGCGGTTTGCACGCACCTTCAGTCACGTTGGCTCTTTCCCCTCCCCCTCCCCTGGAGAACTTGCAGCCGTAAGAAGAAGGAGACGGCATTTCTTGGACAACGTCCGTGCAAATATCCGCTGGCCAAGCTGAGAATTGCCGGGAGAGATACACTGGCGAAGACCTGCGTTCACGGTAGTTGAAGTCGATGATAATGGGACAATGGGGCAATTGTAAGTGTCCCCGAAGTGCGTATTTTGCCAAGCCCGTGATTGTTTGCCGGATGATGGGAAGTGATAAGTCCATTGCAATTTGCTGAGCCGCTCGATAACGTTCACTCGGTCAGGGTGTATCGACGAAACAGTGAAGGGACGGGGGAGAGGATCTCAAGAGAGAAGTGTGTGACTCTGAGGGCACATCGACGAGGGTCCAGGAAGGTTAAATGTGTGGGTGAGGAGCGGGCCGGTCAGCTGGCGCCAACACCCCGGCAACTTCCTACGGCCAAGTGTATTTCGCCTCATTAATCTTGCTTTATGGTCGCCGCTACACCTAAATCCCAGGGCTCCTTGACCCTTCGTGGCTCCATGGCGCCGTGCGGGCTTCGCGAAACAATGGCCGACGTGGATTTTCGATCGACTCTCTCAAAGACCCTCCGCTCCTCTGTGCTTCCCTCTTAAAAACCTTAGGAACCAACGTTTCTCGCCTCCCTCTTGGCCTTCGGCAAACGTCACACCTATTCCCCGTCTTATCCTCTATTCTCCGCTGACCCAGCGGATTCTGAGAATTTCCTCAAAATTGCTGGAGGCTCTTACGATTCGCGTGAGTGGACGGGACGAAAGGAAGGTAATTGAAAGTGAGTATATCGTGATCGATAGACGTTCGCGTTGCTCTCGACCCGCGGGGTAGGTGGGGGCAAATGACGGAGCTGCTGTTTAGCGTTGATTTGTCAAACAAGCCTGGCTAGTCGAGTCAGCAACCTATAACCAGGTCCCTCGTATCAGTAATTCTTCAATTTTTTCTTCCCTAAAGACATTCACCGACCCTTACCTGGCACTGTTGCAAATTCTTGGGCACTTCGTCTTCTAAAATTCTGCTCGACACGTCACTACGGTAGACTGCAAACGTGTTCCGCCGAGAAGAAAACGTCATAGGGTCGTAGATTGCTCGTCCGTGGTGGATAAGCGGGAGGAGTTGGAAAGCGAAGCACCCTCTTTCTCGCTTCTAGATAGGGAGTCTACGGCGAGGGACAGGGGGGAGGGAAGGAATGGAAGGTCTGGCCTCTCGTTCGTCCCCAAACTGCTTCCGCACAATGGTCGTAAACGAAGACACGAGAGGTCTATTCATCCCGCGGGCCCTTGTGTTTCAATTACACGCGGATGACTTGGCCCCTCGTCACCTCGGAACTTCCGCGAGGATCTGCTACCCTCCCTTCTCATCCTTCTCCCCTCTCCTCATTGCCCCACGCTAGCTTCCCTCCCATTCGGCTTTGCATGGCTCATTCTTTCCCGTTGGTCCTTACCTTCTCCTTCCATTTTACTCTCGTCTCCTTCCTCCCCCGATTCTTCGCTAACCTCCCACCTTCGTTCCTTCATCTTCTCCGTCTTTTTCTTGCGGGTTTCGTACATTGTAGGACGTGGGTCTTCATGGTCGGGAAGGTCGGATTCATCAAGCCCCGCAATATATTCAGCTACCACACCTTCTGGCCGCGTATTTTCTCCCTTTGTACCGTTTTATATCTTTCTGCCTGGCCGGCGAAGGCTACGAAGGACTTCGAGAACGGCGAGCAAAGGATTCACCGACCTCTAGTCCTTTGCATCGTCAGTATTCTCACGTGTGCGTCTTATCCCTGTGAATCCACGATGTTCCTTGATAAATGACGGCAAGTGATTTTCCGTCGATCTCGTTGGCCACTTTGACTTGGGATTAAGCTACTCGACGTTTCGATTGTTGCGAAGACGCGTGCATCTTCCAATGATTTATATGTTTTCCTCAGGAAGATAGGGGAATGACTTTCACGTCGCGCAGTTTCCAGGGAGTTTTATGGATCGGAAAAAACTTGCCGAGGATTAATGCGTCGTTCATTCCCTTAGAACCCTCCGTTGAGCCACGTGACCACCGGAAATGACCGCATCGCCGGAACTGGGATACAGAAAGGAGGGAAAGGCGCTGGGACACATTCGTGTAATCAATTTCTGTCAACTCCGTAGCACTGTTCTTCCGAGCATACCGTTTCCCCGCTTGCAATGATTACCAGTTTCTTTCGTAAGTGACTTGTCCTCCGTAAAACACGATACTTGTTTACTTTACGCATCGTTCAATACCGCGAATCGATGAGACGTCCATTCATCAGCCATCGTTCAGTCTCTCGCGAATCCTTGCTATGCAACTGAATCATCGTCGGTGCGTTTCTCGATGCGTCATCGTGTTCAAGGGTGAGAAAACGTCGTGATTCTCGTGGACTCTATTCACTGTTACATCAATGCTCTGCGCCTTTCTTCTCGCGGTCGAATGTTGGAAAATTCGGATTAGAAGATCGCCCTGCGATGCGTCTGTGATCGATCCTAAACGAGGACTATGCCCCGGGGGGGAGGGGGGGGGGGGGTAGCAGTGTGTTTGCATGTAAATTTCGGCACTGCCAGTAGGAATTAGCATAGTATCCGAGCGATCAGTGAATCCCGTGTAACGTCCTGTAATTCCGGAATAAACGGCGACGATGAATTTCGGGTCGGCAATGATGGTGAACGCTGAAAAGCTGTCCCTGTCCAATATTTTTCGGATTCCACGCGGTAAATTACAGGTCGGAACAAACGGAGGCATCGATAAACCGCTGATTTACGGTCTTAAGTAAAATCACGGCGTTGTGGGAGCTGAGATGACATTTGCCGATATATCCGTGCATTGTTAAGGCAATTTGTAGCATGCCATAGACGCGGTCGTTCAGTGACAAAGGCATAATTCGGGATATCGAGATTCTCCAACGACGAAAGTGCCATTATGCTGGCTGCGCGGCAATTCTCCTCGTAAGTCCTCTCCCAACAGATCAGATCGAGGATCCTGTCCCTTATCTAAGCTCTGCCGGAGTATTCGAGGAATTATCGATCGATCCTGCTGATCCGCGTATCCGTGTGACGTTACACGTATCCCTCGACGGGGATAAAAGTCGGAAATTAAAATCTACTTTAACGCAATATCCATTGAAAATTACATGAAAATTTCTCGCACATTCGGATCAATAACTTGATACATACGTACGTACAATGGAATTCGTGTAAGTAATTTCGCAACTCCGAGAAAGATTTACGTGTAAGAAGATTCCGTAGGAGAGTCGATAATAGCTTTACCGTCCATTAGCGAGATCAGTTTGTTTGTCAGGAAATAACACTCCGATCCGATACAGTTAATTCTCTCGGTGGCTTAAGTTTTGTCGTCCTTCGTTTAGCGCCGTAGATCTTTATTTCAGTATATACATAGCACGTCGACGCGGCTCGAAGTCGAATAGGCAAATGTTTGAGAAGGAAATTGCGGATTTATTCGTCCGTGCTTTGAGAAATTGTAGGACTAGTTTGTCACCGAAGTTAAGGATTCTAACGAGACGAGGAAATAAGGACGATCCTACTCGAGACAAGGACAAAGTATGATCCTTTTGGAGATGAGGAACTCCCCCTTTTCCCTTCCGTGGAGATAAGCCTTGACGTGACGTGCGTGGACGGCAATTATTCGCGGGAATGTGCAACCGCCGAAAAATGAAGTAATGCTTGCCGCGATGCGTGCACCTGCGGCCCTTGCAGCAGGTGCGCATGAACAGGACTTGCTCTTAGGGCCACTTAAACTTAAAAGGCGAGTGCCCAGTGATCCGCTTCGCGTGTCCTTGCTGCATAAACGCATAATCAGTCCCGTACGTGAATACGTATTCCGTTCATGAAAAGCGAATTTTCGGTCCACCGTTTCTACCTCGAATATCCCACTTCGCTGACGAAAAACCGGACGAACATTATTTCTAGCATATATTTCGCCTTCTTCATTGGGCAACGCTAAATAAAACACGTTTTACGAGGCAAAGGTCAGACTCGTCCGAGTATCGCGATCAATTACTTTCCCCAAACTGACGAAACTGTTGGCTTTCCGTTCTGAGCACGTGTAGCGTTTGCCTATGTTACGAAACACGTGAACAGAGAAGACGATGGTGCGTAGGCGGTGCTGGGTGGCGTCTGTGCTGTATCGCCGTCTTTCACGGTTATCTGTCTGAGATATGGTTGAAAGTAGCTTGAAAACCGGTAGTCGGGAACGGTAGTCGCTACCGTCTTCCTCTCCGTCTTCTCGGGGGTAAAATCGAAACTACTAAACGAAAGTGAACATATTGAAACACTGTTAAAAGAAACAAATATTTCCTCGATTGTTTACCCTGTGAATTTCTTTCTTACATCGAGACATTAATAAAGGTCCTCGAGGACATTTGCAAGATCCTAATTGACGACCTTGTGGAATTTTCGTCGTGGACAATAAATCCTGTATCCCGTTAGCGAGTGTTATTACGATGTAAATGACGTTAGTCCGTTGGTCTGGTGATACTTTGGCAGGTGTTGGTAGGTTCGTTTGGTGGGAAATGGGAGTCGGCGAGGTTCCTCGTGAGCAAAGGATATCGCGATAGAGGCCGCGATGTCGGCGACTCTGGCAAATACACTCGTAAATTACCGCGCTAGGACTATCGGTGTATCTCCTTGGCTGCGTTCGCGCGTGCACGCTCGCTTCTAAGTGGATTTCCCCGGCTTATTTCAATTCCTCGGAGATTCAATCTTCACCTCCGCCTACCGGGGTGGAGCGGGTTCCTCCCTGGGTTCCCCTTTGCCCCGCGTCTTCGGCCCAACCCCCGGACATTCTTTTTTTGGCCTCTCATTTTCTCGGCCGACTTCTTCGCGCTTCGGCCACGGCTTCCTTATCGGATCTCTTCGTTTCGTGTCCCTTTCACCCCCCCCCCCACCCGGTACTCTCCTACGAAGAGCTTCTTGCTTTCCCCGGTGGCTGTGTGGTATCGGCGACGGCTCGTGCTGCTAGCGTCTACACCGGCGCCCGTAAGTCGATTGCGGTCGGGCAAGAATCTCTTGATTAACGTTCCCCGTCATTTCGAGCCGACGACGCGGAACCGACGGCGAGGGCGACTCGCCGAGAAACCCGGGGGAATCGTGCATCCGCGCGATTAGCATTATTATCCTGCGATTCGCGGGAAACCGCATCGTTCCCATTGGCCTATCGGATTTTCAGGGCAACCCGTTACTTTCCAATAATTCCGCTAATCGCGCCGACCATTTTCTCCGGGCCTTCCGTAGAAAGCGTAAATACCCGAGCCCGAGAAGCTCACTTCTCGAATTATTTCATTGCCTCTTACAATTCCTTTTCACGCATTCTGAGGACTTGGATTCGCGCTTTGGCTCATTTGTTTTCCTTCCCCCTTCCTCCGCCGTCTTGTTCTCTTTCACTTCGAGGAATTGCCTTCCTTTCAGGCTCTTTGTGCCTGCAAGAAGAATCGTTCGGCGGGCAATTATTTCCCTGCGAACCGATCGGATTTTGCCAATTATTGTGGACGTTGCGCTGCCGTTTCTGGCCTCCCGGAATTTCCTGGTTTCGATGTCCAGCGGGGACAGGTGCGTCGTATCCCCTTACATGTCCCGCAAAAAGCCGTACGTGTAACCGCCGCTCGAAAATGGATCGGCGCTCCAAGTATCCAGTGAAAGTCTTTGGGGAAATATCTCTCATCGGCAGATGAGACACCGGTTCGCCGGGCCGTGCTTGATTAAATTGTCGAAATTTGACGTTACACGCGCCCGGGGGAAGTCGAATGGTCGTTCGAAAAAATTGGGACGATGAGAAAAGAAGCTGGGGAAAGGCCAATCGATTGCCTTAAGGGGATACGTTATCGTTAATATCGCTGCACTGTGCGGAGTCGGACGGTTATAGGGGGAAGGTGAAGGGGGGGGGGAAGGACGATGAAGGATCGCAGAGGATCATCGAGATAAGGCACATCCAGCGGACGAGAATTGCCGGGAGACGGTTTCCGCAGGCACGGTTCACGTCCGGCATCCTTTTGCCGCTGAGATTCCGATCTCTAGTAAAATCCTCGTTTGTAAACAAAACGCATTCAGTCGGCCCGTGTACGCGGCGAGTTTTTATCTGCCGGCAGAAGCGGCTCCCGACTTGGCGAAATCGTCTCGTAATGCACCTACTCGTTTCGTCCCTGCACTCTCTCTCTCTCTCTCACTCTCTCTGCATTGTTAAGTCGAAATCTCCTTATACGAGATACCGGCCAAAATCCCGGTCCGTTCTCTTCTTCGTTGCCCCTTAAACGCTCTCCTTAGATTCCATCACGTGGAATCTGACGATTCGCCAAAGCGCTTGGAGATCGTTCAACTCTGCGCTGCGATATTCGATCATTGCTACATACTGGGACAATTCTGTGAAAGTATGTATTTTATTTGCCGAGGATCATCGGGACGAGTATGGCAAGACGTGATACGTTGCGGTTTCGACTGTTTTAGCTATTCCCGTCGCAAAGTGTCGTGAAACGAGTGCCGAGGCGAGCGAAAGGTCCTCGTTACGTCGCGACGTGCATACCTGGGTCCCGGTAGGTGCTTGTTGCGGGCCTCAGCGGCGAAATTAGCGTCGTTAATTGGTCGATTTCGTCGGTGGCGTTGCCAGGCGGTTTTCGAGCGCGCGCGGAGAATCGCGCAGGAAGGACCATCACGGAAGGGGTGAAGGGGGAAGGGGGGGAGAAGATTACGTGCAGCTGCCGTGGAGACCGCGGACTCCACCCCCCCTTTCCCCCTTAGCATCTTGACAGGCCGTGCACCTTCTCACTTTGCAGTTACCTGCGTCGTCCTCGGGATGAGGAAAAAATCGAGGAGGGAGAGGTGGGAGGAGGGTGGATTCGGGGAAAAATAAGAGGACACTCCGCGGCACCGAGGGAACGTGTTTGGCGAATCGTAATTAAGCCTTATCGCGGCTAATTAATAGCCGATAGTCGCGGGGAAGTTAACGCGCTAAGTCGATTACTCGGCAGTGGGTTCGTCAGCGGGACTCAACAATCGACTGCTCGTAATTAATGATCTTCGCCGGAGGAGGGGGGAGCATGCTCGAGGGGAGGGGAAGTTGAACGACGCAGATCGAGCGGATAAGAGACGGAGAGGAGAAGAAGTCGGAAGAAAGTGAACGACGGGAACTGGTTGGCATAAGATTATCAGCGATCGACGGGGAGTATCCCATTCGTCATCTCGATCGGTATCTCCGTTTAAGCAGCCATGACTTTTGGCGTGGACGCGCGCCTGGAATGTTTCGCATTTAGCGTTCGGGCCGGTGTCCTCGTCCAGAAGGATATAATCGGCGCGAATGGGTCCTCACCTGCTGTTCCAAAGGTGAGAACGAGAACGTTCTAATCGTTCCTTTCTCGACTCCCTCGGCTCTGGCCGAGCCCCGTGGTCCTTGACTCTCGATTTTCGCCACGAATTCACGGCTCGCCACGAGAAAAAGCTGCCTTACGTCAGGTGCATCCCTGCTGCTCATCGGTTTATTATCCCCCCTTGGCTCTACGGGCAAGAAGACCGCGTCGACGACGTTGGTCGGCGTTTATTTCGAGGCGGACCGCCCCGCGCGCACGTAAGCGCCGAGCAAAACTCGCCGGATATCTGATCGGGCGGGCTTCGATACGGCCGCGGAATAACTGACGTGCTTCGTTATACGACTCCGTGGCGTTTTACCGAGGACCAGATATCGCCGGGATCGCTCTTCATGCGGGCCAACGTTTTAACGACCTCGACAGCCGGAAGTTCTTGCACGAAAATATCGGCCTCGGATTCACTCTTTATTCGTCGACGTCTCGCAGATCGAGGCATTTTTCCCTCTGCGAAAATCGATGCGCCAAAGTGCGTTGAAACGGAGGCAAGGCACAGCTTTGACGGTTGGTCTGTCGTAAATGGTAGCCGGCGATCCGTAAGGACGACGTTTATCTGCGATAAATTGTAGCGCGGTCCTTGCCGCCGGTAAATAAGGAGCATAATCCCGCTGGGATTTCGTGCGTTCTACATATAAACGTAAGTAGAACGTCGTGGAATCGGTGCGTTTGGTCGTTGGAAGGCGCGTTCGCCGCTCGTATCGACCGACGGCCAACTTAATTGGCCGCTCGCTCCGATAAGACATGTTCGCCGGACATGTTCGATTTGCCGCCGGTCCATGGAGACGGGATTAGGCATTCGCGGATTACCGTGTCGGAAATAAACCGAGCAACCGCGTCGCCCTCGGGAATTCCCTGAGTCGTTAAAACGCCGGTCCTCGTAAATGCAGAATTCCGTGCAGCTTTGCGGCCGGGACGAATCAACGCTCACTCCAGAATGCCGAGGAATCATCCGCGGCGAGCAATAATTAAAATCTTTACGATCACCTTCGTCGTCGAACCTGAGACGAGCCTTCGGTAGGTACGGTCATAGGAAGGTCCTTATTCTAACCTGGGCTCTCGTAGTGTCTATAAATATTGAGACTCTTGGCCTGGACCTGATGGTTGTTGATTGAGCGATAGCCAAGGATATATTGCCGGATATTATCGAGAATGCGGCAGGGGAAGTATGTGGAAGAGGTTAAAAAAAAGGAATACCGAGGCTCGGCTCTTTATTAAAATTGAGTGTGCGGCGTTGAGCGTGGGGCTTCTGAAGATCGATCGTGCAGTTAAAGTCACGCAATCTGGCCGGCGGTCACACTGCCAATTAAGAGAAGAAGGATACAAGGGGTCCTCCCGTGGGCGCAGTCGGCAGCCACTTACATAGCCGTCTTTGCGTTTGTGTAGGAACGCGGGTAGAAGCGTCTCGGGTATTCACGCTCATTAATATTTCTGAAAATGGCTTAAGCGGCCGATTTAACGGGCGCCTCATTAAAGAAGGTAGCCCACAGTCATCGTCCTCCTCGTCTCCCGCTCACCGTTCTCCGGGTAGGTGCGCGCTCTCGCATCTGATAAGAGTTAAACATCGCACGACGAAAGGCTGCCTCGCATAAGGCCAGAAGCGATGCTACGAAAAAAGGGGGACACCTCAAACGAAAGCGGAGAGACAATGAGAAAGATAAAGCCGAGAAATTTTATCTAAATTTTATCTACTGACACGTTCCTTATCGGTAACGGTTTGTCCTAGCTTTGTAATATTTGACCTGACGAATGTAAGTGCAGTGTCAGAAGGAGAAAGTCTCGACAATCGTCGGAGGAATCGGAGAAAAAGGAAGACGAGTGCGCAAGCGAAGAAAGAAAAGAAGTCCTCTGGGTTTATCGCATTCCGAGCATCTGCCTGCGTTTGTCAACTTCTCGGTACATCTGTCTAATTGACGCGCGTAAAGCATTGAGTGTTGCTTGTTGTCTCACTTTCTTCCCATGCACGCACATTATTTGCTTTCACCGCAACCTTGGATCTTTAATTTAACTGCTATTTACCCGTGATCCTTGAGTTGAACTTGCCGGTCTTTGTTGTCGTTTTGTCGATCATATTTTTCGGCAAAAACGTGCGCTTGGAAAGTCCAAAGGACGATTGGCATGCGCGCACGCGATCCAACGTTTCCATCGCGATGAGGAGCGTAGCGGAAGTCGAGGAGGCAATTGCAAAACGCGGCTGATTCGCCGCGAAAGGTAAGGCCGAGCGCAAGGGCAGCTGTTCATTACAAGGCAGGCCTCAATACACGTCTCGTTATTATTTAGAGAAGTAGGTGGGGAGGGACGGTAGGAAGGAGATTCTTGCGTCGAATCACGTCACTAGAAATTACGTTGAACCAATACGAAGGAACCTAAGCTTCCCCGGTACAATTCCAAATCATATCCTCCGTTGGAACATTGGTATTTGTCAATTTTTACCCGAGGTCGACGATGAACGTTAATAATTGGAAACCGTGTCGCCAGTGCGATTGCAATTACGACTGGTCTGATTTACCGTTTCATTTTATAATGAAGTATCACTGGAGTTCCGTGCCGGCGATTTCACGGACGATTATAAAGCACGTTTGGGCAAAAAGAAAAGAAGAGAAGGGACACGTATTATGCGGGTAAGGACGGAGTGTCGTTCTCTCTCGGTGGATTCCCATTAGCCTCACCTGCACACGAGCGATTACAAATTCGCGTATACGTCGCGGCTCGGCGATGGCATCGGGTTTAATGCAGGCAGCTTGAAATGCAAGTGCACCGGCACTCGTTTCGCATACGTGATATCTGGGCTGGGCCGGAGCTGCTCGCTCCTTGGCCGTTCATCGACGCGTTCGCGGTACACGTGCAGTTCCTGATTACGAGCTCAACTGACGCGTGTGCGTGGCATTGTGGCCCAGCGTTGCCGAGTTCGGGGGAACCCGGAACGAGGAACCCAGGCCAACCCCCCGGAAAAGTCCCCGGAAACGCTTAAAAAAATGGGGAACAGGTCGATCAAGGTTTTGCTGGTTGATCAATTTTCTTCGGGACTTCGTTTGGGCGTGGGGAAAAAAGGATTTGTGACAGGGGGTGGGGGGTATGTGGGGACGGCAACGCTGGATCTGAAAGCGTGTATTCCGCGATGAAGGTGCAGCGGCCGATGCTGTGTGAGTTTGGGCTTTCGAGCAGGTAGCCGACTTCAACGTCATTGCCACCTGCGCCTCGTCGAGTCGGGGATATCGGCGGGATGGGCGTGGGGTGCCGGCCGAGGAGGACAGGGAGGAGTCATTATTTTCTTAGGCAATTTGCCTTTATGCTAAACAGCTGCCGAACCTCGGCCGTTCGTCCTCGGCTCCCATCTCTCCGCGGGAATTATTGACGGCCAGGGAACTGCCGAGGTTCCCGGCCAAAAGCAACTAAGCTGCGTTCCCCAAAACTTGGTCATTTATTTTATGCCCCTCGCGAGAAAGCACGCTGTACCTCGGCTAATCCAGGACCCGGCGCGTATATTTCAAAAATTCTTCAGAAGCCAGTTTTACGCCAAGGTCGTGGAATTTCGTGGGTGAAAATATTCGTATTGCGATAAGAGCATAGAGCGTATTGTTGGCCCGGTTTCCATTGGATGCCAATGGAGCCATTACTTTTTCGGGCAATTTGCCTTTATGGTAAACAGCTGCCGTCGCTGACAGAGCCTCGCGAGTTGGATTAATTCGACGGTAGGTTGGTGATCGATGGCGAACCGGTGAGAGAGTGCAACGACGATAGCACCTTACGTTTTTCGGCCTGGTCAATGTCGCGATTTGTTTAATGCGGCGCCGAGCATCTGCTGATAAAGGAGCGATAAATGGAGCGAGGCCGACGATGCAGGAGGAAACGTGTAAAAAGATCGCCCGATGGAAGGACTGCCGGCAAGCTGGCCAACGTCTCGCAAAGTCATTATTTTCTTAGGCAATTTGCCTTTATGCTAAACAGCTGGCCAATTCGTCAAGGAGCACGTGATCGCAAATACAGCGCTATCTATTTTCCAAGTGGAAGCTGCTTAATAGATTTCATTGATCGAAATCTCAATGACCTCGCGAGATGGTCTTTCGTGACGTTGCGCAGAGGTGAAGAATCCCGGCGCTCGCCTTCAAATAAACTTCCCATCTGTCCTGTAGGTTTATTCCCGCGTGCTCGTTAAACGAGCCAACCCCGGCGAGTTGTTTTTTTAAATCGCTGGATACTTGGTGAAACGTCATCCGGGCCGGTCGAGTATTTTCGCTGTCCATTGTGTCGCGTAAAATTTCATTACTGGGTCGCGCGGGCGGTAGGAAAATCGTATGCGACCTCGTTCCGATTCCGTCGATATCAATCGGGCTCGTCCGGTTAATCAAACTGTAAATAATGCATTAAATATCGGTTCGCGCGTGTGGCCCTTCCATCGGCGTTTCTATTTTGCGCGCGGCTCTCTGCCGTTCGCCCATGGAAATATACACGTGTCCGTTTTCGAGCTGTGCAGGTGTCGATATCGCGGGGCGAAAGCCCGCGTCGGAGAACAAATCTGCCGGCGACAGTTCGCAATCGTGAATACGATATTGCCAGACATTGACGTATGAAGCGTGTCGTGCACGAATCCGCTCGTTCGACACGAGCCGGAATCGAGATACCACCTACGCAAATGATCGGATAAATCAGCGCTCCAATAAGACGCCCTCCCCCCTCTCCCCGCGGAATCACCAATGTTTGCACCTCGAGAAAACTGCCTAAATTCCTGCTCATCCGCTGGGTCTTAATTAAGATCTCCCGGGGGAGGAGGACAAAAGTGTCTGTCGGTGGGGGGAATTCCTGTGGACGAGGGAAAGCGCGAGGAGAAATCGATCAATCGTCGCACCTCGTGGGATTGGTGGTATAGATTTCTTGGAGGAGGGACGGGAAGGTGTATATCCGTGGTGCATTCGCGTGTAACGTTCCAATTAGAGCGTCGTCGTGGTGATGGCCATTAACGCGGCATTATACGATAAGCGCTAGCGATTATACGAGCCGACGACGGGATATAATGCAATAAATATCGGGCCGAGTTCGCAGACCCCTACGGGAATCCGGGAGAGAGGCGTTAGCAGTTTACGTGGCTCGGGGAAACTCGTTTCTCTCTGTGTATCTGACTCGTGCTCGTCAGAGCCAAGTACTCCCGAAGCGGCTGATTAATGAAATTGTACGAATCGCTGTCGCCGTTGATATCGCACGACTGTCGACTCTGGTTTTACAACGGTGTAGATAAAAGGCAGTCCGCTAAACACTAGTCCCATCCAGTCGGCGGTTCGTTAAAGTGCAAAACATTTGATGAGGCTTTGCCAACTGTCGGATGGGTCAATATTTTTGGAGCAGCATTTCCAGGCTGATCCATTGTTTCCTCGGAAATTCCTTGGGCTTCCCACGTGTTTGTAGGCGGTATCCTCTTGGTTGTTCGGGACCTACCTGAAAGTCCTCGTGCATCGTCTCAGGGCGACGCAGTAACACGTGACTCTGCATGGCAGATTGCCTCCTCGTGTTATCTCCTTCCAGATGCGCCGGGGAACCGCGCTGGACTCCTTGTTCGTGCGGCACGTGTGTCACGGCCGGTGGCCAACACACCTGAGTACATCGCGCGAGAGAAGAGAGAAGCGTCTCTGGCTCGCTCGCTTATGCATAACACAGATATTTACGAGGCCGGGCTTCTGTCGGGCCGACGGTAAGCGCGATAACGCGGAATCGCGCGACTAACGTCAACGCCGGATTCAACCGGTTACAACCCGCCCGAGGAAACACAACGGAGCCGATTAATTCCTTGACATGATACCACGGTCATGGGTCCCCTCTAAACTCCCCCCTCCTCCTCTGTTCAAGCTTCGCGACCTGTTTGCGCAAAGCCGCCAGAGATTCGTGACGATCGTGACGTCAGGAATGAACCCACCGTGTCACTGGGACTGCTCGCAGAATTCACAAGGTCAACCTCCTCAAGGACGAACAACAAGTCCTTTCTCATTGGCAGGATCTGGGGATGGGGAGGGCTTCACTAAACACACAGTCGATTATGCTAGTCTTCATTGACACTGTCAACTTTTATTTATTTGAACTTTGATTCAATCGCGAGGTTCACTTACAACGTAGAAAGGTACATACAGGACATACAGCGGTCGCTTCGCTGTTACGAACGGCGAGATACATATATATACATATACATGTATATAATATATATATATATTTGTTTAATATATTCTATGAAATCACGGTAATCTTTAATCGCTATAATATTACTATACAAGGGCGTAAGTTCTATATTTACAAGGTTCCCGTATTTTAACATTGAGGTCCATGAACGTTCGTCGATGGCTCTGACTTGCTCATCACAATTAGACAAAGTTTATTTTCATTGCACGACCTGGGGAGGTGGATCGTGCAAAGATCAGTCGATAGGCTAGGTCGTCGACTAATGCCTGGAGATCGATGTACATTCCCAAAAATGGAGAAATTTCTCTTTAGATCCAATGGATCATTAGCCGCTCAGATCCGTTTACTCCATTAACTTCGTCTGGGGAATGGACGGTAATGAAGCTTTTTGAGAATGCACGATGCTTTCTGATCGAGTGGAATACAGATCAGTCAGATCGGGGATATAATTCACACGGGCTACATCGATTACGCTACTGAAATCAGGCTGATTAACCGGATCAACTAGATCGTTTACACGCACTTGTGCTCGCGATAGCGGAACGAGATCTTCCTTACTAACTACGGCGAGGTAATATTAAATAACGTAGGTACTATCAATACATAGTCCTAGGCAGACGACACATGTCGCTACGGGTTTTGTGAAAAAGAAGGCAAAAAGACGATGAGCATAGTTATTCGCTTGAGTTAAGAAGATGTGACAGGAAAGCTTTCTGATTCGCCTAATATATTTTTATTGTCTTCCTCTGGAACACTCGAAGAGTCTAAGTTGCTAGAAACTGGAATCCATTCCATCCTCATCTACCGATACAGCTATAGAACTGAAGGAAGGAACAAACCATATTTGTGTAACTAATTTTCAAAAAGTCGCCAACACCTAAACGAAAATGGTATTGTCCACCTTGTCCAGGCTGAAAACTTACGTAACTACCTTATCACCTAAACCAAATTGTCGAGTAAAAGTGTTGAGCGTAGAGGAGAGTAGAATACAGTTTATAGCCTGACGAAATTTATGAGACTTGGGTCAGTAAATTTTCTCACTGACTCGCATTGAAGCAGGACGGAGATAAGTCTCGCTTGACAACGAGAGCAGATCAAGAATACGTTAAATAATGCAACATTAATTCGAGTGAAGGCTACTAATCCGTGATCGTCAGCTCGACCATTTTGGCCTTCATCAATTGCACAGCTTGGTTCGCGGAGCTGAGAATCTTCTACAAGGCCCAAGTAGAGGCATAAATATTCCTGCGTTTTGTACTAGGGCTCCAGATTCGTCTTATCAGCGACTCAGGTCCAAGACCTCTGACTCGCCGACAGCTCATTCGTCTTTCCTTTTCCTGAGTTTCCCTTCTGTCTGGATGGTCCTGGAGACCATATCGACGCAGGCACCTAGTGCAGCGTTGTTGGTGGGTTCTCCGTCAGGTGTGTTGACGATTTTACTCAGAGTCATGATGTAGCTGCAGGCGATCCTCAGGACCGATAGTTTCGAGAGCTTCTGGTTATGCGAGTAAGCTGGTATGGCACGTCTGAGAGTGTCGAATGCTGCGCTGATGGTATGAACCCTCGTTCTTTCACGTGCGTTCGCTTCTATTCGTCTCTCGCGGGTCATGTTCTTGTAGTTTCTCTGCTGACCACTTTGCTGTAGCCTTGAGTGACTGCCTTGGGACTGATGATTGGGGTGATGGTGGGGCTGGAGGGTTGGATGATCCACCGAATAAGCCGGTGTTCCCTCGTAACTGCCACTCACCGCTGGGTGGGACGGGACTCTGGGAACCTCCCCCCTGAGGACCAAGGCGAGGGGCTCTTCCTGAAGTCTCGGATGATTCGGGGCAACTGGCACAGGAGCAGGTGGAGCCGGAGGTTCAAACCTTTGTCGAGATTCTCTTCTTGGAAGGTTAGATCTCGACTGAGTGGGGGATTCGGTTCTTCTATCCGATTCTCTTAGCCTCTGAAGAACTTCCTCTTGGATCCTAGCCTCGTGTCTTCTTCTCTCCTCCTCCTCCAACCTCCTCTGCTGTTCGTCATCGGGTTTTGACTTTGCCACGGAAGACACTAGAGACGTAGAGGAATTGGACTCGGGCAAGGACGATGACGAGGAGATTGTCGTAGTAGTTTTGGACTCGTTGCTCTTGCTCGAGGTACTCCATGGTCTGAAGGGACTTGGCGATTCCGCTGGTCTGGTTTCTTCGTCCGCCACGACGGTCTCCTCGATTTGCTCGAACCTTCTTTTCTTCAGAGGCGCTGTACATTGTTCCTGAATTTTCCTGGGTTCCGCGAGCTTTCTCTTGTTCCTCAGGGAAATGGGGGTCACCTGGACCTCGAGGCTGTCCTCGGAGGCGCTGGGCGAGTGAAGCCCGGACATGTCGTCCTCGTCGGCTCCGCTGCAGAAACCCGCGTCCCTCTCGGAACCCGCCATGACGCCAGCTGTAACCGAAAACCAACGGAGAAAATCCGCGTTAGCACAAACAGTCCAACAGGTAATTAAGCGTTTGTCAGCGTAAACCACCAAAGCCCGGACGGTCGGGGAAGCTCGATAAACAGAGCGCAGGAGTAGAAGGAAGGGGAAGAAAGACGAGCGGAGGATGATCTTCAGGCGCTACTGCTTTTTATCTGGTAAAATGCCACCGAACGAGTCCGACGTGCTTGGCTCTCTTGGACTCGTTCGGTTCACTGCTTTTCTTCGCTACTGCCGGCATTACTACTCTCGGCAAAACAGTCATTTTCTAATTACCAACGTTTCGACGAACAGCGAGCGATTTTACACACGTACCTCGCCTTCTCACGTAATCCACGTAAAAATAATACCATTCCGCTTGCGATGAATTTCATACAAGGTACTTGATCGAGCTGTACATAATTAAAACACGCTTCTCGGTAAAACGTTTCCGCTGCAACGTTCGAATGGTTTACATAAAATGCAGATGAAAAATATGCTCGGTAAATGTTACACAGAACCGTAAATGGCGGCGGGATAATTCGCACCGACAAAGCGGCGTCGGGTCGCTCCGAGAACCGAGAGATAAATCGCCCCGTGTTACCGGTACATTGTAAATTAGCTTTAAAAGCGGCATTCTGCGCCAGTCTATAGACTGCCCGAGACTCCCTTTGAAGTCGTCGAATCTGCGATTTCGCCGAACGATCCATCAAGGAGGAAGGAGGAAGCAAGGAGGAAGGGCAAATGAAATGTTGTAATTTTCCTATAAAGGTTTATCTAAAAGAGAAGGAGTTGTTTGGCGCGAGGAGGGTTTCTGCCAAGTCGAATGTCTCGATAGAATTTCGCGCGGGGAGGGGGGGTGGGGAATGAGGGAAACAGCGCGGTGCACGTGGCAGAGGGTAGAATCTAGTCGTGTCTCCGGTCCATGTGTGCGCGTTTCCTCGGTGATACCGTGGGCGGAATCGCCGGAGTGACGGGATGTTTTCAGCATCGGTGCGTCATCCAGCTGGTACCATCTGGCGCGCAGGGCCCGGCCGATTATATCGCGCCGTTTCTCTCTTCTGCCTATCTTCCACGTCTCCCCCCTTCCCTCTTTCCATCCTCCTTAATTCCTCCCCGTCCCACGCGCTCTCTCTCTCTCTCTCTCTCATGCTGGCTACTTTCTCTGGCGTTTCCTCGTCCCTCGACGTGGCCAGTTTTGCCGGCTAATCCGCTATTTTCGGCGGAAACCTCGCTGATGCAATAACGGGGACACGTGGACCGCGTGGAAATGGAAGTCAACGCAACCCCTTTTAATTCAACGAAGCTACACACACGCTTTAGGCGACAAATTTGTCTTCCGCGAATCGAAACTCTATCGACGTTCGATTTGTTCCTCATTTTCGCGAGGACGGAGGGTTCTTGGTTGGTGGAAAAATTCCTGCGAGTCTCGGGATGGTTGTGTTCTTGCCGTTGCTCGTCATCGGCATCGTTATCCGCGTTAAGGAGATCACCTGCGGCAGGCGTAAACGAAGTCGATTGTTGGGGCCGTTGAGGGGAGGCCGAGGGCCGGGAGCGATAAATAATTGACTGGCCGTGGCGGGTTGTCGATCGAGCGCCGTGACAATAATATATCGTAGGGTCGGCGGGAACGCGCCGTCGGCGTGGCAACGAGCCTATACGCTTCAGGTTTCTCCATTACAGATTAGCACCTCCGTCTTCTTCGCGTTGCCCTCATCTCCGTCCCTATTCTCCCGTCGCTCGGTACAGCATTTATTACGGATTTTCGTTAGTTCATGTTACGTTTCTCCGAGTTCTCTCTCCTAATTGTCCGTATTCTTGCGTCGAACTTCTTTCCCCGCTGACTATCTACCGGCTCGTCATAGGCACGGATCGGTGTTAGAGGTTTTCCTTCGGGATGGAGTCGATCTTTCTTCCTTCTCCGTTGTACGTCGGCTTATACAACGGCCGAGACTTCCTTCCTTTTTGCGTGGCGTCGACGACTCCTTCCTCGGCGGCTTCTAAAGCGACACGGCCGCCACATGGCGCTGGCGCCAACCTCGTCTACGTCGTCCTCCTTTTATTGCCTTTCCGAGAGTCACCGCGCTGCACATCAGCGAGAGGGACGAGAGGGACGAGAGGGGAGAGGATTTCTCTCCGTCTTCCCCGCTGCCGGCGGAGACTGGATTCGCCGAGGGGGATCGACGCCTCGTCGGCGAGCACCCACGACCCTCTCCCTCGCAGAATCGTCTGTCAAGTCACCGACAAGGAAGTACCACCACCTTAGGATCATCCTCGGATACTAATTCACTGATCCCCTACCCCTACTCCCCCCCCTTGGCAAAGCACCTAAACCTTGAAAATTCCAAACGAATCATGAGATGCTATTTCTGGGACGTTTTATCGTTTTGTCTCTTCTCATTCTTCTCTTCTTCCGGCTGTGGGTATGAGGTGGATCGATTTCCCGCTAAGGTAGTCGTCTATCTGAGCGAATGAAGATCTTTGGTAACCGTGTGGCTGAACGGAGATATAAAACGATCGCCTCGGCTCTGTTATTGCGATGATGCTGTCACTGCCGTTCTCGGAACACCTGTCACGAAGACAATGCTGGCGAGGCGACTCTAATGCGCAGCGTGCATGTTCCCACTGTCAGCGATTAACCTTCGTAGATTAATGAGGCTGATTTATCGTCGCAGCGCGGCCGCCGGCAAACTCTCTGGGAGATCGATTGGCTCCTTGCCTATTGTTCGCCGGGGAACGCGTATCTGCCAGAATTCCTCGTGGAAGCTGCCAGGATGCCGAGAAGTAGTCGGCCAACTTCTCGGTTCAAAAGATCGAGTCAATCGACCGAGCGTCGCCATGAGAAATTATCTAATTTGCTTCTACGACGACCCATCATCCTGCCCGATGTAACATTCTAACTCGAACCATTCATCAGCGTGCTGTATTTCCATTTTATCAATAAAATTTCACCGCCGTACGTTCATCAACTGTTTCGTAGTCGTAAGTTTCTCTACGGAATTGAACCGTACGTTCCTCAAGGTGTATCGGCGAGCTGCTCAACGGTTTTCAATCCTCGTTTGCGCGATCTTCGGTCCTCTGACGAGAATCGAGGCGAGTCAGCAGCCATGAAAGCGTCCATCAACGAAATCGCGGCCACGGCAATCCGCGATCGGTCGAATCTGTCTCGGCTTGGTTAACGCGGTTTCTTATTACCGATCTGTCAAGCAGTTCCGATAAGCTTCTCCCTCGGCTCCTCCTTCGCTCCTAGGCGTTTCTCCACCTCCCGCGTCTCGTTTATCGAACGTGCCGATAAGCTCTTCGTAATTTCAATTGCGTTACACGCTTACTCGCTGACGTCGTAACGACTGTTCCTCGCGGGACCGAGTTCGTTGCGTCTACGTCGGTGGTTCACTCATAGGACAATACCGTTCATCGGAAGTCCCTGGACTTAGGGGAAAATAATTGCCAGACACGTGCCGAAGAAACTGAGAAGTCAGTCGGATGCCAATAAAATGGGAAGCGAGGGGGAGAGGGGGACTGTCGGGATCCAGACGGGAACTACTTATGGCCGTTGAGGGACGATTATTGGCGAAGCAGATGGCTGATAGGGAAATCGAGGGGTTGGTTATCGGCGCGGTTGAGGCCTAACCGCGGGACAAGCTCGATCGCCAGGTGGCCAGAAGGCGTTATCTACTGGCGTCAGGGACAACGCGCTCATCTCGATGATTTCTGTATAAACCTACACGTCTGCCAGGTGTTCAAGCCCGACGATAACAACGGAACACCGAGCTAATCATAATAATCCCACGTATCGATAGAAAATTCGCCGTTGTATCGCTTGAAAAAATCTCCTACTGTTCCCCCATTCTTCGCATTCTGACGGTTCAGTATTTTGCGTTGTTCCTATCTATTCCGTGTCAGACATCATTCATTATTCCGTTTGAGTGGCTGTCGCTGCGTCACAGTGGTACGCGTAGCTCGTGGGTATCTCGAGGTCGTTTTCCGCGCGTCGAGAAAACGCTTTGCGATAAACGAGCCGGGACGATACCGCGTAGGAGCCGACGATGTCGAGGTCCTCGAGGTCGCCGACAGGCGCCACCGGGGCACGGCGCTCGATTCGCCGAGTTCATAAACATTCGTCGGCAGAAATCGGCCGGAGCAAATAGAGAAAAAAAAATATCAAATCCACGACTTTCATCGTTTCCGGTGTTTTGCACGTGCCACGAAATTTCCTCGTTTTTCCGTTGTCGGCTCGATGGTGGGGCTTGTAGGAGTACGTGGAGGGGGGGAGGGACTGATCGGCGACGGGTTCTCGTTCGGCAATTGTTCAAACAGACCTGAAAATAGCCGAGGACATCTGTGCAAAGCGCTCCGGTGAAACGCGAAAGCCCCCAAACGTTTTCGTCCTCTCTTTCTTCCGGCGAATTCATTTCGCGTGGGCTTTCGATTATGCTCCCGCTAGTCTTGGGCTTTTTCTGCTTCATTCGTCCACCCTCGCGACACTTTTTGCACGGCCTTAATTCTCGGCCAAATTGGAAACGTACGCGTCGACAATGGGGCGCGTTCACTGTCGATTCGTCCCCCACTTCTTTCGGGAGGGGGTGGGATCATTTTTAATGCCGTTGAGCCCTGTTTGCTCGTTGGGTTCGCACGTTCTCGCGGAATTCCCTGGCAAATCCTCGCGTCGGAAGGCAAGCACGCGCGTCCACGTGGCGGGGAGTTTTACATAACCCAGCCGGAAGGGGACGATGAGGTTCTTCATTAATCGAATAGGAGGCTTTAATTAGCCGCCTTATGCGAATCGACGCTCTGATGAAATTGACACGACGTGACCGGAGTAAATTCGACACGGCGCCGGCCCGTTCGAGCTCCATTGGAATTACGTAAGGCGCAACTCGGCCAACAACAATGCCGAAAGGTGTCGATCGAAAATTCCACGAGTATTCCTATCAGGGAAAACAATCAGATCGTCGCTGGGAAGGAAGAACCTTGTGACTCGATATGAAGACAATTCCAAGTCACCCGGAAGGGCCGGAGGAAATCGTTTTAAAAGGTTTCAGAAGCTCATTAAATCATGGCCCAACGTCGAGAAGTAACCGATAAGGGAATATCCGTTTCTAAAAATACTCCAGCGTGGATGTCATAATTGTTGGCATGGTTTATCAGCTCTTTACAACGTCGAAAATGTAGTGTTTGACCGGTCGGGTGAAGAAACCTTCGGTGCGATTAGGAGAAGAATTCTTTATTTTTACACGTATTGCTGACGAAACGGGACGTTATCGAGGGGACCGTTAACGGATGCAAATCGGTTATGGATCATTGCCGGGCCTGTCGGTTTTCTTGTACGAACAAGTCGTGTCGGGGAATTAAGGGGGAATTAATGGGTACGATAAAGCGAGCCTCACGAGGTGATCTATGGTTCTCTCTTCGCGTTCGACGGGTATAAGAGAGTAACGGAAGGAAGGAAAAGGGAAGATAGGAGCGCTGACAGGATGGTCAAACGTATCTTAAACGTTCCGATAAGAGGCTCGAATTGCGGGCTTTTAACCTCGGCACAAGGAGCACCGCGCTCGATAAATCACCCTCTAAATCAGCCTCCTGAAAACCTTTCCCCTGGCCCTTTCCTTCGGTCGATCGACCACGTATCCGGCTTATCGATAATTCGCCAAAGTTTAACAGGGCTCTTATCGCGGCCGGGCAATTGGTATCGTCGAAAAATCGTCGGCTTGGCATTTAATCGTGCTCTTCTGTCGTCGCGTCTCTTGCCAACGAGGCTGGCTGAGCTGACAAACGAGACGTGGAAAATGGAAGCGCCGGCGTTGTTAATCGGCGAATGAAAAGCTGCTCAAGCTGCCAGAGCTTTCCGTCGTGTAGTCATGCCTTTTACACCGACGTATCCCTCCATCTTTCGTTCCGCTTCTTTGCCCTCTTCCCCCTTGCTCGCGGGAGGTGGTCGCCAAGATTGCGTTTAATGACGGCCACTTTGCAACCTTTTCACGCGTCTCCCTTGGTCCTGGAACGTCGTTGGACCAGTCGTCTCTTCGTTGCCGCGTAATTACGGTCGATTTCAGAGGTGGTTCGACCGATCTCAATCCCCAACCGTTTCTTCTCCGCCCCCTTTCGGTCGTCCGATGAGGGTAATAAAATTTTCTCTAATCGTCGCGCGTAGTTCGGCCGATAAATCTTGAGAGAAAATCTGGGGGAGGTACGTGTGTGTGTCTTCCGTACCGAAATAAATGGAGACTGGTTTGCCTCGTGCCGACCGTGCCGGCTGGGATAAGACGAAGCAAGGACCGCAGCCAAGTTTCACGACGATTATAAATAAGCGCCGTCGAACGGCATACCGCGAATGCCAGTCGTTCGTCTCAGGATTTAACCGTCCTTTTCCTTCTCGTTATCGCCTCAAACACATCCTTTCAGCGCCATTTTACAAGGACCAATGATCACGTTCTTTCCTAATCCCTCTTCTTTTTCAGAAACGTCTCGTATAAAACCGTTCGTCCTGCGTGCTAAAACTGGCCGGGGATTTTACGAACCGGATCGAGTGTTCGAGTGCGCGCGTAACGAGAAAGCGATAAATCAAGCGCGCGATTAGAACGTTTCGTCGGCCGTCGTGAAATGTTTCATTGATCGCGACTGCCGGTGATTCACGAGAAGCGGAGTTACGAGGAAGATGCGAATGGACCGAGTAACGCTGACTTGTAAAGACTGGTAGGGGGGGGGGGGGGGGGGTTGGGGCAGAGAGGAAATCTCGTCGATGGATTCGACGTTGACGCGAGGACGAGCTTTGATATCGATCGACCGATAAGGAGCATCGTATTCCCCGGAATCTCTGTGCTCCGCATTGACTTTGTCTCGCGAACTTTGCCAGTGAGCCGCGTCGCACTGCCAACGTTTCATCGAGATTATCGGCAATCCGGGGGCAATGTTGCCAGATTAGGAAACTTTTTCCGCCGAGCGCTATGATCCTCGGGAAAATTCTGCAAAAGTTCTAAGATCCAAGCTCCTGGCTTTCCCTGGGAATTCCTATGTAAATGGAGTTTGGCAAACGATTCGCTCGATATCTCCGTTTTTCTATGACCCGAGATGAGGAAATCCGCGACGACCTTTTCCGGCCGACGTTATTGCGCGACCGAGTGACGCGCGATCGGGCTTGTTTTGCCCAGCGGATGGATTCCTCTCGACTTCAGTACGATTTCGGCCAATATTTTCTTTCGTGGAGGCGAGGAAATCGAGTGCGGAGCCGCGATTACGTTCACTTTGCCCGTAGATTTTCTCCGATATCGCAGGATCAAGTAGACTCCCCTCGACGCTAAATCCCTCCCCCCTGGCCCTCCGTTCTCTGTGAGGTTGACGAAAGAAAGGAAACACGGGACAGATATTCATTATCTCGGCATGTTTTCCGCGCCGGAAGATTCTATTATCGGCAAGAGGGGGAGGGGGGGGAGGGATTTTCGCGCTGTACGTGCATCCAGCGTCCGATTACATCAGACGTCGTCGATGTGCACTGCGCAAAAGGTCCGCGCTAGTTTTCCCCTTATCTCTGGGTAACTAGCGCGTGTACTTCAACGGAGCAACGATATTATTCCGGTGAATCGGGGAGCATTAATTCCCGGGGCAAAAAACTTGAGCCGTCAGATAATTCCCAATGACGAAACCGTCTGTAGCGAAGCGTACTACGTCTCGCGTCCTATTTTCTTTCTGGTCTAAACTCAATTCAGCCACGAGATTACGGAGCATTTTAATTGCTCGTACGGACGTACGTGCCGGGATGTCGTAACTGTCGGACGAATCCGTACGTTCCGGTTGATCGTCCAAGCCGACAGATTTTCCCGGGGTTGGTGGTGCCGTTGTTTTCCTACGATGGGGGGTTGAATTTTGTCTGACGGAGGGGACGATCGTCACGTAGCGAGCACGTGATCAACGACGCACGTGCTCGATCGCCAAGGATTCCGGCCTGTATTTGTACACGTGTACCTCCGGCAAATACGCACGGGAAACAACCAAGTACGTGCCATTAGGCCTCCTAACGAAAACACACTTGCGTAGCTACGTACAAAACTCTCGCGTGGTTTCCTCGCCTCGGAGTTTCACGCGACAGTCGCGTGAGTCGACGACGATAGTCTCCCGCGTGGGAAATGTCCACGAGTAGGGGAGAATCGCCATCCAGATCCTCGTTCGTTCGTTCCACCATCGCTCAGCTACTGAAAAACCTGTTGCCAATTGCAACGGTAATCACTAGACCTCGAATACCATTCATTCCAATTGCACAAACTGCAAAACGCCATTGGCAATAATATTCCGTTCCCACAAACACTCAGAATCGTTCCTAATCATTGACAAAATTTTGCCCATTCAAGGTACTCTTTTCTCATCGACTTCGATCGACTTCGACCGTAAAACACGGTCCTGGGAGATAATCGATACCCCTTGTTTGTTCCTGGGAAAGCTTTCGTGTCGAGCAATCGTTTCCTCGGACGCTCGAGCGACTCTTCCTATTTGCATGAAATCTGTTATCTGCATATCTGAATTCGGTCGAGCCATCTGAACTGAGCCGGGAACTTCCGGCCCGTGTAAGAACGTTCGAGCGGGGAACTATAGCGGCAAGAGTGGGACAGAGGACTTAGGGGAGAAAGCACGGAAGGTAGGGTGGTGGGGGGGAAGGGAGGGAGGAAACGAGCCACAGGTGCGCGTTGGTTATCTGTCGTTTGAGGAGTTGCGCTTGCGGCGTTGAGGCGCGAGCTTGCGTTCACCGTTTTCTCGCTGCTAACGATGACCATTCACCGATCTAGATCGGCGGGGGCGATAGAGGGGCGAAGAGGGGCGGATGCGGAAACGACGGGAAGGGCGATAAACGTCGCTCGGAACAGCCGGTGCGGACACGCTCGCGTGGCTCACGGCCGATAAAAACCGGAGCAACGAGTCTTTCACGGGCCGGTGCCATAGCCAGCCGTGTACTTAACCACCTCCGGAGACATTACCTTAATTCAATAATGCCTACCTTCGAATCTTCCTCCGCCATGGGGAAACCCGTATAACCCGTGCACCTTAATTACGCGCGTCTTTGTAATCTCGATCTGCCGATGCGAAATTCCATATTCCGCGCGAGTCGGGAAAGCTTGTCCAATCTTTGCAGTGAAAGAAGGGAGATAGGGGGAGAGGGGAAGGTTTTCATCGTTCGGAGGCAGCAGGTGCGAGGGTCCCCGCACAGGTGGGCGGAGATCTCAGGTATCCCCGTTTCGTCCTGCGGGAAGAATGCACAGGACGAAGGGTCCCTCTGTACCTGCGACACGCACAATAAGGTATCGATTACACGCGAAGGGACAGGAGCTCAGCGGTCCAGTCGTACCTTCGGTACTTGACCGAAAATCTAACTTAATGATCGTTTTCCCGGAAGCACTTGAACCAGCCAGGGGACGAGGAAATCCATACCCTCGCGGGACAATTGACTTACTGCGGGCTAATAAAATTTCTGGCAAAAAAGATTACCCGTGGAAAGTGTCAAGAGTCTTGCGTTTGCCGTTTTCTCAAGTGACTCAAAAGGGACGAGTTCGTCTTGTAATTGCCGTAATTAATCGTTCGTCCGTCGTTAGCGGGAGCTCGTTGCGCACCGTTCTGTTTTCCGAGAGTTCGACAATGGGCTACAGTTGTTCAAACACGATCGTAGGCGGCTGGGTATTCCGGGGAACCGCCCGCTGAGCGACTCGTACCGACCAGACGTTCCGAAAAGTTTATCGAAAACGACGCGTCGATGGATAATGAACAGCCGGCGTAGACATTCGTGTTTTCCCCGTGCGGCAATCTGACCTAAATACGCTGCTAATGGGCGTGGGCGTAGTGCGTAAAACGCAGGAATGTCAGCGAATCGCGGGGTGATGAAAATTCGATATTCCGATCGCCGGAGAAATCGCTCGATAAACGCGAATTCCGTTTGGTCGAAGAGCGCTCCTTGGTAATTGATTATCTCCAAAGGCGGACGAGGAGAAGAAGAAGAAGAAGACGAAGACGAAGAAGAAGGAGAAATAAAAAGGTTCTCTCCTCGTCTGGAGTGGCAGCGAGTTACAAGTTGAGTCACGTCGTCGTCTCGCGGAGAGCAAAAGTGGCCGCTCAGGAAGAAAGCCATGCAAATACTGGTCATTTGTGTACGTCGGTACTTGAAACCGATTTAAACCGCGAGCGCCCACCACTGGCTTGGCTCTATTAAAAAAAGAAAACCCGTCTCCGGCTAATTATGCGTCGCGGCGGGATCGGCCGACGGTCAGAGAACTCCGCTCGGAAATCTCATCACTCCTACGCGTGCTCTGTCATCGTCATCCTTGACATTCACGACCCGCCGAGCGTATCTTCCAGAACGGCTAATTCGCCCGAAGAAGAAGCTTCTAATTCGCCCGACTCTGGACACATCCGTCTGTTCGGTATCACGTGATAATTCACGTGAAAGTAACACTCGAAATTCCAGGAGGGTTAAACTAGCGGGCTTCGAAGCCTATGAGCTTCGTTTTCCTGTCCCTGGAAATCCTCGGCTACGATAGGAGAATCGTAAAACTCCAGAGGTCTCCATTTTTCCCAAGGGCATGGACTTTTATCGTGCTATCAGATTCTTCGCGTTAGCTCACGGATACTTGGATAGAAAGTTGCCGCGATCATCGTAATTCCACGATTATTAACGTTTCGGTTTCTGCGACCCCGCAGTGGGGACCGGGCTTTGAGGAGCAAGTGAAGGGTGAAGAAGGGGAATGGGATGTGTGTGAGGTAAGTGATCGGATGGTGGATTTGAAGCTCGGTCAAGGGGTCGGTTGTTCGTGCACGTTCGTTTGACTTGTCCGTCTGTGTGGCGACCCACGCTGGCGCCGGCGCGACCTGTCTCTTTCTCTTTTCCGTTGCCCCTGTCTCTGTCCTTCGCCATCCACCGCGGTGTGGTCCCACTTATCCCATTCTCTCTCTCTCTCTCTCTCTCTCTTTCTCATTCTGCCAACATACCTCTCTCCGGCATCGATCTACACGATTACTCCGATTCAACGGGCCCGCAAAATGCGAGATACAAGAAGACGCTTTCCTGCTAATTACCAAACAGTGGACCAACGCGTTCAAAGTCCCATTACCCCGAGTGTGAGTATTCAATCACTCCCTTCTCTACCTTCGTCATTGCCTGTTATTTCCTGATTCACTTAGGGCAGGATATTAGAATGATTTCCAAACGGAGATTCAGTTGATTCTCGCGGTAGCGCAAGATCCGTCGTGGAGTTGAGGTCTGCGTCGACGTTCCCCTGTCGTCGCGTTTATCCTTTCTCTGTCTTAATCGGCCGATCGCCGTTGGCTCTGTCCTCGTTGATGGAGGAGCGTAGTCGCGCGCGTTTCTCTCGGTTCGTTCGTTCGATTCTCCCTTCCGCCCACGGTCGATCTCTTACTCCGGTCCGACTGGCGCCGCTCATAACAATAATTATCATTCTCCGGGAGCACCGTCGCCGGCTGAGCGCGTTGAAAAGAGACGCAGAGAGAGAGAGGAGAGAGAGAGAGAGGGGCGAGAGATACGAACCGAGAGGAGAGCATAGACGGCTCCGGGGGAGTGGAAAAGAGGGACAAAGTGAAAGAGGATCGCCCTGTTCCAAGAGAGACGGAGGAAGATTGTCCAGGGGGGAAAGGAGAGAGAGAGCGGCAATATCAATCGACTGAATGCCTGCCGGCACGTTAAACGCAATCGCGGCTTGCCTCTATCGTTAATCGACGCAATGTCGACGCCGCCAACGTTTCTGCGGTTAGAGGCGCCGGATTTCCTATAATTCCTTTCACGAGGAGACCCTCGTGGTTTCCCACGTACGAAAAATCCTCGACATTTCGTAGAATCCCTGGGTCAGACATCCTGGTAAAAAAATCGCTCGGCCAAATGTTGAGGAATTCTCCAGCAACATCTTTTGTAGCTCGTTACGTTAAAATCCCTCGAATCTGCGGGACGCGAAAGCCACGTCGAAGGTCAACCTCTGTGGCACCGTTATCACTCGTTATCGGCTAGATACTACGCGCTGATATTCCCCGGGAGTTTCGTGGCAACGGTTCGGCACAGCTGTCCGTTTATCACGGAAGCCAGTGTCGAGGGTCTTCTCGAGGATAGGCGCTCGGGATTTATCGCGCTCCTGTTTGGCGCGCGCGAAAGTCTCTTTAGGCCGATCTCACGATCGAGGAAAACATCGTGGATCCGCGTTCCTACGGCCGCTTCATTGATTAACGCGCTACCTCAGACGGAATTCAACGAGCCAGGTTCTCATCGGTTAACAGAACTTCAATCTCACCAAGTTCGCAGCGCAGCGCAGCTGTTGATAATTTCCCGCAGATTTGCACAATTTTTCTTCAACGAATTTTCCACATCTTTTTCATCACGAGATAAGGATGAGAATTCTTATGTGTAGAATATTCCGTTAAACCGGAGCACTTATGTCTTACTTATTTGTAATGTGCCCTGAAGTTCAACGCAACGCTCGAAAATTCTAAATATTTACAAGGAATTGACGACACGAGTCCGTGGAAATTTCAACGGTTCTCTGTTTTTATTCTGGCAATTGATGCAGAGGGTATTTACGCCGACTTGTTTTGGAGCTCGAGTGATACTTCCTAAGGAACGTGTAAACTAATAAAGATATCTCGATAATAAATTAAACTCTGCTATCTACGCGCCGATAAAATCGGGCCCATTCATGAGCAAACATCTACGAGCGAATTGGCGAAAGAGAGGACGATTAAACTGGTGATAGGATTGATTCCGATGTAATCGATAAGAGATTGTGGAACGGCCGGGACTCGTGTCGTCGGGTTGGGTAAACACTGAATCGATATATTCACCTTTCATCAAGGCGGAAAGCTCCGAGGTAGACTCCACCACGTGGCTGCTCATCTTCCTCTAATGGGCAAGTGTGTGCAACGATTCCTCACGCACTCGCGCACCGCACGAGACACTCGGAGATATCCTCTCTCCTTGGTTCACGTGTAAACAACTCCTCGGGGGTGTAGGCCGGTCCAGTTTATCCTCTCGGTAATCCCAGGGAATCGTCCTTCTCCCCAAGCGAAGCACGACTTACACAACGTCCCTGTAACTCCGCAACTTGGCGATACTTTGAACTTTTATACCCCGAGATTTCGACTCGAGCACTGGATGAACCTTCACTGTCCACTGTCGACAAGTCCACGAGGATCTTGGTCTCAATGTTCCCGTTTACGAGACTCGTTTGGCAATGATCGTTAAATTCGTCAGTGTCTTCCGAGCGAAGGATACGGACGTTCCATTCGTTTTGTAATCCTCGCGCGGTGGACAAGCGATAAGAGCGATGCTGGTCGAGCGTGTCGAAGCCAAGAGACCGAGAACGTCAACACATCTACTCTGTTCCGCAGTCGGCAGCGTACTGACTCTGCTGAGCGCGTTCGGTCCTCGTGCACTCGGCGCCGTTTCGTACCCTTACGTGTGCGAGGGAGTCGGGGCCTGCAATCCCACCACCACCACCACTACTACTACTACCACTACCACCACAAGCATTGGCCAGCACCATCTATACTCACCACTACGAGCGTCCTCGTCGGAGTGAGCGTTGCCCGTGCGACGTCACGGTGGAAACGCGACGGCACTCTACGTCGAGGAAAGGGACGGACCGATGGTCCGTGCGAGACAGAAGCAACGAAGTTGCGAGGGAGGTAACGCGGGAGAAAGAAAATCCGGCAACAAGGAGAACTGTGAGGTAGAGACAGAGAGAGAGAGAGAGAGGGAGAGAGAAGGGATGGGGAAAATGGGGAGGGTGGCAGGGAGAGAGGGAAGAGAGGGAAGAGAGAGGCGTTGGCGGAGGTGGTGCTGCTAGTCTGGGACTGTCGGAAAGGATCTCATGGCTCGGTGTCGTGGTGGGAGCGGTGCACGCATTGTTGCCGGCAGGAGGCAGCGGGGGCCGACAGAACGGCGCCAGCCTGTCGTGAGTTTAGCTCGGATTCACTGCGCCACCGGTTATGCCCTCTCTCTCCTCCCAAGGCACCATCTACTCACTCCCCTCTCGCTCTTTCCCTCTTTCCTGCGCACCCTCGGTCCATCAGATTCCGCTGTCCTGCGTTTAGACCATTTTCTTTTTACATTTCGCCCCCCTAGTCGTACTTTCTCCTTCTTGTTTTTCTCTTGGCTTGCGGGTTTCTCGGAACGTTGGCAACTTCCTCGTTCCTCGGACGGGACCAGGCCGTCTTGGAGCCCAGAAATTAGGGGCATTTTCGTCCCGCGAATCGTAAAGGCTCCTCGCGGCTACGATCCATCCGCAGGCGAAAACCCACAGCTCGGTTAACGTGGGAAGCTTCTGAACGTCGAAATAGCTTATAGAATTCCTTAATGAAGGTACTTTCGGTTCATGCCCGGCGTAAACGGGGAGGAAAGAAGTTTCGGCTAAAAACCTGGGGAATTTAAGAATGAATGGATCGGCCCTAAGAAAAGCCAAGACCCGGGAGAGGACCATTCTCGCGATCGCATGTGTGTCGGCAAATTTTATTGTCAAAGCAATGCGCGTTGTGGAGTGGGAATTTTCCAGACGTTTCACAGACGTTTAGCAGCCGAGCCGTGGGCGTCACGTGTCCCCGGGTGACACGTGTGGGCCAAAAAAAAATATATATCAGACGGTCCTCCGACCATTGTGTCGTTTACGAGGCTGGAAAACCTAAGTCCCTCGGAAGTACCGTGTGGGGAGCAAACGTGGAGACCAGTAAATATTATTGGCGAAAGCCAAAGCGTATGGTGGCCATCTGCATGCATGGAAAATCCTTGTTTCCGTGTTGGAGTCAATCGGTAACGCGACGTAGGATAATAATAAGTCCTCATCGGTCAGTTGGTACCTTCGGAAAACCCTGGATTACCCATACCTGCCATCATAAAATCGGTATTGCCTTCGGCACTGCAGATGGGCACGACAATCACTCGTCGGCCGATTACCGACCAATTGCAAAGAAGAAGAGAGGAGGTAGTAATTGGTCGTTGAATCCTCTTTGGTATTTCCATTGGGTCGTTCGGGAAGTTCGTCCTGTTTGGCCGTAGGTGGGGGACCTGAGGAATCGAAGGAAATTTGCCAACGCTATCACGGATCACGATAGGACGTATTTCATCGACTGGATCATGCTACTATTTTGACTCCATAAGGTTCTTGTACGCGCCAGAAGAACCCGTCGACCCTTTTGCCCGTTTATTTTCGTAGAACAAAGCCGGGTAGGTCCTGTTCCTGGGTTTTCGGTTTCCGGGATCCGTTCCCTCGGGGTCTCTCGTCGGTCGACTTATTTCTTGCTATGCTCCAACGACCGACAACATCTTGTCAGCACAGAAATCGACTCGAAAGGAATGCCCGACACCTGCGCCTTCGGGAACCGCGGCGATTCCCGAAGGCCACAGGCTTGGGTGGTTTTGTATTCCTTCGTCAGTTCCCTTCACACGAAACGCGCACGCTGACTGGAAAAAGGAAAGGATTCTCCGGAGGTCCACCGAAAGTTTCGACACACTTGACGAACCTTTAATTTGAAAAAAAACCAAGCATTTAGCTTGTCATACACGTCGTGACGGATTGGGCAAGATTCGAGCGCCTTTTTCCTTGAACGACGTTTTATTTCGAAAATGGAGGAAATTAGGTTTACGCAATAATTCGTCGAAACTGTACTGCCGCGAGAGCGGCTAAGAATCTTCATTAATCCCCATGTTTTCGACCAGCCAGCTACCGGCATACGTATTTTCCCCAAAAAACGATCACATCGAACTCCCCGATACCGAGGACGTCGGATTTTAATCATCTTAACGGCGATGTGTGATAAGCCACGATAACCCGATTGAAAAATTCGTCTTCTCAGCTGGCAAACTTGATCGACCTGTAATTATCGAGGGTAATCAGTCACTAACGTACTTGCCATATTTTCGCGATTTTTATCACCATCGTGCTTTGCCCCCAAACAAATACTCAACACGATATTCCCATTCCAGGGACAGCGAATGCGTTTCAAAATAAATACTCTTTTGGACTAGCGGGCGAAGCGACGTTGCGATTTATCAAAGATTTAATCCCAATAATTATCAGTGCCGAGTTACCGGTTCGCCAACTTGTACACTTTGCTCTGCGAAGCGTATAATTTTGCCGGCATAAGAAGCCAGCGTATCGACGAGTTTTTGGGAATCCAGCTGGGGGAGGTGGACGTAATGTCTTTTCGTAGAGTCGCATACGTTTCGTTCGGTGGAGTTTCGTTTAATGATCGCATCTCGTGGGCTGGGAGAAAAAGTCGACGACGAGGTCGTCCACGGAATTATACGTTGCCCGGACGAACGGTGATTTATAGTTAAGAAAAAACAGAGGGGGGAAGCGATGGAGGATGGGCTCGCAATGGGAACCTCTCGCAGTGCAGGCCACTCGTCGACGGGGCCTAATAGCGGCACGTCTGCAGTTTAGCGACAGTCCCCGGGCCACCCTGAGAGCAAACCGCTGCTAAGTACGTCCACTCGTACGATGGAAGTACGATGCTCCTCTCGGAGGACCGTCGAGAAATCTCGGAAAAGCACAGGGATTCAAGACACTCGCCAGACCTAGCCAGATCCAACTTTTTCACGTTTTCCATTTTCCCCATTTTATAAATATTCTCGGATTCGCGAGTATCGTGTTGGATGAATATAGTAGAACGTTCAAGTGGACGATTCACGGTGGAGTTAGGGGATTTTTCCTAGCTGGTAAAACATCGAAACGGTCGACCACGATTTTCTTCTCTACCAAGTCGACCATCGTTGAAAAATGCTCAATGCTTAGTAATTAATGCCATATCCCGTGGAAGGTTCCTCACGCGTTATAAGTCCGGAAAAACGTAAGAAAATGGACCTACCACTGAGTCTGGGTTAGCGGAGTAAATCCTGCCAGGGTCTTTGAAAGCGATAACCCCCATTAAAGTGCTTTCCGGTGTAAACGGCAAAGGGAATCGCGTTGGTCCCCGCGAGGAGGACGGTCGCGTGTTGCTTTCGCCGCGTTTCCTTTCGGGCGATCGTCTCTGCGCGCGACCCGTCGTTCTAATAATACCGGGACTCCCATTCGGAAACGGAAGTCAGCTGACAGCTGGTAGCCGTGCAAAGGGGAAAGCGAAGTAGCGCTAACAGCGCGGAGGAACGAGCCGCACGTGATTTACGTTAACAGTCAGCACGCGACCGCCCAGGGGGAGTTGAGATTCTCCTCCTTCCGGTCTCTTCGTCATCTTCCCTCTCTTTCGCTCTTACTCGGCCCAGTCATTTCCTTCTTCCCTTCCTCTCCTTCGCTGGTCTCCCCGGCGAAGCCCAATCCGGATCCTCTTGTCCCCTGCGATACAAAGCTCGCGAGGGAAAAATAGAAAATCGACGATCGCCATTGGATGTTCCTCAAAAAAATGTTGTTGTTTACCAATTCTATTCTCTGTCGCTTTCTTTTCGATCGAATGTATTGCACTTAGGAATGGTAGCAATAACATCCGAGTACAGGAGTACTCGGGGTTGTCTTATCGAATATTCGTGAATCATCGCGATCGACGATAACGTAGAAATATATTATTCCAATCGATCCCGTATACCGATGGTGTCTCCTTATCACGTTAATCATCAAGATGAAGTTTAATGCACGACATTATCGACCATTAAAATCCGATATTTCGTAAAGCTCGAGAAGACTTTATCGCGTCGATCAGGATCTCATATGTTTTTTAGAGGAATTCGCTAATATTTTTTGTCTATCATGTGGGACCTAAAGAGTTTATTAAGTGAATGTCCTTTTGCCCTGTCTGTGATTTTACGTTAACCATAATACGTCGCGTTTCTAGTGGTTACGGCGCATCGTGGCCCTTTAATCTTTTTTCCACTCGACGGCTGGCAAGAAGAGATGAAAGGAGTTACTGTTAAACGACGCTATACAGTCGGTTTCGTCACACGACTTGAAATGTTTTTAGAATTGCTCTTCGCTCTTTCACCTCTCAGTCCTTGAAAGCCGAAATTCGTTGAAACGAAATAAACCTCATATTCCATATGTCGAAGGATTTAGAATAAATTTTCGTCGATGAGTATTCCTTGAGCCGATGGTTCGCATTGGTTTTCCCTCGAAAGCGTAGACACTGGCCAACATGGTTTTCTTCAGCGATGATCCTTCTTCTCTCCTCCTTGAGTTGACGAGATCCATGCGTCCCGGGGGACCGGTTAGCCCGTCGAGCGAAATTTCGTCATTGATCCCATGTAAGGATTAAACGAGCAGACGAGAAACGAAGAGTCTTCAAGTGGGTGACGAATTTCACATGTTTCCCTCGCGGGAAATCGATAATTCACGTTTTCCAACATAGAGCTTTCTTAGACTGTTTATTCTCAGTGATAAATCACCCTTTTCACCCAGGTCAATGCACCCTTTTCACCGACGAATAGGAAAATGCGTTCTCGTTGATGACTATTGGAAAAATCGGACATTTGCCACTCGCTTTAGGAGGATTAGGTTTTACGTCTTACGCTGGCTTATCTGCTTGCTTTAGGGAAAGCTGCTCGTAATTTTCCACGATGGAATGGCCTTTTGGAAGGCCGAGTCAATGGTTGGCCAGTTTTTCATTGACTTTGGCATCGATGACCGGTCGGCTCATTGTAGATTCGTTAAAACGTTGCGGTTTGAAACACGAGCATCGACGGATCATCGAAAAGTCCCCTGCACGAGTGTTACTCGCTTTGTGCGGCCAACAGAGCCCTCGACCGGCCATTTCATTGTTGATATCGGAAAATTCGAGTCACAAAGGCGCCCTGGCATTTATGCACCCGGGGAAATTCGCGCTCGAACGATCCTGGCTAACGATTTAAACGCAACAGGTCGAGTGGCATACGCGGTTACGGGATTAACGGTGCCGTAACGATTACAGCCTCGAATCCTTCTCCCCCTGCCTCATCCCCCCTGACCTTCCTTCTCTCTTCGACCACGGGAATTAGCCGCAGAGAACGTGCAATGGGAATCGACAAAGAGGACTCGATGGCCATCCAACGTATCCGCCTGATCACGTATATAGCACGTACATTCTTCCCGTGAAATACCCGACCGTCGAATAGCGGATTAATAAGAAGAGCCGTCGGTTCATGTCCATTTCCATTCGCGCACGAGTACCCATCCGAAATATCCGTCAAGTGGCTACAGCTACGTACTTCAGCGAACAAGCGCGTAATACGCGTACAATCGATTTATCGCGATATGAACAGGAATAAAGTAAATCCAATATTGAGCAATTTTTCGGGGACTCCGTGGCAAGGTTTGAAGTTTTACGATAAATATCTGTAGTCGATGACTCGTCTGTCGTACTTGTCTTGTAATGTGTGGAAAAATCGTCGCATCTGGACGACGGATGGACAGTCCCGTCGTTTCCTTGACTAATTGGGAAAGTTCTCGACGATAGGCAGAACAAGCAGATAGCCGATAATTGCCGCGTGACGGATGTTTTCCAGTCGAAACTTCGTCGATGTCCACACTCAACGGCTAGTCAGCCGAGGATTATTCATTTGCTGGAAAGTTTGGGCGATCGTTGATAAACGCATATAGATCGTGGTGTACATTAACCGAAGATTGCTACACTGTTCTACGAGTAGGAAGACATAAGCTATCGACTTAATAGATCGCTGTGCGGGATTCCCTAACAATCCCGTGCATAATTTTATTAATTCCTGTGTCTTCTTACACGGAAGATTACATTGCCGGGGTATAGAGTTTGCAATCTGCTGGCGAATACCCGCAGCAGGGTGTCATCTTACCTCTAGGACGCTGAGAATATAGCCAACTATTTATTTAACAGGAAGCTTGGACGTAGTTGAAAGGTTTCTAAGATATTTACATTGAGTTGGGATTCCAGTGGCAACGATCAGGTCGAAACGATTGGTGAGGTCGATTAGGAATATCCTCTCCAACAATTGCATTTTTTTCCATTGAATTTACATCTTCGATTGAACGGTAAGTTGGGTTAGGGTTAATGCCAGGGTTGTACTATCTCACCGTGTCCGCCCGCAGCGGGGTGTCGTTCTATATTTACGATAGACGTAATATAACGTCCCGTGCGTTCACCCCGAGGAACGCGGAACGTTCGACCGATCGTAGGACACGTGTTTCGTTTCTACGTGCACCCCACGGGGACACAGGGTCTTTCTTCAACCCTGACCGAAGCTTTTTCGGGGACATGGTACCCGCTTTTACGCACGTGATACCTACACGTGCGTCTAGGGCGGTCCTTCCTCCTTCTTCAGTCCCTTCCCCTCGTTAGGTTCGGTCGTTCAACAATTTTCAGACCAGCTAAACCATTAGTAGGTACATCTGCACGGTGTGATTCGATCAATTACTATGGCTTATTACATGTTAGATTTTTCAAAACGATGTGTAGAATCGAGGAATGTTAAAGAATGATCGATACAATTGATTATTTAAAAGGATATTCGATGCGTAAATGTGTGCATTTTCTGTTTGCTCGTAGAAATTTGGTGTGCACATTTTCTGGTAATCCATGGACTCTGACTGGTCGACGGTGTTAACGGTACTCGCCTGGTGCAATAATATGGGGAACCCCCGGCAAGTAGGTTATATGGGGTCATTGTGGCGGTATCTGCGAAACATATGCGCCGATAGGGGTGCGTTAAGGATATTAGGGAAGGAAGGGCCGTCGGTATGGGCCGCTGCGTGTCGCCCAGATGTTTCGCGGAGGGCCAAGGAAATTCCCAAGGGCAGGGAATACCCCACCGAGCGACGGATACCACGCACACTACGTTTGCCCCTTGTTTATCCTTTCCTCTCTTCCTGCGAACATCCTCTTCCGCGAATTTACAACAACCCGAGGTACACCACACGCGGACCACAAGAATACTAAACAGAGTCCTCGGAAAGGTCTCTTAGACGTTCGAATTATCATGAATAATTACGAAGGATTGTGAGTGAAGCAAAGACATTGCGTAGACACGATTGTCTTGGACGGAAGTTGTCATGACAGAGGAAAATACGGTGCGAGTTCCCCGGAGAGTCCTACGCCCTTTGGAAGGTAGGTGGCTTCGGGAAGCATCGGTCCTGTCGAGGGGGAAGGTTCGCGGAGATGAGCCCTTAGGAAGGCTTGACCCCACGGGAGTAATAAGGCTGATTGCGTCAGCTGCGTCTTCATCCTTCCCGCCTCGCGTTTTCCCTCTCTCTTGCTCCCTTTTCGTTCGGGTCCTCATGGTCGTCCTTCTGCGGTCGAGCTCACTGTCCCTGTGGATGGCACGTGAAAGATACGGTGCGGTCTAATCCAGCGGGGCTTTGGGAAGCAGATGGCCTCGTCGACGCCAATCAGCTAATCCCGGCGTTACCCTGCGTTTGACGTCCTGCATTAGTCCGGCCTTTTCCCTCTTCCTCTCCGTCGTCTCACCCGAAATTGCATCTACGCGAGCGAACTGCTCTCGCAAAACTCCGTACCTCGCTTCATCTCAACGTTTCTAAGTACGAAGATTATTCCGACACTGGCGAGGAAACGTTCATCAATGATTGATTTTATTAGTCGAGGCTGTTGATGTTTGTGACTCGAAGGACGGTCCTTTTTCTTGAGGTGGGAATTGCTGTGTCGATTCAGCGAATCCTTCGTTGTCCTTCGCGAGAGCTCCTTATCTCCGGGCGTGGATCAGGTGCTTGCGATTCCGGTTCTTCCGGGACGGGATATTTTCGAGAGTCTCATGCGCATCTGCTCGAGTGCCGGCCTGTTGGCTTTGCCAGGAATTCCGGTCGGCCGAGGTCTCTCTCGTCTCCGTGGACTACGCGCGATTACTCAGACGGTGTTCCTCGCGTGGAACTCACATCGCTTTCGACGCACACCTGCCCCGGGACATTCCGTTGGTCGGTCCATTAATAAATTTCCCAGTCGCACGGCCAATTCGATTTCGCCGAAGACTCTTCGCCAGGAAGAATCGCTTTCCCTCCCCTTCGCTTCTTACGAACCAATTTGTCTCCATCGTTTCGTTAGATCCATCGTCCTTTGAAATTACGGAAAATCCGGGACGCGTTAACAAATTCCCCCAAGCGAGAAACATCGTTCCCTGACTTTTGCCATACCGTTGCCCGTTGTAATTACCTTGTGCATCTCATTATCCGTGGCTGCGTTATCGGCGTTCATCTCTGCGAGGAAATTACGGTAAACCCTCGTCGTGTTCGGGTTCTTTCGGCGGGGCATGTGTTAATAAATTTCGCGGCGTTCGGCCAATTTGAGTTTCTGCAATCCGATCCGCCTACAAATGATCCGCCAGGAGAAACGAGCACTTACCGGTACTCGCATAAACGTCGTGCCGTGTAATTGCGTTGTTTATATCACTGCTCGCGCAACGTTATAAATTCGCTGTATCGTTCTACATTATCTGACGGCACGAGGTAGGCGGAATGAAGTGCGTGTGCCGGTAGTCCGGTGGGGAAGAAGGGAGAAGGAGGAGTCATGTCCGATATACGCCGGAGTTGGCTTCATTAAGACGTAATAAAAATACGCTGCAAGTGGGGACGGTCTCCGTAAATCTGTCGGTTTACGGCGATGCCGTTAGAGGCCTTCGGTTTTGCTGGCGTCATCTCCGAGGCCGAGGCGAAGGTATAAACCCACGCCTCGACACCTGTTCCGGACCATCTCGTTCCGCGGTTGTTGGTTTTACGCCCCGGTGGCCCGGAATATCAAGTCCAACACCGCTCCCGCCTTAGATAATTCATTGTTCGCGCGCCCTATCTCGTACGAACTGGCCTTTACAAGTGAATTTCGATATTCCACGATGCTTATCTGCGCCGGGAAATTAAGGGTTCGAAGGGAACATCTGGCCGAATGATCGCCGACGGCTAGCGAGACGGATTTCGTCTTCTTATATCTTAATATATCTACCCGAAAGATCCTGTTCTTCTTCGGTTCCTCGTCGCTCGAGCAGCACTCAATACGAACCTTAGATCGACGATAAGCACTTCTCCGTTCGTTGAAAGCACGAAATTTATCGACCTAGCCCTCGAGCTACGTTACCGAGAGCAACCTAAGGTCTTCCGTTCTAAATACAACTCATTGGAATACAATCTCATTTGAAATTGGAATTTCAGGGCCAACGGAAGGAATAAAATAACCGATGAATTCATTCAACGTGTTATTATTGGAAATGGTACAATATTTCCCGGTTACTGGCAATGCCAGAGCTTCGGTGTAAGTATTTATATGTGTATGTGTGTGTGTGTGTGGCGAAAAGCGAAGGACGTTGCACCAGGGCGTAGTTTATAATCTCTAAATATTTGATGGGCGGACCACGGTCGCATCTGTGCCGGTGTCAGCTTCAATTATTAAAGCTCCGCCATATGTCCTCCCCGGAATCTGCCCCTCCCTCGTCCCCTATGATCCTCTCTTTATCTGTACTCCTATCGCCGAGGTGTGCGTGCGTCTACCTCGGACACATGTGTTTACGTATTCCGCTGGAAAGTGGTCAAAGCCGCAAGCCGCTTATCTTGATTGATATCGCCGATAGTAAAATCATTGGACGGTTCAATTTCACGGAAGCACCGTCTTTAAGGACAAAAATGTGCGCCACCGATTCGCCGGTAATTCCGTCACGTCCGAGTGAGATTGAACGATTGGGAATAAGGGAGCAGGGGGGATGAGGGGGGAGGGGGATAGAATTTCCTAGGTGGGATTGTTCGGTGGCGTATGGCACGCGAGAGGCGGCGAAATGCCACTCGGGTATACAAATTCGCCATCCCTGGCGGGAGGGGTTGGCCCGCACGGCTGTTGCGAACCGACTTATTAAACGAGATTGCCCTCGTAAAACAGTTGGCCGCGGACGCGGGCCCCATGGCCTCCCCTTCCCGATAACAGATGGATGGATCAGGGTGGTTGTGCCAGCAAATTATGGAAAAAGCCCGGCCTCACCGGCACCAGACCCGACTTCACTCCCTCCCCTTCCCCCCCTCCCCTCCCCGTCCGTCCCTGCAGGAGATCGACATGGATGAATTTCGCATCAGTCGTGTTCGTTCCGCCAACGGCTGTCGACGGAAAATTCTAATCACAATAGGAACGTAAATTGCAATTAGTCGAGCAATGACACCAATTTTTTTCCCCCGTCGTTATCCTCTCCTCCCAATGATTATCATTTCCTTATTAACGTAACTGTGCAATTAAATTTGTAAAATTTAAATGAGTCTCGTTAACTCGATGCTTTGCAAATGATCTGCAGGCGCGGGAGACTCGGTGATCAGCGCAGGACGGTGCTTTGCTCGGTTTACGCTATCTGCGGGGTATAATTATAACTGGAACGGACAGACGGACGGACGGACGGATAAATCGCATGGCACGGCATATCCGATTAATTCGCGAAATGTGATATGCATTACCGCCCGTGCACACATGGCTCTCGTCGATAGAGAATTTCCAATAGGACCAGTCTTTTCTCCGTCAAATTTTCCTCCATTTCAGAAATAGAATTGAACAATATTTTTCGTTTAACCACGTCGGTAGTCTTTTAACGAAGTTTCGAGGGTACTGTGAGAGCTGTTATCTCCATGTTAACGGTGTATTCCAAACTGGTTGTTTCCTGCTGTCGTTGTCGTTGATATTAAAAGCCAACATTATTGACTCGACCCGCAGAAAACACGAACCACGCTGGTGGGGGATGTAGCACATAACGAACAATTGTTTCTACGTGCTTCTCAAATTTTCCAGTCTCCCCCCACGTTCCGTGAGAATTTTAATTATTTCATAGACTTCCCAGAATCAGCCCTTTACAGTTTTACCCGTTTTTTAAATGGTTCAGCGGTAGCTAAATTTTGTACTTGCCAGTTTTTCTGTCTTTTCATTGTCCCGCAGGGTGATGTCTCCCTAGCGTGTCTGATAACACAGTGTCGCCATTAGCTAGGACTGGCCTGCATCGGGGGACACGTGCCGTTTCAATTACGTCGTCATAAGGGCGCCGGCGACCCGGAGGACCTCCCCTCCCCCCTCGGGACGGTATGTCGTAGTAATGCGCGATGTGCCATCCAACCCGGGGAACCGCTGGGGGGGGGGGAAGATGGATCCCCCGGCAGTCCTTTAGGAATAAAAGCGTAAAAACGGTCGATCGTGTGAGTATTCCAATTATGAAGTCCCACAAAAAAGCTGGCCTTTTAAAAAGAACATTAAAATGAAATTACAGATAGATATATATAATTTTTCCAGATGCCCAGCATGCATTGTCGAACACTGTTTAACGGTGTAACGGTTCACAGTCGAATGGGACGGACTCGCAGGATTTTCCTGCTTGATGACGAGAGGTGGGGAAGGGCGGAGGTACGCGAAAGGCAAATTTACCTTGGGAGCCGTGGCGTTGTTTGCAATTACGTACGTCAGAATCCCCATTGACGGGCGGGCTGTCATTGTCAACACGAGCCGATGACATCGGGTCCTTTGTTTGAGCTGACCGAGCCCCCGCGCGACTGACAAATCACTTTGAATACCGCTGGCGCCGTGTTCCGGCTGGATTTGCCTACAGCAGCTGCACGATCGACGCTGCAGCGCGAAATCAAGTCCCTCCACGATTTATCCGTTTCCCCGCCCTTCATATCGCTGAAATTCTCCTAGAAATTCAACGTGGGTTTCACCGGGTACTTCTCGGTGTATCTCTTTCACGACGTGGATCGTCGGGGGGACAGAGTTTCTCTGTTTCGACGGTCAATGGTCGTTGAGAGGGAAAGAGGGTCGATTTACGGGGGGAAAGGGGGTGGTTTTGACGCTTGGTCCGATGGTCTGGCGCCAAAGTGGGAAGGCTGGCTAGTCTGTCGCCACCCTCCGCGTGTTCTCTTCTCGCCGAATTCCCGGTACATATACGGGCCTGTGGAAACACGTGCTGCCGAGCGGACCGACACATGGCAATTACGGGAAGGCCCGGCCGGGGGTAGCTACCCACCCACGTGCTTTCTTTCGTTCCTTTTTTTTTTGCCCCTCCGCACGTTGGCAGATCGGCTGTCGTTTCGGCGACGACCACACCCGGAACGAATGACCGTTCCCGCCCGTGTCCGGAGCGTTTCCCAATTTTCCGCGGGGAAATCGTCGATCAATTAGCCCGGCAACGGGAAAACGAGAAGACCAATCGCTGTTCAAATCTGGCAGGCTTAGGATGAGCAAAGCAAATTGTTTCTCGCGTCACGCACCGCCTCCGACCAATTAACAGTTTTCCCCGTGTCAACGTACGGTTCGACCCATGAAACAGATTTCATTTCTTACGGAAGAATTAACGATGAGGAAGGAGCCTGAAACGAGTGAATTATCCCTAGACCTGAGCGATTCCCTGGCTTCTGATAAATCTACAATAGCAGAGGCAAAAAACTTAGGCTCGTAAACTGATTTAGCCGGTGTCGAATGAAAGGACCTGAATGTTGCGTCGGCAGAAAAAGATTGCCTAATAGAGGAATTCTCCCGGCGGCAGCTGCTTCCGGTTCACACTTCTCATCTCCGGGCGTTTTCTTCAGCGTGGCTTTTTCTGCCGGCCGAAGCCGGGGGAAGGCTTGTCACTAATTTGTACAATAGGAGACCATCCCGGCGATTCTCCGCGCGATAAATTATAGACGGGGATAGATGGTATCGTCCTACGTGTCCGGGCAATCGAGCGGAATTGGCTTTTAGAGACGACAGGTGGTCGGCTTTCGGACGGATATGTTCGTAGCAGCACGGAAACCTCCTTACAGAAATACCGATAAGGCCGCCGGCGGGAGAGAGAGGAGAAGGTGGGGAGGAGGGGGGAGAAAGAAAGAGCGAATGTGCGTGTCACCGAGCCGTCGGGATAATTCGGCGAGATCGCGTGGTCGCTCGCACCTGTCGCTGTCAAACATCTCCGTGGATGTCAGGTGCGCATTTTTCGGTGCGATTCGGCAAACACGATAGCCGTATAATCGTGTATCGCGATCGTTTGGCGCGTCCTACGCGTGCAAATGGTCATCGACCCTCTCTTTCTCCCCCACCCCCTTCTCTCCTTTCCGAGCATTCGTGTCCCCCCTCCCCCGGATTTCACTCACTTTCACGTACCCGCATTAACCTCACGTAAGGTCCGTTTACCCCCCTCCGTCGCGTCGTTTCTCTACCTCCTCACGCGATTCGCAAGGGAATTATTCGGAAATGGCCCGAAAATCGACGACCTTGCATCCTCGGCCACGAAAGATGCTCGTCCTTGCCGTTCCGAGTGCGATCAATCGAGACAGTTTCCTTGCAGAGTCATGACGATATTTCGGAATTTATCGACAGTCCACGGTACGAGCCTGTTGACGTGAAACGTTCCGAAGCACGGTAATAGGGTTTTCTGAGAAATTTTGCAGACACTCGTTTGGTCGGCCGATAAATCGTTTTATATGCAGCCGAGTTCCTCGTGGCGGCTGGGTCGGCTGGCTAATGCGACTTTTCACGTGGGCCATCGGGTTAATGGGGGCCGAGGAACCGCAGCCCACGGAATCGTATTTTCCCGTCTAATTAGCGCCGCTCGTGGGCGCAGGTGCCGGTGCTTTTATTCGTTCGCGCTTCTACGAACGTCGGAGAAACAGCAACAGCTGAAACCGTCGGGCACAACACGCGTTTCTCCCTTTGTCCCTCTTTATCACCGCCTGCCTCCCCCCCTCCACCCACTCCATGTTTTCTAACGCCAGTTGTGAATTCCCCACTCACGCTGGTTTCTCTTCTTCATTGGATTTTCGTCATCGCGCTTACAGCTGTCATGCAGCACACTTCTGTACAGTTATACAAAGTCCGTCAATAAATCTCACGGACCTACGTCTTGCAGTAATTCTTAATATGGCTGGCGTATTCCTAGGATAAAATAATGTTGGCCAGGATGGGCTTGATCCTGTTTGCTTTGGTATCGTTTCGAGAGATAGGATGGTAGGTAGCACTTGAGTGGAATCCCTGTGCAGCGGTGCTCGATGATGAGGACGATAATGCACGTCGTTCATTCCCACGCGGCTGGCTAGAAATTCTAGCGTTTCTCGAATTTCTAGTAACCCGCCGCGCGGGCTAGGACGATCCTTGGGATTCCTCGTGGTAGAGGCACTTGATGCGTCGAATAACTGCCGTGGACGTGGATTGGTCGCTCGCAGAAACGGGGATCGGTATTTTCGCCGGCGGTCACGGACGTTGCCGGTAGCCATTGAGTTTTTCGGCGACGGCTGAAAGGAATCGGTGAACGCACGTGCGTGCATAGACTTTGGCCCTTAGGAGGCTGGCATTAAAAGTTTATAGCAGTAATTTGTATCCCTTCGGGGCACTCGAGGGATCGACTGCGAGGCTCCCACGCTTCGCCGCAGTTATGTGATAATGGACCGTCGAGGAATCTCTTCCCCGACTCCGCCGTAGACCAATTGGACGTCGCAAATTTCGTTCCGCTCCGTATTAAGGGTTAGACTTCGGTTCTCCGTTCAGTCGTCGTTTCGGTTAGCTCACCAGTTAAATAATGGTGCAAACCGACAAATTCATTTATATCTCGGTGAGGCAAAGTCCTGACGAAATTCTTGTTCCGTGAGATCGTTGTATACGGGCTAAGGATCACCGAGGGTGAGAACAGCTGGCGGTTAATCGTCGAGAAATCGATTTCCCGCAAAATTCGACGAAGACGTTCCACGCCCACGGGGACCATATATGGCGACATCGGTAACGAACGTTCGCGACACGTCCGGAGAACCGGATCGATCGGCGACGTGCTTTCTCGTGTCGATCGAGTGGGGCCTACCGGCGAACTTGAGGAAATTACAACCTTTCGCACCGTTACACTTTCTCACCTCGCGCGCTAAGTACCGGCCCGGTGGAGATGATAGACCGGCGTGGATTGTCCAAAAGCTAACGACGTCCTTCATAAAAATTACATCGAGCGTAACCCAAAGATGGTTACGAAGTTTCGCGTTTGCCCGTTAAAGGGGAACGATCAATGAGAGTGACGTTAAGGGGGCGTAGAATTTTCATCGCGAGACTCCACATGATTACAAGTTACACCCCCTTCCGCGTTGCAATGCACTCTTTAATCTCCATTTTTATGAGCATCGAAATTGTCTTTACGAACTTCCCTAATCTGTCTTAAATCCCTGACTTTTTTTGTCACTTTGTTACCGCATAGGACGTCAAGTCCTGGTTTGTCCCTGTTTCACGTTTGTTGAGTGAAGAGCGAAAGAGGAATGGGCGTGACGTTGTGGGGCGTTGGATTTTCATGGTGAGTGTGGTCGATCGAATAGTCGGTCGACTTATGATCGACAGGGCAAGCTGAGACTGTAGGTGCTACCGTGATCTTAGCCCGGAGTTAGAGTGGGTGAACCGTGGGAAAGGCACACGCTAGCGGCGTAGTTCTCTGTTTCTCCTCGGTGCTTAGGTATTTACATACGCGTGACGGCGATGTTCGTGGAGGAATAAAGCGATACCGGTGCGTCTCCATTATCGTCTCCTACCGTGGCGCTTGGTCCACGTGCAGACCTTCTATCCAACTTCCTTGAGTGCCACTTACTGCGACTACCGCGCTTACACGAAGGACTTCCCCTACTTCTTCGTCCTCTTCTTCTTCTTCTTCTTCTTCTTCTCTGGCCTAATCACCGTCGGCTTCTATTTCTTCGGCAAACAGCGCGTAATACGGCTCGTTGCCTCGAGTGTCCGAAAATATCTGTGTACACACGCGACGGCCTAACGAACCAACCGATCGGCCCTTGACACGCTTCAACGGTTGTGGGAAAAAAGGAACTAGCCAAAATTCCGATAGGTAAAACTACGTCTCGCCTATTTTCCAGAACCTCCGACTCAGGTGATTGTTATTCCCGTCGATTCTAGCTTCCCACGTTTTTGGCCACAAAAAATGCCACCTATCTCCCCGAAACCGTCGTTTCCTTCCGAATTCCAGGCTTAATCCACCAACGGCATTTATGCGTCACGTAGATTCGCGTGACCGGCAAAATGGTTTGCTGTGTCCTGCCATGGAATAATTTCACGAAAATTATGCGACCTGCGCCCGACGTTCGGCTATTTTGCGAGTTCACCATGCCGGTGTTGGAGCTAAATACCTGTTGGACCCAAAACTTGCACCTCCCAAAAGAATTCTAGGCACAAAATCGAATATTCTGAAAGGATTCCTTAACAACACAAACATTGTCAACGTCACTGCTTTGACGACTCAATTTCATTTTCCAAAATATTACAAGTTGCTCGAAGAGAGATAACTTGACGATTGTCAGAGTTATTTCGATGACTGTTAGGGTCTAATGTTCATTTCTTTTTCGTCGACGTCGTTGAGCCAAACCGGATTGCTTGAATTTCGTCGTCCCCGCTGACCCGTTGGCTTTTTCTTCTCGTTGCGCACCTGAAAATCCGAGGTCGACGGAATGACAGGTGAGAGGGCTGCGCTCTAAACGCAACCGAACGGCCGGCGGCCACGGATTCGGCACGGTCATCTTTTCGCCCGGGTTCCATTAGCCGGCTGGACGATAGGGCCCCGTCTATTCCCGGTTACCTTCGTCGCGGACTTCCAAAAGAACGGCCAGTCATCCCCGGGGGAAGAACTTTGTCGATTTCCTCCGCTTTGAGTTTCCATTGTCTCCTTCTTACCGTCCTACGAATTTTCCCCCGGTCACATACGACTTTTTCTTCCTGAGGAAACTGATTCAGGAAATCCGTGGCGCATCGGAGAAATCAGCAATAAGTTCAAATTTTCAAAGCAAAGATACCTAAGCTACGGATTACTGAGGATTCAATATCTGACGATCTCAGGTTAAGATCTACAGTACAGACTTCTTAATTCTCGTAAACCATTCTCTAACTTTTTTTTTCCTCTTGCCCGGTCTTATTATTCCTTTTTTTCCCCTAAGGACCGCCCGGCGTTTTAGGAGGCATTTTGATGCGTGAAAAGGTGGAACGAAGCCGCTGGCGACGTCGGTGAGAGGAGGGCGGGGAGGGGGGGGGGAGTCGATTCGGACGGGTTTTACGGTGGGTGTCGAGGTCCGATCCCGTCGGGGGAGGGTCCAGGTCCTTCCAGTCGTTCCTTGCGGAGGTGTAGACGAGGGGGGAAGAGGGGTGAAGGGGGGGAGAAAGCATGGTCGGTGCCCGCTGAGAGCCGGCGCCTACGCGATACTCGACACACCTGTGCCCGTCTCCTTCGCCACGGTCCTTTTTCCTATTTCTCATCCGCCCCCACCCCCTTCGTCCGTCCAGCCTTATTCCACCCTCTTGGCGGTGCAGTCGACGGACGCAGACACACACACATACACACACATACACACACAAACGTGTGGGTATGGTCGTTGGAGCGGCTGAGTGCAGACGTGATCCCTTCGGCCGGCACGTATACCGTCGGAGCTTTGCTCTCGGGTTACCCGAGGCCGACATAATCCGGAAAAATCACGATGCCGTTTGTCGCAGATGGCCAACAAGCCTCGCAGGTCTTCCTCCCCCCTTTCAACGAAAAAAAAAGTTAGGTTTTACAGAAACGATTCCCTGCGAGGCAAATGAGAAGTCTAGTGGGTATTAGGAAGAATGGACGATCCTCCTTGGGCTAACTGCTTCTTTATCGTGAAACAGGAAGTGGTCCAAGAACGGGAAGACGAAAGTAAAGCTGAACAGTAATGGGCATTAAATGCTTTCGTGCGATCGAAGGGTACCTGCTGACAGCGTGAAACGAAGGGGCTGTCGGGGGTTTCCCCGGGCAATCTTCAAAGCGGGACTCAACCCTTCGGGACTGAAGCGGGGAGGGGCGGGGGGGGGGGGGGGTACTGTACGTGCTCCAGATCGCAGCCCGGTCGTTTAACACGTCCCGCCGTTTGCTTTCGACCGAATAAACAGGCCTTGGACGTCATTTTGCGCCGTTGGACCTCGTGACGCGGCGGTGCTGTTAATCCCCTCAACAATGGCCATTGCTCCTTAGAAGCCGACGAATTTTCCCGACAATTCCATTTCGCCGAGAGCCCGCACCTGGCCCAGCTAAACGATAATTTCACGTGGCTACGTGACACGGGGAGTTCGGGGCCGGCTTAACGCGAGAACGCGTGCTTCTGGCGCAGTCAGGTGCGGTAAAACCGTTCGAAAGCCACGGCTTTTCCACGCGTTTTACGGTTCTTCTGTGGGAAAAACCGGAATGCCAGGTACCACCCGTTTGCCGATTTACTTAACACGACCCATTGGTATTCCCGAGTTCCCAATACTTTCCCCCCGAGTCACCCGAAAACTTGCCACACGGATCGTCGAGCTTCTCTCCAGTTCACGTTAATTCCTTCTACTCGAGGGCTCGAATTTTTTTCATCAAACCTCGGGGGTCCTGTTTTTCCGTGACGGTGGCGGAAAACCTGGAGGATTCAACAGGTGGGCGTGAGTGTGGAGGGATGCGAGACAACCGAGACGAAGAGTGAGCCTCTTCCTTAAACCGGCTTTCCCCCGCGTCATGGTATTTCGTCCGGTGCACACGACAGACCTGAGTTTCTTCCTTTTGCCAAGGGTGCGCCGCGGGCGGGACTTAAGTGACACGAAAGATATCCGGGGTAATCGCGAGACGTACGTCTCCGGCGAATCTCGCTCTTCGTATTTCATTTATCGCTTCGCAGAAGTAACGGGGTGGTCCCATTGGTTGTTCATTCATCTTACGGCACGCTACTCGTATAATCTCAACAGTAAACTCAACGCAAGGAATCTAATTTTCTGAACATCTACTCCCTCATTATTCGTAGAAAATATCTGCCTATATAATGACGTTAAAATCTGTCCTATTTTATTGGAATATTTTGGCGGAACTTTCCCCTCCTCATCCCCCTCTTATGTTACGGTCGTCACTTGTTATCCGTTGCTCGCGAAGTCCATTGACCGTCGTGCCGAAGACCCAAGCGTGTTCACCGGCGACTGGTTTCCCGCGAAGTCGTAAATCACCTTGGGCGCAATTACGATCTTGCGGCTCGCGTCATTTATTCGAAGGTGTCCAGACGCATCGCCGGTCCGTTTTATCGGGCACAGCCGGCGCGTAGTCCCTCGTCCCGGGGACCTCATCTCCCGACCCCGTTCGACTTCCAAGTGATACAGGTGCACCGGAGCCTGGGACCGGACCAGTCGTTAAACACGGCACGCTGCACCTGCCGCGGCATCATTCATTCCCTTTAGTTCTCTCTCTTTCTCGTCCTCCTTCCTTCCGACCGTTCCTCCCCATCCTCCTCCCCGCGCTGTCCTTCCCTTCCTACACTCGTCCGTCTCCCAATTTCCCTTCCTTTCGGCTGCATTTATACGTGGAAAAAATAATAAACGAATTCGAAGGCACTCGGAGGCAGGTTCAAATCAAACACGGGAGAAGGTGGACGAATTTAAGTGGCACTCGGTAAAACCATACGCGGTCGTAACGAGTTTCAAAGTACCCTTACAGTAGCCTACTCGCTTTTTCGAGCGACTATTTTTTTTAGTCTTCCTCGGTTCTTCGAGTTGGGTTTCTTTTTAGTCCCTCCTTCCACAGCTGCACCAGCTATTGGCGTCTTCTTTTCGGTACTCCTTGGCTTCCCCTTTATTACCATAGACTTCCCTGCCCCTACCCACCCCCTTCCTTATCCCCTCCGAGGAACCCTTGGCCCTACATGGCCCACACATCTCCGGGCTTAATGAATCCCTAACGCAACATCCTGACCGTTGGAGAAACGCGCGGACCCTGCGACGATCCTTCCCTTCATTAAAAAATACATCACCCCCCCCCCCTCGTAACACATATACCCCCAGTTGCATTACAGCACGCTCGTTCGTTACTTTCTGTTCCTTATTTTTACGAGCAATGAAACCCTCTCAACGAACTTCCCTTGTCTCGGTGGATCGATTTTCGAATAATTTTGCAACATAATATCCGGTGCCCAATGTCGAAGGAAGAAGGTTTGCACCTCGAGTTTCCGAAGCGTTTATGGGATCGGCAAAAGTTTAGCGCGCTGAAATGGAGACGGTCATTGAAGCATCGGGGGTACGTTGGAATTTTAGTGGATCGGCAAGTTTTGCACGCGCCCCTCGTCAGGACAGGTGCCTGCGTAAAGGTTTTACTGGGCGACGTTGCCGAGGGTATCGATTTCAAAGCTTCCTACCGACGGACAATTGCCCCGCGGGGGGTTCTCGTCCCCGTCGGGCTTGGTGAACTGACGGGGAGCGGAGGAGGGGGAGGGGGAGCTGTCACCGAGGCGAGGGGCGGAATCCAGCGAGCCCGCCACTTTGTCTGCGGGGCCCAGATTTACGAATGAAACGGAACGGTCCGCGGCGATTCTTACGCAGACGATTTCCGAGCTGCTCCGCTCGAGTCCCGTACGAATCGGCTGTTTCTCTATTCGTAATAGCGCCATTAGCCCGAAGAAGTGGTCGTTAGTGTATTAAAGTCCCGTGAATGTCTTCCCCTCGGTTACCTCGTAAATATCCGATGGCACCTATTCACCGAGAAATCACTGGCCCCGCTCGAACGTACGAAATTTTCTTGAAGCTTGTCCGAAGTTTATACGAGCGGGCGTACGGGGTTTTTCCTCACGCGCAATTTAACACGTGCTTCGCGATTGTCGAACGGTCGGTTTGGAATTTTGGATTTTTCGTGAATTACGCGACGTACTTCGAAAAGGAATCTCGAAAAGGAAGTAGGAGTGTTATTTGGGAGCTCGAAGCTTGGGGTTTGGGCTGAGCCCTTTCATTGGACATGCTTGGTATCCTTGGAGGCTCGTCCTTGAGGCAGAAGGATCCTCTGAAAGGGCCCTAACGATGTAACTGCAGCCAGTTGAGTTTCGCCCGGAGTGGTCGTGTTCGGCCAAACAGGTGTAACCCGGCTAACTTTGGGTATCAGTTACAAAGCTCAGCGAGGGTCGATCGCCTCTAGGTGTTCATCGCATGAGGGACTCATTGTTCGTCGAGGACAATTTACGAATGTCGGCCGAGGGGGGATTTTCGGGGATCCTAGGTAGACGGGACGTAACGGCGGCGCATAAAATCCCCCATTTACAGGGGCCTGATTTATGCGAGGCTGTAGAGAAGAAGGTGGCATTTCACCTGCCCAGTCGGACCGACGATCGGACCCCCGGCACGAGGAGGGGCCCAGAAAAAAAAAGGAACACAGAGAGACAGGCCCCGTCGATAGAGGAAGTAAAGTGAACGTAACACGAAGGTACCCAGTTTAGTCGAGCCAATGAAACGATTCTGACTCACACCTGCGAAGGTACGTGTGTCTGAAAATTACAGAATTCGTAGACAGACAGAGGAGTTTCCCCATGTGGATCAAGGAAGAAAATAAAAATCGTTGGAAAGGCAGAAAAAGCTGGGCGTTACCGTGAAAATCCTCACTAGGAATTCGAGAGATGAGACTTAAAAGAAAGGGGACGTTCTCTTTACCGGAGGAACGTCGACGAACGACCACAGAGAACGCTGAAGATCAGCAAAGAATGTTGGAACCCTTGTCTCATCCGGCAGGCTACACGGAGGTATTTTAACGTCTCCTTTTCCGCTTTCAGGAAAATCCGCAGAGGAAGACGGGAAAGCGGGGACTATGCTTGGCTGAGGAAGAAGGAAAGCAAGGCCCCTTGCCGTTGTTCCCGGTGAAACCGATGCCCATTGTTAACGAAAGAATCGAGCAATTTCCTAACGCAAGGTGGATCTTCGACTTCGTGTCTTTGCATTGTCCTTCCTGCTTCTTACAACTTCTAGGAAAATCACAATACCTCAAACGGTACACGGATCTTAGCGAAACCGAGCTTTTCTGTAATGCGATATGCTAAACAATCTTCACCGTCCTATCTTTCTTCTCATCGTCAAGGATCAAGGATCAAGGTCATCCAGTCGAGCGAGTCTAAAAATCCGCTACTTGGGCGTCGGTCTTCGATCCTTAATAAACTACAGAAATCCACTTTAACTCACTTAGACTGCGTTTTTAAATTTTTACTAAATTATGGAAAGTCATGACGTTTGTAGTAAAGGGTTTAGCTAGACTAAAGATTTGTTCTATGATTTCCTGCGTTATTCGGTTTATCGTGTTGGACACGAAGTAAGTTTTTCGCCGCTGGAGGAGGCTCATTTATTCAGTAAATCCGTCGCGAGGGGCAAAGGGGCGGTCGGAGGTTTGAAAAGGTCGAGGATCCGGGTGGTTAAAGCCGTATTGACTGGACAGGCGGCGGCGTAGCTTAGGGACACAGGTGTTACGGGGCCAAAGGAAAAATGGTCCATTGGATGATGACCCAGGTGGCCATGGGGTATTGTAGACGTTGACACCGATACCCCAAATACACCTCTGGCATTGTCCGGGATGTAAGCGATACCCCTCGGCTTGTCCTCTGCCAATGGGTGTCCTTACACCTTTTCATACCTGGGCCTCTCTAACTCCTAATTACCGTCCCTCACCCCTTCGTCCCAGGAGGAATGTTGAAAGGAAATTCTACCAGGTACCTCAGAAAAATGAAGTTCTTGTCTCTAGGTGCCTCTTGAAAAGTCTCGGTAAAGTCCGAGAAATGGCCCGAACGGCCTAACAGGAGCTTGTCAATTATGGCTTCGTTGCCACGTAGGTGAAGATGATTTTACTAAGGCAACCTGGGTGGGATAGGTGGCTCGGCGAAGAGATAATATTCCTCCTGAGGTCATAGTGGGAGCTTTTACGAGAAGGAAAGAGAAGGACTGAGAAAATTATGAAAAGAAGTAAACGACTGTCGCCGGGTGCCAGACTGGCTGGAACCCGGTTAAGGTACGACCGTGGCTAGAGTCGATACCATCTATCGTTGCTGTGTGATTGCGTATTTCCAGAAAACCACTCGCTACGATCTCCGACATGAGATACGCTCTTAGAGATCTCCTGAAACCGAAGTAGCTACCGTTCCAGGCCGTCGAAACAAAACCGGCCAGAGTTGTACGTCGATGTCTATCTCGAACTCTCTGTTCTTGGTGGTAATAAATTGGATTGGAAGTTGTGTTTCACTCTCCTTCATCTTCCGACGCGATCATCAGCTGACCCCCTGGCAATTATTTCTTCGAGGATACTTAATTAAACGTATCTGACCGCGCGGCCAGGGTAATGAAGAACGTCGATAAAGTTTACCAATTAAAAGGACAATTTCAATTACCGATGGACATGAGATCGTTACTCTCTTCCTCTTGGCCGTTGGTTCATAAATTGGTATAAGTTCGTTGAATGTTCTCGCGTTTTCGGCTGCGAGAGCGGAATCCGTTGGAAAGGCAGTTTTAACGTGATTGCCCCGATGCCGGGGAGTGGGCTAACAGGCCTCATCGGCCGCACCGATGCGTTTCATTCCGCTCGGGCACGTCTCGTGCGCGTAATCGACGATCTTGCCACGTGAATCGGCGCGGTTGGCCGCACGTGCAGGACCCGTGCGCTCGGCGGTAAGAAGAGCCGCAGGAGCTGAATTCCCGGCGAAAGCGGGCAACGCGATATCCCTATACGCCCAATCACGGCGCTACTCCTTGCACCGGGAATAAAACGACCCGCTTATTGCGCCGGCCGATCCCTCCGCATATAAAGTGCATACGCGCCTCACGAGCCACCGGCGATACCGTTTGCTCGCCGTTTAAAAAACATCCGCGAGGGAAAACACACGCGAGCGAATGCGCCTTCCGAACCAACGAATTCCGCCGTACCGTTAGCTCGGCGTTCCGCGAGAATTTAGCGAATTTACCCGCGTCTTTGGCGCACGTCCCGTTCTTGCGGGACAACATTTTTGAAACGTTCAGTTGTAAAAATTTGCCAAGAGAAAAGCGGATGTGTCGGAGCGTGTCCTCTTTCTCCCGGGACTCGGGGAAATAATTACGCCTCGTAGCGAGTGACTTTGCGTGTCCCTGAGCGTTCCTCCGTTTGCGATAATTTCGGGTAATTCTCCGAAATCTTCCGTGCAGTTTCGCCGGTAATGGCCGGTTTAATCCGTCAGAATGTATGCGTAATCATCGGTATCGGTCCGAAAATTTCGCTCTTAATGTCCGCCACTCGGTATCGAAATGTATCAAATTTTGCGTTTGTACGGGACCATTGGAATGCGGTAGTCCTCATTCCGTTCGATTCGGGCACGCACCGGCGTAAAATTTCCGTCGTAAGAAGGTCCCGTTCTTGGTGAAATTAAGAGAAGAAAAAAATGTGAACAATTTGTCGAGCGAAATGACAGGAGTGTTGAATGGTTGGCCGTCGTTGGGTTTCGTCACGGTTGCATTAGACGGCAGATAAGAGGTCGTTCGTATCTGCAGGCCACTCCTGCGAGCGTGTAAATGCTCAGCTTGCCGTCGTAGGTTCTATCGCCTGCATCATGACGAGGCTCGTGATAGTAAACGAGCCATGATGCACACTGTGGGAACCGTGTACCCCTGTGCTTCAGTTTTCATTTACGCGTTACATCGTCGCCGAGAGTGGAGAACGTGCGACAACGTCCAACGGCCTGTCAAATGCGTTGCCTCGAATATCTAATGTGTGCGGGGCAAAATTGGATCCAAGTACCGCGGGAAAAGTGGACGGTCAGCGATAATCGATCGTCCGTTCATTTACGCACATGGTCAAAGTGCCATTAATGCTCGTCCTCCTAAAGCTTTTACCTCAATAATTCGGCCGAATTTTGCGCCAGAGATTATTGCAGTTGGAAATTCAGTGTTTCACGTTGGTCCTGGGAGACGCGCGACGCCCACCTTTCGTTTTTCCACGGAGAGAGGCAGGAAAGGCTAGTGCCAAGTTTCGTGCAAACAAGAAAGTGCCCCGCGGTGCCCCAGGTGAGTCATTCTCGGAACCGAGCGCAGAGTAGCCGTGTTGCCTTGGATATAGCGACGGAAAGGGGGGGGGGGAGACAGGCCACAGAGAGGAAGAAGAGACGCAGAGGGGGAGTACCGAGTTCACCGAAGGAAAAGAGAATGAATTTTTATTATCCTAGAGCAGCATCCACATACAACAAAAAATAATTGACAAGAAGTTAGAAAAATGGAATAAAGAAAAGCTGTCACATGCTCTCTCGACTGTGTACCTGACGTAAAGTTAAAGAAAACTCAAGATTAATGAAGGGAGAAATGACGAGGAGAGGACAGAAGGAATGAAAGGTAAGAGGAAACCCAACGAAGAAAAGAGCAGACCGAACGTACGGACGACGGAGAAACGGTAAAGAGGAGAACGTGAGTGTGTGTGTGAGAGAGAGAGATGAAAGAAAGTGTGCGTAGATGCAAAACGGCAAGGCGAGGCAAACTTGCGGAGGCGTTTATCGTCGCCATGTGGACACGTTCGCCGTCGTCGTTTCTGCCACCGGTCGTTTCTGGTTGATGCTCTTTTTTTCAAACATCGCCAACGTCGCTCGGCCTCGGCAAACCCCCCCTCCCCACCCTCCTTCTCACTCTTTCAGGCTGTGCCCGCGGTTTCCTTCGCTTCAAGGAGGAAACTCGTTACGACGACGATGACATCCGTCAGCGGTGCTTGAGCGACTGCCCCGACGCTTCCGAAGTCTGCCAGAAGAATTTCTCTCTCTATTTATTCTGCCGAAGCGTTCGCAAGGACTGCAGGAAGCGCGTCAGCCGTAAAATACAGCGCAGAAAGCGGAATGTATCGAGGGAATGATGTCTCTCGTGGAGTACGGGGTTTATCGTGATCATTCGATTATTAAGATTCAATGGAATATTGATAAGGAAGTATCGGTGTTAACGCGTCCTTTGATTATCACCCGGAGGAGACCTGAGTTTGGCAAAATCGTCGACCACCATGAGTGGAGGGGCGGGGTGTAAAAAGAGGAATCTCATAAATCGATGATCCGGGGAACGATCTCGGACACGGAGGTGGTTGGATATTGGCGCGATCGATCGATCGATCGATCGATCGATTCCGGCAAGGATATCTCCTGAATGCTAATTCGCAGGACCGTAGAGTCGTTTCGGCCTTCTCCCCGGCACCGCGAGGACCTTAGATTTGATTCACGCGCCATTCCAAGCGACACGTTTTACGCGCTGTATTTACTGCTACGCGTCCGTTGGAAATATCCGGGAACAGCCTCGACGATGACGATCGGATGGATGATGTCGACGAGAATCCTGTCTTCGCAGAAGGACGTGCTATTAAAATACGGAGTCCCTGACTCAGCCGATAAAACGAATTTTTTCCGCCCAACGAGATATATTTCCTTGCGACGTTTGGTTCCTGCTGTACAATTCTGGGACGTATTAATTAACGCGGATGACAGTGCCACGGAGCCGGGGAGAGGTCGTAAGAGCGGACGATATTCATTAGCATGCGGTGCATGTAGCATTGGCCGACTTTGGCAGTCGTGTGTCCTTCCAGTCTGCGGGCAAACGGCGTCGACGGGCGGTCCGAGGGCCAGTCGTGCATAAACCCGGCGTTATTGTTGCGGCTATGGAAACACGATATGCCGTTCCAATGTGTCGCCAGAGAGCCAAAGCGAGGGAGCCAGCCAACGCGTAACGGAATGATAAAGCAACACGAGGGAGAAAGGGCAGCAACGGAGAAACGCTCACGAAAAGAGGAAGAGCAACTGTGCAACTAGAAAAACCATGAAGAATGTTAGGAAGACAAGCTTGATGGTGTAGTATTGTTGAAAATTGTTTAGTCCAACCTGGGCATTGGTTGAATTTTTCCAGAAACATTCTACCGTCCTGGTTGTAACGTGAGGAAGAAGAAGGAGGGGGGAGAACCCGTTAGAAGGAGAAGGATGAACCAACGAAGCTGTTGAGGGGAGGAGAAGAGCCGAAGGAGGGGAACTGAAGGGGTGGGCGAGGACGACGAGGGTGGGCGAGGGGTATAAAGATTACGAGGCGCGACATCTGGCGCCACGCTCACATCCACCACGAGCTGGTCCATACGTTTTCACGCACACGAAGGAAGGGAGAGACGAGAAACAGAGACGGGCTCGGAGACTGGCGGAGGCGGATAACAGAGGCGCGAATGGTTCCTCGTGTGACCGTTCGCCGCGGCCCATGAGAAAGATCGTCCGTCGTGAGTGCACTGTCGCTCCTCCGTTTACATTGCCGCGAATTATTTATGCCGTTATCGGATCGCCCCGCGCGGAGAAACCCAATCTACTTTGGGCGATCATGCCGAGCCGACATTCTTCGCCGTTCTTCTCGGTACGCGTCAATGATAATTCGCCGACGACGATTCTCTCACGTAGTCAGGAGTTTTCCCCGACTTTTCAGAGCCTTCAACAACTCTCCTGGTCCTAGATATTTCTAGATGAATGTACGAGTTGTATAATCCGTTGACTACGTCGGAGGACGTATCGATCGATCATCAGGCAAGATGAGACGTCAGCGGAGCTCACGAATTAACATCACTGCCGTAATCCTCATTACCGGCGGGCTAAAGTCTCGTAGCTTATGCCAGGGTTTATTCGGGGCTCAGCCGACGCCATTTCTATTGTAATGATCGTCGTTAACGACGGCTAAGCTCGCTAATTCGTCGTATTTCACTTAATGATTTCACCTGGCCCGAAGAAAGAGTTGTAGACATACGAAACTCAAGTTGATCAGCGCCCTTTAGGAAAAAAAGGGCATCCTATAATTGGATCACGGGACATTAGCGTGAATTTTAGTGCTTCATACGGCCATAATTTTGCTGCATTTTCTCCTATTTTTCTGCGAATCTTTACGAGCCGTTGAAGCGAGGCAAGTTTCCTTTCGCGGTTCCTTTGCCCGAGGCTTCGTGGTCGATGAGGTTGCTTCGTTTCTGCTTGGAATTCCCTTTCGACCGAGTCATTTGACATCGTCTAAACTTAACTGACCGTATCTTCTGGCCGTTTCTCCGGCGTCGGGGGGTCAGCCGCGTCGAACAGGTCGCGCATTCTGGTCGGTCGTTCCTTTTGGAACTGCTTTCGGCGACCGACTGTGCACCGGGCATGGCGCATGCAACGAGTCTCTGCATCTGCATCTGCATCGTCGCACATGGCAATCGGCCAGACGTATCTACGCTGCCGTTCCTATTAAGAACAAATGTCACTCAATGCTCTTCCCTCCGTCTCCGTTTCTCTCTCTCTCTTTGATCGCCCCTCCCTTTGCGCTGGGACCTGCTTTCCCGAAGGCAGGAAGTGTACTTGCACGCGAAAAGCCGACAAGAATGTAGGGACGAACGCTTTGCCATAAACTTGCTGGAAACGCGGAAAGCTTTACTGGCCCAAAAGCACACTGGTCTCTGAGTAAACGCTCGAAAGTCCAAGAGAAATGCACCGCTCGGCAAAGAGTTTTGCCAATAATTACCGGACCTCTCGTCAACTTTTTTCCCTCGGCCCTTTCGGCCAGTTGAGTGTTGAGAAATTGCGCCGGCGGTGCTTGATGAGTTCGATCGCCAAGGCAGTTGAGCAATGGCAGCTCGCTCGGCCGAAAGCGTTAATTACCGATATCCTTGATTACGGGGTAATTTACGTTCGGAGGCGCCGCGAGAAAATTTCCCCGTCACGCCTGCGGCTCGACGACATATTCGAAAGATACTGCAAGTGCGTGAAGCCCAGTGGCGAATATAAGTCACGCCCGAGTGGGCCCGAGCGTGTTTTAATTACGGGCTCGTTTACGTCTAACGCTCGAGTGACCGGTTCGTAGAGGCACAGTTTGTCATATCAACTGCGAAACGTCAAACTCAGGATTAGTCCCCTGCTCCATGCACCATTGCGTAAGACAAATCGAAAGAAAATAGTCTGCAGTGGACAGGAGGGGAGGAAAGAATTTACTCGAAGCTCAGGATGAGATTAGTGTCAACTGCGTAATCTCGTCTTCCGAGAAAGTCCGATACGAAACGCACTACCAGACGAACAGTTGAAATGATCGAGCGGAATTTACGAGTGTCTTGGCTTCTTGAACTCGGCGTCGTTTCGTTTCGGACGGAGAGAAGGTTTCGCAAGTGGAATTACAAGAGGATAACGACGGACGCATTAAATCATTTCACGTATCTATCACCCCGGGTGTCGCGCTCTTATGATCGCCAGCACGTTAACCGCGCTGTTATTAGTTGTCGGGTTCTTTCGTAAGAGTCTTTGACACGCGAAGCACCAGGCCGTTCCCGTAATACCGTGTAACGCTTGATTACAATTTGTCCGGGTTATCCGGTTCTCATTGCCGGCCGCGAATTAATCCGAAAACGCGTAAAAACCCAGCAGCGGAAATCACCGGTGGGCTTCGAAATCTCTGATGTAGTCTCGTAATCATGGTCACCATAGCTCAGTGACCACGTTTCACCCCGCTGACCGTTTGTCAGTCCTAATGATCATAACGTTCGTCACGTGACTCATCTTTCAGCACAGTCAGCACTGTTTGCTATTGGGAATTATCATAATTCTCTGCCAACTCTACGGTAATTGGCCGTAACCGTCGTGTAAACATTTATTTCCAGCGAGAATGGTCGTCCTTTAAACCTTGAAATCACAATCATCGTCCTTTGGCAAATCTTTGTTGATTTGAGCAAATTGTTTACGAGACATGCTTGATGACCGTACTGTGGGCAGATTTCTTTAATCTTTTGCATGAGCGTGACAATGGCTCGTACGGTTGTCGTCGTGAATTTCGCTTGACACATGGCCGAAAAGTCGGTGCATTTCTATTCCACCCGCGGAGCACCTGCGCGTATTTGTCTCGACGGTTGGCAGATGAGGCGGGGGGCGGGGGAGGGGGGAGGGGAACGTCGAAGCGTGGCGCGTCTGACAAAACAAGGACGCGACGCACGACGCCGCGGCGCCGACGTCCAGCTGGCATCCCTGTCACCCCTTCGACGCTGCCAGGTCGCTCAATTTATCCGGGCATCGACGAGTAATAAGAGATCTCCATAGTTACATACATTCAAGAAACGTGCATCATGAAATTACGTACTCAATTGGTTTTAGAACGAAAATACTGAAGATCTGAATTGAATTTCAAACTCGTAAGATTGATGAATTCCAGCGCAATTGTGATCAGTTTCCTCGTCCATTCGTTTGTCAGAATTAAGAACTGAGCTGAATCGTGTAAGTAACCCCGTCCTTTTTCGAGGGAACTGAACTGTAACTGAACGGAGAAATGAACTGACCGTGTAGAAGGCCCTTTAATAACACCGTGGAAGGGTTTAATCGACGGAGCGTTGAGTCAGACGTATTTCCCGGGGAAAGCCTTTTCCGGCAATCTCTTTATTCAAATATCACGCAGCGACAAGCGGGCCGCACGCTACGTTTAACGCGACGACAATAATAATCACTTGGCCGACGGGAACGTCGTCGTCGTCGTCGTCGTCGTCGTCGTCGTAGTCATCGGGGACGATGGTTTCCCGTGGCGAGGGCTGTGCACGACACATTGAATTGCCGGGGCAGCGAAATGCAAATCCTGCTCTGGCCATTGCCTGGACGGTGCATGTAACGGAGGCAAACGCACGTGATATTTACGCGAGGACGGGCATACGAGAATACTTCCGTCTTACGGACGTGTCGTTGAAGCCAACGGTCCCGGGAATAAATAAATTCAATTCATAGACAAAAGTCGTGGAACCCGACTTATCTATAAATTAAGATACATCGTCAGGTGCAACGAAAACCTTTTAAGGACGATTTAAAATCCATCGGTTTTGCAGAGTTGACGAGTCTAGTAGTCATTGGCAGTTGGGGATTTATTCCTGCGGGTGGAAGTGTCTTCGATTTTCATACATTTTAGCGCGTCGACGTCTAGGCGTGTATCTAAAGTGCGTACTAATGCGTTCGACGTGGCGGTGCGTGCGCAAATCTTTGCTAGGGCGATACGATCGCGCCACTCGTGTACATAAACGACAATCGTGTATTTTATCGTGCGGTAATTTCCTGCGGGCGACGCAGTTCTGCCTAGTGGCTCTGCACGAGGGCCTGTGCCTTCCTCGTTAGCCACGATAGCAACAAAGTAGCGAGCAGGCTCGTCGGTAGTAGCGGGAAACCGGTACTAAGCGAATTATACGCGGCTACCACGGCAAGATAAGCACCTGGGAATTTATCTAGTGGCGAATATACGCCTCGCGGCACTTTATTGGCATTGGCCGATGAGCGCGGTAAGGCTTCTTCCGTTTATTTCTCCGGCGACAAAGCTATTAAATAAAACCCATCGGCTAGGATATAAACGGGGACCGGTCGAGCCCCCGCGCCGGGGCTAATACTTAATTAAACCGTACGTTCGGCCGTAATTAGTTTATCTGACGCTGTCAGGACGAGCCGGGTTGCGAGGATCGTTAGACCAGCCCTGGGGGATAAGCCAGATAAAATTTCATTGTACGCATCAATAAAATGAGGGCGTAGACGGGATTCTGAAAAAGCTTTCTTGGCCAATCCCTGAAGAACGGGGCAGTGGCCTTTGCTCGGTGGAAAATCGTGTTAAAGTACCAGAGGATTATCGTTCGGTAGTATCTTTATTCTCGTCAGCAGGGTCGTGCATCAGCCTCGAAATTACAGCTGTTTCTACTGTAATTACACGAAGCGTAGAAGAAAAATGGCAATGGCGAATCTCTGAGAGAGCAGAGCGGAGCCGGTCCGGTCGGTGCGGAATTAACAAATGCCGTAGGACCGGAGAGGAGGGCCACTACTGCTCGGGGTGATAAAGCGGTGTGAAGCGTGAATCGTAAATAATACGAGCATTAAAGAAAGATTGCGCGTGTGCGCGCGCCTGACCAAGCCGAATTCGTACTAATAATAATTAACGAGCGTAATTATCTGCAGGTTCGGATGCTTTCTCTCTCTCTCTTTCTCTCCCTTCCATTCGTGCGAGAGCTCGGTCCATTAAGCTACCGGTGCTACACGAAAAAAATACCCACCAAGAGGCCGTTCGGCGGTAGCTGAGATGAGGCGGGGGGGCAGATGAAGACCGTCAAGGACAAAAAGAAGAACCAAGAGAAAGGGTCTCGCACGTACGCACGCACACACAGTGAAGAAAATCCGGCTTTCAAATGCTATTTCCATAATTTCCTCGGCGTTGCACGAAAGTCCGCCTTGTTATTCTGGCGGTTATTGATCGGCGAGAAATCATACTGCTGCGTGGACAGCAATTGTAGTTTACTTTTTGATACTTTGATGAGGATCGATTCGCTGTGTACCTGTGGAAAGATGCGTTATCGGGTCTTAACGGGGGAATCGGTCCTCAGGAAATCCCGGCCGATATTCCGGAATTGGCTCGACCCTCCCCCGTTGATCCCTGGGGCCGTTCTAATTCCGTAGACACGTGTCCGGATGGAAACAGATGTACGGCCGCGGGTCCTCGCGTCGTATAAATACATCGGGTGGTCTGCACTCGTCGAGTCGTGACCGGGCACGTCGCGGGCCGCTGTATAGTTAGCCGAGAGGCCCGATATAAAGTTACTCGGCGCGTTCTGCGGCGCCGCGGCGGCCGGACATTCGAGCGATTTGGAGCGCGACAGAGCGATGCCCGCGGAAAAACCGAGACGCGAGGGTGTTTTACGCAGGAGCTGACGAATAGCCGAGCTCAGCGCCGTCGCGCTTTATTGCCCCTCTCTATTTTCGTCCTACATACGAGCTGGCAAACCCCTGATGCATCGCGAAGACCACTCGCGCCCGTTTGTCCCGCTCCTTCGGCCGATCCCTATTTTATTACCGTTTTCGATTTCCAGGGTTAGGTTGCAAAGCGGCTTTGCCGAACCTCGCCCTCGCGTCTGTTCATTTATTCTTGTTTCTTTCACTGTACAATGATTACTATGTATTACTTGTACTATATGCAGATGCAATAAAGACGTATATTATTATTATTATTATTATTACGTCCCGTACAGCGGTTCACCGAATTTACCCAACCGTTTCGATCGCTTCCAACCCTCCCCTCCCCTTCATGAAAATACATTCTTTAGCCGTTCCGCTGAATCCCTCGTTTTAATCCCTTTACGATCCATCCACGATCTCTCGGTTCCCGGCGAAGTATCAATTACTATTGCGGTTGTTCTTTTGAGACGACGAAAGACGAGTCCTCGAGGAAAACTCGCTCGGTTGAGTGTAGCTTACCCCCAGAAGTGGGTACGTTGACGCGGCGCGATGTAAACCGCGTCGCATTATTATGCACCACGTGCAGGCGAGTCATGCCTGCATTGGACACGCGAACCAGCGGAGAGGGTTGCCAAGGGGGAGGGGGAGGGGGAGAACAAGGCCCGGAGTAGCGACTCTGACAGTTACGAGGATCCCGACGACGTTTCTCCGGTTTTCCCCTGCGCATCCTTGCGCCGCGTCCTGCGGAGATAATTTATCCGAGCATCTAGCTGGATTCTGCGAACGGCCAGTCGGCGTTGTACAAATAAGTAGAGCCTTAATTGTCATGCCACTTGCTTGGCTGACGAGCAAATGGATACGCAGGAGAATTAACGTTCCCTCGCTAGGAGTAACGGTTCGCGTGGACTTTCCTTTTCTTGCCATTTCTTCAGTGTTTCGCGTTTGCCGATTTTGTTTTCATGCTCGACGATGGTGGGGACCTTGATTTCCATGCGTTGCATTAATAATAGACGAGGCCCCTGCGTGTTTGTCAGCGGGCTCGCGGCTTGTGTTGTTTCACTTGGAACAACAGCCTCGCGGCATACATACGCGCGTGGAATTCCGCAGAGCCGTAAAATGTCGGTCGATCGTTAAATCCGGAGATAAAAGGGGAACGGTCCTTGCTGATCCGCGCACGAACATCGAGACGGTAAGAGCGGATGGACGCATTAAAGTCGCATATCCTCTTAAATATATCGACCCATCAATGTGAACTTTCAAAGTTCTTTTTGCCGAGGAGTCCAAGATATGGCGATCCGTTTTACAGGTGGGACTCGTCATCCAGGCCTCTCCAAACGGATAACTCCCTTTCACCGGACAAATTCCTTGCCGAGCATTATTCGGAATCCGGACTTTTGTCGCCTCGTATCAAGCGCGTGTGTGTGCTTATCGAGTGAATGGGAAATGCAGTTTTGCGCGCGACAGATTTCGGGCATGCACGGGTGGTCGCGGTGGGAAGGACAAGGATGAGAAGAAGAAGAAGAAGAAGAAGAAGACCGGCGAAACGCATGAGTCAGTCAGCGACGAACGTGGTTTATTCATGAACTGGTAGCGTCTTATAAAAGTCGGCTACGTAGGATACGACGATGCCATGAGCTGTCGAAACACTGAATTCCGCGCGCGCAAACGAGCGCGTGTCGCGTCGACGGAAATTTCGGGCTTGGCAGTGGACTCCTTTGCGTGGTTCGCTTGGGATTACAGGCTGAAGCGAGAGAGGGAGAAAATGAGGAAGAAAATGTAGCGAGCCGAGGATAATTAAGTCGGATAGGTCCGATTGCGAATGCTTGAACTTCGTTAACGAGTTTGCCACTTTCGCACGGCTCGGGTTTTCGGGGAACCGCGGGTGTATTGCCAATAAAGGACGACTACGTGGATCGTCGTACCCGTCGAATTCGAAAAAAGGAGACGCGACGGCAATGACAACGAGTGGGTTAGCGAGCTGGATCGAGGACCGACTAATACAGCGAGACAGGGAGGAGGGATTTACGTGTGGAGGGAAACGCGTGTGTTCGACTTCGTCGTCGTCGTTGAGAAACACGCGTGTGGCGTCTATGAGACGAGCGTGACCCGCGCGGCCCACACGCTTTTCTCCGTGGCCGTGGCACGTGTTAGCCCGTGCCTCTGGATCCGTCTGCGATCGATAAGAAAGGATAAATCAGGCTCCTCCGGCGGATCGCCAAGATCCGCCGATAAAAAAGAATGGCAATAAACCGTGGCGGTTGTTGATTTTAAGCAAAATTATCAGGACCTCACTTACCGTCCCGGGGTAGTTACTCTTGGTCGGAGGGGGGTGTTGACTGATTTTATGGTTCATGGGGGAACCTATTTCGCCGGCGCCGAGGACTGTTTCCCGGTCGCGCGTCAGAGCGACGACTTGCTCGATGACGGGGACGAAGGGGAAGAGGGGGGGGGGAAGAGAGGCAGGCCGCAAAAGGGCGACGCGGAGAAATGCGCGCGTGTGGCGCCAATGCGGCGGAGGGAACGAGTGTCTCGATGTAGTCGGGGAGGACGGGCCGCAGCCGGCTGCGGAATGCAGCTCCGAGCCAAACTCAGAGGGCCGAGAACCGCCTGCTACCGCGCACCGCGTTCCGAGGATCGATGAGAAAATGACGAATAAAACGGCCTTAATAGAGGAGCCAGGGATCTCGGAGAAATCCTCGGCCCCGACGAGATCCTACCGCCTGGACAAGAGGGGGGGGGGGTCAGAGGGAGAGAATAAGGCGCGTGACACAGGAGAGTTAAGTCAGGGGAGGCGAGAAAGGGGAGGAGAAGAGATCGATGGGGAAAGGACGAATAAAAGTGGAAAATAGAGCAGACACCGGGGCGTAAAGGGGGAAGGAGGATACTACGCAGGAGAGGGGGGTGAGTAGGGACGAAGTGGACAAAAGTAGAATCGGATTGCCGAGTGGGACAGGGCGCCAGCGAAGCAAAAGAGATAGAGAGAGACGGAAAGACAAACAGATACTTTAGACATGACGGAGGGGGGATGCGTGTTTTAGAAGGGGGTACACGTATAACCGAATATCAGCCAGCCTGAGGGGAGCTGAAGGAGAAGAAAAGAAGAAGCGTAGGGGCGAGAGAGCAGGTCGATCCTTTATCAAGGAAGACGCGAAACGAGACGTCGAAATGCGAGAATCCCTCATCCTTCGTTCTCCATGTTCCCCTATAAGGAAGCATAGCGTAGTCTTTGCTTTTTCCTCGAGCCCTTCCTCTTTTATTCCTGTACCGGTGTCTCCCTCGCAACAGTCACGCAGGGCGAGAGTCGTTAACCCTCGGCGTATCTCCGTGAAGAAGGTTCTACCTCTCCGTCGTGGAGGGTCGCCAGAGGTCGAGCGGGATCCTACGAAGACCCTCCTCATCCGGTTCCCCTGAAATCCTCGCGAATTCTCGCCGCGTGTAATCCGCAAGCTTGCGTTTTCCCGAGCCCGCCCCAACGTTCTACGCACCTCCCCGGAAGATATTCTATTTTGATTAACGACGCGGCGTTCGTCGATATCATTTCTAAAAGCCACGTTCCCCGGGGCGAGTAAATTTCGTCCGGAGTAAAACTGCAATCCGGGCGGTCGATGCACCGTGGAAGATTTATTTCAAGCATTTCCCTAAGTATTATTAGCTGGCAGTTTTAGTCGTCCGACAATAACAGCGGCCAACTGCAATTCTGTTGACACGCTGTACTGATTACAAATCTACAACAACGTTGCACGACGTTCGTGCAAATTTGTCACGCTATTCGCTGCTCACCGAGCGTAAAAGGAACGCCATAAATGCCCCGGGGATATTTTCGGACATTTTAATAGCCGCTCCGGAAAATAGGGACCTTAATTCCCGTCGTTTTCAACGTAGAAATCAGTTGTTTGTTTCAAAATTCCGCATATTTCCCAGCTTCCGTTGAATTTGTTCGGACAATCGGCATTGCGTAAATATCCCGAGGAACCTTGAGCAAACCCGCCGGGAACCGTAACAACGGGGATTTACATAACGTCATCTCTTGGGTTAAGCAACGCGTCGTTTCCAGCGAGGGTTATGAATAAATCGTCGCGATTGTCAGTGAGCGGTTTTGCTACGCAGGATTCGCACGACACGTTTTCCCTTTGTCGGCCGATCGCCCACGTCCCCGGGGCAACCCGCGACAGCGTTTAATTACGGTTATTAATGCGACGTCGCTCGATAGTCACCGATGAAAAAGTCCGGCGATTAGCTCGATCAAACGTTGCTGCGGCTTACGACTTTTCCCGCCAACGCTATCTGTAATTTTCACTTTACTTCCCTCCGACAGTGCGGACGAAATAATTGCCGTGGAGCCAAGTTTCGCGACCGAGCGTGGACTTGACGAAACGTCAGTCAGTCTGGGAATTGCATCGCAATTTATGTGGGTGGCAAAGGTTTCACCGAGACGTTATTAAACCCAACGCCACCAAGCGATGCCTTTCATCGAGAAAGGAAAATGTAATTTTCGACAATTTTTAACGAAGCGGAGACGAACGAAACGTCAATCTGAGACTTGATTACTTTTTTCTCATTACTTCCTGAACGAGCGGATGATTGTGAATGAACGTTTATGGACGAGAGACGGGAGTAGCGTGGCCTTGATTCCAGATTAACTCGATACCGGGCTCCCGAGAAAAGAGAATCTCGTAAGAAAGAGAACGTCTTGTCCGTCTGCTAGTTTCTTCAATTCTCCTATCTCTTTCGACATTCGCATCCGTTTGACTCGTAAATTCGCGACTACGTCTCGGAAATCCCCGGCAATCGATGTTCTCGGAAAGTTCATGATCGATCGTCCATTTTTCCCGGATTTTCAATGACCTTTGACGATCGTTCTTTTCCCGCGGACCGTCGAAGGTGAGCATCGATAATCCCCGTGGGTGCGTTACGTATTACGTTTCACGTATGTACGCGCACGTGGGTGTACAATACTCCGTGGAATATAGTGTAAATTATAATTATATACGACTCGCCGACGCAGCTGGCGCCGATGCATATAACCGTTAGCTTGTTTATGTCTACCTATCGTTTCGCTGTTCACTTTGTATCGCACTCTCGTCCTTATTATTGCACAGTGATTCATTCCTCATCGGCTTTTATCCGCTGCACGGAATGGGCCTGAAATGAGCAGATCCGTGAATTTTTTTCACGTAAAATTGATTCCTACAAAACCGATTGGCAGGACGCGAGGGAAAAGATTCCGACGATATCCTCTTTCCTGCGATATTCTCAAGGTCCATGAGTCGCAGGGTCTTCCGCTTGACGGATTTATCGAAGGTTTAACCATGATCTAATTATCTCGAGTCGATAGTCGCCGGTGAATTAGAGAAATTGCGATCCTTTTGGGCACGGGTCGTTAGCGGGCGATCGATGCGACGATTGCACCGATGTCTGTCATCGTGCCGGCTCTGATTTGGATACAATGCGGCGGCACGGAAGCGGAAGTTGCGAGTGAAAAGGTCAATCGATCGGAAGACGCTGGCAATCGCCCTCGAGGTATAATGAACTCGCTTGATTATGCAAAAGACGGATAATGAAGACCAGTGTGGTATGTCGCGCTGACGATTCATCCATTCGTTCCGAATTCCACTGTAACTCCGAAGAACTCAACTCCCGTGGAACAATCATTACCCAACAATCAACAGAGTGCGCAAAATCACGCTCCCATTAACTTTCGAATCGTCCAAGACGAAGAGAAGTCCAAGACTCGACGTTGTAAAAAATTGATTAATATCGTTGCTACGATAATATCGTCCGGCCGGGGGATTAATTATGAAGCCGCTTGGTTTGTCTTTCCGCGAATTTACGGCGCTTTCACCCCGAAAGTAGTGTAAGCGAATTAACGATCGATCACGGGCGCGGGCGTGCGGATTTAATTACGAATCCACGTGGTGGCTGTTTATCTTCGCTCGGGACGTGACAATGCTGCCATAAAAGGAGGAGAAAACGGCATTCGCCATGGGATGACACCTGCTGTCCCTGATCGGGACGTTGGAACGAGCCAACTTTGCTCGTGTATATCCCGTGTGTCGGCGAGTCCCGCGGATTGTGAAAGTCCGCGAACGAGCCTGCCGACGGTTTCAATCGCATCGCAATGACCGCCGGGAGCCACGCTCCTCGCGGTTTCTCGTTCGTTATTCCTTTGCGTAACGGCTATCGGTCGGCTCCGCTGGCCCAACCATATGGCGCCAGGCAGACAATGATTCCGAGTCTTTGATACTCGCTCGCCATAAATAAGCCCTCCCCCCTCCTCTCCCCCCTCTCCAACATCGTTATCCAGCATTCGACCGGCCGGCAACGATACTCCGCGTTTATTATAGACTCGCCTTACACATCGCGATTATCGTTAGGAACTCCCCGTCGTCGTGGAATTAATGCGTTGGCGTTTTTCCATCGACCAATGAGAGAGGGTACTTGTCTTTTCGCATGACAGCAATAACACTCGTATGACGATCATTCGGTGTCGTTAAGATCCCCTCTGTGCGAGTAGCTGTCGATCAATACTTCAATAACTGTAATACGTGTAACGAGGGTATACGGTTTATGTAAATACTACAGGACTGTAGGTGTTTGTTAAACGGTTGAAATACTAGTTTTGATAATTTAATAGGCCTTGATTGTAGGACCGAGATGATTAGTTGTGACGCGCTTAACTAGATAATCGTCCGACTGGGCTGACAATGGTTTGTGGGCAATGTAGAAGTAACTAGGACTATTCGTTGTACGTCATCGGGGTTGATTATACGGCCGCCGTCTGTACGGTCCATAAAGCACGTTTACCATGAAAAACAGCGTTGATTGAGTCCGTTGGATAGCGGAGTCGGCGATAATGAGAGTTCGCGAGGAAACGTTGTTCGGAAATTCGTCGGCTAGTCCAGGTTATCCCGTGAGAAGAACCGGGACGAATCGCGCGGGTCTCGAGAAGAACTTTGATCATCGGGCAGAACGTATAATTGAGGCACCGATGGTCGTTAGTGACGGCAGACACACACATACACACACACACACACACACGTACATATTGGTTGGCCAGTTTCTCTCGCAATTAGTCGTGAAATATTGCGCCCTCGCCCAACCGCGATTTCGATTGGATCTCCCCCCCCCCCCCCCCTCTTATGTGGGTCTTTACTTCGTCCTTCGTCCCTTCTTCTTGCGAAGACCAGCCCTGAAGTCCCTCGAATCACGACGCGAAGGACGCTTCCGGTGTTTAGGAGAAATCATTTCGGGCCTTAACGACCACCTGCCACCTTGGATTGCCGACAATTAGGACCTAGCTGAAGCTGATTCCTGTACCGATAATCATGCTCGGCCCTCTAACTTGCCCGATTTTTCATCGAAACGACGGTTCTCTTGCGCCACTGCTTCGTCAGTTGGCTTTTACCATCGTTTGGAAAATTCCTAAACCTCTCAACGATACTAGAAAATACTTTTAAGACTATTCACGATTTACACGAATCTTCGGACCTGAGTTATGAGTGTTGAGGAATACTTTAAGTCCTCTGATTATCCGGGCCAATGGAGCATGACGTGTACTGAATTTTACAACGAACATGCTGGCCCGTGGCTTCCGGCGAAATTCGTGATTTGCCGAAGGAAAGAATGCCGGAGCGTTGAGTGCAATTCGGTCGCTTTGGGGCCAGTTGTCAACAGCTGATACACTAAACCGACGCGGTCCCATAAGGCCACCATGTGGCGCGCTTATTGAGCATTATGCTGTCATTTGGCACTCGTTGGCCCTGCGACAGCGTCCTGCAGTCTGGCCCTTCGCACACGTCACCTACGTATAATCACATTGCCCGTCACGGGAAACGTCGAGGAGTCACGAAAACTCGAGGGAATCGCCGGTTCTCCCCAATTCCCTCTTTCTGCGGGGCCATCAATATTCATGGAAAAATGGCAATGGTTTTCGTCGTCCCTTTAGCACCGGCCAGTTATAAAAAAATCCTCAGATTGGAACTCCTGACTCCGGCCAGCTCGTCGGATATGTTTATTTTCCCTGCTAAACCGTAATTCCAGGTGTTGGTATTGGACGAATTTGGCTAAAGACCAGATGTTGTCCCGCTAATTGTCAGGTAATACGGCATTTAGGCGTTGGGACGCGCTGCTGTCGGACAGGGGGAAGGTTTGGCGGACATTATTAGTCGACGAAGAATCGGATGGATAATTATTTGCCGTGCGGAGGCGGCCATTTGTCGGTTCGTGGTCGGAGCTCGTCTCAATTGGCGATCATTAGCATCTCTATCGCGGTGATCTACGCCGAATGGGCGGACCACTCGGCACGTCAGGTGCAACGGGCGAGGGTTTGCACTGGCCTGCATATTGGAGATCGCGCTGGAACTGCGTCGAGCGCAACGTTTCGTGTAGCTGGACGGGGCAGGTGTATTGCCGTGTCTGGCTTCGTTAACGAACCACCACATACGCCTACTTACACGACATAATCCCCGTGGCCGTAGACCGCGGAAATGGCTCGTGCCGCCTCTATTACGGCCCTGACATTTCGCTTGTTCGTTTCAACAACAGCCACGACGCCTAGGTTGCGTTAATGATCACGTACGAGCGAGCAAATAGTCCGAAATAGGTAGTTCTCGGAGCAGGTGTCCTGCCCTGTCGCGCGAGAAAAGGTCCATCCTTCGTGCTAGACTTTCACAAATCTAACGATTTACCGCTCGCTCATGAACAATTTCAACATCGATTCGAACGTCCAAGGAAACCCAACGATCCGAAAACACCGTCCTCGCTGTCGTAAATTCACAAATGAATACGAGAACGCGCTGTTGCGCGCGCGTGCCCGTCTGTAATTTGTGCGTGTGTGTATGTGTGTGTGTGTGTGTGTGTGTGTGTGTGTGTGTGTGTGTGTGTGTGTTGGCGAACGGTGTCGGCTCGTTGTCGAAGCACGCGCCGGAACCGGAAGCTGGCTGAGCACGCGAGCAGCGCGCACGCCGTGTGCATCGCGTCAGATGCCGGCAAGCAGGAAATTAGGGTGAAACAGTTTGCCGAAAGAAAGCGACCACGTTGAGAGAGAGGATTTTGCACTAACGAGCGATGCTTTAATGCGATTTTACTTGCACAAAAAAGCTCCATAAACTGGCGAGGAGATGCCATAAATTTCGATAAAGGCCGTTTCATTGGCCGATCGACGGGGATTTCATTAAAGTGTCTTGCTCGATGAAATAAACGGAACTTCGATTGCCGGCAGGACGTTTGCTCTTTCGCGGAAATCCTCAAACGTACCGCCCCTTGCCATAATTCCTCTACGAGCGATACTCTCTCATCGTCCTCCGCAACGTCCGCCGACGCCCGCAAAAAACAGCCGGAGATGTTGCTAGGTCCCGCGATAATGGCTGCTCTCGGATTAACAATCATTACGCAATTGTCGGGGATAGCAGAGCCAACCGAAACGCGCAACGAAAAGTATTCGAAGGTAGTTATGCCGATTGCCGCTTTTTTACTCCGGTAATTGGAGGGTCTAATTATAGTGCGCTATGACATATACCCCTTTTTTTACACGTATGTAAACCCAGCAGAAGAAATATCGTGCAACAGTTTCTCGTTTCATAACAATTCCCTGTTCGTGGGGAATCACGCGATTTCGGTTCGATGCCGAATGTTTCTACATTTCTCCCGTTTTTGTCCACATTTTACTACTCTATGTTCCCACGATCCGTATAGATCCTTACGTAAGGTCCAATCACTCAAATTCCTCGTGTTTTGCCTTCCTGTCCTCGTCTGTCTGTCATCCGAAATGTATTCAACGATTTCTTGCTCAACTTTTTCTTCGATTTTCGTGAAATTCGTGTACGAAGCTTTTGGTTGCCGAGTGAAAGGAACGCGAGGAATATGTGTCAGGTTGCGTTTCTTTCTTCGTACATGCACGGCCGTTCCGTTTCCCGTTTCGTGTCATCGATCCGATCGGCGTGTTCGGTGTAAACACCTGTACGGTTAATAATTGGGAATTTCTGGTCATTATTGAGCCCTGGCCTCGTTGCATTACCATTGCCCGGGAGTATCGTGCGCCTGTGTGCGTACAGGTGTTGCTTTTAATTTCCAGAAGGCAGGTATCGTTTAACGCGCTGTAAGGTGCGTCCCGGGCGAACTGCAGTCTCGTCGTTGCAACGATAATGCACCGTTATTAAAGCCGTAATGTCCTCGCGTCGCAAGAACCTGCCATATCGTTACGCACAGGCCCGGTACTTTTTTTCTCAGAACTCGAGAAATTTTTAAATGTCAGCATTGATGGTCGGCCCTCGGCAAGGGATCATCTTGTATCACGCTTCGAGTGTAATCAATTGATAAACTTACGGTAACCGCGAAGATGAATCTTAAAGCCGGATGAAAGCAGTTGCTCGTACTCGGGTAGAATATGATCGTAGAAGAGGACGATTCTCGTTGTAAATCAAGCCGTGTCATCGGACAACCCGTAATTTCGAAGAACCTCAAAACGGTAGCTCGATCGCGCCGTGATAAGCCTGGAAACAAAGGAACCATGCCCATTACGACGAGTTATAAGTTGGCTGCTAAAGATCGTCGAAAATGGAGTACACACGGTTGGTTCGGTATCTTAGGATCTTCCTCGTAAATCCCGGCGGTCGGCGAAAAGTCTTCTTTTTTAATGGCTCGATGATATTGGTGCGTAAACACGGGCCGGATGTGGGTCAGATGTCATGTGGGCGACCCCTATAACAGGAACCACGAAATAAAGCCACGAAGTCGGTTTCGACCAACCCACAGGTCCGTCCGTCTGCCACACGTCTACTCACGCCTACACGTGCACGCTTTGTCGCGAGGACCTGCACGGACACACAGGGAGGAACATGTGTGTGTGTGAGTGAGTACACATGCGCAGGCACGAAACGCAGGATCCCGCGAGGTAGGCGTGCACGTGTTTGTGGCGCAGGTGAAGGAGCTCCAGCTGGCGCGAGCCAACTGTCTAATTAATAACAATGCTGCGTCGTAAGCCCACTGAATATGAACCTCCGAGCATTGGCAAGGATCGGCCGAGTCGTCGAGTCACGGCGCGGTAGGCTTAAAAGGAAACTGCTTGGTCGCTGGCAACCGTAACACCTCCGTGCCGAATTCCCAAGCAATATCGCTAACGGGTAATGATTAATCGCCATCATCCACGGAGGCCCCGCACCTGTTTCTCGGTAAGAACGGCAGATGAGCTGTCAAGATCGGCGAAAGGTGATCGCGCTCGAATCGAACTCTTAATTATTTTCGGGGCCTATCGAAGATCGAATCATCGGGATCCGGTCTTGCCTGGTTCGAAACTTTCGTCTTTGGCTTCGACAAAAATGGAGGAACGTGTTGTTCGTTAGATGACTGAGTTAAGCGCAGGTTGGTCATGGGGAATTGCCGGCGTGGAAGGTAGTGCAACTCTTGTCGGTGGACGATCAAAGGGTCGCGATGCGGTACCCACGTACGCTCGGGTTATTATCCGAGGAGAGTCGTTGACTCTCGGGTCAACTCTTGACTGGCCGGCGAGTCACGAAGCGACCGCTCGCGGGATTTCTACCGAAATTAAAGCCACTCGCCAGGACCGCTCGATCCGCGCCAATGCCATCAAATTGCCAATTGGCCAATTCCCTGAAATTACGAGTCACAGGTTGATCCCTCTCGTCGCCGAATTCCCTTCTAATTAATTATGCGTCAGAAAAGTTGGCTAATTTCGTGATTGCGTATCGATCGACCGTCAAAGTGCATGCGGATTATTACACAGTTTACACCTGACAACGAGAATTTCTCTAAACCGGTAGACCTGTGCGTTGCAGCATCGCATTCACATGAGCATAATTAATTATACAGTTGCAGCTAGTGTCTATATGATAATCGAATAAAAGCTATATTTACAATAGGCGTGTCGTGTAGCTACGGTTAATTTGATATACCTCCACACCTGCATTATACAGATAGTAATGAATAGTGATATTATCGGAAGTAATGAATAATGAACGACCAGGTTCCATGGCATTGTCTACACCCTGGATGCATTATAAAATGTCAATCGAAATTGAAAGCAAGTTGACGCACAGTACTTTTTAGATTCGTTCTCACTGAGGAAGGCGAACGGGAGGCAAGTTAATCCAGTAATTTGGGCGAGGAGAAATTAGGGAAGAAGAAATGGCGCGCTTAATTGCTACGAACCGCGCAATTTGTCGGTTGGTCGTTAAGGCAACGCCGGGGGTGGACGACGGCGACGGCAATGGCGGGGGTAGAGAGGGGTTGGTGGTCGGTAATGGGCCGTGGACGATCGTGACCGAGGTAATTGCCGGTGGTAGCGCGGCGTTCTACCGATTCGGTTTACCCGTGCATATCGATCGCGGACCGGGGCGGCACACTCTCGGCCAGAAGGCGGAGATGAACTTGGAGCGTACGAGGAGCGTGGGACCAGGGCCTGGAAACTGCGACTCGCCTCCGCCGCCCCCGCTCGAGATCGCTCGAGCCACGCGAATACCAGGAACCCCATGACCGCTGAACAACGCGCCAGAGATCGGACCGATCGCTCAGCGCGAGAGCACCACCTTCCTCCGATCCCCGGAGCAGGACCGTCAGAAGTGGAACCTTGCTTCTCTCCCGATCAAATATCCCACCATCGTAATACCCAGTAAAAAATTTCCTACCGCTTCGACTCCTTTAATAAATTATTAGTCTACACTGACGAATCATCCGACAACCTCGGTGGAAAATTGGGAAATATATTGGTAGAGGGGAACGTGCGAATGATGTAGAAGCAACAGGGAAATGTTGTCACGAAATGTTGTCACGGCACTGCGCATTGCTATTAAATCGCCAGTTGTATAAGGCTAATTAACATACAACGGCGGTGTAGGATACGGCGAGATAGAGCTGGATAATTTCGATGCACGCCCCGTCGGCGCTTGTATAGCGGCGAAACGTGGGAGGGTCGAATGCACTTTTCATGCAGGCCTGTAGGTCGAGCTGCCCTCCCCTCAGGCGCAGTCTTTCGACTACGAAATATTCGACCCGATGGCACCGTTCGATCCTTTCTCTTTTTACCCTGTGGCCTTTACAAGAATTAATTAGTTGGCACAAGCACCACTGCGGCTACTTAAATCCACTCGATGGACGTTTAACTACTGACCTGTTGTTCTGGATTGTTCTCAGCGCTGTTCATCCGCGTGGGGATGACGTTTTCGTAGATGATTCCCTTCCGTTCCTCTCCTTGGAATCGTCGTGGAGTTTGCGTGACGGTGGCGTGTGCCCGCGGGGGTGTTCGATTCCAACTCGGAGAGTGGATCGCGTGTGTGCTTGCTCTACAGGTGGAGGGCACGAGGGGATACCTGTGCGAGGGTTCGAGCGTTCTTTGGGACCCGCGGGGCCCGTCCTGATGGCAGTCCGGCCCGCAACGTTGCGGTGTGCGGCTTAAACGTGGGCGGATCGAGGGGCGCCCCGGGTGTTTCTCACCCGCATACCTGGCATACGTCCTGTCCACCATCTTCTCCCCTCGTCCTTATCTTCCTCCATCCCCTCTTCTCCTCCCGCTCCTGGTCTTGTCTTTCTCTTTTCCACGTGTTCAACTCCTTCTCCCGGGATTCTGCTTTATCTACAAATTTTCTACCTTACTGTTGAATCTTCCTCCTTCTTTGACCATCGTGTACTTCCTCTTCCTCTCTTGTATTTCTTCCCTAGGTTACCCAAGGATGTTAATCATCGACGGAAGCATGACCGTTTAGTACGCTTCGACCGGTGATCTTTTTTCGTAGACAGGGGGAGCCATTTTTCGGCACGAGAACCAGCCGTCGCATTCCCGTAAAATTGCCGTTGGTTAAGCGGGAAGCGCTGGGTCTGGGTTGAATGCACATTCGCGTTTCGGAATCGAAATCGTGTGAGGCTGTTTCGTTCCGTCGTTGCCCGAAGGAAGTTCCCATGGGTCGGGGGCGGCCATCGATGTTTTGCCGGAGTTCTCCCGCGCGAGGATATAACCATCCCACGACTATCCCCCGGGCTAGTCCGCTCGTTCCACCGTAGAAAAAGATGCGTGCAACCGCGTATGGCCAACGGACCACGTTATTACACGAGTTCCTTATAATAATCGTCGACCCGCGTTCTTCACAGTTAGCCCATCGACTACGTCCTGTGAAAATATCCTACTCCGGACTATGTAGAATCGTCGGTGTTAGCAGCCAAAGGCCGTCTACTGTTCTCTTTTGAGTCCTGTGCCAAAATCTAGCTGGATATTTCTAAAAATTCCACCTTTCCGCCATTTTCCAATTGGTCAGGCTTGGACTCGAGCTTTGTTCACGCGTTCGCGAACGAACTTTCGAACGGCGAACCAGGAAAACGAGGGGCACAAGAGGTGTGCTTGGCATTCTCCCCGACGAATGGATAGTTCGTAAGGTAAGCCAATAATGCCGAGGACTCTCATATCCTACTCGTAACGCCCTCGACATGACTGTCAGAATGAAAAAACGAGAGACGCCAAAGCACCCCGCCCAACGATCAACAATTACTTATCAAAAGCCGGCCGTCTCAGCGGCGGGAAACCTTGATTCACGGAGAAGGCTTTACCCGCTAATAATTGTTAGTAATTCGCCGTAAATGTTGGATGAATTTCCTGAGCATGGCGTATCGGTATCAGTCGTGAGTGGTGCGTGTCGTGGACCTCATTGTCTTACTCTCAGGAGACTCTGCGTCTAACATCCTGTGAATTTTGTTATCAGGACGGTATGAGAGGTTCGTGTATTACCGCGACGAGCGAGGGTCGAACGTTCCGCGTGACTGCCGAGAGGAAGTCTGATCACGACAGTAGGGAAGCAGAAGGCATCTTCAGCGACGGAAGTTGGGCCATCTAGTCGGCGGAAGAACCTGAGGATTCGCGCGAGCCTGCGCCAATAGAAGTGTCGGTGATAGTGGGCAGACCTGGTCGAGAAGATAGCCACGGATTATCATGCACGTGCATGTTGACAAAAGAAGTTTAGCTTGTAAAGCTGATTAAACCTTAGTTAATCACAACTGACCAGGATCGTATGCGATAGCTAGAGGTTACGGGGAGGTATGAACGTTCTTTTCAGCTCGGCTGTTCGCCTGATACGGCGTTGTTCGAGCGGGCGGTCCCGCGCGGTAAACGCTCGCTTCTTCCACTTCCTCCTCTCTCCTGTTGCCCCGATCCTTTTGACATAGCAACTGAATTCAGTGCTGCAGTCCGGGAATTCCTGGGATTCTACGGTCATACCTAACGGCAAGGTCCAACCGTCCTCTTCCTCTTTGCCAGCATGTTCCTAACGATTCGTTCAAGAACAGCCGGTTCGTCGGTCGAACAGCGCAAACCTCGATACAGGGAGAATGGACAGCGCGCGTAACGGTCCTTCCTCGTAGCTCCAGTGAAATATGAAAACCTACGGTCGTCTGTCCTTGGACGCGCGCCATCCTACCGTTCTCTCGTCGCTACGTCGCGACCTAAAGTCTTCGTCCCCCTTCAACCATCCTCGTTTACATCCCTATTTCTACAAAAATTTCACCTTCTCCCAATTCCCCTTTCGAATTCTCCGCGGTACATGACCAACCATTACTTCTGCGAGAAACCTCTGATTCTGCAAACATTTCTATCAAAATTTCTCACATCTGTTCGTATTTAAATGAGGCTTGACCTTGGTTCACTCGAAGAACCAGAGGGAACCAGAGTCGCGAAGTCCGCGGCCCTGGAAAATCAGTTTGGGAGTAAAGGAAGAACCGCGATGGAAGAGAGCGCCGCTGCGGCGAAACATAGAAGGATAATAAACGTTTGGTTGAGGGGGTGGGGGTGAGGGGTAAAGGCGATATTAGCTGGAAGGACTCCTCTTTCTGCTGTTCTCCTGGCACGACGGTGGAGCGCCGCAGCGCCACGCGTCACGGCGAGCACCATCGCAACGCACGGCGCCCTTACGCCGTCCATCGCGACGCAGCTGCGCCATGTCCAGCGAAAGAAGCGCCGTTTAGCAGATTCTCGTGGTTCTCCATCGATTTCGACGACCCGACGTGGCCGCCGACGGCGGAAAGCCCGGGAGATAGGGTGGGGGAATGAACAGGAAAACATGAGTCAGTTCGTCGCACGTTTACCAGAAGGATGGCGCCCCTGGCAATTCACCAGCGATGCGCGCCAGTTCAAAATACAACGGACTCAAAAAACTGAGACTTCGAAAAAATCCTGCCATCCTTTATTGTAGCAAAAATACAGTAATTTTATGCGCGTCAGTCGGCTTCGCTAATCCTATATCAGATCCTTCGGCCCGCGAATGAAATAATTCAAGAAACTTACGGTATTTTGCGGATGCGTAGAAGATGACTGAAAAGTTGAACGCCAACTGTCGGACGATTGTCGAAACTATCGACGAATTTACGCCGCGTCGGTAAACCTTCGACTCCCAGTCATTTTCAAACGCATGTTTTTACAGATATATTATGTTATCATCTTCCGCAGATGATCGCATAATTCTTATGTTTCCTGTTTCCTGTTGAATATCCTCTTAGTTTACAAAACATGTTGGCCATTTTTTCAATACGATTACTTAGGAATTAAACAAAGTAGATTCTGTGGAAGATTCTGTAGTTCACTATGATATATGTACATGTTAGGGCGTATTTCTTATCGTTTTTTTTTCATATAAAATTGGTGAACAGTATGAACAAGGAGATCGAAATATTCTACGCTAAGAAGAAGCAGGAAGGTCGCGATAGTTGATCGACAATTGCTGCCATTCTTACCAATGACGGGAAAGAAAGTTCTGCCGGGTTTGAATCTTGGCTGAATCGCCACAACTGTACCTTTCCTCGATTATAGTATACGATTAAAATGATAATTAAAGTATAAACGAAGGGGAAGAACGAAGTCTTTGACAGAAGGTCATTTATAATCTTCAACTATGCGTCGCTGCATAATAATACTTGTCGTAAACTATGTGCATACCATTATTACTGCTGCACATTACGAAGTATACTAACTGTAAAAGAAAGTGGCAATGTATTGCAGTGTGCGTTGAAAACGAAGTTTCTGAATTACGTATTAAACTATACACAAATTGTCTATCTCCGGTATTCGTTGCCCTATTTCTTTGGATTATTATTACTTCCGCTTGCCGTCCTGAACGGTCAAGATGACACGTGAATGAAACGTGCGCAATAAAACGATGTATAAGTGTATACGTGCAATTATAGTCTCGGCGTTTTGGCAATCGGACAACTGATCTATCTGAAGATTGTTCCCGCGCCACGTCTTGAGAAAAATGAAAATACAGAATAGACAAAATAAGTTTCTAAGGTAGCCAGATCTAGATCGCCATAGGGCAAAAAGGTTTCCTATAGCGGTAAAAGCGCATTACTATCATAGCGAATGAGGCATTAACTTTACAATTTTGTACTTTCTACGACCGGTAGAAATCTTTCATGTTCGATCGATTTCCTTGGCCCACCGCGTCTTACCATTACGCGGCCGTTTCGCCATTGAGAGGAAGCGTTTCCCTCTTGTCGATGGAGTCGTTGAGATTCTTTTGCTTCCCATTCGTTTCCGGAGGGTTGTTCCAGGGTTGCAATTCTCCGGAACCCAACAAACCGAAAGCCACTGCTGCTCCGCAGTAAGTTGCCGCGAGGATCCAGAAGATGATGCTCCACTGAGCGTAGGTCTGGTTGTTATTCGTCAACGTGCCGACCATGAAACTGCTGAGGAACCCGCCGAAGGAACTCAATGTGTTGGCGATGCCGAAAATTGTCCCGGCGAAATTCGGAGCGATGTCCAACCCGTTACCCAGGTACCCGGCTGTCACTGCACCGTTGATCGTCAGAGCAACGGTGAAGATGGTCACCGATAGTACTCGGTCACAGCCGAAGTTAGCTTGGACAATCATCAACAGGCCAGGACTCAGAACGGCTGAATCAAAGAACATGAATTACTCGTAACAGTCATAATCCACTTATTCTATTTTTCGCCGTTAACTACAGAACGATTCGCTTACCGAATGTGGTAAATATTTTCCTGATGGCTGTTACTGATAGTTTGTTTGCTCGTAACAAATGATCAGCCATGGCAGATGTGGCAACGGCGAAGATGTATTTTCCGAGATAAGGCAAAGAAGAAAGTAATCCGTTCTGCGGCAGATACCATGAGTTAGACTCATAAAAAGATTGATCCTATGAAGTAAATACTTATTTCGTGTTTTACGAAATTACCTGTTTAATGTTGAAATCTAGAATGTACTTCATGTATGTCGGTAATTGGTTGACGACTGTGAAATAACCGAAGACACTACAGCCATGGGTTATGACTATACCCCAAACTGGGCCTGACGTGAAAATTTCTTTCCAGGGTACTGGAAGGTGCTTCCTCGTGGCGGTACTACCGATAGAATTTTCAATATAACGTCTCTCGTCGATGGATATCCTCGGATGTTCAGCTGGGGAGTCGAAGACAAGAAGAAACCAAGCAACGCTCCAGGCTAGCCCAATTCCACCTGTTACATAAAACACGGACTCCCACCCCAACGACGCGATGAGAAATCCACAAATTGGCATAGTGATAGCAGCACCGAGCGAAGAAGCTAAAAACAAACGTTAAATTTCCCACTGGTAACAACAAGAAGGTCAAAAAAGGTTGAAAATTAATGGTAAATTATTTAATTGATGACATTTACCCATCATGTTGGAAACGAATTTGCTACGTTCTGTCGGAGGAATCCATCGAGCTGTCATGGGTTGTATGGCTGGCCACGTGGCACCCTAGTGCAATGAAAAAATCAAGGTTAATATATGGGTTCGATTTTGCCGTTTTTCGACCCTGTTTACAAATTGCGGGTACGTACCAACATGAATCCAAGGACAACTCGTACAGCGGCCACTGCGGTAAAACCAAACATGGCCGACAATGGCGTGAGAAGGGTGATAGCGCTGGATACCAACATGCTGTAGCCAAAGACTCGTTTTGCTCCGATGATCTCGGCTAGTCTGCCCCCCGGGATTTCCGTGCAGATGTAGCCCCAGAAGAAACTGCCGAGAATTAGGTTCACCTGGTACTCGTTCCAAGGGTATCGCGTTCCATGATCCTCTTCCTAAAATGGATGCACGAGGATCTCTTGAAAGCTTTATTAATGTCAATCAATCATACAAAGAGTAAGGATTTAAGGAAAAGGGGAGAATTGACGTACGTGTCGAGCTAGGAGAACGGAGTCATTAATTTCGTTGGTTTTGTTGGCGACGAGATTGGTGATGTTGAGGCCACTCGTTGTTATCGTCTTATTATCAATCGGAATGATGCTTCTATCTGTCGCATGGCTGTCGTTCGCCAAGGCAGACGTATCGGAATGTAACGTATTGTTGCTCGGCAAGACCATCGAGACGATGGCGATCGTCAGGTTCACGCGGAGCATGTAGTTGAGCATGAACCCGAGGATCACCATAATGTTGAGGACCTGCCGACATGTCAGACGATCTGCGAACAAAAACACTTGGTGTAAGCAAGGCTAGCGCAATGGACACACATGGAAATGAATTCTAGTGGAGCGATGTTCATGAAATTACGACAACTCGGGTCTAGACGACAGGAAGCTCTATTTCAACGGTCAACCTAGGTGAACTGTAATTTGAAAAACAATGCGACCGCGTGTCTGGCGTACATCATAAGATGTAAATCTATCGTGTACGAAGCAACTCACGAGGTTGTCGCTGCGATTCAGTTCTTTACAATTCTAATTGACTGTTGAAAAAAGACAGACCAACGAACCATGGTTACGAGAGTCCATGAAGAAAATTATTTACGGCTCGTTTATTTAACACCACGTGGGTGTATATGAAATCGCTGTTAATAACTCTGATCCGTGTTTACGTGTGATTTACGTGTTGACTTTACGCGATCTTCGGCTCTCTGGCAACCGTCCATAGATCGACAGAATTCCCAGGCCCGTGAATGTCAGGGCGATTTTATAAGTTTCGACATTGTTTGTAACGATCTCAGGTTTGACGTACGACGCACTACACGTTATTATTTACAAACAGCAAGCGTCTGTAAATACCTAACTTCCTTCATGACCCGTCCTTTCCTCTAATGACAACGATTGATCAATTTTCTTCTAACGAGATATTAACACGACGTGTGAAACACTTTCATAAAACGTCAGCATTCCCCGTTAATTTTCCTCGTGTAATGTACACGCGTATTTTCCGGCTTTTTATTAGAATCCTACGATCTTCCGTTTCCACGTATGGCGTAATTACTATTAGCGTATTTCTGAAAAATAGAGGAAAAGGAATACAGATAATGGCGTGTATGCGCACCGACAGGAGAGAAACACATTGGCCCATTGCCCGTTCGCGTATAATTCTCGCTGCCGTCATTCGTTGACGTAACGTCTATACGTTCAGAAAAATGATCCAATGAAATCAACAAAATTACCAGTACTGTCTGCTTGCAGCAACGGAACGACCTCGGACTATGTACAAAATTGCTCTTACTGAAGAATCCATTTCTTTCGTACGCAGAGTCAGCGAATTTTATTACTACGCTGACCCACGGGACCCCAACGGCAATTAACAAATGTATCGTAACGTCGATAGGACGGATATAATTCAATTGGGCAAATTGCCCGGGAGAATTCACGACGTTCTATCGGTCTATTAAATCGATATTCCCAGCACATACACACACAATAATCTCTTTTGCGGTAACGTAACTAGGTGGATCGTTGAAAAAGAATGAAAGACGAGACGTAATATGTTTGCGGAAGTACGTGTAATCCGGTAGAATCCATTTGATGGTAGGCTGATTCAACTTGTTGTGGTCATTGCCAAGCCAGTTTCCAGGAAAATAATTCTTTTTCCCGGTTTAACGATCCGCGGAATTACACACAATTTCTGCGTTTCATAGTTACTTTGTATCTATGGATGTCAGGCTCTATTAAGGAAACAACATAATTTAATCACGGCAAACGCCAGGAATTCTTATCAAGATTCTAAGTGGCGCAGAAAGACGACGACGACGGCGTCGACCTCGTGCGTTGTTCATGAAAAATTCATCATTCGTGCGGATAGTGGAAATGTCTTCAACTTAGCACCGTCATACAATGAGTCGACTAGGCAATCCTGAAGGGACTTTCGTCAGATCTTCGCGCCGACGTCATTGATATTTTATTTACTCTACTTATGTTTACCAAGTGTAATGCTGATTAACCGCGACGTAACGAGTTTTTACGTAAAAACATCTGGTAAGAGGATGTGTGTCAAAATTGATGACGTTGATAAGACGAACGAGTTAGTTAACGATATCTCTCGCAATGGGAAATGTTTAATGTTACGATAAGGGGGATCTTCTGACGCGAGTTATTGCGTCCTATTCCCCTATCTGCGCTCACTGACCGTGACAGGAACCCTTTCGGAGTTAAATATTCTAAACGAAGCGAACGCTCTCTCGTCCGAGCCCTCCGATACGATTTCAGGGCCAATACAACGACAGTGCAGAGTAATGCAATCCTCCTGAGTGTTATCATTCGATTATTCGAACGCCTTTATATTAATTCCCTCAACGATCTTCCTGGGCCCAACGAAAATCTCCCCTGCGGTGAGCCAAGGACATAATTAGAGGTCTTCCATCGTTGGTCTTCATTGTCGTGGCACTTTTCTCAGCTGACCCGCTTCTAGGAGCACTGCTGGAACTGCGTTTAACGGTAGACCGGTGTAAACGTCCGGTAAGGGTCTTTCCCATGCTTGCAGGAGACTGGCTTACGAAAGATTAGATTGCCTGTCATGACGGTCGTCAATTTTTCATAGCTCATCAGGTCCCGGGGCTATTATTAGAACTGCATTTCGTCGGAGATTCGTGTGAATGTTCGGTGAGAAAGTTTTCGGTTAAACCGATGCTCAGGATTAAGAATGATCGATCGTCCGTCATTCCTCACAGCTGATTCGGCCGAACGAAAGATTCATTCACGCGTCATTCTCGTCTGGACCGAAACGAATTTTTTTCCCCGACTTTGACGGAGTCCATTGAACTGGCGATAGCGTTAGACGGTTTTTCGATGCCTCGCATGTGATTATCGATTTATGTAATCGGAGTGAAATGACGATTTCACGTGACCCTGACACCGATGAAAATGGCCCTACCTTTCGCGACGTTCGTCTACGAACCGACAGGTGATTGAACTCATCGTACGTATAATTCGCTATCACGCGGTCGTTCACGTGTCTTCGGATCGCGGAAGACGGATTCTTATCAGTGAGCTTTGAATCTTAACGAAACGTGCACCGTCTCGTCATTTATAGCGACGATTAGAATACTCTAATTAACTTCTGACGTTCGACACGTTTGTGATTACTCACGACGGTGAATCTGAGGATAAGGAGAACAACCCACGTGTGTCGTTCGCCATGTGTAAACGTGGAAGTCTGAAACGTGTCGTACGATTTGGGAAAGTCGAAATCGATTATCCAATTGTTCCATGTAGATCGCGAGGTCCAGGAAGTACCGTAAAATTTTCCAGCTGGTCTGTCTGGCCTGATAACGATAACGTGGAAATCTTTCGGGCAATAACCGCGAGTCGACATCGGGGCTACGTCGGCAAGACCTTCACCCAGAACTTCCGATTAGCCTTGCTGCAGCCGACGTTCTATTTATAGCTTTCTTTGCGTCGTTTTGTCCAACACTCGAAATAGAGAAGACGCCGAGCATCTCTCTCTCTCCCGTCCCTCCCTTCCTTCTTTCCCTCTCAAATTTCCCACACTTGTCTCAATATTCTCCCTATTTTTCACAAAAAGATTTTCGACGACCAGATGATTTTTACATTGACTGTTCTTTGATTGTTCTCCTTCGTTCGTTGTTATTTACTAATGATCGATAATCGTTTCCGCGAATCGCCGATCTACGACCGTAGTTTCGGGAGACTTTGTTTAACCATTTTTTTCTCGATATTATTGATTATTCCGGGTGGTCGTTGACCGCGATAACCGGTCGCGATAAATTGTTTCCCCGTATAGATCCGGGATCAGTTTCTTGCTTATTCCCGGCGCTGCGTTAGATACTCGTTTCTGAGAGTACGCAATTCTCAGGCGCGTAATGGGCTCGTTAAAGATATGCTACGCGAGGGACATGTCGGCAATTATCCGCGATTATTGTGGCAACTCAAATTTTACGTTCCCCCGGAGATTGCAGGAGTAATAGTCGCGGCTGGCATTCGGATCGACTGTAAATTGGAACGAGCATTGTATTTAGCCGAAGGAAAACACGTGCTTCCAGGGAGGAAAGTATACGCTTGAGTTTTGCGCAACTTACATCAACTGTACAATGGCGAACAAATGTGTTTTCGACTTAATGACAGGTAGCTGCAATTTAAAAACGATTTCCTCGGAGATATCGGATCGCCGTCAGATACCCATAGCTTCGATTTCTTATGTAGAACGCGGGGAAATGGTCTTACGTTTCCCACAATGGCTAGGTCGATGTTTTCCTTGTCGAATGGCTCTTTCATGCGCGTTACAGTTATCAGCTCGTTATGCCAGTGATATCCCTTTGAATTCGGAGGGATAGTATGTCAAAGGTTTACATTGGAATTTGATAATGCAACGAGGAATGAGCAGCACAGTGGATCGAATGAAAATTCTTCGAGGAATAAATTTCAAACGCTTCGTTAACGGTCCAGAAGTCCAAACTTGATAGGGCTTTGTAATCTAACCCCACGTTCTATGTAAACGAAAATAGAACGCTCGTAAAATATTCAAAAATTATCGCGCAAAAAATCACTGTCCACCTGTCAGTCATGCTACATTACAGGAAAGGAAATAGATAAGAAATCGACTTACCTAATGCTAGACGATTAGATGCCATTTTCGTAATAAAATTATCACAGAAGAATTCGAACGATCGTTTGTGTCACAATAAACATCCGGCGTGAAAATTGGCAAAGTCTTCCCCGTGAGCTGAGGATCCCGGCGCTCAGGATGGCGCACAGCCCTGTCCTTTGACGGTTGAATCGGTGGGTTGGTTCCGTTCGCCGGCGTTGAGGGTTGAAAATTCCTGGGGTGTAAGCTTCGTCGTACCGCGGGGCCGGTTTACTGGCGAACGAGCCGTCGCGATACCAGGGGGAAAGTGGTTGTCAGGTTCTCCTCGTGTGTTGGCGTTGGTCTACTGGCGAACCCGGGGGGAAAACCGTGGCTCTGTATTGTCGGAAAACCGTGGTTGTTGCGAGACTCGCGGGGAAAAGCCGGAGACTGTTCTGGCACGTCTTTAGGATCTCGTGGCTTTGAGTGTTCCCTCTGCCAAAAAGTCTGCGCCGACGAGCCGCCGGTCTCCGGCTACGTTACGACAGCTACGAACGAGTGCCTGCGACGTATTCTAGCCGCGACGTCGCCTACGACCTCGCCGTGCCTCCTCGCGGTTCGTCGATGTCTCCCGTCGTTCCCCGCTGTCGCAACGAAACGCCGAGCTACGAAACAGAGAGGGGCACGGCAGCTCGCGCGCGTCTCTGCGGCTCAACTAAACCGCCGCAAGCCAAGCCACGCTCGTCCTACCCTTTGCTCTTTGTTCGCCCGTCCGAGCCCATGGGGCCCCGCTCCTCATGGGCGCCGCCGGACCGCAGATAACGGTTCTTCCCACCGGTTTTGCAACGATTTTCAACGACTTTCCACGCCAGCTCAACTCTACCTCCCCGCAATTAATGAGCCCACTGTCAGCCCTTCGTCATAGACGGGAAATTAAACGGTTAATGGCTTCCACGAACAACCAGTTCTACTCGTTAGGAGGAGTCATTCTTGTCGGCCGACATTTGTGTCGTTGGATCACAAAGTCTTGTCTAACCGTAATATCGTGATAATTGTTACAGCAAATTAACGAGAAAATTATGGACCAGTTAGAGTATTCGTGGAAATCGTTGGTGAAAATTTATGAATTTTACTTAAGTTTAGTGGATCATCGCGAGATCCGCAAAGCCATCTGTCGACGCCCATGGCGTCCTAGGTATACGGATTTGGCGTGGGAAATACCGAGGAAAAGCGGAACCTTTCACGCTCGTGTCGCACGTTGCGAAAATACCGCGTTTCGTCACGGAAAGGTAATGACTTCGGTAAGGAAAAAAGAAACAAACTACGTACACGAGATTGCCTGCTTTTATATTATGTACATTTAATTATCATTATATGAAAAGTCACTCTTCACAGCACACTTGCCAGTTCAATTTTCTGCTCTCATAATCTTGCCCTGATGGTTGCGAAATTCGTAGAGATTAGAACGTTATCATATTACCGAGCCGCTTATAATTCTACATCACAATCCTTCGTTCGAATTATCAGGTAGTTACTAACGATATAAACATTCCCCGACCCTATTTCCTCCCGCGCTACGATAAAGGCAGAATTTCGCATGGAGCCTTGTTCGCCTCGATACACAATAAGACTATCCTTGACAGTATAAAAAATATATTCTGCCGTTCGTGACAGATCATTATTTACATAGGTGTACGTATATGTTATCTGTGAGAAATATCGACTTATTCTATCGTCGAATTTTTTAGTCGAGAATGTTGAGCTTGCTGTTAGTTTTCCGGAGCTGCGCCCTCCAAGGAATGATCTGTCCATCGTCGGAATCATCGTTGGTCTGGTTACGCTTCTCTTCTTCTTCAGTCATTTCCTCTTTGCGAGTTTTACAGGCAGTCGGCGAAGGATCTCGCTTGGGCATCGGCGTAGTTTCGATTTTCACCGCTGGCACTGGAGGTGGGGTAGGATGAACCTGATTAACCCTGCGTAAAAGAATGAACAGCAAATGAAACAAACTTTAAGATCCAAGGACGAGTAATTTTCGTAACAATAATATGGTGCCTCTAGGTTTACCTTTTTTCCTCGTTATCTTTCTTCGCTAGCAACTGTCTTTTCCAGGGCGGGATAGCTTTCTGCCTTCTCTCCTCATTTTCCCGCGCTATTTGCTCTTCGAGTTCCTTTTTCGCACGTTCGGCCGCCTTTCTCGCCAGCATCTGCCGCTTCCATATCGGAATTACGTTGCCGGCGCTATCCTTCTCTGGAATCTTCCCCACGAAACGCACGGTTCGTTAGAAGCGCATAATTAACGTTGCCCGTGTTCGCGTTTCAGGGTTTATTAAATATGACAAAATATTTACAAAGCATTTATGCGTAGGATTGGCTTACTTGGTCGACGAAATTCGAGACGCTGAAGGCCTTGCTGATTTCCGATATGAGATTCTGTTCCTGCGTCTTCTCCACTTGCGCCCTTTCGACCTTCAGTTTCTTTATTCCTGGTATGTCCTTGGTCCTCTTGAGCTCGGCGATGAGGTCGGTCTTCTGCACGAAAAAGGGTTCTGAAACTGTCGAGAAAGGTTTAACGGTCCCACTCGGCACAACTCCGTCAGATATCCATAAAAAATTGAACCCAATGGTCCGTATTTTTCGGGCGATTAATTTCAAGACCTATCAATGAACGTGTCAAGATGCAGGAAGGAAATTTACCGCTAGTCATCGACACACTTCGTGGCGGTGGGGCAGAGAATGTCTTCGTTGCATTCATCTTCGTCGTTGTCCTTCGTAGTTGTATGCTTGTTAGATCCTGAATGCTGATGGTCGCTAGAGGTTGAGTCGGTCGAGGTGTTTCGTTCTCCGAATTCGCCGCGGGACTTTGATTCGCGATTCTCGAGCCCTTTTGCAAGGGTGACAATGGCGGGGGTGGGGGTCCTGGTGGAGCTTCTTTTACTTCATCCAACCTCTGCTCCGGTTGTTCCGGCTCCCTCCCCTGAATGTCTAAATTATCCACAGACCTGTAACCCATAATCACCAACGATACTTTGACTCCTCCCTCGATCCTCAAGGAACCAATAAAATCTATCTTCACAATGCCAGACTCATTCCTTCGTTAATGTAGTCACGACGAAACGGAAGATCGCCCGTTTCATTTTTCTCGTAGAGGTACGTGACTTTGCTATAGCAAATTCTTAATTACAACTTGACTGACCTGGCCTTGGAGAGGTTGCTTTTTGTCGAGTTTTTGCAGATGCTCTTGAGGTACTCGGACGGTTTGAGCAAAGTGTCCGAGTCAGCCGCGTTGGCGAACTGCGGCGGTATGAACGGTAGCACCATGTGCCTGTTGGCCAGGTGAGACGGTTGGCTTGTCTTAATTTGTTCGGCGTCCGCGGGCGGACTGGCAGGTGGCACTTCCGGCTGCTCGGCGCAGGATCCGTCGGACTTGATGGCCGCTGTTCCGAGACAGAGCAAGAGAGTAGGGTAGGCCGATGCACGTTATATCACGGGGAAGTGGTTGCCCGAGTAGATTCAGGTGACCGTCTACGCGCACTACTACGTCCTTCCGTCTGTCTGTACGTCCGTGTACACAGCATGCGCACGTTCCCTCACGCGTTCTCGTATAAAATGCGCGCTCGCGATGCGCCAATGTGTATAGCCGGAGCAAGTGAAATCTAGGTAAGTGTATTATATGGCCGCTGAGCGACATGGTCTAGTAAGTGGCTGGATCCATGATCCGCTAAGGGATCCAATTAAATCGCGCCTCGTCTAGCACCCCAAATTGACCGATCCGAGATCCGCCTCGTTAAATCCGCCAGCGGAAGGAAACCAACCGGCCACGATCATCGTTTTACCATCGGTTACGTAGCGCCAGCAATGACCTCAATGGAATCCGATCTCAATAACGCACGGCAGAGGAAAATCGAGCATCCCCTCAGCATAGAAATTTTTCGATAACTCTACGTAACAGCGAGCGGTTATTTCCTCGGAGAAAAATGGATAAATACGTCGCAGCTGTACGGCCGAGCGAAATTGCCTTAATTTTCTCCTAACACGGCCGGCGCGAGGGGGGAAATAAATGAGCCCGTGTCGTGCGAATCCGGCTCGATCGAACGGCACATTTCTCCGTCAAGAATGCCGGAATTTCGCGGGAACGTTGATCGGAACGACTCGGTGGATAGGATTTTTCTAAGGGACAAGAAATCCAGTCGTCGAACCGACTCGTGGAAGCCGGGAATTTCGGTCGAATGGAGACAGCTTTTCCTCGCGGTTTCAGCGGTCCTCGTCGACGGGGAAAAACTTGCCAACGTGTCGATTTGTCTCCGGGAAAATGTCAACCGTGCCTACGGTCGACTACCTCGCGGCAACTTTCGCGCTAGTCGTGCGTGCAAATTTCGCAACATTCCGAGGGCATTCGGCATTATAAGCTAATAAAAACAATTATACCGACAACGTCCGCGCTGATAGCTATTCGCGCTAATTGAAATTAATGACACGAGGGACGGCTAGTTGGCAGAACGGCGCGATTTAAGATGGTGTAAATTTAAAATGGTAATGCGCCGCCTACCTTCGCTCGAAATGCAAATTGACTTTACAGTTTTCCTGTAATTTAGGACACACGCGGAAGAAGAGAGGAAGAGAAATAGAGAGAGAGAGAGAGAGAGAAATGTGAAGAAAATGTATTACCGACTGACGTATTGTTGTTTTCGCCCCTGTTTTCCTGGTTGACTTCTGTCAACTCTTTCTTCTCCTGCCTCGTGTTGACCTCCGTCGTTTGTTTCGCACTGACGACCAGGACAACGACGTCGTCGTGGTCCGGAGGTGGCGGGGGTGGAGGTGGTGGTGGCATGACAGGACTGGACAATGTAACATAAAAACAAACATTAATCACCTTTCACAACCCGACGTTCAATTAAATCTCATCCATTCATTCTCATTTGAAGCAAAAAAATGCAAAAGTCAACAGAATCGCGAATCAACCATCTTATATTCTTCGTAATCTTTTCCTCAATTTATAACTGTCAGGAATTCTAACGAAGGGGACGCCTTATCCAGCGATATTTGCAAGCATGAGCGAACGAACGTAAAAAGAAGTACGTTTGCATTTATGCAGATGGTTCTTGTGTGGTAATCGCTCACAGAAGATTCCATCTCGGTGATTTAGGTCAGGATAGCTTTTACACGTTGAAAAGAAGATCACTCTCATCCTGTAAGAAAGTTGTCCCGATATCCTCGATGCTCTCCTTCCCCTTCCCGATTTGTCAACTGGACATTATCGAGCGGATGGAGGAAAAAGGCAAAAATGGGGAACCCAGTCTCGATCGAAGCTGGTATTTAACTTTCGATTGATTCACCGTTTTTTCAAGTCGATATCGATCCGTCCTACTTACCCGGGTCCATTGCTCATTGGTCTAATCTCCTTTTCACTTTCCATGTGCGTGCTCGACGAATCCTTTCTCTCTGCAAAGTCAGTTTATTTAAATCAATTAATTCCGCACAGCCAATAAGTTCGGTAATTTCATTGCATAATTTTCCTTATTTACAACACGTGATGTTACGAATGTCAGTAAGATTTTAAAGTTCATCCGTGGAATGGGTGATCGTTATGAGTCGAGCTTTAATCGGAAGTTGAAATTGCGATAAGATTGAAGAGTAGACGTACCTGATGGAGGATCTGGAATGATCTTGGGAGTTTTGTTGATCCTCTCGTTACTGCTATTGCGAGACAAGGACGGCGTCGACGTCGTCGATGAGAAACAATGGATCTCGCTGCTCATGTTCGACGATTCGCTGGCGCTGCTCGATCTGCTGAAACGTCGAGCAGTTTTTCTCGAACGACTGAAACAATCGGTCACTTATGGCGATTCACAGATCCTTGGGAAAAATCTAACGAACCCATATTTCTCGCCGAATACCCATACTTATATTATTTCCATCGAATAACTGTGAGATAAACGATCACGTATTTCATGTATATTCCTAAAGATCGGACGAGTTGTAGCGGATTCAAGCACCGTTAACAGATTCTTCACTTATCTACCTCGACAAGTTTATTAATACTCTCAAACGCGTCCGCACCGTTAGAAACGGTGCTCGTTTCGCGTCGATCGACCGTGAAAACGTTCCCCCCGCGAGCACGGTGCATGAATCTCCCTGCAAGTAGATTCAGACTTGCGCACGTACAAATCCTGACCAGCTAAATTCATTTAATGTCCATGGGAGTAGAATGTTTGATGGGTTCGATTCTTGAATGAGGGGCGAATTGTGTTTTACCTGCTGTCCGAAATACTGTCGGGTAATTTCTTGTGGGTAGAGGAGCCAACACTGCTGGTCTCCTCCTGTCTGATGCAAATCTGTTCGTAGGCATGTTCGCTAGAATCCCTGACGATCTCTGACCTCGCCGCGTGGCCGTTTCCGCTGATTGGACTGTCGCAGCTCCCGTTGTTCATGTGCACGTCCACTTTCACTGAAAGGAAGCCGCGGCTAACCAGTGGAAAAAAGAAAGAATATCCCGACGTTCCAACATTCCGCGTCGTTTATGCATTTACGATGCGCACAAAGCATACGTCCAATGCATATGTGCTCGTCGACTTTCACTTAACGCGCAAACCATAGTATCGCAGCTTTAGCAGTGATTTTCTACGTTAAAAAAAATCACCCCACCTTCTCCTCCACGTTCGACCGATTTCGAATATTCCTTTTATTCGTTGCTCGCGATTTCCGAGAATCCCGGATAAAATATCTACGGTCGCGGAGTCATAACGGTAAACTATATGCACGTCTTTCATCCGGTTTTCTCCAGGACATTGAATGACGTTCGAATCCTTCCCATTACCCTAACAAGATTAATCATGGTAATAAGGAGCAGCTTTCATCGAAGTCCTATCTTCACATTACTTATACCGCGAATCTACGACGTATCTGTTTACTTCCTGACCCTTTGCAGAAACTGCGACATTTTTCAAAGGTCTCGAAGGTGAATAACAGAGGAGAGAAAATCGAGGTCGTCCTGAGCCATGAGAGGGAGGGGAAAAGAGGGGGAGATTATGGCAGAGGAGAATCTAGTATATCGGTGAATCGACGCACACAGGTGGAGCGTTAAGTCGATGATGTTTAACGGGCAGAGTGTAACTGGGACTCGTTCCACTTACCGGTGAGCGTCTCGTCTTTCCTCTGAGCGTGGCGTTGCTCGGTCAGGCCATTCCGCGTCTTCTCCGGTTCCCCGAAGAGGTGGGTAATCCTCGTGTAGACGAGATCATGCGGGCTGTGCAGGTAGAAGGATTCCGTGTCCTTCGGCTTGGCCGGCTCGCCGATGTACGCGCTCATCGGGTTTATGTAGATGCCGTCCCGCGGCCTTGAACCCGGTGGGTGCAGGAAGAACGGCTCTTGGAACATGCCGCAGCCGCGTAACGAGCACTGCAACGTCCGGATTACGTGGTTCACGCTCGTTTCACCTCACTATTTCCAGTCCTTCGCCGTCGTCTTAATGGAATTCCGCGAAAAAACCGATCAACCACGAAAGATACGCAGCGATAGGCCTTTAATTTTCGAGGTTAGATTACCGATGTCGGTCGATAAATTCCTATCGAGCGTAAAGAGGTCGAAGATTGTTTTTAATCGTCGTCTTCGTAGATTCGCGGAGCCTCGTTACGAAATCTTCCCTGCTGTTTTTAATAACTGTCAGCCGACTAGACTGCCGGCGATTATGCGGCTTGTAAATTGCCGCGAAACGTTTGCAAACGGTACGAGTGTATTCGCGGGGACGGCAGATGCTACCGGTCGGTGGGTTCTTTACGAGTTATGCAACTTAACGACGGGGGAAGACTTGCCTTGTCAACGGAGCTTGTCATGCAGCTGCAGGTCGTCGCGTCGCTCAGGTTCTCCGAGTATTCCGAGCCTGCGCGATCCCTCGCCATCTTCCTCGTGACATTAGAACGACCGTTGTTCGTCTCCTGCAAGGCACAGGGTGATCTTTTAAACGAAACCATTTGCCTAACTCTACCGCTGCATTAATCTTATTCGAGTGATTCATTGATTGGACGGAAGTCGAAGGACCAGATAGCATAATGAGCAGGGCAACAAATCTTATTTCTCGTCTCAAAGGAACCACGAAGAATCTAATCGCTGCTGCGTTTCAGTGAACTCAGAGAGAGATAGATAGATAGATAGATGTTTATTTATGCCTATTACTATGTTAGGCAAGAAAGGAGATAACAAAAGTAATACAGTAGAGATGACAAAAAAAAAGCATAAAATAAAGATATAAAGTGAAAAATAAAAATAAAAATAGAATATAAAAATGAAATATATAGTGCAAGAGAGAAACAAGAATATAAAACAAAATACAAAAGAATAAAAAAATAGTAGAATAATAGAATAAAAGATTACAAAAAAAGAGAGAGAGAGAGAAATGACGCAACTCAGTCGTCTCGATATTTTAAACGTTATCTCTTATCAGTCGTCGGCCGAGCGCCGTATTAATAAAACGACTTGGGCGTCGGGCCGGCTTAAAAGAAGTTTTAAATATCGATATATCGAGCTCTTACAAATGCCCAACGTTTAATCGTCCCTCCGATTCAAGCAAGTGCGCACGAGGAGCAACATGAAGCAATGCATTCACTCGGATTGTTCCAATTATCTCGTTAGAGCAGTGCGCTTATCTGCGTACGGGCGATTGCGGAAATATCAAGGGACTTTTTTACCGCGTCAGATTTGACGAAACCGTGCATATTAAGGGCAACATATCGCGCGAAAATCGATCATCCTGTCGTCTCGCCGTGACGCTCTCTTCTTATCACTTGCCAGACCGTTTTAGCAATGTCATGCAGCTTTTCTGTTAGGTCAAGAGAAATTTTCCATGCTAATATGAATCAAGTCGATAGAAGCCGGAGAAATATTCAACTCCTCTGTTTCCTCCGATTCCTGCAATATTCTGCGTCGACGGAGAATTACACGAGACAATCATCTTTTCTTTTAGTGACGAGACTGAAGGAAGAAGACAGCAGATACGATGGATCGTCGATCAATTTTCAAGGAGGTTCGACGGTGAGTTAGGCAATTCGATCGGCCGATCAAGAAGCCAATAAGGACGACCTGGCGGAAGCGATTGCAGGTGCATTGTGCAACGAGTGTCTGCGTTTTACTGCACTCTGACGAAGTCGTTCATCGTGAAACGAATGGGGATTGGCCTAAATCATGGCTGCGGTCGACGCAGCGGGAAACACCTTTGAAAGGATCTAAATTCGTCAATCATCTAAGTCCGAGTAATCCCTGCGTCAGCGTTCGCGAAACTCACCGAGGTCATTTCATTTCTCCTCTCCCTGCTGGCGTTAGATGTTTTGTTTTCGCCATTCCACTCCCGGCGAGTTTTATCTGTTGGCTTTTTTTCTTAGAAACATAACAGAGCAGGATGATGAAGAAACTCAGCAAGAACGATACGTTTTAATTGGAGGCCCCGCTAATAACCCTGGCTTTAGTGGCATTAAGTCGAGCTTAACGGAGCTGAACTTGATGGACGGAGTTAATGCGCTCGATGAGAAGAAGAGAAACTACTGCAAGTCCGTCCTTTCAAACGATCGCTTGAGGAGACCTTCCTAAACGAGTCACCATTTCCATTAAGCTGCTATATGTCTCAAGCGAAGGAACGCAAATTTTATGGTCTCAGGAGGAAAGAGGAAGTTCAAGGGTGAGTGTGACGTCGTTAATATCCGTGGACATTCCACTGAGTAATTCCCAGTAGCATTTCGTTGTAATCGTCTCTCTTATCTGTCGAGTTGGGAAGTATTGCCCTTTCCTCGTGTTATTAGCATTGCCCACGCCCCGTGTTTTCTCGCCTTTCGTGTGCGATAAGGTGCGTTACGCTGGCGTAAAATGTCCTCGCGTCACCGACGTGGCCCATTCTTCGGCATGGCTTTCGCAAAACCTCGAGTCCGCTGCTAATTACAGCTGAACAGCCGTTAACGCCGGGTCGTAGCTCCCTTTCTACGTGCGTCATTCCCCCCTTTTTCCCCGAGCTGGAAAACACACGCCCTCGTTTTCCCGGCAGGTGGAGAAAAGCCCGGCGACAGCGGGACTCGCGGAAAATTATGTGAAAACGTCCGTTAGAACGTCATTATTGGCTATTAGCCTAAAACGGTTAAAAGTGCCGGCGTTCATTGCGATGACAATGATGATGACTCGAGCAATTAGCCGCACGAGTCAGGTGAAACCTTCGAGTAATTCAAAGACTACGTAGCGGTTCGTTTCTTCTAATTGTGTTAATTGAAATAAGGGTTCCTTAAACGAGGGCCAAGTGTCAATTATTCGCGTGAATCTAATGTCTTCGTTGGTCTTTGTTTGCCTGCACGCCTGTCGTATATTATTACAGCGCGAATCGTCGTCAGCCAGACGGCCGATAATTCAACGCTTCGAGTAATTGGTCACACGTGGCGGAAGAAGAAATCTTCACGACTGCTTCATCATCTACGAAACGATGTTTCGACGAATCGCCGATAATCCTAAGAAGTGCGAAAGTACTGCTCGTAGAATCGCAAGGCGAATTACTAGATCCTTACGGTCAGGAGAGAAATTCAACGCTCTCGCGTAGCCTTTTACGCTTGCAGTTGCAGTCTGCTGAGTCAGCTGCAAAGCAAACCATTATGCCGTTGTAGTACGGCAGACTTTAACCGCGAGTCAAGTCAATTAGCAATAAATATCATGATGATAGGAAGGTAATCTTGTAATTTAACGGTAATCAAGGGACTTCGATTTCACTAGAATTTACTTGAGCGGATAATCTTCCCCGCTCAATTTACGTCTCATTAAAATTAGTGCGATTCACGGTAAATTGAATTTTTTCCGGTTTCCCCGTGATTGAGTTTGATTACTCAAAAATCTTTTCCTCGCACAGTTAGGTAAGTGCGTCATTTATTAGCGAGTCGACATTTTTTAGCACAGACTTTTGTGCCGGCCTCTCAGCAAGTTTTACGATTGCCATTATCGTTAAGGAAAGTAGTCGAAGCTGTAAAACTTGAATTATGTAAACACCGTGTATTTATCCACGTCCGGTACTCGAATATTATTCATTCATCCTTTCTCCGCTTTGTATCCTGTTGCATCACACCTTTCAGCGACATGCTTTTTGCTCAACTGGGTGAAGGACGGTTCACAAATTCATACGTAGGGACAATAACGTACTTCGTGGTCGTCGAAGAATATTCAGAACCTATTATCGTCTCAAGTACAAAACGAACATTGATAGACGGTAGGACGGAAGAATTCGTCATTAGGCTTCGTCCTTGGTGGATTCTCAGGTGGCGTCAAGAGACGAGACGATAATTGTACGTAATTTTACTGAGGAATAGTTAGAGACCAGTAGTGAAGCAATTGTCTGAATGGAACGGACGAGTATTCACCGGCGGACGATCTGGGATGGAAGAGGAAATCGTTCGATCCAACCGGGCAATGATTGTTTCTCGAGAAAAAACGGCCAACAGATCTTAGAAAGCTGACGATACTCGTCGGCATGTCCTTACTTGGCCGCGAAATTGCTCGTCCACGAGAAAGAGCTATATTTTTCCGTCAGAACATTCCACCTGTCTTCTGTAAAACGGACATCGAAAGTTACGCGGTGCATTTAATCCGCTCCGTGTTCTTATCGACGGACAAACGAATTGGCAATGAAATCTTGGCGAGAAGAAGGTTAGATAGAAACCAGTGGAGCGCATTGACGTTAGGATTCATATAGAAAGCCACGTTTCGTCGCACGTGAAAGTGGTTTGTCGAAAGAGGGATTAAAGATCTAGCGATATAATCGTGTACTTAGGAGGCGTAAGATTTTTCGTAAACAGCTAATCGCGTACCTTCGAAACTCGTTCTGCCCGCCTTTCACCCGAATCTACGCTCAGCGGCGCGTACACGTAGCTTTCATTAGCGCATTCGCCAACGTTTCGTGCCTTGCATTATCATAGAATAATAGACAAACCACCGTTTCATATTTCCGAGGTAAACTAACCAACCGTTTGTAAGTCCTTCAAATAATACAAACGGACATTTCTATCGAAAATGAATGCAACAATGGAATTCCTCCTCCCTGCGTTTCACGGTTTACTTACGTGTACACCCATGCAAGACCGGAACTCTGCTTATTCCAACAACGAATCAAGTTTCACCGACGGTTTTTTATTGAGTTATTTGGAGAACAGTCATGGAAGATCGATCGGCCGATCGATGAACCTTTTGGCCGGTCAATTGGCCATATTTTTCCGGTCCAACTTCGAACTGGAATTCACGATAAATCCTTTAGCAACGGTACTTCCAGTGGATTCTCCCAAACGACTCAATCTCCATAGATCTATCGCTTGCCCATCGACGTTGAAATCTTCTGAAACTCTGGAATGCCCGATCAATGTACACCCAACGTTCACACCGGAATCACAGGAGAGTTGGCACAGCTACTCTCCTAACATTCTGTCCAGTGTGTTCTCTTTACACGTTCATCTTGATCGTCCTCGTATGCTTCTCTCAAACTTCAGAGATTTTGTAGGCGTTAATCCAAAGTTTAGGGTAAAACGATAAGGGTAGACATTTTAGTTACTTCTTGAGATGCGTTGAAGTTGATTAATATTGCCAAACGTCGAAGGTAACCCCTTGGTACCACGTGTCTGTGGATTTTGGTGGATTTAAGAACGACCTTCTGTGTTTGCTGTTAATTTTCCTTGGACATTCGGACAACGAACTCGCGATAGCAGCGCGACCGAGTGCAGGAAGCGGTAGACCGGGACTCTGCCGTGTTGAGTCCACCTGCTCGTAACCGACCAACTGGCTTCCACGCTCAAGGTAGGGGAACATCCAACCTCGTGCTCTCCTCCGCTCTCCTCTCCCACCTGTCCTCCTCCCGCGAGGTACAGAGAGGCAGGACACCGGCGGATGTGCCCTGTTGTTTCACCGAAACCCGTGAGAGAGGAAGAGAAAGAGAGCGTGTCGAAATCCGAGAGGAACGAGGAAACGCATTTGTCGCGTGCCGGATCCCTTCAAATCCCTCGACTTTTCGTCGTCGTCTGCCACTGTCGACTCATTCCCCGTCTCTTAGCTGACGAAACGTCTGTCAGAATGTACTGCGAAACGTATTTTTGAATTTTTAACAAGAAACTTCAGACAGGAGAGAGAGAGAGAGAAATAAGTTTATTCCAAGGGTAGTAACCCCTTATGGACAAGAGTACAATAAAGAAAAGAAAATAACAAAAAGTAAAATAAAATACAGAAAATTAAGATAATAGATTGCTTCGAGATTGTTTCGACTTAATGGAAATTATTTGCACTGTTAATCCTGTTATAGGAAATTATGTATAATTTTAATTCTGTTCTTTAGAAACATTCTGTTAGCTGGTTTTCTCGTTTTGACGCGTTGTTTTATTTTTCGCTTGGCGGATCCTGGCGTGAGTCTTCAAAATCAGCTCTGACCCAGAAAGCGTGCGTTGATCGAGTTTTCGATGCGCATCTGCATTGCCCGTTAGTCCTCTCGCGAGCAGCAGGATGCAGGAATCGCTCCCCCGACGGCGCAGGGATCCTCTTCGGAAGACCACTCAGAGATCCTTCTTCCTCGTCTTTCAGAATCTCCTCGTCTCTCTCGCTCTTCTTCTCCGCAATCTCGGATAACTGTAAAATCTCGCATACATCCACAGCCGCGACGAGAATTCAACGCCACGAAATTCGTCCTCTGAGACAAACTAAATGCAACACACAATTTTCTCACTTCTATATTTTGTCAGCTAGTAAATGCCGAGGCACGGTAGTCCCTAATCAGGAAACCTGCTTTAAGCGAATTTCTAAGTCAACCGGTTTTAAGTGCCCAGCAGAATAGCAACTGTGGATCATTTTTAATTTCTCTCAAAGTCTGATACTCATTGAAACTTGCAGGGAATTATAAAATCGGGTAAAATGAGTACAGGGTTGTATTCTGTCGTGACATTAATTTTCATTTATTCGTGTGTTAAGTGCTTCGAAGATAACTGGACGTGAGCGACATTTTTTTCAGTTGCTCCTTTTAGTCCTGTTGCTCTGCGTGTCTCTAATGAATCCAAAACGAAGCACGTCAGTGCCGGCAATGCAGAACCGGTCGTTTCGTTGCACAAGACGGTTAATGAAGGCTCAGCCAAACTCTTTGGACCTGATTGCCGAGTGCACGATAATTTATGATTTGATTATTCGTCGTAATCCACGCGATTTGTAAACTGCAATGAGGAATCGTTGAGTTCGTTTGGCCGTCGATCGTGAGAATGCGAATAAATTCGCGATATCTTCCAGTGGCCAACTGTTGCTGATCCGCCGTTGGGATTATTCTCTTTTCATCCTCTTGAGAAAACGATGAACTTTTTGCTCGGGAAACGCCTCGGTATTAATTACGACGTTTATGAAATTCATTAGAGCCTCTCCCTCCTTCAAGAGGGGATCAATATTTTCTGCATCATGGAGGTCGATTATACGGATACGTATCTTCCATTTTTTTCTGGCACGTGCACACCTCATGAATTGTTTAATTGATCGCCGTCATAGATTACGATTTTCTAGTCCACGTAGACGATTCATGAGGAGCAGCTGGTAATCTCAGATAAGTGTGAATAAAAGTATAGACCGAGGCTAACAAACGACTTTTCCGAGCACACAAAGTTGTTTGTACCGCGATAGAAACGTCTTTGTAATTATTGAAATTCAGAAATAAGCTGTTTTCATTGTTGCCCGAGCGCTGCGAGATAACAGGGAGATTGGAAATAGGGAGTAAAGAAATAAAGCAGAAAGCTTTTGTTTCGCGTGGATCTGATATATTTTTTTAATGCTTCGCAGGTTTATTATATAACGAGTAATTTATGATGAAGTGAAATTGTTGCGCGGTCGTTGAACTTGACGGCGTTTGATAGGATTCAAGGTGAAATCGATTCCGATAGTCGGACATTTAGCTTGCATGACAGAGCCATATGAAATCGCTCAATGCACTCATTGTTCGCCGCTTTCGAGGAATGATTCGAACTAGAAAATTATGATTTTTCGATTCGATAGCTTCTCCGCTCGGTCTACTCTCACTTTCTTAAGCACTTTAATTTGGCGTGCTGATTCTGGTATGCCTACGGGAGTACTAACGACCCCTAGGACGCTCGGAACGCAACCTTGGCTCGTTGGGAATATTCCCTCGTTTCTGGGCACAGTGAAAAGGTGATACCGGGGACAGAAAAAAAATGGTCAGTCCGGCGCCGGCCGGTGAGATAAACGCTTCATTTGTCGTTTATGTGTTCTCGTGACGTCCACGTGATCAGGGGCTCGCCGCAGAATCGGAAACCGATAAATTCACCTTTAATGCGTGGAATTTCTACGGGCGGGGATCCGTCGAGCCTACTGACGACAAGCACCGATTGGTCGGAGTCGCATCAGGCGCGTAAACATGTTTACAATTAGCATAAAACCAATCTCGTTTTGAGGACGCTGTGGATAATATAAAACCTGCGACACGGGCGGCCGTCGCGTTATTCCGTTTTACCGGAGCGAAGCACCATGAAGGACGATCTCAAGGTATTATCACTCCCCATTCGTTCATTTTATTCGTACAAAAAATAGCTGATGGTTTCATCGAACATTCCTCTTTGAAGTATCTGTCAGGCTTCGGCAGTGAATTCAGCAGCGAGGACGAACGATGTCCTGGCGCTCTGCCAGTGGGACAGAACAGTCCACAAAAATGTCCTTACGGGCTTTACGCTGAGCAACTTTCCGGCACGGCCTTCACCGGTGAGTTTTACGTCCACGTTGCACCATTAGGATTCATTGGAATTGCCATAAAGGAAGATTCCTTCGTTCCACAGCACCGAGGTGTCAGAATAAGAGGTCCTGGCTGTACCGCATCAAACCTTCCGTCGTTCATAAGCCGTTCACACGTCTGACCAACTCCGGGACTCGACTCACTTACGACTGGGAGAAGGTCTTACCTAATCCGAATCAGGTATTTCCTCTTATCTTCCTTATCAGAGAAGCAGATGTTTAACATTCGCCAACGAGAACACCAATTCATTGCTATTATCATTAACAATTATTCTACACGGTCACTTTGCGCGCCTCATTTTAATCAGTTTTTTGTAACTGTGTTCGAGAAAAACATGCTACTGATTTCTTGTTTTCACTGGGAAAGAGGGATTACTGTAATTGTTGTTGTATTATTAAGATGCGATGGAAGCCTTTCGACGTGCCAACTCGGCAAGGAGCGGAAGTCGATTTCGTCGAGGGTCTTCACACCTTGTGCGGAGCAGGTGATTTTCGCGTTCGCCAAGGAATCGCCGTGCACGTTTACCTCTGCAACGCATCGATGAAGGACAAGGCCTTCTACAATGCCGACGGAGATTTCCTTATCGGTACGCTCTGCCCCAATTTTTTTCTCAATCAATTTTCAAGTCTCTAGGTCACTCGAATTGCTCGTTGATTTCTTACAGTTCCTCAACTGGGGGCATTGCTCATCACCACGGAGTTCGGCAAGATCCGCTGTGAACCGAACGAAATATGTGTCATGCAGCAAGGAATGCGTTTCTCCGTAACAGTTTTTGGACCTTCCCGCGGTTACATCCTCGAGGTTTTCGACAATCATTTCCAATTGCCCGAACTAGGCCCGATAGGTAGTAAAAATTCTATAGGATTTTCCATCACCGACGAAGGACTTTTCGAAAGTATTTCTCTGTTTGCAGGAGCGAACGGTCTGGCCAATCCTAGGGATTTTCTCACACCAGTGGCGTGGTTCGAAGATCGAGAAGTGGAATTCAAGATTGTCTCGAAATTCCACGGTGCATTGTTCTTGGCAACGCAGGATCACAGTCCCTTCGACGTGGTCGCCTGGCACGGGAATTATGTTCCTTTTAAATACGACCTAAACCGGTTTATGGTCATCAACTCGGTCTCCTTCGATCACTGTGTGAGTGTTCTGCACGTGCGTCCAACTCGACCGTCCTTGCCGACTCATTTTCTATTCGCATAAACAGTAGATACCCGTAAATAGCATTAATCAAATTCTCACTGCAGCTCCATGCGATTGCCGGTGGCTTTCAAAAGTTGGCCGTTATTTAACTTTCGCTACGTTCTCTCTTCGTTCTGGCTTTGAAAGATTTTTTCTACAGGATCCCTCGATCTTCACCGTCCTCACTTGCCCGTCCAACAAACCTGGCACAGCGGCTGCGGATTTCGTGATTTTCCCGCCGCGGTGGTCAGTCCAGGAGCATACGTTTCGACCACCTTACTTTCATCGTAAGTAAAAAAGGACTAAACGACATGGTACTTCGCACCAACTCAAATATTTGCCGGCCCATAACGAGAATTAAGTGATTCGTGACAATCGATAGACACTTTCTTCGTTTCGTTGAACGACACTCGGGAATGCGTGTCAAGTTAACCGAAGGATGAAGAAACGAGGAAAGAAATCGTGACCCATCAAAAGGGAACTAAGCGATGTTTGTGGTACTGATCTCCCGTGTACATTAGCCCGTATAACAGGTGTTCCAGCACTTTCTCTGACTTACTTTTGTCCCTCGACACTTCATTTCTTGCTCTAATCTTCATCGTCCATTTATGCTTACAAAATCGTCATCATCATAGTTACGAAAACATGGTAGAGATCGATGAACGTACGATACAATCCTTCCCACGATCTTTTGTAGAAGTCATAGGTTTTAATGTGGACTTTTCGATTATTTTCTCCCTTTCCATGACCCCTTCGGGACCGTCAATTATTGCTCACGCTCGACCGGTGTTCGTTGTGCGGTGTCTTCGTTCTGGAAGAGCGCACCGTGAAATTGTGCAACCGAGAAACCGGAGAAAACTCGGGGATTTTCCCTCCACCCCTGGCTTTCGACATTACCAATCGTTTTCACTGATCTTCCCTTATCTGACCGTCGATCCATTTTTTTTTCATTCTTTTTGAACGAAATTATGTTCTTCCTTCAAACACGTATTTCCTTTTCTTACGCGTTCGAGAAAGTTTATGGGAGCATCAGCAGTAATGGTATCGCGTGTTACGTTTACGTGAGCTCAATAATAATCGACAGATAAGCACCTTTCTTATCGTCCTTTCGAGGAAGATTCATGTGTTGTGGGATACGAACGATAAAGATCTACAAAATTGTGCTCTTCCGAGAATAGCAATTAAGATCTGCATATAATTGCAGAAATGAGATGTTACTTATATGCAGCGGAAAATTCGTGGGAGGTGTAATCTCGACTTTCACGTAGTATCGATAAGGAACTACATGAATTTTAATGCGATGCAGCCTCCGTTAAATCAAATTAGTTCACGTAAGCGAGCGCAGTATATATTACTAGCCTTTCGGATCTTCAATCTAGATAAGTGGAAAATAGGAGAGACAAAGATAGTTGATCGTAAATTTTACACAAATTGCTTCAAAACAGAAAGGCGGAAAGAAAGGAAAAATGATTTTTCACCATGCTAATGGGGTTTGATTTAATATGTTGAGTAGATCTGTGCGTAGATTGCGCTTCATAATCGATAATTAAGAAACCTTTCTCCTGAATTACCAGGGAACTGCATGAGCGAATTCATGGGTCTGATAAAAGGACGTTACGAGGCGAAGGAAGAAGGATTCCAGGCTGGTGGTGCAACGTTGCACTCAATCATGACTCCTCATGGTCCAGATGCACGTTGCTTCGAACAAGCATCCACGAGCAAATTAATGCCTGAACGTATTGCTGAGGGCACACAGGCTTTCATGTTCGAGACATGCTACAGCATGGCAGTATCTGAATGGGCCGAAACAGTTTCCTGCAAATTGGATACTGAGTACTACAAATGCTGGGAGGATCTTAAGAAACACTTCGACCCGGATGACAAACCGACCCAGTAAGTTTCTCTCCTGATTGTCCCCTGATACCCATAACGATTTTCGAACGATATTTGAACGATAACTACGAGATATTTGTTTACAGAATTAATCCTATCATGTTATAAACGTCTAGTCTTGTCTCTAATGTTGTAACAATAAACGCATTCAACTGGAAGCAGTGAACTGTGTTCAGAAATAGAATTCTACAGAAAACCGGTCCACAACCTGACTCCTGTCCCATATTTCCTGGCCGGTTCTCCAAAAAGAGAATATGGCCGACTGATCTAGACATATGATCAAACTGGGACTAACGCCCCATTTACCAACGATCTTCTGCGATGCTCTACAACTGCCAATTATCATGTAAATAATTCATTGGAATTCTAGAACCGATTACTTCGTACAAGCCCATAGGAAAATTTAACTTCAGATTCATCTACTGTGACCTCTTCAGCCGATAACACAGATTCGAGGAAGGAATTCTCCAATCTGCCGTTAGGTGTCACATTTGCCCAGTGATCTTCTATGCAGTGTGAAAAAAAGACATAAAACAAGCCGCCGAGGCTGGCCGAAGCGTCTTTCGACTTCGGACAAGTTCGACCGATCTGCGTTGTTGTTCTGTAACAAGTTTGAAATTCATGCGTGCACTACGAATCGTCGCGTTATTCGAAGATGATATTACTTTCGTATTGCAATATTGTCGGAACGTTAAATCCGCGTGGGAAATGGACGTAGTGCGTGTAGAAACGTAAATATGCCGTTGGTAAAAGTGCGAAAAGTGTCAAATACTTGTCATTCTCAGTGACGGGCATAACCTTAAAATGTACAAAGGAACGAGACTCTTTGTGATACTTCTGTGTTGTGTCGCAATCAGAAGTATTACAGCCTCTTATTGTTATCCGGATTACTGTCAGAATATGGTAAGTCTTATTTTTATTTTTTTTAGTTCGTCAGCTCGCGCAACGTGGGTAACTGTATTTTGTTTACTCGCTTCGAAATGCCAGTAACAAGCGTCACTTGTTCGTGTTATCTTTGTTACTTGTCATCTACCTTATGTACAGTTGAATATTGACCTCCAATGTAGATTGCGCATTATCGCTATGATTATTTTTCCATGTAATTTCATGAAGGAGATAGAATTAATATTATCACTGATTCATTCATAATGTATGATATGTTTTTTAAGACTGTCATAGAACCAATTCCTGGGTATCAATGTCTCTTAACACCTCTGCAGAGAGGAGAAGGTATGTATATTCTTTGTGTCAATATGAAAAACTCGAGAAAGAGATTGTTAATCTTTCATGTACACCAGTTTTCTCTGGTATGAGGGTTAATGAAGGCCAAACATGTCATTATGATAAGGAAAGTAATTTTGCATGATATATTTTCTGACCTGTCGATGGGTATCTCCATTCCAGATTGTGTCAAGTTGAAGTTCGAGAGTTCAAGTCACTTACCACCAAAACATGATACAGCAAAATTTGAATTGCTAGCTTATGTGAAGGATTTTGGAGCATTTCAGAATGTTCATGAAAAAGCAACTGCATTTAATCTGTCCGTGACAGATATAAATTTTCATAGTAAGATCAACACAGTATTTTTATGTTTCTCAGTAAATAATATTTATGCAAATAAGTCTCAAGGCCATTTTTTTATGGACAGGGTTAGTAACACGGTATCAGAATTTGGCAGATGAGAATTTGTCTGTGTGCAGATATATTGAATTTTATGGTAATACAACTTATCCTGCCCCGACTGAGTTGTATGTATCCTGTCCATTTTCTGATGAGTCCTATGAAGGGACAGCTTACCGTTTAGAGTATTTGGTAACTGGGGAAAACTATGAGTACAGTAAAAAGTTTGTTTTTACAGTGCCTAGACACAGAGTCTTTGGTGAGTAAGTGCCTCTGCTATCATGATGAAAGATGGGCAAATTATACTCAAAGCAATAATTTAAGCACGTTTACTGCGTAAATATTATTACAGTATTTCATTCTTCCATTTTTAGAGGACTATGGTATAAGTGTTAACACAATCGTACCGTTTATATACGTCGATGTATCCGACACGTCTTTCCTAACTTTATACATACAAGTATTGCCTGAGAAGTTCAATGTAACGAAATACAAAGTTCGATTAATAAAAAATAACACAAATTCCGTGACCGACGTTACAATTGCTGTCGATGAAAGTAAGAATCATCGATTTCTTCGTCATAAGTTCATGGTACACGACGGTGTGTATTATTTTGAAGTAGCAGCGCTGCACCCGGATTGTAGCAAAGATGGTTGTGTCAACAGTACCTCACCGTTCATAAGCATAAGTAAGTCAAATCGTCGATTCCGCGAATGGTAATCATTCTGACACATCTGTGCGCTTTATTTTTAGAACAAATTTCTCACCGACTGCTGATTATGATAATTAGCATAATATGGGTACCACCTGTGATATTATATGCGCTTTATCATATGTACAAGTTATATAAGAAAAAACGTAAGTTCCCTTGCTATTTTATCTCGAAACGTTGCGTATTCGCCGATTAAGTAATAATCGATGCTCCTCAGAAACCTTAAGGAGAATAGAGAAAAAGCCAAACTGCCTATTGATGTATTCGCCGACCCACACTGCCCACGTTAATGTTATGGCAAATTTAGCAAAGTATTTGCGCTGCTGTAACATAAACGCCATGATCGATATGTTCGATGTCCCTGAAACGACGAGCAAGGTGAATAATTCTCGATAAGGAAACGATCGTTTGTTAGTCTTGTCTTCATTCAGCCTTGACTTTGATTTTTTCGAAGGATCCTGGATTGTGGTGTGACACGGCTTTCCATTGTGCGGACGTAGTTCTTGTTGCTACATCTCCGCCGCCCGGAAAAACATCCGTTGCGGTTATTTATCAACACACGGATAGTCACATTCTACGTCTACTGAAGGAGAACTATCCGCAAAGAAATAAAAGATATTACGTAGTACAATTCCCTTACTGTAAATCCGACGACATACCGGAGGAAGCCAGGCATTTCAAACGCTTTTGCCTACCTAAAGATATGACGAAGTTAGTGAAGGTCATACATAATGTCGACTGCATACGATTTCTTGGGATACCAGATAAGGAACTTGTTGACGGTATCCAACTGGCTAAAATGGAAATCTTCGAAGATGAAGTCAATGGTTCGAAAAATACTGAGGAAACCGGTAAGTCATATACCCTCCCGAAAAGATGGACAACCCTTTAGAGAATTTCGATGCCGTTTACAACGGTTTGATTATTTCAGAGGATCTTCTGCCGGTAGTCGTGAAGAGGGTAGGGAATCACGAGCAGAATCAGGAGAGCGAAATTCATGAGCCTGACATGGCCGAGGGCAATGCCATTCCCCAGACCTTTGGGACTAATATTGATGAACTGAATTTGCTCGGAGAGAGCGGCGAGGGCGAAGGGGAGACTGTAGGATTTAATCCACCAGCGAAAGACTGCGAGTTTCGTATCGATAAATTGGACCTCTGATATGGTCCCTTAACATAAGAGATTGTGTTTTAAAGTATTCCATTTTTCGGACAATTGTTCTTTTTATACAATTTGTATGGACTTGAATAAAGCTATTTTTAATTGGGTTGAAAGGTACACAGTGATCGATGTTCATTCTCGACAAGTGCGTTATGTATTGATTTCATTAGTCATTACACAGTAATTACAAGGAAATGGTAATGGCACAACAGCGATTGTACCGCAGATATTTCGACAAGATCGTTCTCGGTGCGCTCGCTCGTAACAAAAAATATTAATGACATTATACATTTACATGATAAATAACTAGACTAATGGAATGTTCCGCGAGTTCACGTAAATACAGAGGTAACGATATCGTTCGATGAGGTACGCAAACGCAGTCTTCTTCGTATACCGCCGCGTAGGCTGAAAAATAAATCGTTTTTGCGTGCGCGTCGGTATAAGTCGTTCCCTTTCGACAGCGTAAATTTCTTCTACCTACTTTGAGGAACTGAAAGGTAGATCTTCTCAATCGGAAGTTGGAAGATAAATAGCCTCCTTGGAGAGACAGGTAAAATACGAAGACTCTTTAAACGCTACTTTTTATAAGAAATATCGTTGCATATTTACGTATGAAATTTCCGTATACAATGACTAAATTTACAACCGCAACAATAAATTCGTAACTCAAAACAATCGTTTATATTAGAAAAAGAACCGTCCGGAAATGAATTTCCTTCCCCGTCGCTTGATTGGAATATCGTACAATTCATAAAGCAATTGTATTGCAAGCTATTTACAGGTACATGGTGCTCGATGCAATTTTCGACGTAACAAACGGTCCTTATCATCATGCCTCAGCCTTAAAATACGTAACGATGCTTTATGCGGAAAAATATTAACTACAAGCTAGCTTACGTATATCTTTGGTATACCAAAACATGTCCCGCTATTCATTGTAGCCTTCCTCAAGACTCACAGAATATGCCCTTCAAGTGTCACGTAATTCTCGGCTAGGAAGGTTTTCGATAATCGTACATTTACAATTCATGTCACCTGGAAGCGTATTTGTTCGCAAACTATGGATATTTCCCTCCTGAGATTTATTAAATCCATTCAATTCCATTGATCATATCTTCCCTTTCGGCAAATCGTTCGTCGTTCGCTGGATGTTTTTGTGCCAAAATTCCTGGCACTGACGTCCCTTATTTTCTTCCGTTGGAAGTATTCGAGTTCGTAAGTTTGCCGTCTGACGTTCAATTGACATTATCCTTGTCATCGGGAACGTCTGAGTTGCTGAAGACCAGGAGATCTTCAGTTTCCTTGGGTTTGTTGCCCTGCATGTCGATGTAGGATTGTGGTCGTTCACCGGTCGGTGTCTTGAGGTCGTTTTCGCTATTGCTCGTGACGCTCGAGTTCCTCAGCTTTATCGGGCTTTCGTAGTGATTGATGTTGAGGCTCGGTGGCCGCTCGTTAACGTACGGGGACTTCATTGGCTCGTCAGGGAAGGAAGCTATCGGTTCGTGCCAGAGGGTCTGCAATTTATCCACCTTGTCGCACTTGGTCACAGGCTCGGAAGAAGGTTTGCAGAGGTAGTTGACGGTATCGGTCCTCAGGATATTCAGTTTGTCGTTGCCGATTTTCCCCTCGTTCGAATCTGCGACAAAGGACGAAACTGTTCAATCTCGTTCCAGTGATCGATTGACTTTGGAGTTTTTAAGCTAGGTCCTGGGTCGTACTTACTCGTGGGACTGTCCAACGCGTGTAAGGACGCGAAGTAAGCCTGATTATGGACAGTGCGAGGATTAAGATCCAGGTACTCGACGCCGTCCTCCAGCATGCGTTCCCAGTGATTGGTGAGTTCTTTGAAGGATGGCCTCATGCCTGGTTCCTCGTGCCAACAAGATACCATCAGCTTGTACCTAAAACAAAACATTACCATTAACCCATCTCTCATAAACAATAAAATTCGCGTTAAGCAGTAATTTTAAACAATGTTCCTACAGTTGTGGGGAACAGTTGGCCGGTCTTTCCATGCGGTACCCGGCTTTGAGAAGGTTGTAAAGATTATGCACGTCGACGCCAGGGTAAGGGGACGCTCCAAGGGTAACCAATTCCCAGAGGAGAACACCGAAACTCCAAACATCCGATTTACTCGTGTAAACGTTATCAGCTAAGGATTCCGGCGCCATCCATTTCACTGGAACTAAAAGCAGAATCGTAAAGTCCTGAATTACGTTCTAATTACAGGGTAATAAGACAATCGCTTTCGAAATTTTTGTCTTCCCAGGGAAACACGAAAATACTTAGTCTCTCAGTGAGATTGTAAAGACGTAAGTTTAATTCTTGCAGAGGAAACATGTAGACGTTGTATAATCCAATTGCTTTGATTGTAAAACTTAACGAACCTCTTCCTTTGCTGCGTTTCAAGTAAGCATCGTCCTCGTAAACGTCGCGTGTTAAGCCAAAGTCGGAGATCTTGCAGACTTTCCCGGAAGCGAGGAGAACGTTCCTGGCAGCCAGATCCCTGTGGACTAGCTGTGTTCCAAAAGCAAAAGTTAGAATTACGCTGAGTATTCGTAAAGAGGATTTAAGTGTCCAATACTATGGCTCTCCTTTGATCAGAATTATGGACTGGCTGCTGACCTTTATATCCGCGAGGTAAGCCATTCCCTTGCTGATTTGCCAGGCGAAGGAGAGGATATCGCGTGGAGTTATCGTGTAATTTGCGGTCGTGTCGACATTTTGTAAATCCTCCTTCACGTTGCTGGGTGATGCATTGAGCAACGAAGACGAACAGGGCACTCTGCCCTCGGATTCTAAATGCCGACTCCGCCTCAGATAATTTCTGAAATCGTCCCAATCATACCTAAGATCCTGGCCACTTCCAAACGCGGTATATCCACTATTCGAACGAAAGGAAAACTTCGAACGACGATAATCCGTTGTCCTTTCTTTCGCCGGATATACAATCGACATCCCTCCTTCGGAATGTCCTTTCACCGGGTAAACGGGGTCGGGAAAAATTTAATTATTAAGGGTTTACGGGCAGGCGCCGACATACGAGCGGTTATTGTCCCGCGGAAACTGAGAATTCCCCGTCGGGGAATTCCCTGCCGGTGGAATTTCACGCGGCCGGAATCCGCCGGGATATTTCCGCGTTTATAGGGCGAATGAAGCTACATTCTTTCGCGCCACACTCATCTACACCGGACGAGTACTCATCAACGCGCCCAGACGTTCCCGCCTGGTGTATTCAGGGAGACAGTTGAACAGGTATTTAAGATGCGAGTAAATTACCGTAGGGATCCAAATTCGGCGAATTCGATGATGAGGTAAACTGGTCCCCCAGGAGTCGTGCACGCACCGAGTAGTCTTATTATGTTGGGGTGCTGAGTTTCCTTGAGTAACTGATACTCCGAAAGAAGATCGGCGAGTTCCGAGGCACAGGCATCTTCCTTCAGGGTCTTCACAGCCACGGTCGTCGGTCCTGGCCAACCCCCGATGTCGATGGCACTGGCCCGCAGTACTCGGCCGAATTCCCCCTCCCCCAACACCTGTTCGATCGTCAGCCTCGACCGGGGGAACTCCCACTTCGGATCGGGCTGTAAACAAAATTGTAAAAGTCCCAGGGACACAGGAACGTACATTTTCTATGGCCTCGGGGGTTGCGCGTTGTTATTCGACGTTTCAACGTTTCCCGCTCGCCCCTCGGATTTCCACGTAGGACCGATGTTTCTCTCGCGATTTTTTTGTTTTGTTTTTCGTGTGTCATCATGGAATTCGCGTGGGCGTTGCATTGTGCCTTTATCCGAAGAACCGATAATCGAAAAACCCGCTGTCAGGGGGGATGGCGAAGGGCAGGGCAGTGGAACTGGGGTGGACGGGGGGAGGAGGGAGGGTTATAACGACAGGGCAGACACGCGAGTTCGCGCATAGAGTTTTCCGACGAGAATAGCCCGGCTACACCGTGGCCCGTGATAAAATGCTCGAGTCGCTTTAATCCGATGTTACGCCTCACCGGAGAACACGGAGTTTTGCCCTTCCACCCAGAGGGACGCCATCGCTTCGAATTACCCACTTTCCAACGACTTCCGACGGCACCTGTACCAACTATTTTATCACAACCGCGCGCAAAGTAATTCCGAGCCTTTATGAAAAAATCCCCCCCCCCCCTCCGCTCTTGCGAAGGGGAGAAAAGGTCCCCTCTCCCCGAGGGAATTGTAGATTTTGCGTTCGCTTAAATCCAAACGACCGTGACACCCCGACGGACAGATCCTTCCTCGTTTTTTCCGTCGATGCGCCTCGATTTCTACGCCGTTGACAAATAAAACTGCGTAACAGAATCTCGCCGGGGGGTCCTCCGTACGGTTCGTTTCCCGGGAACGTGACGGTACTTCTCAACGAGCTGCCGAAAATTCGTCGAAGCCTCGCGCGATTGAGAGAAATTCCTCGGGTATAGATAGACGAGTTTTCTTCGTGCGAGTAAATTTCATTAGCACGAAAAAAAGTCCCGATCAACGACCATTTTCGGTTCGGTAACTTTAAGGGGCAGAAAAGTCGCAACGATTTCTTCGTCTTCTCTGCCTTCTCGAGAATGGCTTTCCTCGGTATAATCGGCAAACGCGACGTGGGAAAACCGTGGCTGTGGCGAATTGTCAAAGTTCCGCGAAGACGTCGATGTTGTCGGGCCAATCGTTCCACAAGTTGGCTCGTACCGTCCAGCGGATCGATTATCCGGCCGCGGGTTGAGTAAGCTACTCGTTTACACACTCGCGCGCCGTAAACTACTTCTGTCGGGACAATTTCCGGACTTTCCCTGGCTTGAATTATTCCAGGAATCGTTATCACCGCGCTGTCGTGCGGGAAAACGCGTGGACCGGCTCGTACGAAATTGAAATATCGACGCGCAAGGAAGGACGTTTTCGAGAAAGTTCCCATAAAAATCTCGAAGCGACATTTTTAGGAGATAATGAACCGTGTCCTTGAACCAGAGAAACGTTCCAAAGTATACACGTATCGTAATCATGGGAAATCGATATCTCTTGACGCTGAGAAATTAATAAAATGTTGGATTATATCGCCGTGCTATTTATAGCCGTGAAATCAATCGATAACAGGTACACGAATTCGTGAGTCAATAAAGACTTCATAATCAATGAGTTCCGTCGAATCAACTGGCCAAATGATGTCGAGATAATCAGTTGATTGCCATCGACAAGGGACACGTTAATTAAGTGCGACCTTTTTCCCAATCTCCGGAGACTTCGACGGTTAACACGCAACTTCCCTGTCCTCGACCTTTTTTTATCTGCAAAATATTCGCACTGATCGCGCCGAGTGGGTACAACATTTCTGTAGGTCTCAAAATAATACCTTCAGTTGCCCAAAGACTAAACTTTTCCATTTCATCCCCCTTAAGAGATTAGCTAGGGAATTTCGTAGACACACTTGTGCGGCGTCGATTTTTCCTAGACCGAAAAATCCTTGTGTTACGTTCTATGAACTCGTGGAACTTCGCAGGAAACTGTCTGATTCTCTATGATAATAGCCCATTCGGACTATAATGGCATTATGCTGCTCGTAATCCGCTTCCTACCCCGTAAAGCAGGATTACACTAGCTATGCATAGAGTCGCCCTTTTCCTAACAGAATTGCAAGTGCATGCAATGCATTCATATAGAACTGAGGATCTCATCAACACGCCAAACTGTAACGTTACTGAGAACGAGTAAACCAAAGTTTTGCGTCTTCACTATAACTTATGTCGTTTTAATTTTGTAATGGAATAGTCGGATAGTTAATATCATTGAACAGATCGTACAATCAAGTAAGATTTCGTCCAAGTTTTCGTTGACTAAAGTCTATGAAAGCGCACACTTACCGGGCAGGATTTCGGTAGGAGAAGATGTCGATTTCCTGTGGTGAAAGTGTCGAGGCCGATGAGAAGCCCATCGCCTCGATCGACGTAGTCGGAGGGTAAAATGCCCAACCCGTTCGAAGTGTCATCCACTCTGTGTTTGCACCCTCGACGTGCACCCTTCGCTGCCATTCTGCGGCAAACATTTTCCATCGATTACCGATCATCTCATCCTCATGAAACTCCAACTCTCGAGGGCTCGAACGGTTCGTCGATAAATTCGACAAAATTCAAGGCACAAAACATATGTAAATGGATTGTCCACCGTTCTGGTTCGCCAAGTTTTATTAAGTGTCTCGATAAGACTGTGCGGGGGGGGGGGTCGAATGCACGTGGACAGCTGCGAATGTGAGCAGCGCATTTAGAGCGTTATGGACAGTATGCACAGATAAAGCTTATCTGGTCGGCAGACTTTAACAGTTCCATCGCGTTCGCGTGTTCTCGTTTGCGTGTGTTCGGTGAGATTTCACGGGCCATCGATCGGCGCTATCTTGATGCGGGTCTCGTGGGGTGGGTCATTTCTCATCCGAAGACACCGGGGAAAGGTGTGCTCAGAAGCCACAAGTCCGCTGAAAAACTTCTACACCCACGCGTGCTACGAAACCTTTACACATAATTAATGAGAAAAAGAATGTCCGTCTGAAAAGAAAATAAACTCGCGGACAATTCTAGGCAATTTCGATGAAATGTCTGACTTAGGTATTCGCGTTTACTGTTTTCCTTTGCCATTGTTTGTCCGGCGCGTTTTGTCGAGGAGCTTATAAAAATTCTCCCGAGCGTGTGTGCCATGTATGGCGCGTTGCACAGCGGCTTATCTGCTCTGCAGCCCCCCGTGCAGCTAGCGAGTTGCAGCTGCTGCACGCACGTTGCATTCGGGTCGTGTAAACATCTCTAATGCGACTATCGTGGCTCTCACGAGCGCTCGCGAGATTTACGACAATTTCCAAGCGAACCTTAAGTTACACCACTGACCTGTATCGCCACATTACGAAGGTACCGACGATCACGATCAGGACGAAGAGGCTCGCACTGATGACGCCGATCATGCAAGTTGGTCCGCAGGGACTGCTCGAGGCTAATACAACAGGAAATAATCGTAAACAGGTAGTAATCGTTGCAAGTAGTTCAAAGGAATAGCCAAGTGTAGCTCCCAATAGAAAAAATACAGTTTATAAACTCGTTTTTGGATATTAAATGTAAGTAATTGTAGACTTTTTTTCTTAAATTTTTAGGTGATTTTTTATCGAGAAAAGACCTTGAGGAAAGACCTCGAGGATTTCATTTGTCGAAGGATTTATTAGGGATTCATATGACTTACCTTTGCGTGCTCCAGAGACAAGTACTTCTTTACCCCTGTCCTTCCGGTTCCTGCCGACTTCGTTCCTGGTATCGTGACCTTTCGTTTGACCCCCGTTGCCTTCCCCGTCGTCGTGGAACTCGGTGCCGCAGTAGCACATGAGTTGATCGGTGCAGTGACACATCCCAAGGCCACTCTTGATGCCCATACCACCCTTGTTCATCACGGCGAAATGTGCCTCGGCTAAAAGGCCAGATCGATGGTCCATGTCAATTAGAAATTTAAGATTTTTCCTTTTTTCGCTGCGCTAAATTAAACCGACCATGTCTCCCGACCTTTCGTTCGATAAATTTGTAATTGCAGTGACATGCTGGATTTTGTCCGGACGTTTACTCACATTCTATGACGCAATCCTGCGGACATATTCGATGGTCCAGCAGTTCCAACTCATCACAGGTGTTGTCCGGGCAATGTGAAAGATTTGGCGAGCAAGTTTCGTATCGTTCGGACATTTGCGCGACGAGACCGTTGCCGTTGCTCGATCGCCAGACGCACGCACTGTCGTAGTCACTTCCGCTGCGAGGAAAACGTGGAAAATAAGAGTTTGTTAATCTCCTGTGATCGTTCTTTCGCGGAGGCCAACGAAAGAATGGGACATTGGAAAGTTGATTAATCTGTGAAGCTGGATATCGGAAGGGATAAAGGAGAGTAAGTATCCCATTCACGATAAGAAACCTATTGAGAGAAATCGATGCCCGACGGAGGAAAGAAATTCCTTTCGCCCACCTTCAAGTCCCTCTTCCGTTGGCCTGGATTCGAATTCGACTCGCTGAAACCCCAAATTATTTCTCCGGCCAGGAATAGTACGTAAGAAAAAACGGCACAGAGACGGGCTATAAAAGACGCAGGGACGGATAATTCGATAACACGAGTGCAGAATTTGAACTCACTTGAAAACTCCAGCCCCGATTCCGCAGCTCGTCTCGCATTCGCGTTTGGTTTTTGCGTTGGCGCAGGAATGCGGCTGACTTTGATTGCAGCCCTGCACAGCCGAAGGTTCAACGTCGACCAAATGCACCAACAATTTCGCCGACGAATTCATGATCCAGTCGTTCTCTACTTTCCATTTCAGCGTCAGTCTGAAGAGAAATACGTACAAACTGGCGAATCGTAAGAACACGTAAAGCGAGACGTTTGTAAATACGAGTCAATGATGGGGTACAAAGAATCGTTGTTAATTCGCCGACGACGGACGAGTGACGTTGATTTGGACTTACAGAACGGTCGATGGGGCGGATTTGAGTAAAGTCGAATTGGAGACGTAAACGATGCCGCCCTTTTGGGTGACGTTGAAGGCTGCGGAGCCGCGAAGGTAGAAAATAGTCTTGGAGGGTGGTTTGCCCATTGGTTGAGCCACTCGGGAGTATTGGCTGGCGAGGTGGACCACACTGACGGTCTGCGGGAAGGAGATTGGCCGCTTGGACGGTATCGACGGGACCGTTGTCGTCGTCGTGCGATGCTGAGGACCGTTGAAGGAAAGAGTGATGTACACCTGGGGGGAAAACGGGAAAAACCGCTATCAGCCATCGTCTTTCCAAGGCCATTCATCTTTCCTGACGTGCACTTTTGCACGGTAAATCAATTTTCGTCGCGGCAAAATCCCTGTCTATCCTATATTAAATCTCCGTCAAAGTAGGTGGAAGGTATAGACGAATTAGTCGTCTGGGATATTTTCCAATCCGTTCGGCGAGCCAAAAAATACCCAAGGAACTCTTTATTTACGACTTTTTTATCGTACATAAATGGCTTTTGGAGTCGTGTTTGGATATAGGAAAGTAGGTCGTCGTCGTCCGATGCGATTTATTCTCACTGGTGGATTTAATTTAACCGGCCCGCTGCGGCATCGGAGATATAGTGTTCTCATTAAATGTATCAGATCGTCCGCAGTTTGCTACGAAATTGATCGACTCGCGACACTGCCTAGCCTCCGGTCAGAGTATCATTTATTATGAAACCCTTTATAAATATTCCGCGCGGCAATACAGCAGCGCGCAAATATTATCGATAAATAATATTTATTAGCAGCGCGGATCGGTCGGGAAAATTCAAAGGAAAGGTCAGACGCAGGAAGTTTACGTGTTTGCCCGAAAAATTGGACGTGCGTGGGCGGAGCGTTTAACGACGGGAAGCTTTTTAAAAGGGAACTTCCTCGACATGATAACGGTTATCGCCCACGCTCTCATTGGCATTCGCCATTCCCCAGACAGCGCGAAATCCGTGGATTAATCCACGATTAACCTATCCCCCTCCCCTCGTCGGCAGATCAATGCCGCCGCGCCCAGGGAACTACCCCGCCCCCTCCCCACCTGCCTCCGCACGCTAATTGTTTAATGGCAAGGCCGTACTTTGTAGCCATGAACACGGATCGAGATTTCGACCTCTGCGGGCCAACGAGTTTCCCGCAATCCACTCGCGTAATAGCCATTTATCGGTGCATCGGTTTAATGACTCTGGTAATTCAACTATTTACGATTTTCGTTTTCACCAGTCTTTTCTCCGCACGGTTAATGTACAATCGATGTCGACCGGCTGCCATTGTTAGCCCGGTTAACGAGGTTAAAGGAACGAATCGACGATGGAAATTTTGCCGGTATTTCCGTTTCTAATGAGGTTCTTTCAGAGATGTCCTTAGCGAGGTAAACGAGGGCCAAGCTTGTCAAACGAAATGTTTCGGATTAATGGGTCCGCTACGGGGATGTAATAATGCCGTTTTCCGGGAAGAAGAAAGCTGACACGGACAAAGTGGGCACGATGTTGGCGACAGAAGCAATTTAAAGACGTGTCCTTTATGCCCGGCCAGCTACCTCGTAATTGCTCGGTATTAGACCAAGTGTATCCTAACGTAGATCATCCGCGATAAGTTTCCTTTCAGCCCCTAATGGGGAATCGTTCGGCACCGCGTCGCAATTTTCCACCAATCGATGTTACGGGCACAAAAGGATTTTTCAGACGGCACCTTTTTTATTCGCATTTCTAATATTCCCATTACGTAATTACGCGGTTGGAAAGAAGCTCGAGTTTTTTCCCAAGCTGTCGACAGAGTTAAAAGCTGCCGCGAGTTTTTTCGCTCTTTTCCACGGCGCACGTGCTATGCAACGATCGTAAAATGCAAATGGTTTCCTCTGACTCACGGTACTGTTCCCGTGTCCTGGAAGAAGGGTCTCGTCCTTCACGTGGAGTATCACTCGATACGGTGACTTCGGCAGAAGTGTCGTCTTAGCGTAAATCCCTGTAACAAAAAAGCTCTCGTACTTCGCGCAGAATCACCCCTTACTTAGGCTGATTTTTTCCGGAATTTTCGTCATTCTCCATCCCGGCCAGGAGTGTAGAAAAAATGGGGATTAGATTTCTCACGGGTTTCTCCGCCATTTTTGCGACATTTTCAGGATTTCCAGGTACAAGAAGGACGATCCCACGAGATTCTAAGGAAGTCTAAGGGACTCCGGAGAATGCCGAATCTCGATGGTGTCCTGATTCTCGGAATATCGACGAAATGGAGCATGCGAAAAAGATACTGACTGGTAAGTATCGCTGTGGAGGACGGGTTCTCCGGGTGTTTGGGATGTTCGATCGGCATGACGGTGTAGGTGATGTTGAGTGCGTTGTAAATATCCCCGATGATGCTGACCGTGTATCGATTGCTGCTCACATCGTCGTTGTCCATCACGACCAAGTTGCTGTCGTCGAGCCTGTCGCCCTGCGGGAAACCTCTCGTAGAATATTCCTTCGACCCTTGTCCCTTACGTCACGTAAGATGGCAACTAAAAATTACGCGTCTCCTGGACCAAGGAAACGACGAGTTTCTTTCGACAGGGGGGCCTTTTTTCAGCCTTTCAGGGAAATCGTCGGCTCCTGCGAGAAAGCTGCAAAGGGGAGTGGTGGGAGGAGAGCAAAAGGGAAGAGCGCGAGGTTTAATCAGGCTGATCAGCCGCGGGAGCTGTTCTCCACTTTCCCTTCCAAGCCGTTGTCTTTTGTCAGCCGACGTGGCGAACGTCGCCGGCGGCGTAGCCGAAAACAATGCCTTCATTACCCCGACAATGGGCCCTTCATTAAGTCCCATTTGCCGCACTTCTGCCTCCCTCTTTATCACCGCCAGGCCGTCGGATCATATCACGTGGAACAAAGTCACTGCATCCGATTACGCTCGCCCCGGCCTTTCACGTGGAACACACGTCTTCAACGCATACGTGTTGCACGTTTCTTTGCTTCGCGCAAAAATGATTTAAAAAAAGGACCTTCATCTCCACCGTCAGCGTAACATTATAACTATTGTTTCTCGTGATTTCTTTGCCAATTTTTTTTTAATGTACCGATGAAATTGCATTGACTTACGGCGGTGAAATCCCTCAGCGTTATCTCGACGGTGCTGTTGGTCTGCGGGACGGGTGGATTGTCGTCCTGGTCGAGGATATCGATGCCCACCGGGTTCTCGAGGACGTGTTGGATTCCAGTTTGTTCTTCCCACACGATGCAACGCACCTGGACATCCACGTGAGGTCCTGGTCCCCCGGGTGGACCCCGTTTGTCGCGATCCATGTTCGCTTTCGACCACAAATCTTTGTCCTTCACGTCGAAGTACTCGCTTCCTAAAAGGGCCAAAAAAATGATCCATCTTTCAAGATCCTCTTACAAGATTCATTCAATTCTGCGTTTCACTTTCACCTCTGACCTTGAGATTTTTCATTTACGCACGAGTTTAGTCGATTTTCCTTGCTTTTCATTGCCGCGAATTTGTAATTCCGCGATTGCGGACGAACGATAGTAGCAACCGTTGGATTTATTCCTGACGGTGGATGAGCGTCGATTAATCACGCCGACGAGATCCGACCACGTAGATAATTTACAACGGTAATCGCGTTCCGTCCGATTTAATGGATCTTCTTTGACCGGGGAACCGCGGGCTGCAATTACCTCGCGATACCCCGACAACTACCCCCCCCCATCCCCTGTTCCTCGAATTTCGCCTATCTGTCGTTGCTCAAAGTTTCATGTACACTGAGTTTTGATATTCACCATTGAGAAGGGCGTAGGTGATGCGGAATCCGGGGCAAATTTCCTCGTAGATCGATGGCCCGAGTCTGCCGAGCATCATCGACGGTTGGTTCTCATAAATTTTGTACCTCGATGTGTTCCAAAAGCACATGTCCTGTCGACCAACCAACAAATCGTCCCGTTAATTCGCGCCAGGCATTTTCAGGGGAAACCTCTGACCCTTGAATGGCGTTCAAGGAAAGCTGGGGTAAAAAGCGGGATATCCTTTTTACCTGAACGTAATTAGCGCAGCTTATCGACTTCCCTTGGACGGGAAGAGGTTGAACCTTAATTTCCAGAACAGCTTCGCTGCCGGCCTTCTCGTTTGCCTGGACGATAATCGCACCGGATATACCTAATGAAGAGCAGTCAGAAGAGCCGGTGAGTCTCGTCTCGATAAATCGCCACTCGTTCGCCTTAATTGATAAATACGAAGTCACGCCTTTCCTTCAATCGAGCATACACTATTAAACCATACTCGTGGTAATCGAATTAATAAGGCAAATAGACCTTTGCCCTTCATTTTTTTTAATCTTTCAGTATGCTTTCGGTTAATTGGGTTAGAACGGGTAATTAGTTTGTCGGTAAATGCGGGGGAGGGGGCGTAATTGAGCTTACGGGGAAAGCTTCTTCGGCGAACGATGGCCGAGTGACGTTCAATTAACGGGAAATTCGCCGCGGAAAGGGGGAAGCCTTTGTTGAGTAATTCAAAATAAAGTCACACCTTGCTTCGGGATAACTCGCAGATCGATCTTGCCGTTTTTGTTCTCGAGGTAGGCTGCTTTCTCGTGGGCAGAGGATACCGAGTAGGTCGCGTCTTTGGGAATCGTCGAGTCGTTTCGGAGGGTCCTCAGCGTGATGAGCTTGAAATTCGATTCCTTCTTATTTCCCTCCTGCGCCGGAAACGGAAGTCTCACCGTCAGCTCCGACTGCGGGAAGTACAGCCCTGAAACAAAGGGAAGACGAAAATATAAAACAGCCCGTCTGCGAAAACCCGGACATCAGATAAATACAAGAGAAATGGGGGGAATTAATTACGGAAGGACGAACACGTTAGGAATTCCTTCGTTTTTATGGTCGCTTTGTCATTCCGAGTCGCTCTTAATTACCACCTTTCTTTGTCACGCGAGCACAGTAATTTTGCCCCGTCGTAAAAACCAGCGTGTAAATAAGGTTCGTGACAGGACGGTCTCGCGAAGGTTCCGAGGAAGACGGTGAAAAGTTTATTCGTTATTGATCAACCGTCGTGTCCCTCATTTTATGCTCTAATTGCCGAAATTTTCGGCCAACTATTATATGTATGTTCGTATGAGTACCTCTGGCCAGTGTCCCGTGACCACTCTCCCAGTTGTTTCGCCGGGAACAATGCCACGTCGCACTAAATCTCACGTAAAACGGACGAAATGAAGTTCGCCGTACTGGTGGGCGACATACGAGCGAATTTACGGAAGACCAGAAAGCCAGGGATAATACGAGAGCTCGGCGTAAATTTCAGGAGAAATCATTCCACACTCACACATATACACACATATATGTATACCCTGAGCTGCTAATAAACTCTGATTATGTTCTTCGTACCTTTCGTGATTTTTAATCGACTATACACAATTCCCCGTTACTTCCTCAAGGTTATTTGTCGAGAACTTAATGCATCGATAAGCTGGTTTTGAGAAAAGAGCGGAATGTAGTCGATAACATTGGTTTCGCTGTACACCGAGGCGGCTTTTGTTGGGGAAGATCAATTCTGACTGGGAGAGAGCATTCACCTCGCCGCAATGCTATACTATTCAATAAAATGTACCTCCAAACGTCCTGAAAGACGTGAGGCCATGTATAAAACGCGCGATAGCGATGCACATGGTGTGCGGTGAGGAAATACAAGCCGAATTCTACCCTCTTCAGAAACTTCGTCCGATACGTCCGTCAAGAAAAATGTATCGCGTAATTTCTCGAGGAATTATTTTTCACTGTTTACAAAAAAATGTTGTATCAAAGCACCGGGGGGATTTGTGCAACGAAAACCGTTGGTAAGAAGAATCATTTGGATGAAGAGGAAGGAAATTGAAGTTCGATAAAACATGTTCCTCGCAGAAGACCTGTTTTCCGACCACATGCAATATTCACGGAAGTTCGGGGCGATTATTCGTGTCACGTTTGTAATTTTGCCGAAACGTGGATCGTCGTAAATCGTTGGATACGTTGGTCGTTTCCTTCGTACCTTTCGAAGGATTAAATCTTCGGTGTAAAGGACATTTTGCCGCGACGAAAGGTGTTTGTTTCTTGAATTTCGTGGGCAGTGGAGAGGGAGATTTATTAGTCTGGCTGGAGTTCTGTGAGTTCAATGGCAGCGAGGTTTGTCTTGTTAGAAATCCGGCCGTGTCAAGGTGAGCGTTTAATCGATACAGGCCGGTCGGTTAATTCTAATTCAGCAATCGCGTGCAGCCGGCGCGGGTCGAACGGTTACGAGCGTTTTTTAACGACGGCCCCTGCAACGGCGATGCACCGTTACCCCGTTATCTCGGCCTCCTATCACCCCCCTCCCCTCTTGCTCCTCCCCTTGCCAGCAACGATAAAACGTTATCCTCCAAGACTTTTCGCGAGAGCCTCCGCGATGCGGAGGATTTCGAAGGAAGTCGGGGAAGCCATTTCCACGAGAGATTCGATCTTCGTGGAATTTCCGAAGAACTCGTCGACCAGTTAAAATCGTCCAAGGTGTTCCGGGGAATTGCATTTCTCCCGGAGTTTTACGCTTTAACTTGCTACATCCGTTGCCAGTGAATTATATTCGCTCAACTATCGAGCATTCAACGTCGACAGTCGATTCGTTTCCCGGTTGTTCCCTTGCCACGGGACACGAGAAGTGAATATTTCCGAGACACGAGGAAATTCTACGGCGAAAATCTTCCCCGTCGACGGCCCCGTCGGCTTTAATAATGCAAACCATGTGCGTGCGGCGTCGGGACTTCTCGTTGCCGGTGCGAATACGCTTAATAAATACATAGGAGCGCACGTACGCGTATATTCGCGTGTCATTTCGTTCTCGCGTTCGCACAGTCTCGTTTCTTATCGGACACACGTGGCCGAGTAATATCCAGCCGGCTGGGCGGACTTTAAAAACCGACAGGAAGGGGTTGGCTCACGCGAAAGTCAACTTAAGTGCGGAGGAGGGGACGGGGTGCCGTCACGCACACACGCACCGTCCCCTATTCCCCTCCCCATTCCACCAACCCCCGTCATGCCTGCGAAGGTATGTTAATTTTCCAGCGCGATATTCCGACGTCGACTTCATTTTCATCCCCGACGCATAACTCCACGGACACGTACATTTTCGTAGCAGTCACAACGAGCGTGCGGTAAAATCCTTTCGTTAAGGATAATCCGCGGGCAAAGGACTTTAGTGACAAATTTACGAGGAGCTCGGTAAAATCGAGCGCATTATGCGTAACCACACGGCGAAATTCCTCGCGTGTGAAGCAAGCCTATTTGCATGTTCGTCCATGAGAATGGCGTTGTCGATGGGTTCCTTTTTTCCACCCCTGTGACGTTATTCCCGGGCGAGTCATTAATTTTGCCTCGTCAAGATCTTAAGAAAAGACGACGAGGTACTCGATTAACGGTTCATTATGTACCTTCATCCGAGGCTATCGTTAATTTCGATGAGCTATTAAATCTACCTTGCTTGAGATCAACTTATTAAACAGTTTGCGTGGTATCGCATGGTCTTTACCTTCGGAACGTACGATTATATTGCGGACATGAGTTAAAAATAGGCGCAGTGCTGCAGTTTTCGTGGAGGGTAATAAAAATGAAGGGCCTCGTTCTAGGGTCTCCTAGGTGAGTGATATTCGTGTCGACTCCGTCGAATGGCCCTCCGGCTAACCCCACTTTATTGGTCCTGTGAAACGTTAATCCCATAGATCCTCGACGAAACCGTTGAATTGTGTATTCTGCAGTCGTACCCTTCCTCTTCTCGTCAATTTCGTCTCGGAATTTTGGTTTTCCGTTAATTCATCCTCCTTTCGTAGCTGAACGAAGCTCTATTTCAGACACCTTCTGAACGACGAAACCATTGTACAAGATCTTCTTCACTGAGCCGGTCCTTTTCTCGAAAGAAAATTCTTCCTTTCGTTTTGTCGGTCCGAAGAAAGTCTTTGAGTGCGCCTTTAAACGCTCTTAGAAAACGAAGGGATTGTACTCGAAGAAGCGAGCAAGTATTTCCGGGAACTGAGTATTGCGCTCGGTTCTCGGAGGGAAGTTTTCCAATTTCGGGGGGCTAACGACGAAACTCGGTAATCAAGTCTCCGGCGGGCTACTATCCTTTGCTGTTCGTTTTTGCGGCTTTCGTGCTGTGTACAATGTAAACATCGCTAGAATGTCGTCGTGTGCCGTGCATTTCATTTGATTAACTGCACCGCCGAATGCTGTTGACATTCTTAATTGAGGATTGTCTGTACAAGCATGCCTAGTTCAAGCTTTCCCAACACCTACGAACAGACGAAAGTGCGAACTTAACCGAGCTTACAGGATTTCCTACGACCTTTGCGAGGATGATGCCAACTAAAATACTGCGGCCACTTCAATATTATCTCCCTGAAAATTACCAAGTATTTGTCCCTGTATTTTCCTCGTTGTAACGGGCCAGTATTTTCTTGGACTGTCTTTTCTGATGACTCAATCGATTACCTCCCCTCCTGCGGAAGTGCGGGACATAAAACAAACGTATTCGCGTCCGCGAGGGTGGCTCTGAATCATCCATCTTTCCTGTTCGGTGCGTCCTGGATGGTCAGGAATTGCGCTCGTAAAGCCTCGCGGGAGGATCATCCCCAAAGATCCTCCCCCCCTTCTCCGGAGTATTTTCTTGTCATTGTTCCAGCGACCGTCAGGGAGCAGGACTTTATTCATTAATTTTCTGGAGCGAGTCCGAAGAGTGGGTTAACTGCTGTTTTCCGAAAATTCTGGGGATGGGACGGGCCGGGTGGAAACGTTGTATCGAATGAGCGATGGCAGGCATTGTGTGGATTAGACGGATAATACGAACATTGGACGTGAACGTACCGAAGGCAGGGAACCGGGAGAATCGCGGGAGGAACGCGTCGATGCGGGCCCGCAAGATCGTTGCACCTGGAAACCCTGTATTTGCACACATCGAGTTACAATTCCCGAAAACAGAGACCGTGAAAGCGATACGCGCAGCCATACAACGCAGCCCTTCGTCGATTCTACGCAGGGCCCTTCCGTACGTCTGTGCCTTTGCGCAGTACCTTCTTCCCCGAACTTCCCTTTCCGCGAAAGCGTTGCAACGCGCTCTATCGCTCGTCTACTTCCGCGAACTTCCACCGTGCCAACTCAGAAGACTATTAACGTCCCTCTATAGGCTGGAAAATTGAAGTTGTCGCGAATGAACCGAAGAAAGCAAGAAATTCTTATTTCCCAACGATACCTTGATCTGAAATTTCCGAAATATCGTCTTATAATACCTTTCATTTTTCAACCTATATTTCCTTACTAGCCGGTCTATTTTTCTACGCATTTATACACGAGTTCAACGAATGATATAAATTTCCTTTTCCCGTCCGTGGACTTTGTTGTCGAGGGAAACATTAAAATTGTCGTATCCGTTGGTGCATCAGGGGGGGAACGACGTTGGATACGATCGAGCACGTGTGTAAATACTCGGGGAAAAGCCTTGTCGGCATTGTTGAAACACTTGCCACGGATGCTTTTCCCCGTGCCTCTTCATTTTTCCCAATGGACACGAGGAAGAGGTCGTACGTTACTCGACGAACGTATTCGTGCGGGGACATAGATCTGTCAACGAAGACACCTGCGCGCACGTGCCGTCGATATATAAAGAAATGCTTTGTCGAATAGTTTTATGCTTTCCAGGGATGTTTTCCGATTACTCCTCTTCGGAAGAAGGTTCCCCTCCCCCCACCACCTCTTCTTCCCTTTCCTCGGTTCGTCTTCATTTCTATGGTTCGGGCCCGTTTAGTTTTCACCGGTCCCCCCTCTTCGGTCGATCACCGAAATAACAGCACCTATATATAGAGCAGTCGGAAGCATTAGGACTTGTCGAAGGGGGGGGGGGGGTGTAAATTACAGAAACGAAACGAGCCGATTGGCATACGTCTGCAGATCCCGATACGTTGTTTGTACACGCATTGTGTAGCCGGAGGAAGTTAAAAATAGTGCATTTAATCCGATGCAGATAACTCAGGACCGTCCAAAGTTTATTCGTACCGGGGAGAAGGGTGAGGAATTTACGCGAGCACCCGGCCTGTTTGTAGAAGGAGGAAAGGAAAGTTATGATGCATGCATTAAAAGAAATCCCTCGGCTTGATAATCCCTTTAACGAGCGAACCTACGGAAAGTCGTTCTTTCTACTTTATTGCTCGTTAGGATGTTTCGCTATGTAGCCTTAAAATAAAACACGAATAATTAAGCTCCAAATCGGTGGAAATCTTCGTCTTTTCCTACGAGAATAATGTGCATTGTCTTCGGGATATTATTGCACGGCATTCGCCGGTCGAAACTACCGGTGCATAAATAATTAAACAGGTTCCCTTCCGCTTGGATTATCCCATTTGGATGGAGATTCCTGTGGGTGAAGAGCATTCGCGGTAGCGTCGCAGTTTCCCTCGGTTTACAGTGTGACAGGTCGTCGACGCTGAAAACTCCCCGATAAAACCGCGTGAAAACGTAAAAAGGAACGTCATTTACCTGGACGCAGCGGCATTACTCTTCCATTTAGACCGACCGCCTCTCCGTCCCCCCACTTTTCCTTCTCTTCGCGTTGGATTTTTTTTTTTCGCTCGCCGACGACACTCCCTCACTTGGCCCGACGTTCCCTCGCACGGGGTTTTTCGTGCAACGACTTTGTGACAAAGTACTCCTTAGAATTTCGTGCCGCCCATAAAGATGATTACTCTGGTTTTAGCAGGGCCATTAAGCCGGCACGTGAACTCCGCACTGTTCCGCACAGGAGGACCAACAGGGGAGGGGAAAGTAAAGGGTGAAGGAGGAACGGTAGGAAGAGGAGAGAAATGAACGGGTTCTTCCAGGTTTATTTGCCGAACAGTGACGGTACCAATTTCCGCTCCTCTCTTCCCAACATCAAATTTTCAACCCTTCCCGTTGACCCAGTTTTTCGGCATTCTACTTGCATTAATCTTGCACACGATTGTAGACAAGGAACGACGCTAGTGGTTCTACGACCACGCAGAATTACCTCATTACTAACCTTCTTCCGAGCAAACATGTTAATAGCAGTTTAGCCAATTTCGAGCTCGAAGCAGTCGCACGTAGAAACGTGAGAGTATTATTACTCCGAGCAGATTGCAACGAATCGAAGTTCACTGGTGCGACTCACCGGCAGAGTGTTTAATGTGGAAATAAACCCCAGTACCAAACGTACGGTACACCAACCGTAATCGTGAAAAATTGATCATAATTCGTTGAAAAGGTCATCGAAAAAATGTTCAAAAAATTCTAAAGGAATCACCGGTGATCATAAAAATTCACTGACAATTAGGAGGAAACGTTTGTGGAAGTTCGTCCAGCCGGACTGTTTTATTAGGCGCGTCGTGCTGGCAATTATTGCGTCACGTTGGATTCCTTTTCCCGGGCGAAGTTTACCGAGGAACCGCAGAGACCGGTCGCGGCAGTTTCGCCGGCAATAAGGTGGCAAGGCCGCTTAATCAGAGCCACGGTAAACACGACCCAGTTTTTCAAGCCTGGGATTCACCAGCGCGTTTTACTGGAATACTTGAACGTCCCTCTTTATCGCAGGTCTTTGACATCGGCTTGGTCGGTCGATGCACGGCTGAATTTTTCACCGACACAGACAGGAAACACGCAGACATCGAGAGAGATTAAACATTTCGGCCGGACTAATTAAGAATTTAATTACTACTTTACCAACCGAGCGTTCTTCTTCCCGGGGAATAGGTGTACTTTTTGGCTGTAGCGATTCAGGGGAGAAAACACGGGTAAACACGAATGGTACGAGCTCTTTTTACGTTAATTCCTCAAATATCGGAACAATGTCCGCTGAAGCTCCTCGGTCGTGCCGGAGAAAGTGTGTGTAGGGGGGAGGAGGGGGTCTGTGGTCGGTTGAAAGACGACGCTGAAAAGTTTATACGAGCCAGCGGGGGAGGAGTGAAAGAGTGTTATAAAAAGGCGAGGAGAAGACGGACGGGACGATCGGAGAAGGAGGAGATAGCGGGGAGCGTGAAAAGCCGCGATAAAAGAGTTAAGAGAAAGGAAGATAGCGCCGGGGGGGTGGGATAAAAAATGGACGGCTTGTACGCAGAAAAGGATCCAGCCGGGGGGGAGGGGGAGGGGGTAATGAATGGCGGAAAAAGGAGAACGAGCGTGAAAGCACGGGCATAAAAGAAGCCGTGGGAGGGGCAATGGTCGCGGGAATTTTCGGGGGGAAAGGGGAAGGACGAACGAAGGGAAGAAGAAAGGGGACGAAAGTTGTGGAAAAATCGGATACTCCGTGAAACCGTCCACGGTTTTTCCATGTTTCGCCCGTTTCTACCGCCTCCTTTATGGCCAGTTTTCAGCAGGTCGCGTAACTTTTTCACCGACGAAACATTTACGCTGCCCCCCCTTCTCCGCGGTTCTTCATACGCCGGGGCTGGAAGCGTGAATGGATATAAATGTTCCGGATACACGAAAGCACAGGGAAAGCCCTGTTTCGTCCTATTGCCGGAGTTGCCGGGAATTTCGAGTCGCCAGCGAGGAATTATCTCCTAATTGTTTCGTCGAAAAGAGTTTACCTTTGCCGAGCGGGTTAAAATTGTAGAAGACGGTCTAACGACTCCATTCTCCGCGACAATTTGTACGAGAAAATGAAGGAACAATACCCAGAGATTCGGTATAAAGTTCGTCCCGTTTTTCAGGACTCATTCATTAGAAAATGAAAGCATTTTTTACATCCAATTAATATTAATGTTCTTATGCACCTCTGGGGGAAGATCAAAATGTTCCTTTGATCCCATTGATAGTTTCTCCGCGATTTACGTCCCACGAATATTTTTCCACGTTCGTTTTAGACGCTGTCGACACGTAGCTGGAACATTGGAAAACGCAATTCGCCCGTAGTTGCAATTAACGCAGGTCCACGTTCGAACGTGCGACGTTTTCGCAAGAACGTTCAGCAAGGCTTCCCTTAACGAGTTTCCCCAGGAGCCGTTCCCGCGAAAATGAGGAAAACCCTCTGGTAATTAAGCTTCGCGGGAGTTTCTTGCCTCGCGAAGACACAACAGTGGAAATAGCGCTATGCGTGCGATCGATAGGGCTATAATTTAAACGTGGAATCGAATTCCCCTGGCCGTAGGAATTTCATCAATTAATCTTGGAACGGCACGTATCAAGCTGAGTAAAAGGGGAAGGTTCCGTGGAATTCACCTTCGTCATTATCGCCGGACTTTTGCGAATCTAAACTTTGCCCTTAATTAAGCGACTGCACACGATCATCGGTGATTGAAATAAAGTGAAAAAAAGGAAGAATTGGCTGAAAAAAATACTTGGCTATCGAGGTAAATGCATTTCCGTTTTATTTCCACGCGACTATTCTATTTCGACGCGTCATCTCGTTGTCCATTTTTAGATCGAGCGGGGCTTTTATCGTTCCCGCTGTCTTCCAGGACATTTCGGAACGGCGGACGGGATGAACGGCCGTTGGTTACATTGTAAAGTGATGTTGACAGAGCGAACGCGGTTGGTGAGGCGAAGGGGGGAAGGGGTTTCCTCCTCCGGTGGTGTTATGTTTGCCCGGCGTACGTTTCACGTAATAGTGTCGCCGATGGGACGTGGAAAACGATACACGAGCGAGCGTCGAACGTTCGATTTTATGGGAATATTAGCATCTGATGAGCGGGCTCGCGGGGCGCGATGAAAAAAAAACCCTCCCTGTGTGCACTGCGAGGGTGAGCTTACCATCCCTATAAAAGGGGTTTACGGGCGACCGTACGTAGAATCAGAGTATTTTACGACGGAGCGACGGTACAACTAGGCAAAACGGGGAACACGAGACGGTGTTAGAAGATTAAAATATTCTTATGGAAATTAGAGGACGCCTGGAATATAATGGATTTTAATTGGCCCCCTGCCATCGGGACACGCCTGTTGCACACGACAGCCTTTCGGGGCCATTAACACGTAGGTCGAGGGACATTGCGACCTAATTAACAGCTGGGGAATTAGGAAAAATTAGCATTTATCCGTCGGTATTTCCTAGCCTTCACGTTTAATCCCCTCGTCCGCACGTGCTGGCAAGATTTCCTGCGCTGCGGAATTACAGAGCCAGTAGTACGAGTCAACTGTCCACCCGACCGAAATCCTCCTAAATTTTAATTACAATTTCAACATTCGCGCATTCGAATATCACGATAATCCGCTTTAAACCTTCCCCCGACAGATTTTCCGGGGTACGAGTGAAACGTTGGTAACTGTAACGAGTTTTACTGGAGTTGGATAAACATTTCCGACGACTGGCCTTTGGCTGCTCGATCATTCCGCGCGTCGAATGTCAAGTGTGAGAGACGCGTTGAGTCTCGACGGCATCGTCGACGGTGTATTATGAAACGCTGCTTGCACGTGTTCGTCAGGTGGCGATGAAACGAGGCGCGAGGAGCTCAGCCGGATTATCGTTCGAAAACTGTTCGTGGCAGAGAGGGAAGAGGAGGGGGGGGGGGTGAGAACGAAGGAGAATGGTCCGCGGAATGACCGACGATTTGCATAGACGAGGACTTCTGTGGGAAAAGGGGGGGGGGGATACAGCTGTGCCGACTGTTTCCGTCGCGTCTTCGTCGAAAGTTAAGCCCCGCCGGTGAGACTTTCAAATTAGACATTTACATGAAATCGATGCTTCTTCGGCAACATCCCCCTTCTCCTTCTTTCGTCGATGAAATTATGACCGTCGGGAGGATACTTCCTTGCGGCGAATGAAAAGCACTTGGTAACTTCTGCCTCGTTGAGGCGAGATTACAGGGTAAATTGGCATGGAACGAAACGATAGGCAAGGACCTCAAGGGTCCACCCTTTTACTCCACCCCCCTCCCAGTGGGGAGATAAGTACTTTGAGTGGGAAAACGATTGCACCAAGAGCGCAGGACTCTTGAACGGAATCGCGGTTCTCTTGTAATGTGATTATTTAATTAGCTACGAGTGTCGTGGGTGTCCTTGGCGTAGCAGGTAGGACGTCCTGTGTGCTCGTTAGCAGTCGCCGGGCTTTCTCTATTTGGGTTATGAGGCGTGGCAGCGACTGCCCTGTGGGATTGTCCGACTGTCAGCTCACCTACATTACGTTGTCTTTGACTTCCTCATTTAGAGAAAGTGATGTCAGATTAAATTACAATGACGCGACGAATTATGCCAGCGGCATCGTTTCGTCGAACATCCCACGCTTTTCGCCGATACGTCGATAAACGTCTTTTTTTTTTGCGGAATTTTATTCTCCGCTTTTCGGAATCGCATTATCGCTGACACGTGTGCGTATCGAAGGGTAGATTGATCGACGGTCAGTCAATGGTTTACCGAATCCGACGCACGCAATTCCATCTTTAATTGTCTCGCTGTTTAATGGAAACCTACAGCTTTCACTGCACCCATGGGATATGGTCAGTTGTAAAGTTCCGGAATTGCCTTACTCTTTTACCTCGCGAGCTTCTGTATTTCCCTCGAACGATTTTATCGTAGGAATCACAGCGCAAGAGCCATTATAGATTGACTCGTTGCGGAATGAAGTTGAAGTCGTTGCGAAAGAACGAATCGCGTAGAAATAAAGTTGAAACATGAGACAAGCGCAGTGATAAATCAATTTTTGCCGCGCTGTTTCATCTCCGTTTTTCATCGACGCGGCCCGACCGGGCAGTCATAAATGTCTTATTGTTTTCGTTCGATCGAAGAACGGTCAATATTTTAATTCTGACTGGGCTCTTAAAAGAGCGCATTCTTTGTGCACGTCAAGGATAATTACGGAACAAGAGACGTCCGCATTAGCGCGATTATCGTGGCAACATTGTGGATTACGAAAAAATTGTCCGGTGTCGTTAGCGATGCAGACACGTAGGATTAATGGGTGGTGCCGAGGAGCGACAAGCCGAAGAGATCCTTCATTAATGTCCTCTAGCCACGAGGGATTGACATGCTTTGTAACGCGCTTATAAAACCCGATAATCATCCGAGTTATGCCGGAATAATGGCTATTTCATTGCTAGCGTCCAATTTCATAACCGTCCGCCCTCGGGGAAGGTGTATAAAACCTTCAACGAGGCATAAAAAAACCTAGGAAACTCGACACGAACCCTTCGTCCTTCCATTCGCCATTTTACAATGACAAATACGACAATTTGACTATGGCCTCTTTTTTACAGTTCCTCACAAAGGACGATTATTACTCGTAATTGGAGTCGAAAATGCGCCTTTGAACTTGACGTAGTCGGCACGTGCGTTAATTTCGAGCCAGGGTTCTTTGCGGGGGACATTAATGGGACGGCGCAATATAAAAATCCTCGCTACATTTATTGAATAAACAGAAAATGACGTTAACTGACGGACGTAGGGCGCGGCGAGTGGTGTGACGTAAAGACAGTCCGTCGGTCCAGCCGAAAATAAATTGACGGCCGGCTGGCGAGGACGATGGAACGTCGTCGCTGGAGTTTAAGGCCAGACTTGCATGTCCCGCGGCAATGAGTCCCAGGGATTCTAATGCCGCTGCTAAATAGAAGGGCCAAAGTCGATCGATACTCGTCGCTCGTACTCGGCGACTTCCTCAAATCCTTTTTCTTCTTCGTCCTCGCTGACCGTACCAAAGAGGCACTGACCCGGGCCATACCGCGACTCATTCACTCTTATCTTGGAACACAAAAAAGAACGGGCCAAAGAGAGGGGGATTCTATATTTCGTTGATCAGCGCATTTACTTTGTCCAATCAACGAAATTCTGCCCCGATATAGCAAATTACCTGGCGGACATTAAGGAGGATGAGTCCGCAGAGATGGACGAACGGATAGATGAGTCGAGAAAAATTTTATTAGAGCCCACTCGCGATATGACCACAATTATCGTGTCTTTCCGCGAGGGACTTCGTTTCTCGAAGATTTCGTGGATTTGTCGATCTATACGTGAATTTTATACGCTCGGGGAGCGCGAGGGGGCGGTGATTTTCTCGAGGATTTTTCGTTTCTTTTATTTATGTGCCATTAGCGGGCTAGAAATTCGAGCGGGGCTGGGCCTGCATTTTGCGCTGAATAACGCCCACTAAAAATCGATCCCCCTCCCCCATTGTGGCCAGCACTGACTTCGCGGCTACGACCTATCACACGTACGTTACGTTTGCGTGGCGGTATGCGTGTACCAATCTCCGTGCACATAATGCGTCGGCGGTCGGTCCCTCTTTTTCTCCTTGATTACTGGCCGACGTAGAACCGCGACTGGCCGTCCTGGGGAGCTTTTAAGAGCCGTCTTGATTAACGATTTCGATGGTGCACGCGATATTTGATTTTCACGCTCGGTCGGCCAGCCAGCATCGTCTTTGCATAAATCCAACACTGGCCGAAGATACGCCGTGCTTTTATCGAGCTTTCTTTGAACGTTCCGGCAGGGGGGAAGGCCTGTAGAAATCCTTGCGCGCGTGCCTCGATAAATTTTAGCGGCTGTGAATATTTATGGGATGGGGAAATTCGTTTGATGGCACTCGAAGGCCTAGCCGGCACGTAGGCTTTCGATTGCAGCTTCTTCCCATCGGCGAGCACAACATTTTTCGCCAAGAGCGGGCTTATTAATAAACCAGGCTCTTTCAACGAACCTCCACTCGAACGTGCCCGTTGCGTTCGTGTGTAAACGCGGAACGCGGCTCCGTAAATTCTCGTTAGAGTCGTCGCACCGATCGTCCTGGACTTTGCACAACCGCAGCCGTTAAATCGCCATCATCGCCGATCTCGTTAGGTTCACCGCCGAAGGAACGACTGGATTTCACGTACTGCCCATGCAACACAATATTTCCTAACGGCCGGTGCCTGGCTAATTGCTCGTTTAAGCGTCCGATTCGCGAGCGTAAATTCAAGGTGTCGTTAATGCCGTCGGCGTTAAATTAACCGACGTTATTAAACATGGCTCACCGAAGTTAGGACTAAAACGAATCGTCTTGCAGCGCGGTAGCCTTGCTTATCGCCGCTATTCGTTGTAACGTGTCGGTATCAAGGTAACCGCACGAGCACCGCACGTTAATCGTAATGCCGAGGCGAATGCGGGCTCAAATGTCCTCAACCTACGCATCGTAGCTCGTAAGTCCGTGTAATTACAATTCCACGGTGCCATCTATACTCTCCTTAAATTTCCCACGTCCTAAGACGTACATATATCTACTATACGACTTCCTAATTCTTCGACTACGTTCGTCACCGATAAAAAAAATCCATTCCCTACTTATCTTTCCTCGTGGCCTAAACTTGAACGCCCCGAGATGTGTACGTAAGACTTGGAAATTCTTCGACTTTATCCGAAGGCGTGTCACGATTTTCGAGCGGTTATTCGTGAAAGGATCTCGTTGTTCCTGACAACGGAGTATCCCATGTGAGCCGACGTATCGGCAGATGTTCCGGTGACGCTCCGACAAGGTGACAATCCCCGTCTGTCGTGGAAGTCGGGGAGGGCCGATTATCAGCGTGGGGCCTGAAGAAAGTCACTGTTCCGCGATTGATTGCCAAAAGCTTCGGGGCAGGCCTGTCAGCTCGCGTGTACGTCGCGCTTGCATCGTTGTTGCCCTTTCGTGATCGCCCCGTTATCGCTCTATCTCACGGCCTTGTATATATTTTAGAACCCGCCGGACGATCGATTTGCCCGTCTGTCCTTCGCAACGCAGAATATTAGACACGAGCGCGCCCGGAATATGGGTAACCCGAACGAAACAAAAATCCTTGCCAAGTAAATAGAAAAAAATTTGCCTTGTAACCCTTGGTATTTTTAATCTGGAAAACTGTGGACGATGCTCTTGTTAATAAATGACATTTTTCTGTGGCACTGATCGTTCATTTGTGGAACTCAATTGTCAATTCGGTGGGGCAGAAAATCGATGGTGGTTGTTGCGTATCGTAGGTGAGATCTACAACGGATCTACAACGACACGATCCACGGGGCGGAGATAATTGGTCAGCTGTTGGATATTAACAGCAGAACGATGTTCCGAACAGTAATTCCATTTCTCGTCTCAATGTCAGAGTGTTTGAACCCGGTGTTGCGTTGTAAGTTGGAATATCGATCGAAAAAAAGTGCCTAGTCGGTCAGTAAATATAGTTGAGCGAAATGACGAGGACTGCGGAATCGTCCTAAGAATAATTTTCCCTCAGGCCTATCGATCTGTTTGGTCAATGCATAACGAGAGAAATGCGTGACGTAACGCCGGTGCAAGGATTATTCCACGTCACCCGCAGTTCAAACAACGTGTCTTTCTCCCTCTGTCTCCGTCCGACTAAAGTCCCTATTTTTTTCTCTCTTAATTTATACAACCCTGCTCGCGTGTTGGGGTATTATTAAATTGGCAGATCGCATGTAAGTACGACTGCACTACGGCTGACGAGGTATCGTAATTAATCGAGAGCAGACGGGGAAACAAAGGGAACCCATGCACAGTACCATCCAAGTATGGCCGAGAGAGGGGTTTCCCGTAGTTTAGAACAAATTACGAGCTTTCCTTGACATTACAAAAAGAAGTACGTTAGCACATTTTGTTCTGGTCTCTTATCTCTCGTTCCATTTATCCGACGGTGTAAAAATGTCCACGTGGTAGTCCGTAATTCGGGCCAGTCAGGAAGATTGCGGTATGTCGCTAAAGAAATACGAGAAGATGGGATCGCTGGGATGTGGCCACGATCATAATCGTTCTTATTACGCGGAATTTCCACAGAGCCGCAGGTTAAAAGGCACACTGGAAAATACTGTTATGTCGCTGGCAGATGGTTCCGGCATTTCTCGAAAGCACCGAGACAAATGGCCTCCGGGAGAAAGAAGAATCGCGCTGATCGACGACGGATTTCGAGGTCCGCCGTTGTCCACGGCGATGGCGTGATCCTGGCAATAAGAACACTCCGAACGACCTGTGGGGGGGGGGCGGGGAGAAGCCCAGTGGGAGGAACGTACGAAGCGAAGAGAAACGACCCGCCGAATGTACCTGAAATGGGGTGCGATAGAAAGGGAGAGAAAGGGTGAAGGAAAAGGGAGGAAAGAGTAAGGAAGACTTGACTGGAAGACGAAGGGCGAAACCCTCGAGGACTCCGCGATATCCTACCATCCCCCCTTTCGCATCCCTCACCTGGAACAGTATTACAGTTAAGGAAAGGAGTAACATCCGCAGGAACCGTCGGAAGGCAAAGCACGTGATCCTCCGTACGTACCTGCTTTTCAGAACCTTAAAGACCTTTTACACGGTGAGGGAAAATTTCCTTTACCGCCAAATTATCAGCTAAACTCATGTGTAAAGAAACATGAGTCATTTTTGAACGTTAATGCCAACAGAATGATAATCTGTTGGTGTTCTGGACTGAGAACTGGACTGAACTTAAGTGAAGTGAACCGAGTCGTGTAAAAGTCCCTTTACGGATAAGCCTGAGGAATAGTCTAGCGAACCGTTTGTCCGGTTGATCCGATCGCCGAGTCGAAATAGCGTAACGCGGGGGTGGAGAGGCTCGGGGTTATCGATTTTCCCCGTTAATCGTAATCACGTGGGAGTCGTTGGCGAACACGCGAGGTGCTAGCAATATCGCGTTCTCCTGATTACGGTCAAGTGCGAATGTCACGGCACAACCTTCGCGTGGCACTGCTGCAAAATTGCCCCCAGGAAACGCGCAACAGTTAATGCCCCCTGCAAATATCCGAGGTTTTTCGCGGTGCCGCGGTATGCGCACACATACACAGTTTTTCGTCGACCGACTACTCGAAATATACGCTACTTTGCCGGGCATCGATCTTCCCCGTCCGCCCTTCGACCGTCGTTCAGCTACTTTTATGGCGAATCAATAACCAACGCCGTAAAGCAACTTCTTCCATGGGATACTGCATTTCCGTGCAACGTTTTACGGTCTACGCGGGAAACTGGAAAGCCAGTCGTAGGTTTCATCTGAGGAAGACGTTGCGTTTTCGAGGGAGGCTCAAGTGTTTGCAGCTCGAAGGATCCTCGTCCGCTAATCCCATGGATACACGGATATCCTCTTGATACAGAAAAGAACCCTTTTACCGTCCAATCACGAACGTTTGACGATGAGACTGCGACGTGACCTTTAGGGTTAGCTCCGCATCGTCGAGAAGACCAACGGACGGAGAATAACAGCGGGGAAGGGCTGAAGCGAAGGTCAGGACAATGCTTCGGGGACAATGTAACTCTGCGTCGATATTGATTCTGATAATAACCATTGTCCGGCAGTTTTCAGGACCAACACTCCGTTCGGCAGAACTCTAATGTGCCAAACGACAGGGACATTGAAATACTAGACAATAAGTGTTTCCACAATTCTTACGAACGAATTCTATTCCACTTTGACGCTTGTTCCCAAAGATTAAGACTAGCAGGATTTCATGTCCAGTTTATTCATCTCTCCTTCCGCTGATTTCCTTTTCAGCCTCTAAACAGATGGTTGTTATGGAATTTTCGACGGATCGAATGTGCGATATTGAATCTAGTTAACCCGTTCACCTCGAACCTCGTATAATTCGTGTTTGGTGGCGGACCGGCCGTTCATAGTGGAATTATGCCGAGCCGGGGAAATAACGGGTGCATCTATCGTTGTGTCCTTGAAAACAATGGACCCGACGGACAATAGGTGGACGATGAGGCAGGGAGTAATGAAATTGAAACAAAGACTGACGCTCGTCTACTGGCGGAAGGGTGGTAACTGTTTTTACGAACGACGCATTTCATTTTTACGCGCACAATGAGGAAGACATACTCCGACAAATTGCTGAACAAAGCGAAAGTTTGGGACTTCGTTTGAAGTTCAAAAAATCCCGGAAATGCCTGTCATGTTTTTTACATTTGTGGGGTAAGAGGAAAATGATGGAGTTTCCGAAGGAGAATTTGATAGCTTGCATCAGCGACGAATCTGGCCGATTTATCGAAACGACCTCGATCGATCGTCCACGGAGAAGAAAATAAATCGTGGCAAAACCTCCGTCGACCAACCGGCCGCGTAACAAAGTTCACTCGAACCTAACGTCAACTCTTTACGCGAGGTTACTGTGTCTCGTCGTTCTACGCCGGACTTGCCAAATCTCGTCGATTAGCATACAATGCCTCGCTGAATACATCGGCTTATTAATCGCGCATCTAAATTGCCACGGAAAACGTGCTTCCAAGCGAACCGTAAATGAATTTCCAGGGAATAAATGTTAGAAATCTAATTTTAGAAATCTAAAAAAATGGGCGAAAAAATGACAATCGATACTGCGATTCAAAATTGCTTCCTTCCGTCCTTTGTCGTCTTCCTTTTCCTAATTACGGAGAACCGAGGAATCGCAAAACAAACCCACGTGCGTCAACGGTCTGACAGCGGTAAACAACGTGAATGCCGATAACGCAGGATTATGTGGTTCCCAGTTTTCTGGCTTACCTGACACTTCTTCCCTTATGAGCAACAGCAACGCCAGCGACAGCAGGAAGATCCTTTGACCGGCGAAACCCATGGCGCAGGACTTTTACCAACTGATTGCACAACAGTCACTGTCCCGTCGCACTGTTCATTGAAATTCTTCGTCGCACTATGTATTTACATCGACAAATTTTCTCCACAGTTGTGATCGTACTTCACGTCTTTCCAGTTTTTGCTATTCTCCCAACTTACAAATGTTAATTCATCTTCGTACAAGGCATATCATTAAATTCGAATAATCCAGATCCAAAAAAACTGCAAGATACAACGAACGTTATCATTTATTAAATTCTCCTTCGTAGTCTTAATTTTCGCGGTTGCTTATCCTTGTTGCCCGACGAATTGCGCATGAACATGGAAAGGTATTTCTTTTTTTAAATTCCCGCGCTTGAGGGATCCTCTGGTTGGCGAAATCGGCAGAAACGCGTAGATTTCGGCCTGGAGTTCCGTCGATGATCGAGGATCGAGCGGTTCATCTCCGATCGCGTCGCAAGTCGTGTCGAATATTCGGTTGGCGGGTGCCAGGGGGAAGAGAGAGAGAGGCTCGTCGGTCGGGCGTCGCGACGCTCCGGCGTTACGGCCGATACTAAGCGCCGTCAGGACGGTCGCACGTTATCAGAGGATTTTCCACGCGTGCGCAGGCGCCCTAAGGAATCGGGAACAGGTCGAGGGAATCCCCCTACGGGTGCTATGGGAATAGGCGCGACCCCTCTTTTACCGCACGTTCGGCCCCCAACGACAAAGCCCGTCGGCCTGTTATAATTATCGCAGCTAAGGGCAAACTAACTGCCAAATTGTGCCGTCGAATTGCAAGAATCGAGGGGACAATTTCCCCGAAAGTCCATGTTTTTCTATTTCAATCCCATCAGCCCTTTGACCATCGAACCTTTATCAATCTTTTTGCCTCCCTTCCAGGCAAGACTTTGAAATATGAAAATTCTGACGCATAAGAGTTTCTGCAATAGCGTCACACGGAGGTTTATTGTATGCACATGAGCGCGTCATTAGGATCGCGCTGGTATATCGCGTTTCGCCGAACGGTTTCACATCGACTGGGTTTTCTCACCTTTGGCCCGTGTTCGACGACGGGATGAGCCGCCGAGGGGGACGAGTGACAAAGAGAGAGGGCGGGGGTGTCAGCTTTCAGTCGATAACCAGCTATACGAGGTCGTTCATTTTAATTCGATTAAGGACATTGATCTAGAACCAATCAGTCGCCCGTGCTTTTTGTAGCTTTCGAGGCAACGCGGAAATCAACTGGATCACGCGCAGGCGAAATGATCATCGGTCAAAGGGGATAGAACGAATTGAGAAGTCGAACAAAACGGTGAAGGATCAGGACGATTAGGGACATTAGATGGCTCATTAGCTATTAGACACGTATATTAGGAGAATTACAGTCGAAAGTATTCATCGCACCCTCTTGTAAATCTATAGAAACTGTTGCAACAGGGGGTTCTTCGGTTAATCCTATTTTCCTTTCGGATGGTATTTTCCTTGATCGCGGGGAACGGTATGGGGGCTTAGACGGGGCCGATACTTTTGATTTAAGGCTCAAGTTTCCTCTCCGTTTTTCCAGGCCCGGCGACCCTTCAGCCTGACATCTTGTCACGGCGCGTGCCGTCAGTTATGATTTACCCGGCTTCACCTCCGCTCGTCATTTAACAAAGTGTTTTGTACCGTTTACCCCGGTGAATTTATTTCAAGCCCTCGCCCAAGCTTTCGACGTTTTATTACAAACTTTTTCCTCCGTAGGTTCGACGATGACGAAGAGGTTCTGTAGGAAAGAACCTCGAGCGTTCGCGTTGCATTTCATTCACAGGTTACTACTTATTCATGGAGAATTTACACGAGCGGGGAAATCGTTGAGTTTGCGTTGGGGTGCCTTTAAAATTCAGCTCATTGAATTGCACGGAGATGTTTGCTACGGTCTTCCCGTTGTTCGCCGCACGGGGCCCCTCGATGAATGGACTTAACGAACCCTCAGGACACGCACGTCGATACGCGTATCGCCAGAAAGCAGCCGGACGCGCGTCTGCCACGGGGGAAAATGAGATAATGGCCAGGTGGACGGCTGATTGGTTCTTCACCGACGAATGTCGGATTAGTTTCCTCCATTCCTGCGATCCTCCTACGGCAAGATGTCCTTCAACCACGAGGCCACACGTGGAGCACTTTCCTTTTTCTCCTAATTCCTCCCCTTTCCTCCCCCTACGAATTCGCACAATTCCCACTGGCAAAGGTGAACCGTTTCGCCCATTTTAAAGGGTATCCTTCTCCGTACACACGTTTCACGTTCTACCAATGAAATTTATCGTTAAAAGCTCGGCCATCGCTGGCCATTAAGATAAACCCACGTTATCCTCTCTCACTAGAAATATCCTGATGGGTGTGGTGAAGTTGTGCTATCCATATGGTTTTATTGTGAAGATTAAATAATGCCCACTATCGTCAACGTGTCCCAACTACTCGATAAACTCGGGTCAAAAAGGGATTAGCAATGCTTAGTTCCCTTGGCACTCTGGAAGGTGATTGGATGGCAAACAATTATTAGCGATTTCGTTGGAAATGGGTTTTGCGGGAGCGTCGTACGTGATTTATACGTCGTTGGATACGGTGCTGGGGGTTGATTCCTCGGAATGCAGCCCCTCGAGAGTGGCGTAAGGAAATGGTCGACCCTCTGGCAGCGATAACGACCGTCGCGGAGACGCTCTCGGGGGGTGCATTTCAATTGAACAGTCGCTATATCGTCCTTCTGGGTTCGTTGACCATCGTCCACGTATCGACGAAGTTGCGAAGCAAGCGAGGACGTCTGCCTCGGAGACCGATCGTTTCCCCATTTGCCCCGGTCCCCGCTGGCGAGCCGAAATTTACGGGCCAGGAAGTGATATTTAATCGTCGACGGACCTTTCCAAGTGCCACTGGGACGAGCGACGGATTCACAGGCCGGATTATTTGTCCGGAGGAAATCCACGAAGAGCGTCAATTGACCGGAAGATTAGAAACTAGTTCCGATCAGTGGATGGACCTTGGAATTAATCGGAATTCTTGTTGCCGCTTAAACGGAATCCTGTGTGCCTACGTTGATCAGTTTCTCTTTAGCAAGGACTAACACTAATGGGATAAGAGGAGAAGTGGGTAGCGAAACAGCTAGACTGATTATGGGGTTTACGCGCGGAGAAGGGTAATAGTAATGGGACGATAGCGAATGAGAAGTGGCTATAGCAACAATCGATTGTCAGACTGATAATGCAGGGAATTGCCCGTAGGCTTCCCAGGCGAATGCTAATTGACGTACATCTTCGATAATCCGCAGGAAATTGCCTTCAAACATCACCCTGTTTACCCACGAATCTTTAGTCTGGAATTCCAACGAACTCATTAATTAAATTTCGTTGAATTCGTTAAATTCGCCAGAGTCACTTTTCACGCGACGAAAGTCCTTGGAAATTTCATATCTCGATGTAGGACATGTTACGAAATCTGACCTATGTTATTATGTAAATCGAATGGGACGATGAGATCAGCACGCGACAAGCCTACGTAATTCATGCGGGGGCGATCGAAATATCGTAAGGGCTGTGCGCTGTTGCGCATGACGTAAGGGTATTCCTCGATCCAGCATCCAAAGATTTCCATCTTCCATCCCCCCTTCCGCTGAGGATTTAACATTCCCCCTCCTCTGTCCTTCGAGGGATCTACATACTATCCTTCTCGCTCTTCGGTACTGTCCTCTTCTCTTCTTTTCAGGAGCTACCTCTCTCTCTCTCTCTCTCTCTCTTTCTTCCTGCGAGATGCGTAGCTGCATTATGTTGAGTGGGAAGTGCCGGTGAGTCAGACTCCGAATCATCCCCCGCAGTTCACTTGTTTGCGTCTGTTGGGATATTCGCCGGGGTTGTCGCAGTTGCCGAGCAGATTCTTCGGAAAATCCCGTACAACTTCGATGACAGTTGAAGCAGAATGATACGTCAGGGTGGACCGTTGAGTAATGACCATGTACAGAGTCATGGTAGTTCGATGGGAAGAGGAAGTTTATGGAGAAAAGTCCGTTTCTGGATTTTCAAGAAATTCGACGAAGGTTACCTGGTAATTTCGTATCTGTCGGCAATTAATTTGCCGGCAACATTGGTACCGTTAAATATTCTACATCGTTAAACAGCAAACGCCGCGAAAAAGTTCCGCTCTCCGGTCCGGGCCGCAGTTGAAACTGGTTCTGCGAAATTAGATGTCGTCGCAATTGCCAGGAATCGCAGGGATTTCTATGCTGATCTCCGCGTTCTCGTTTCTCAGTTGGAATCGCTTCCCGGGAGCCGGTTCACGTGTGAAACTTACGACCCGCCTACCAATTAAGTCCCTAACGTCCTCCGGATAAGAGGGAATTAGTATTCGATTTGAACAAACCGAAACTATTGCGTCGCACTGTCAAGTGCATTGGATCAGCGTTAACTACATTCTCATTCAATTAGCCTCGGCACGAAAATGTCAAACGTGTTATTACGAGTCGGTGGTCATTGTCATCAGCACAGATTCCACGCAATTTAGGTATCAAAAGGGGAAAAGTGGGGGTAGTCAGTGAACGTTTGTACAATGCGTTATGTTTTAACTAACATTAAACATCGCGATTTGATAGGATCCTCGTTTTGTTCGTCGAAATTACTTGGAAACCGTCGACGAAGGATTACTTAAAAAAAGGCTCGGTAACGCAGCCACGCCTGAAATAAATGTTTTAACGAAAATTAAAATGCTTTCATGCGTCGTCGTAATTTCCTCGCGCTCGTCCGGGATATTCCGAGGATTGTAATCAGCCGAAGTTCCCGTACCCGGCGACTTGCCGCGCTTGGAATTGCTCTTCTTCACGAGCAACCCATTCAAATATTACATTCACCATTCACGAACACCGAGCACCGCGACTGACATTGCATTAATTTACATCTTCTTTTCAAGGGTTGGGCTTACAATGTCTGAAAACCTCACCGAAATCCCCAAGGGCCTAATGTACTGCAGGGAAAATGGGCTATCATTTTTTTCAAGCCCACGAAACCATGGAAAAATGTATTTTTCAATCTTCCCGCGTGATTTTCACGGTGATTGCGTTGCTCCATTTTTTAATTATAAACGTAGGTAGTTATTACTGGGAGTGTCAAATGCCAATCCTAAGGAAAGTAAATGCTTAGACTACAGCTTTATTCCTGTCTCTATTTACGGAACGTTTCATTCAACCCACGCGTTTAGATACGTACGCACGCTTTCTCTATTTAAAGTAATTACAAAAAAATAAGCTATTAAAAAATGATGAATTTCGATCCAAGAAGAAAGGTTTTCGTTTCAACGCTTGCATGAATATTAGTCTTACATGTTAACTATTGTTAAAGATAATTTAAAAGTGTGTATGTGATTATAATCAATATCATAGTCGTGTAGTCGTATAATTTTCTTAGATAGCGCCAGTTTACGGTCTTCGAGGATGTCGATAACTTTTCCATCAGCAGACTTTTCTGAGTTTCATTCAGAGCGCTCTGACGATAGTACTAATATTAATATTTACAAATTTTCAATCCCTACGTGAAGCAAAAGTTTCTATTTATCGAGTATTTAGGTAAACCATTAAACATTAAATCTCCAATTTGTTTCAAATGTATGTTTAAATAGCACACTTTTCTATATTCTTCGATCGATTCAGACTTGCCAGCAATGTCGGTAACTCTTTCGTAAAACAAATTTTTTCGAATTATTACACACATTTTTTACCCAAATTGTCTCTTAGTGAAAAAAGTGGCTTATTCGTTTTGCTGGATAAAACTGAAAAAAGGAGGATATAGGAATGGAATGAGTACGTATGGTAAGTCGGCCGTAATTATCCGACGGTAACTTCCGCCTGAACCGGAAACGTGACAACAGTAGAAAATGTCGAACCAGTGACAAGATATAGTTATAGACTTTTCACGTTATGGGACTGCAAATGTTTTACTCTTGATTTACTGACCAAATCTAGCGACATTCCCAAATGTAACCACTATGATGCATGATTTCTCGAATTTCGGAATACTACGGTAATTGTGAAAAAACAATTTTTACTGCATCGATAATTCAGTTTTGTGTACTTAGTCATTTTTATTCCCACCAGCAATAGCGCTGCTATACATTTTCCTCCCGCGTTGATAACACAGAACGTGACACTAAAATGGTAAGGGTTCCACATGGTCCCCAAGAATGTGAGCGAAAAATTACGTTGGATGATAGGTCTATTCTATATCTCGTCTGTGGTCGTTCGAAAGTGGAAAACTCGGCTGATAAAACAAATTCCGAATTTTCAAACTTCCCCAAAAATTACACAAAATCCAGTGCATATGTAAATGCACGACATAAATTTGGGATCGAGTATCAGGAACCAGTTTGCCGTTAAATACAATTAAACGGATGAATTGGTTTACCGTTGAACATTCATTAAAAGTGCCTCAATCGAATGAATACCACACAGATTTGTCCATTCATTTTTTTATTAACAAAAAAAATTAAACATGTACACTACTGGCTTCGGAATAAATTCATGGGATGTTTGCAGTGTAAAAAAATTGCTTACAGTGTTACGTCCAATAAATAAAATCTATCACAGTTTGTTCCTTACTATTAGGACGTATGGCTTTATTATCATTGTCTAATATTAAAATGTTCGTATCGTTGGTCTCGTAAAATCTCAGCTCAGTGCTGGACCAGCTGGCGAGGGCCGCACCGGACGTAGTAAAACACATGATGCGCACAAGCAAACTGAAATACGAAAATGCACATGAAATGCAAGCTGTCATAGAAATCGGATGATAAGCATCAAATGTTCGATATTTTCGCGAAAGGTATACCTCAAGTGTTTGATTGTAAAATACCTGTAAAGAGAACGGCCATGACTATGTAAGCCGACAGACACATATATTCGAGCAGTGCTGAAAAAACGAGATTCCCGACAATGGCAGCGACGTTCCCGATGGCCAAGAGAATACTGATACTCGTAGGCCTGCGTCAACAGACAAGAAATCGTTGTTTTTCAGTACTCCTTTGTCCTACCCCTTGTACGTTGGTTCCCTTGTTTGCCGTACGGCGTTACCTTAATGGGGCGGGAATAACGTCGGCGTTCGCCGGGCTAACAACATTCCCGGCTATTCTTCCCGTCACGATAATTGCGGCGCCCAGCGTCAGCATGTAGGGTGGAGCCTGCGCCCAATTTATCCCGAGACTGCTGCCCAGCGATATCAGAAAAGCCGCGACTGCATTCAAAAGTACAGGGATAATAAGGATACTGACGTCAAACGGATTTTAATTGCCCGATCAGTCAGTTTCTTGTGTTCGGAATTTTTATTAGGTAAATGTCGGAATGAGTTATGAGGAATGTTGAGCGAAGCAAGTTTATCGGATTAGAGTGGAAATCTTACCGAGGACGATCGTTTTCCGGAATCTCGTGCTGATGATGAAGCTGACGAGGAAACCAAAAGTCACGGCGGAAGTGGCGATTATCGTGGAATTTTGGTAAACAGGAGCGTATATCGTCCACTGAAATGAAATTCCAGGAAATTTCAGACGATGGAAAATCTGTCGCGCGGTTATAATCGTTAATAGAGAATCGCAGTACGCCATTATCGGGGCAATTATCGTCGTTACGTAAGGCCTCATTACGGAAAACTGGATTAAATTCAACGCCGGGTGGTCAGCGGGAATTTCTGCTCGTCGGCGTTCGCTTATGTGTATTTTCAAGGACTCACGTCGATGCACATGTCGTCGAACATCGTGGAATTCCAATATTCTTGGGCCGGTTTGGCCGCCCGGCGATCGAGCATCTCGCAGATCGTCGGTTCCCTTCCATTCGGTTTCCAGTTAACACGGTCGTAATTGGCGAGAATAATAAACAGATGCGGTACCCAGAGTCTCATCGTGTTGAATCTGCGGGAAATCAACGTTTACCCCTTAATTTACCGTCCTTACCATATTTTCCTGCGAATTTTCTATTTGCCGGAAGTCAGTGGACGGTAAGTTGAGGCTCGGCAGTGCACGGCCGAACAATTCCCGCGAAACAGGATAGTGGATTTCCCACTGTTGGTAATTTCCGAACTCAACGACGACGAATGTTCGGCCAAAGCGAATTTTCCTCCGGCCGAACTTTCCTGCAGGATTCTCTGCAGCTGCAAGCAGGAACTTACCCGACCATACTGCCGAATTGTAGGAAACCCAGGGACGCGAAGGTCGACAAATATTGCCTCGAGAGCAGAACTTTCGTGCTGTACCAAAACTCACGCATCTTTTCCAACGTTGTCTTCAGCTGTCGACTCGGCGATTCTAATCCTTGCGTCATCAGCGGTCCTTTTATCTGTAACAAATACGGACCAAAGAAATAATGACGCTCTTGGAATAATCGTCAAATCAATCCTTTCTATTGTTACAGAATTTTCACTGCTCAATTACCGGAAACGTGTCTCCCGGATTTTTCGTATTCATCCTGTACATGAGCCGCAGCAATTTGAGGGCGAGTTTTGATTTGCCAATGGCTATCAGCTGTTTCGGGCTTTCCGGTAGAATGCTGAATGTCAAAAGACCCAGGACTGGCGGGATCGAGCAGATCAACAAATAGATACGCCAGATATTGTAATTTTGTCCGAAGATATTGACATTCCAGTGTAGTGGCAAAATCGTAAACGCCAGGGCTGGTCATTGAAAGCCGAGAAAATCACAGTAAACATCAAGTCAACAAATAATATTGCGCCGATTAATATGAATGATGAGGAAGTATGCTACGTTATCCACCGTAATTAATGTAATTATACTGTGATACTGTAGTAGCAGAATATCTCTGTTTGTACCCAAGGTATACCATTCCGCAGTCAATTGCTTTTCCTATTGCCAGGAGCGAAGGTACTAGCGAGTAACGTAGCTACAGTAATCATGGTATAATTGTCAAGTGAATATTGTACATACCAGCGGGTACGATATTCGCTACGGAGAAGAGCAAGCCTGTCCATTTGGCGAAGCTCGCTTTATACTTCGTCGAGTGAAACTCCGTTAAGTACGGTGTTAGATTTGCCAGTGGCCCGCCAATTCTGCAATTTTCGTCGAGCAATAAATTTAATCGCCATATTTCCCCACTATCCTTCCGTTTTAATCGTTCCAACGTTAATAACGTTTGTTAGTTTCACTGTGACTCGGGGTCGTCGGGGACTTACAGGGCTCCATTGAGGAATTTTATTAAGAGGAAGACGTAGTAAGAATCCACGGCGGTGCTCAAAATATTTAGGACAGCGTCCGCCAGCAGGCCAAGGATGATCAACGTCCTTTTCCCGACGTAATCCGTCACGAAGTCCCAGAGGAAGGACGTCGTTATCATCCCTGAAGGAATTGCGCGTAAACATGTCGGTTATTAATTCAATGAAACGTTCTTTCACGATCACACTAACAGTCTCAACATTATTTCATTATAATTACGTTCCTTTCATTCGTGCGTGACTAAAAATATGTTTGCATTGACATGCCTTTTTCGTTATCATTAAGATAAAAATGGCAATCCGCACCTACGTAGGGGAAGGCTACGAGAACACCCTTCCGGAAGAAATTCAGTTGTAAATCGCATTCTGCACTGGCCAGGAGAAATGCCCCCGTTGTCGTGTCGAAAACGATTGTCCATGCGACCGGAAGTGCCGCCAGTACCAGCAGCACATTGAACAGCCCAAATCCTGCGCAATTACCAAACAATTGAAAATTGTCGGAACGTACGATTCGTTATCGACATTTTTTTCGCGATGTCAGTTAATTTTAGACCGCGTTAAGAGACACTTGAAAATTTGACAGGTGAGACTTGTAATCGTCTAAATCGGCGGGAGCCAGTGTATACAGTTCCACGAATTAATCGGGGAAAGATAAGTGAAGTTTACCACGAATTATAAAATTAGCCAAGGATTAAAATTGATGTTGTTTAAGTAAAGACGATGAAACAATTACCCGTGACCGAAATGAGTTTTTCGTAATCGACTGGTCCATCGTTGTCAGCGCTTTCTGAAAATTCCCAATAAGAGAATGATTGGTTTGGAGGAGAAGAGACGATCTCGTGGTGCGATTACACAACGATTTCCTGTGGCGGCGTAAAACCAGATCGAACCACTCACTCGTTATCGTAGAAATTTTGCCATTCGTTTGACTGTCCTCGACCATATCCAATATCTGTCTACGAAGTAGATTGCGCTTTTGATCCACTAATAAATCGCTAATAAAATCCCAGCCACTGAGCACGTGAATAAAAAGACACGGTGGAACGCAGGGCACAAATATGAAACTTCCACTTTGAGGGTCGGTGATTCAATCCCGTTGAAAAATCAGCAGCTTCTGTTTATAATAACAGACAGCAGAGATTCAATTGCGAACTTATGAAACATAAAAGCCACAGGCAGAGCGATGTTAAAACTCTTTTAATAAAGACAATAGACGGCACTGAATTTCACGAAATCACACGTGTCTAATTGGACGGCTTCTGGGACGCTGATTGCGCGCAAAATTTAGACACTCGGTGAAGCGTATTTCTTAGACGTGCATTTTAGAAACCGGGCTGAGGGACTGCCGGCACGTGACGAAAGCAAAGTCGTTCACTGGCAAGTGTCCCATCTGATTCGGACGCAAGCTGCCAATAAAGACGGGTCAAACGTTTCTATTGTTACGCACGCGTTTAGATTGTCTCTCATTAAGAGACTGACCACTTAACCGGCCGAATAGAGATTGTCTGACGGCTATTAGACGGGGAGTAAAGTCGCGCCTATCGCGTCAAGCACGCGCGGTAGTCTACCTCGACTATCCGAAATAACAACGCGGTCAAGACCATTGCCCCGTTTTAGGTTTCACTGCGTTCGAAAAGGTCCCGTCCCAAACCTAAGTCCAATCCATATAAACACACGAGACAGCAATTTCAATGATCGACCGTGAACTTGAGGAACTAACGAAAATATTCCGAGATTCGGATGTAAAGTGTCTCAATATTTATGTTTCAAAGGCCTCAAGGAATCCTATTAATAAATCACTGAAGATCGCGAGACCTTGGAACTGGTTATTTGCCATTGGAATAATGAATGATCTTTCGCGTTACTTTTACTGACATAACTGGAGCAAGCGGGAAAATCGGAACTACGTACATACTATGAGGTTGCCCATGAAATACGTTCCTACGGGAACCCGACGCGCGATTCAACGTACATCGAGCAATTTCACGTACGCCAGTAGGTATTAATTAACTGCGTATAGACACGGAGACGAGCTACAGAGATGGCCCGCTTCGCGTCAACTGACGAGAATCGTGTCGTGTGTGCGACGTCTTATCAGGATTATCATTGCAAACAGAAGCAAGAACGGCTAACTATTCTCCTTCCGCTCGTGCGCCTTGCCCGATATTAATTGTCGGCTCGTCGACGGTGAATCGATCGTTCCAAATTGCCCCACTACCCTCCAACGACGATTTTCAAAAAAATACTACGATTTTCATACCAAACAATGCGTCAAATTTATTTCCTCCTGCAGTCACGCGTTCGAAATTCTTGAAAAAATACCTAGTGATATGATTCCAAGTCGAGCGCGACAAGAAGGCGAAAATTTGCTCGCAAGTTTTTGACTCAATGTAAATTTATGGCTCGACCTTGCGGAAATTCGAAAGTTACGTCATTGGAGTCAGCTGTTAGTACTTGCCATAAAGAAACTAGTTGTCATCGTAAATCCTAATCCGCGTCATGCTATGTTTATCGGCGAAATGTTTCACGAAATTTCATGGGTCTTATCTTCCCACCGATGGATAAGGAATTAAAGTCGCGTCCAATCAATAAAATCACGTACAAACTCTTAGGTGAAGTAAGCCTAAATACCATCTCAATTTATCTATCATACACCACGAGGAAAATGATAAGGAAAATGATAATTTTGGCGGAGCAGCCACATGTCACACTATCGACTTAGCCACGCGTTATTAATTTCTTCACGTATTAATTTGTCACAGAATTGAAATCTCGAAATCGCGTTATTCCCACGAGCATAGAATATTGGCTGATCATTTTCCAGTGGAGTTCGCGACACTGTTTTTCCTCGAGCTTGTGGAAAAGGCTTAGCTGGCGGATCGTTGTGTGCGTACGAGCATAACTTTAATATTCATCAGAAAGTCATACGCAATTCGAAACTGAGCTTCACGCGCTATTGGTCACGCCTTTAGCAAACTCGCTCTGCAACTTGCGTGTTACAGCTGCCTGCATATGCATGATTAGGTGGGTGGGGTCGTAAAAATAGTCGTGCGATTCGAAGGACTCGATCCTTACAAGTGGCATTTCTATCTAATCCTGTTAATGAATATTTCAATTGAACATACATTACTCCCGGTGGCATGTATTATTCTGTATGAGTTTTCAGCCGCGACTGGAACAACTGTTAATTACGAATAATTCATTGCGCAAGAACAGGTCGGACTTCTTGGAGCTCGGAGGAACGCTGGAGTTTGGCCGTTTGCTGTCGCGGAATATCAGCTAAATTTTCGAGCTTAGCTTTATCCCAATTAGGACGGCTGGAATTAATTCTCATTGAATGACCGGCGCGACTGTTGGTCCCGGTATTATCCTTTGTTAGAAATCCCCACGGTTAAACACAACGATTCGCAATGGAAGTTCCGATGTTTATGCTCTCCACGGAGCGCGGTTATTCGCTCCTATCTTTGCCGGGGTAGTAAACCTACATCGCTATTTCCGTATGCACATATTCGGTATAACAGGTAAACTTAGGAACGAACTCGCACGGAAGGCCCTACGGCTGGCTAATTAACCGTCACTAACCGAGAATCTTCGAGTTCGCTGGGAAATTGTGTTCTTCCAAGTGCGCGTTATGTTACTTCCCGTCCGTCCTTGTAAACGTTTACGTTACCGGTTATTAATCAATGACACCTACAGGCTTTCACACATATTTCGCCGCGTTCCGAGCGTTTCGATGTTTACGATCCCTGTCGGTTTCGTAAGAGTGATTCTTCGTGCCGTTGCGCGCCTTCCAATTTGCCGAGGATAGAGATAAATATTGCATGCTGCTTTAACTGCGTTTTACGGGAAGGTAATACTGGGACTCCGTTTGCGCTGTTCTGCCAAAGGATGTGGATGCACATGATCCAGTCCGGGGCGCACTCCTTACCTACGTATTATCGGGAAACTCGGCCATAAACAGCCGGGAGGTGCGCGCCGATGGCAATTAACTGTTGCGCGCTGTAAACAACCCCGTAATGTCCCAATCTACCTCGCCTCTGCCGGTACATTAGATGGAGGGACGGATAACGATCACTGCGAGCCCGCCTTGCCCTGTTATCGCTTAATTCCCCGTGAAATCCCATTATCAGGAGGGACGGGGTAGCACGGGTCCTTTCTTATGCGCGCTACAGTTCTGCCGGGACGAACTTTAGCGTGGGGCGTGAACGGTCAGTAAAGGGTTCGTAGGAATAATTAAGCGATTTAGGGAATACCAAGAAATTGACGAATTTTCAAGGTTTCGTGGATTCGCCAAGCAAGGTCGGCACGTGTGAAGGAAAAAACTGAACGGAGAGGACGTTAAAACCTTAAAATATGTACCGAGGATATAAATTGTCCCCTTTTTAAGAAACAGATACCTCACGATGTATTCAGTAGTATCATTTCTTGGCCGACGAAAACGACTAAAGCTCGCGCGGCAATCCGCTCACGTTTCGTGCCAATTAATTTCGCAATCTCGCGAGGCCGGGGGAAAAATTTGCCCGCCGGGACGGGGGTCCCCGTGGATAAACCCGCGTGTCGGCCATTTTTCCCCGGCTTTTCGCGCCTAAGGGAAAAAATCCATCAAAACGCCCGGAGAAATTCGCCATTGGGAAGGAAGGGAAATGTCGGTGAAATACAGTGGAATCTTCCGGAAGGGTTTAGCCCAATTCTGTTATCGGGCCAATTTTTCGCGATGGTCAAACTAAGAGGGGGGGGGTAGCTGAAGGGTAGGAGTTTTTCCACTGTGACTCGAAGTCCTTGTAATTGCGCCTTCTGCGAGCGATGGTGCGCTTTTATCTGCTGGGGAAGGGGGTAAAGAGGACGAAGAAGGCCGGTCGAGCTTCGCCGGGGATCCTCCGCAGTGAATTATACATCCGACCGTGGCGCGGTATCTAAATGTTCTATTCGCCTGGAAAATACGATTCCCCCGCTCTTCCTCTTTCTTCTCCGTCGCTCTGGCTTTCTCCTATCTCCGAGCCCCCTCACCCCTCCTCTCCTCCAGTCGCTCTTCTGCCGTCGACTCGATTATGTGTATCTCCGCGTTCCGTAAGTACAGCCCTTTTTCCTGTCCTCCGTGGCTCGTCACGGGGGAAGAGTCCTGTCGAGTTAGCGAAACTTCTTTCTCGTCTCCACGCGCGATGGCACTGGCAACAATCGGATCGACGTCGAGGCATCTTTTCCTCGCGATAATAATGGCTCGCCGTGGATGCAATGATTTTCCTCGCACCGTGGATAATCCCTCTTTCATTTTGGCCCTAACGTTGCGATTCATTGTATCTTTTCAGGCGCATCCAATCTGCTTCTGTTTCTACCTTTTTCCTCATTTCATTTGGCCGGCTATCTGCCGAGTTTCTCCCGTTATTCCTGCCGCCTCACCCCTTCTCCATCACGGTACCTCGCTGGACGTGGACCATTAATAAAAAGTGTCATTTGTTTCGCAAGTGCGAAGGCGCGAAGATATCTCGCGGGCCGTTTGTCTAAAAAAACAAAAAAAATGCCCGACGGGTGAAGGGTTGCATGCGCTTTCGCGAATGCATTTCGCGCCCCTGCGCCGGCGATAAGACTTTATGAAGCGGGTAATAATGAAAACGAAAAAAAAACATGAAATACCGTGTATACGACGAGATTCGCTCGTGGCCCGGGCGTTAACCGCGAATTCCCAACAAATCAGCGGACACATCGAACGACCCTGGGCAAAGATAAACAAGGCCGATGAAAAAATGTCGTTACGAGAGAATAAACAGTCCATTTGAAATCGGTGGGGAAAGTCGGCGTTTCCCGTTGTGATAACATTTTCCGAATTGTAATTCCTCGCTTTGGCGGTAGCTCGATATTTACTTCGGCCTGGCGCAAATTCAGCCCGGCAGTTTCAACTGGATTTCCGTTCGGCGAAATGCCCGTTTCTCCGTGCTCGGCGCAACCGGAGAATGTAAATTTTCCTTCTATCGACGAGAGAATTTTCTCGTTTCACCGAGGGCTTCCGTCGGCCAAAGTAACTAAATAATTAGAGACGCGCGAGCCGTGTTTTCCCGAAGTTAGATTAGTCGAATTCCCCGGAGAGAGGGGCAGAGAGGAACTGGGCGAACGGACCATTCGATTTTCCACGAAAGCCGCTAGCCTTAGGCCGTTTTCCTTGCACTCTCTGACCCAGTTCACTGGGAACACGAAACAGCCATTCTGCTCGAAACTAAAAGCAGATCTACCTGCGGAGGTCGTCGGGAATTTTCCTCTAATTACGAAACAAATAGAATTAGAGGATTAACCAGAAAAGGTCCTTTGCGTTGAACAGAATTCATTTTCATTGCATTTGTACGGCGGATCAAATTGTCTTTTATTATTTAGAGTATCTTCCTGCGGATTCTAGCATTGTTGGGCTTAAGGGGCCGTCGTTGTAGGAGTTGAGGAGGGCACGGTAATGGAGGATCAATGGCAGGTGACATTCTTGCCGACCTCGATGGCCTGCGACGTCGAAAGCAAGGGCCTATATACTTACATTATCCGTCGACTCTGTAAACGCGACTCTCGCTTGTAACCAGCCAAGAGCACCTCTGCCCCCCTCCTGCCCTGCCCCCCTACTTTGCCCTGGCAAGTGCCTCCCAAAAAGCACCCCCACTCCGTCGGGAATCCCAACTCCCTTAATGAGTTTCTCGGGTATTCGATGCGGAATGCGGGTTCTATTCAAACTTGTTCTGCTCTCGCAACGCCCCACTCTTCCCCCCCCCCAATCCATTTCCTCCCCCTTCTCTCTCTCTCACACTCGTGTCTTTCTTGCCCCCGCCCGCTGCATTTCCACCCCCGCGGATTCTCGCAAACGGCATTACGCGGAGCTCCGCGATATCCATGCCCGGAGCTCCTATTTATCCCCTCGCGAGTCTCTGCCTACGGGGAAGTCTTCAAAGGAACCCGGGGCATTGAGCCAGGTGTTATCGACTTCGCAAACCCCGTGATCCGCCCCCCAGTTCCGCCTACCCAAGACCGCAACGGTCTTATCATCGGACCGAGAAACCTGCTCAAGTCAATTTCATCGACAGGAACATCCACGAGCGTACGATTCCAGGACCGTTTGATGATGATGACCGATGATGCGACCGTTTCCCTTGTCAGGGATAATTTTGCGAGGAACTTTAAGACGTTCTTGAGATATTGAGGATTCCGTAGTAACATGCACTGACCCGTGAGAGGCTGGGAAACAGGCGAGAGGCACGTCGGTTCGTAAGAATTCGCTTTGAAATCGGCATGGGAGGATTGTTCGGCACGTAGGAGAGAAATTGGGGGAAATGCGGGCGAGGTTCCCCGTCTCAATGTTTGCCAGCGCATTCGCCTCGGCCATTGCCCGGGGCCAAAGAAAGGGAAGTGAAAAGTTTTCGCGTTCGCGTTCGCAAATGGAAGACCGGTGGATCCCTTCCCCGGGAACTTATGGCCAAGTTCATAATGGCAGTAGCGTTTTTATCGTCGCCGCGTAAATTCGCCGAATAACTTTGCCCTTGCAGGGCCACAGTCTTCCGTTGCGGCGTATAAACGATTTTTCCAGGAACGCCCAGCTCAGCGGGGAAAAGTAATGAATCGTTCTTTAATCAGCAATTGGATCGGTTCGATGGAACGACCGTAGGAATTTCCAACGAGACTATCCTCGCACGATTGTACACCGAAATTGCCGGAAATTAGCCTTTAATATCCCACCGTTCGTGGGATATCGCCCACGTGGAAAATGGTTTTCGGGAGAGAGCAGTTACGGACCGTCGGATTCGTGGGATCGAACGAAAGAATCGCTCGCATCTATCGCCTCTACGACGTCGCTCGCGCCTTAATTGCTCGACAATGGCCAGCCGAGAAGACCGCGGAAGTGAGTGAAATTACACGCGAAACGGGAGGCAAAGATAAGCCCAGCGTGGAAGGCGCGACGAAACGAGTAAAAAAGTAGTAAAACCTGAGAACGGGTCAGACGCGGTGAAAGCATGGCCACGGTGCGACGAAGATAAGAAACTAGACGTACATTAGACAAAAAAAGAGAGAGTGAAAACATTAAGACAAACGAAGAGGAAGAATTCGTTTATCGTCGTTATCACGAAGCAGGTGATAAATAAATCCTTATTTTACGTAAAGAGCGGTCTATGGGGCGGAGAAAAGTGGGAACGGGGAAAAGGGGATGGAAATATCAGTTTAGAGATGGCGTTTGTCCGGATGTAGGCAATCAACGGAACTTGCGGGACTCGGGTTTTCGCATTGGGCCGGTCGGGAGACGAGGTCCCGCGGGATCACCGGGATAATTGGCTGGTATACACAACGTCGAGGTTCCTTCATAGTCGGCTCGTGTAACAAGTGCCGTTATAACCCGTCGGCGGGGGGGGGGGGTTGTTTGCGGAACCGGCTACTGTCTATGCGCTAATAAAAGGGTTTAGAATAGAGGACCGTCGATTACACGATCGGCAGTTGCCCGGGTCAGCCGTGCCATCGTTTCAACCTGTTCGCAAAGTAAACTATTTCGTCGTAGGAACGTTGTCGAAGAAACAATGCTGCCAGAGAGACGCGAGGGGGTGGGTTCAAACAAGAAGGGTAACGTGGACCGTCGTTGAATTTTCCTTCGGTTGGTGATTTTACGAAATCCCGTTGCTCTACGGTCCCGTGTCTTCTTCTTAGGGTCTTTCGGACGGTGCTCGTAATGGCGAACGATTCGGGCCTACGCGGAGAATCAGCAAGCGGGCCTAGACGAATTCCGTGGGTTCGTTTGAAGTGGTCTCTTCGACGGAGACTTCATCAATGCATGCAAATACGGCGGAAACCCGTGGCTTTGGTGGCGCATCAAAAGCTAATGACACAAAGATAATCCCGTTGGCTGCCGGGACTACACCTCCCTTCCCCTCCCTTTCCCCTCCGTTCGGCAGCTTGCCCTCTCGCTGAGCTACCCTCCTGACGAGCCACGGGGAACCGGCTGCTAATTTGCCCGAGTCACAGCCGCGGGCGACGTGCCGTTGCAACGGAATCCCCGGCCCCCGCGGATTTCCGGAGGAAGCTTCGACGTTGATTCGCACGCCCACCGACGCCGCCCAGAAGGTTCCACGAAAATCATACCGGAAAATACGGGATAATTTACGCTCCCAAAATTTCCGCTTCCGGCCGGACACAAGGGAATCCCCGGAAAACCTCGGACTTCGGCCTGTACGTTGAATTATCCAGGATTATGATTAACTCTGTTCTGTCGATTCGTCCTTGTTCGATCGACGCGCCAAGACTTATCGCTCGGATTATTTGGCCGATCCGTTAGGGGTTTCAGCGGCTAAGGCAATTACGAATTTGTCAATTACCGCGGTCCCTGGCCGAATTCATTGGATCCCAGTACCGTTCCTCCTGGAACTCGTCCCACGCGCGGCTCCAATTGCTCCTAAACGCGCCATTAATCAGCATCGCCGTTAATTGCGCGCCCGGCGCTAATTACGGGAATCGTCTTTGCTCGGCGAACGCATATCGCGGCGAGGATCGATGCCTCTCGTTTGTATCCACACCCCCCTCCCCCCTCCCTTCGCCTTATCCTTCGTCTTTACTGGATTACACTCGTGGAATCCGAAATTCGGGGGAGAATCTCGATGGAATTCATGCGTTCGTCTTGTCCCAAGTTTCACCGTTAAGATTACTTTTCCTGGCCGGGGAAAAATTTGGTTTACATTTTTCCATGACTCCGGGACACTTGCATCGTCTCTGGGCTTGTCCCCGGGATCGGGACTGTCGGAGATGAGAAACAAGAACTCGCGTAGCGAGGTAACGCTCGTCGGAGCGGGAATACGTGTCCCAGGAACAGGGTTCATTAGAAATTCCTGTCACGCTCGGGATTAGAGTTAGGCGGCGTAGCGATAATACTGAGAATCGTCTGTACAAAGTACGTACTAGATAATAAGGCGAATCCTAATTACTTGACGGAATAAGGCCAAATTTATTCGATGAAAAGTACGTATACATATATATATCGATACTGTCGAGCATTTTGTTTGGCATTTACGTCGATTTCGTTGGTTGAGGTATTGGAGGACCCTCGAAAGGTCCTCCCCTTCTTTCACTTTGTTTCGTTTCGTCCCGTCAGACTGATACATCGTCGTCTGATCCTCGAGGACACTTTCATCGGCAAGTTTCCGGCCTGTCCTGAGACGACCCTTCCTTTACGTGAGCTTTTCTCTTCTATTTTTCCTCGTCCGGCAGGAAACCGAAAGTCCCTTTCAAGCTCGCGCCGAACGAGTCGTCGACTTGCGGCCCGCAGGCACACGGCCCGTGTCGCTGACAGCTTCCAACCGTTTCCGTCCCCCCCACCTCCCCCTGTCCTTACCCCCGGGGAAGCCCGATATCCAATACGCGTGTAAAGGCAAAGTGCTCGTAAAGAATCCTCCGCACTGTCCCGAGGAAATCGCGGCGAGCCGCGCGATAAAAGCTAGGAGCTTTCGAACGTGACACGACCTTCTCCGGCTGAAAGGAACGAAAAGGATCTGAAAGGAGCCGGGCCCTAAAGAGAAAGCCAAATATTGCCGGCCCCCATCGAAGACGATCAAACGGAAAACTTGTACCCTTTTTTCCCGGCTCTCGGCATATCCCGAAAACAATCTTACCAATTTTCTAAATCTACGTGTAATTAAATCTAAGCTTCCTAATACTTCCGTTCCCACGAGTGTAGTCTTGGGCAACGCGGACACTTAGATTATAAAATAGTTTCAAGTATTAAACAACGAAATACAAACTTCCTGGTGCTTGTTCGTTCGATCCTAAAAATCGTAGTCGTAGCTTCACGTGATCGCTGACTCGAACAATGCATTTCCACGAATACGGGGCTGGGCAATGACTTGGAAGTAAGAATGGCGGCGCGGAAACTTGGAGCATTTATTAGGGGTAATCCAGGGAAGGCTAGGGTCTTCGTCGAGAGGTAAACTCCTGGCAGAGGTGGCCCAGTTTCGTAATCCTCGTCGGCCTTGCTGGAAAAGTAATTCAAACGCGGCTAATCTCGGCCGTCGACGTAAGGTGGAAACAACGGACAGTCTCAATTTCTCTTACTTCGGTCCCCCCCCCCCTCTTCATCAACGATCCTGTTGGTCCTGTTGGTAAAAAAAGAAAGAAAAATGGACGATCAGGACGACAACTGGGCTGCAATCTCATTTCGACTATGTCGACTCGTTATCCAGCTGCCAATGCTGACTCCATGGAATTCGGGGGACTCTCGTTACGGTTTCTCGATTGAAAGGCCGTGTCTGGCTCCTTTGCCATCGTCCTTGATTACCGAGAACCGAAGAATCGCCGGAAAATTCGCCGGTCGACGTCTACCCGTCTCCTGCGCATAAATGAATCCTTCATTCGGATCAGCATTATCCTTAATACAAAACAGGAAGTGCCACTTAGAGCGGCGACGACTCCGCTCTGGCCGATTTAAATGAAATTTGCATAAGCATTTTTTCCCCGTTATGGAGGTTTCACCGAATCCTTTTGTCGTGGCGCTTGACGATCGATCGGTCCAAGTTTTTGATTTTAATACCTTTTAAATTCAGGATTCCCCGGGGAAAACCGGTTCTCGAATTCAACGACTATTGGCCTTTCAATTCATCATTGGAATCTCCCGTCTCATCTCGGTTCTTCGAGTCAGAGCGGAGGTCGTAAGGATCAATCGGATTCAGAATTTCTCGCTTCGCGTCCCCCCCCCCTTTCCTTGCCCCACTCCGTCTTCACCGAACGTCTCGGGCGGGTAGCTGGCTCCGTATGCATAATCGCGGGGCAACTTCTCTGGCCGGGAAATCACGGCCCTTGGCGGGGAAAGAACGGGACTCTTGTCAGCCGGCGAATCGCCATTAAAAAGTTTCGAGGAATTATGCGCGCCGAGGAGAGCACATTCCTCCGATATAGTTCGCCGACGCAAACGGAATAAACGATAAATTGCACGGAAGAGCCTGAGCGGTTTGTGCCTTTGGAAATGTTCGCCCTCGGCGAAAAGTGGGGTATTAAAAAATTTCCATTTCAAGGAAACACCGTGATTCCCATTCCTTTATCTCGTCGCTCGCCCGGAGTTTCCCCGAGGAAGCGTTTTAAGTCATCCGTTTTACCTCCGATCCGGCGAGCCGGTCCTTTCGGAATTTATCCAGGAACTTGCTCGTTACGGATAACAAAGGATTTTTATGGAACTCGGCAAACAAAGTGGCGCGCTGATACAATTTTTCCGGGAGTTCCGTCGATTGGAAGTTTCGTAGGGAACCGTTTGTTTCTCCGCGGAAATGTTTATCGCGAGGGGGGAAAATATTGCCATGCCGAGGACGGCTCTGTTTTATTTCCACTCTCCGCGTAATTGGACATCGTTACGACGTCGCCTATGCACGCTATTATGCGCAAATAATGCAGCAGTCGGAAGAAGGGGAATGAGAAATGAAGTGGATGGAAGCGACAATACAGACCCGAAGAAGAATGGGATTCCGGACAAAGCAAGGGAACTTTATAAAGGACGTTGTATTCGTTTCACGAATCCGCCAGGATGCACTCGAAATACAGGATGAATTGTGCGTCGCGATCGTGTTAGCTCGGAAAAAGCACTTTTCCACGAAGAATTCCTTTCCTTTGAAGGACCTACGTTTGCGGAACGAAATTCTCTGTCGCCGGTCTCTCGGTACCTCAGAATTATCCTTTTATCTACAAGGCTAATAATTTCCAGTTGCGCGGAATAACGTAAGCGTGAATAAAAGATCGTGTATGTCCTTGTAAATGTTAAATATTCTTAGGGGAGTGTCGAAAGGGGGTCTTATGAGCTTTCTTCCTGATTGCTCGACTATTGAGACAGTCGTTCCTGTAGGTCCCACCGAAAAGACTGGTACAATGACGCACGGGTCGCATGAATATATGGAATGTCGTCGTCCAAGTTCCCTGCAAGGGGGGTTAAAAAGTTCCGCGGGACATTATGCGAAGTAGGAAAGGAGGTGGGAAACTGGCTTGGTTCTCTTCAGACGAATCTTCCAGTCTTCGAGTTCTCAGACATTGACTTTCTCCGGCGAAATTTACATTGCCGCCGACTATCCTCCGACGATTCCCTCCTACCCTTCTTCCCGGGGGAGTGGGGGACATGGAAATGGGCCGAAAAGAAAGGAAGGGAGGAAGGGAAACGAGGGAAAGAGTAGAACTGTGACAGTCTACGCGAGAGCCACTCAACGCGACGTCGACGACTGTTTCTACATTTCTCCCGACGACTCGTCGAGCATTTCCACACTGGAAAAGCGACAGATTCGATTACAAAGAACTCTCGCGAGCCGGTCCCACTCGATAGCGAGCGCTAAGCAAAACGAACGTGGCAAAACTCCGCGGAAGAGCCACTCCCCCCTCATGTTCCATGTTTGACGAAACACATGGGAAGAATTGGAAGGATTGGAAAACCCGTTTTCCTCGAGAGTCTCCCGACGCCCAGGAATATCGATTTCGAATAACGAAGTAGCTAAGGACGTGGAAGGTGAATTTATGGAAACCCCCTTGGCAATGGCTAGACGTTTCGGTATAATAAACGACTGTAAATATCCGAAAGGGATCGTAAAAACCAAAAGAAGAGGACAGCCCAAGGAAATGAACGAAATGAATGAAATGTAACAAGAAATTCGATATCGAGGCATTTGCGGAAGCTTCCAAAAATGTATGTACCTATTGTAGGTGTTTCGAGTATAAAACTGAATTCAATAAAAATAAGGGAGAGGACAGAAGGGGCTCGTTTTTTTCGCCTTACTCAAATGGTCCTTTATTTATGGCGAATTGGTTCTTCAGGGTAGATCTTTTTGGCGAGACATTCATGAAGCGGGGGATGATAGCTCGCGGCGCTTTTAGCCACTCCTTCTTGCCCTATTATCTCTGTATCTCCGAGTACCGTGGCTTCCAACCCCCTCTTCCCCCCCTCCCCAGCCTGGGGACGGTGCATTGGTTCTTCCGAATGCCTAGCAGCACTCACGGCCGCTCCTTAGCCTCGAGATCTACTCGCCTCGCCGTCAGAAGACAGTCGGTGAGCTTTCCACGACCTTTCTTCGCTCTTATCTCCCCCTCCCACCCCTCACGCTGGCTATATCTTCCTTACGACTCCCCCCCTCCGTCCTTGCCCCCACCACCAAGTGATGGACCGCCAAGCCACGGAAGAATCCGGCCGAATGTAATGCCGCGGTGGAATGTCTTCGACTGAGAACGACAGTTCGACGCTTCCACCGCTTTGTTTTCCACCGTCGCCCCGGAAGCGTTAATTAAATTACCCGCGGAAAAAGCCGCTCCAACTTGAAACCACTCCACCTGAACCCGGCTCGTACTCTTGCGCCAACTTCTCCCGAAGGACACGGCTCCAATATGGAAATTATGGCGATATTTCAGCGACGCAATTTGATTTATCGCCCGTCATCGGTCGGATTAAATTCGGATTAAATTCGATGATAGAAGTGTTCGGATAAGGCTGAATTTTCTCGCCTAATTAGCAGCTGTTATTTCGTGAGACGAAGAAAGAAAAAACGGTTTTACCGAATCTCGCCCAAGCGGTCTGCACTTGATGCAATTTCTTTTCTTCTACTTCTGACAGTCTATATGTAAGTGCACAGTGCTGACCAATAAAGACGCTAATAATAATACTTTCCCAGGACGAAGGCCCACGTAGACGGTTCTTCTTCGCGACGAGGAAAACTCCATAGAGCATTCCACGTTGGCGATATTTACGTGGCTCTTTGGCGGATACGTCGACAGGGGGGGCAGAAATAAAGAGACTTCTCGCGGGTGGGAACGATCGTCCGCGGCGGACACGTACTACAACGTGGCTACCGAGTTCGCACGTGTACGGCCCGTTACGAACGTGCCGGATGAAATACCGTCATATTTCAGCGGCGTCGCCCGTCCGGCCGGCTCCTTCGGCCGCGTTTTATCGCAATTCCCCTGGCGAGGATGTGGTGAGGGGTGGGAGGAAGAAAGCTGCCGAGGAATGAGAATAAAAGGCGAGGGGGGAGGGAGGATCGTAACCGCGCGAAACAGGAGAACGGAAGGAAGCATAAAAATGCAGAAACATTGGCGACTATCAAAAGAGTCATAGTCGTATAATATAAAGACATAATTTTCCCTCGAGGACGTGAAATCGCAATGAATCATGTTTGCTCGACAAAACGATCGTTTCGAGATGCATCGGAAAATTGTCTGTCGAGTGTTGATGAGGTTTACGAGTTTCCTCGCGTTTACCCGTAATTCTCAACCGTTGGTACGGGCCAGGGCGGGGAGGAGGGAGGGGGGGAAACGAATTAACGGATTCTACGTAGTTGTTGGCAATGACCATCGTTGGAAAAACGGCTTGGCAGGGATCCTGCTGTACGGGTACCTGCAGCAGGTTACTCGCACTATCGGAAAACGACTAATCCGGACAAATCGCGCCGTTGGACGACTATTCTCTCGCTGTTCCCCCGACTCCCCCCACCCGATCTTCCTCGTCGCGTTGCCGGACCGAAACACCGCGGCGACGTCGTTACAAACGAATCCTCCCTGTCCTTCGCAGTAACGTAGAAATGTTTCCCCGTCCCTCAGATACCCCGGGAACATTACCGTTAACGTCTACCGGTCCAAGGACCTGTCGCGGAAAACTCAAACGAGCGAGAACTTTCGTCGGGAAAATTCAACAGAATTTTCTCCGTCTCTCCGACAAATCTTCTCTCTTTGTTCGTACAAGAGATACATGCCAATTTCACGAAAGATTAATACGGATCAGATAATAAAATAGTTTTTTTGTTAATTGTCTGTTTCTTTTTTGTTTCGCTTGAAACTATTTTGAGTGTTTAAGGATACCTTGGAGTTGAGAATTTCTGCGTAACCCTTTATGTCTACATCCCTGAGCATCGACGCATTATCGCAGACCGTCGGAACTCCCCCCCTTTTTTCCCTCAACGACCCTACTTTTCCCATGTTTCCCCTATGCGTCTTGGCGCGGCAATTATCGTAACTCTCTTTATCTGTCGGCGTCGTTTGTCGTTTCCTCCCCCTCCGTCTGTCTGCTCTTTTATTCGATCGTACTTGCCGTTTATATATATATTCCATTCGTCCTGGCCGTGCCATATTTCTCGGGCGTTTCACTTCGATCCAATACTACGAATAAACGTTCACGTCCGGTTGAACCGGTGGCATAAAACCTGAAAGATTGTTATTCCCATTTCTCCCATCTGCTTTGGCTTCCATTGTTTTTACCAAAGGTCACTGCAGACATTCCGGTTTATCTTACTCCCTCCTTTTTCATCGGCCGAAGAAAATTCGGCTGAGAAACGCTTTCGTTTCTTTATCTTCAGCGTTCCTGCTCGTTATTTACCCTTTTTCCTTGGCGTTCGCGCGCAACCCTTTCGTTCTTCTCCGCCCCTTTCCCCTTGTTGCCTGTTGTCCCCGGCGTCATTAGCGAATACCCTGGGTGTTTCTGTCTGTTTACTCGTCGCTTCCCCGTCTTTTTTGGCGGTGCGTTTTTCCTCGGGCTTTCTATTCGGCCCCTTGGCTTAATGCGTTTCTTGGTCGAATCTTACCGGAGGGTAGGCGGTTCCCGGTCTCGCGACGGTGAAGGGACATCGGTGAAACTCTCCCCGGAGGACGGCGGAGAATCCTCCGAGGGGGCTAATATCCTCCGTAAAAGGGAAGAATCGTCGACACTGCCAGCACCGCAGCGACAAATTTATTTCACCTACGTCCGGGGGCTTTAGGCGAGCGCTAATTCGTGACGGGTCTTAACGAGCCGAGACGCAATTAACCCACGCTTTCTCCTCGTTTCTCTTTTCCCTCCCCTCGACCTTTCGTCCTTACGTAAACGCCACCCACGACAACTGCTCTTTCAGCCACGACAATTCTTCAACCCTGCCTTTCTTTCCGCGCTCGTTGACTTATGATTTCCGTATTCCGATGGCATTCAGCCGATCGAGACTCGCCTTCATCCACGATACAGCTAATAACGGTACCGTCCTACCGAACCAACGAGTTCCATTGTTCCTTCATTGTCATAAGTGCTGAATAGAAATCTCCGGGCGGGTCAGTCGCTTCGAATTCACGAGGAAGTAATGAAAGGATAATCAACGAATTACCTTGTATCTCGATCGAGGAAGAAAGGAAATTGAATATGCCGGAGGAAAAGTTAAAGGTTCTTTCCTTTCGATGAATCGATCGTCCAGACAAAAAAGATTGTACATTCTAAGGTCAGAAAGAGAGAGAGGAATTAAATTAATTTGTATTTAAAAGAAGAAAGTAGAAAGAGAAGTTATAGGTCTTTTTCTTTCAATGAACCAATGATCCAGGGAAGAAAGGAATAGATTACGATGTGTAAGGACGGAGAGTGCATTGTAGTCTAATTGTCGGCAAGGGTCAAAGGCAGAAATTCGTGTACACCCAGGAGCTTAGGGTTAGGGGGGCTGAAAGTTGGCCCGTTTCTATTGGGCCTGCTATTCCAATAGCGAATCTCCAGTCCTGTTAGGCTAATGCTCGAGCAACATTGGCCCGGTATTGATTAAAGGCCTTCACTCGCGGCATCTGGCTCGCGTTTGCCATTGTTGGCCTTCTACTCGGGCTCGTCATTAAAACGGCCGCGATGGAATACGTCGCGCGCGGGGAATGGCCTTGAATAATGTATGACGTCATCGATCGACCGAGCAACGGCTCCTCGAGATACAAAACCGAAGGAGCAACCAAGGTCCTGCGTGTTTCTAAACCCATTCTTTCCAGAGGATTTCGTCGAGCAGTGAGTTTCGATTTACGCGGAACGGAACGGTTTATTTCCGTTTCAGGAGATTTCTGGTTGGACGAGGGGTACGTGGACCGTGGGTTGGAATTTAATGAATTCGCAGGATTCTCCTGGCGCGTTTCGCGAGCGCAGGAGAAAACTCGACGAATGTTTCCACTCGTTTGGCGACTCTGAAAATCGCCGCGTCGGACTTTCCGATCGGTCGGCGGAAAATTCGACGATTTGCATGGGACCACCGGGAGACGGGGGGCAGGAAGAGGGCGGGGTTCTGCTTTGCGGATGGAAAAGACGTTAAGGCGAAAGGAGGTACCGTGAAATTGAAAGGCTCGCACGCGCGGCGACAAAGGAACGACGCCGGAGATGGACGTCCACGGAATTCGGATGATGAGAATCCTCTCCCCCCCCCCCCCTCCTCACTTTTCCCCGGGGAACGGGGAACCAATCGCCAAAGTTATACGCGCGAGTTGTCGATCGAACGAATGAAGATATAATCGGTGCTCCGCACACGTGTTACGACCTTTAATCGCGCACCGTTTTATCCACGTGGATTTTCCATACTGCCAATTGGCCCGTCGGATTAAGCTGACCGCCGATGCGCGCGCGCGCGTTCGCCGGATGTTTCACGGACGATTGAATAAAATTCCAAAGGGAACAAGGTGACGAGTGTCCGCGCGCGTATTCGCGGGACAACAGAAAACAAGACCGAACGTGATGCCGAAATTACTGGTCTCGGAGAGGGGGAAATCCTGGCGAATCGTTGACGAAAATCTCGGTCTCGTTAGAGGTCGATTAAGACGTAGAGCAAAACAGATTCCTCGGCGATGATGTTTACACGAAATTCCCCGCGACCTCGTTTCGACCTGAAATCTCTCGCGTTGCCCCTTCCCCCCTTCTCTTCTCTCCTTCGGTCGCGCACTCCTTCCGTTCGTGTGTCATTTATTTCCGCCGTAGCTCCGGGGCCCAAGGAGAAATGGGATTCGAGGGTAATGGAAAATCCGCGCGATATTACGTCGGCCGGGCTCCTCCGGCGCGCGAAACGAGCGACACAAGGAGCTCTACGAGGGTACTCGTATTTTTATTTTATTTTCCAGCCGCCGCCGTTCGCAAATCAGGGACGGTCCTCCCAAGCTTCCCTCCCCCCTCCCACCGTGCTAACAAATTATTCCTATGCGCGTTACGCTATCGATATGTCGCTGACGGCCAGGACGTTCCTCGTAAACATATATTTCCCACGAACGCGTTTCCCCCTCCTTGCGGATCCTTGAGGAAAGGGGAGATATTTCTCGGTCGCTTAGAATATGATAAAAAAATGATTACGCCCTCTTTCTGGGGAAGGTATGGCTATGTTTATGAAGGTACCTTGACATTTCTCTCGTGGAATGTACGGTTCAATTCATAGATCCGGCGGTAAGATCGTGCTCAAGTGGTTAAGGGGGACCAGGAGGGGAGGGGAAGTCAGAGGAGAAGGACCCGCCGGTGTATTTGGGAAACGGCGAATATATTTTCCCGCGGCGTCTAGGAGAATGCGGAAATTCTCCTCATGCCTATTTCATAGGAAAGTTTCCGTGCAGCCGCATTATGACGTGCCGGCTCCTTCGGGTGTAGCTGGGCCCCGCCGGCTGACGACGATGTCGTCCAAGGACGATCAATAATTCCATCGAACCTCCAAGGCACGTAAAGCCGTGCGCTTGGAAATAAAACACGAGGGCCGGGAAACTGGGTCGACGAGTCCGGAAAAACTCGGGGAAAAACGCACCGTCCTCGCCATCACCCTTTCCTCCTCGGAATTCCACCAAGATTCTCCACTCCCCCCCCCCCTTGCTCCGGACTTCGATGCTGTTTAATCCGACGTCTAGCGGACGCATTTTTTATGCCCTTTCTTGGCCCGCCAGAATTCCCAGCCAGACCGCCGACTAATCAGAGCCACGCGAAATTTTCGTTACGAGGTTCCGGTGGTTGGATAATTCATTCATTGGGCTGTAATCGAGGAAGTGTCCCTCGTCGATGGAAATCTTTGCCAACGGTTCTGTTTTCTCATCCACGCCCTTTCGCGACCAGAGTTAAAAGAAAGTTGACGTATCAGTGAATGGGACCGAATGATCCATGAGGCCTGACAAACGGACGATTCGTCCCCGCGGACCCGTCGTACGTGCGATTATTCCCCCGGGCTTTATCGGCACAGCGTGAACACCGTCCGAGATTATTCGGGGGAACCGTGGTCGATCGTACGTACGTTTCGAATGGTCGAAGCTTCTCTCTCTCGCTCTTTCCACGGGCAATTAATTTCCTTCCTTCTGGCAAACAGTGAGAATGACTTCCCTTGGACGAGCTTGCGTTCTTTGGTGAATCGTCTTAGGGCCCTGCGGGAATTAGACCTTACCCATCGTCGGCTAATTCATGCTGGCTCGTTAATTAATGCCTTTGGCCGGTAGACATAAAGAGCAGCTTTCTATGGGAAATTCGCGAGGCATGGCTTTATGTAGACGGGCAATTTTCATGTCCAGTGCGTAATTCCGGGTTGTAACTCGGCCGGTCAGTAACAGCGGTGTAATCGATGGTGAGCAACGTTTTGGCTTTTGATACGTTTTCAAAGCCGTCCGATGGGCTTTCGACCGACACCGATAAATCTTTTCTAAATCGTGCTTTCCCGGGGCGTCGAGGAGGGGGGGGGGGGCGAAGGGCCGGGGTAATTTGAATAAACCGAATGCGCCGCTGCGCGACGGCTCCATTAAGCGTCGATATTCAAAGCACCCGGCCTGAAATAACTCGCGCATAAAGCGGATAACACGGAGGGTAAAAGCCCGGCGGAAATTGGCGGACATTTAAGGCGATTTCCATTCGCTTCTTAAAGGACATATTCAATGCCCCTGGACTTTTCTCCTCCCTCTCTCCCCCCTCAAACCCTGGGGGGATGGGGGTGAAATGATTTTCCAGCTCGTACGAGCAATCTCCGCGGAATCAGATTTATCCCCCCCCCCCTTTTTCAGAATTCTTTTGCTGACGCTCAGAGGCACGCGATAGCCTTCGCCGTCTCCGCGGAAATACGTCGTTGACTAAAGGAAACGAATTACCAGCCGGTACGGGATATTGTTGCACGGCTACGAGCAATTTCACCAACAACTCAATTCACCGTAATATCCCGCGGAGGATAAGACTTTCCTTGGGATTCTCTTCGCCGGGCCGACGGGGACGTCAAAATCACGACTGATTATTTGCCGAGAGGGGAGGGGGGGAAGCGGAACGGTGGAGTTGACTTTCCGCGCGGCTTTCAGAGCCAAGTTCACGGAGTCATAAAAATTAACGTTACGCGCTACGTTGGTAATTGAATTTCACAGAGCCGGAGGAGAGCCTCGCGAGCGAACGGGGGACACGTTCTTCTCCCATCGGTCCTCCGTTCCGTTTCGATCAACCGGGTCGGCCAGTTACGTTGAATATTTCACAGAACCGATAAAACGCCTTAGACGAAGGGGTCCTGTTTCTTTCCACTCTGGCTCACTCGTTCCCCTTTTCCTTCGTAAAGTCGTGACTTCGCGGAAAGGAATTTTCGACATCCAAAGAATCGCTTTACAGAAAGAAATTCTTAATCTTCGGTTTAGATCTGTCACTGTAATTGCAAGAGTGAGAGACTAGTGGGTCAACTGACAAAGTGCCGTAGTTATAGGCACTGGCTATTAAGCTAATTCGCCGGGGGGTTCAGGGAGGTGGAGTCCTGGTGGGGGGAGGGAGGGGGGAGGGCATTGAAGGCAATCAAACGGCGTCCTGATAACCAAGTTTTGACGGCTCCGGGATGGGACGTGCGCGACGTGCGCGAAATTGCAGCCTTCCTATTCTCTGGCGAAACTTGCTCCGAATTTCACACTCCCATTGGACTCCCCCTCCTAGCCGACGACTGTCTATGGCCCTGCGAAAGGTACGGCGAGTTAGGTTGCTCGATAAGCCAGCTACGGCACTTGCTAGCCCCTGAATGCCAAGCACCGGTTCGTCATAACGGCCAAGTAGCGTGGAAAGGGAAAGAAGACGAATTTGCATTTCCGCGAACGGAAGTAGGAGAGGTGGAAGTACAGGACGGATGGGAACGCGTAGACGGCAAAACCTTTCTCGTTGCTCCGGCAAGAGTGAAGATCCTGTTAGAGTATCAAATATTATTCTCTTCTTGGCGAGCCACTCCCCGGTGAATCCCGGCAAACGAGATTCGGCTAACGTCATTCAAATGCATTCAAACGCATTCGCATTGATTCAAAAGGACGGAAAATAACGCGGGAAGACGGTGCTCTACGTCGGGGAGAGAGCTATTCAAATTATCGGTCCATTTTAAGCCAAAATCGGAGACGAAGGGGGAAGCTGGAACAATGCTGGAAGAGAATCGAGGGGAAACAGGGTGGAAGAGAAAGGGACGAAGAAATTGGCTGAACTATGGAACGTCGGAGAAGGACGGGACGAAGAAGATAGTGTGTCTAAAGCGTGAGCAAAGTGCATTTACCATTGTTGCTCGTGAGAGACGGTACGTCTCGCAGCCGGCGTCTAACTTTCCTAAGGATCTCGGCAAGCGGGGAAGAAGCAATGTTACTCCCCGAGCCAGCCACGATGTTTTCCTTAAATACGGCGAAACTCGGAGATAAGCCGAGACCAGTTTAACCGTCACGTTTCCCCTCGGTCCATTGTTAGCCTTGGAGGAATCGTTTAATCCGGCGTAGACGTGATTTCGAGCCTCATCCGTAGGATCCTGCCGTAAAACGAGAAGGTCAAAAGTTGAAGCAAACGTTGCGCGAGTTGCAAGCCAATCAGCGAGAATCCCGCGGAACCTCGTGGAAAGTTCGAAAAATTCCGTTCAATTAGCGGAAGATGATAAGGATGTCCCATGGGAATTTCGCCTGACAATGGTTGAACCGTGAAAACCGGCGCCGCGTATTTCCGGTGCTCTTAATTTCCGGAGGACCGTTGAAGGGTCGTAGGGGACGTCGTTAAATTGATGCGTCTGCAATTAGGCCGGGCACGATGTCGCGGGTATTGAATGTAAATCAGCCGTAAGATCTTTCTCCGTCGTTCGACATGGATTCCTCGGTCTTTGCCTTATCTTTCCACGGCGGCTTTGGCTGTGTCCTCCTTTCGAGGCTCGTCGGCTCAAAGGGGATGCCTCCCCGTTATCCCCAAGTTCATTCTGCATTGCGCCGACATCCCGAGTTCGCCTTCGTTTCCGCCCCTCCTCCCCCCTACTCCCCCTACCGAGCCGCACTTTGACGTTATTTCCAGGCTTTGCATTCAACGACGGGACCTTCCGCCTCTCTATCGACGAATCGTTCGCCTGTCTGCACGCCCCTCCCCTCCCCTCCCCTCTTTACCCCCTTCGCTCCCGAGTTCACCCACGCCCCGGCGCTTTTGTCCTTTTCGACTGCATTTTCATCCGCGAGAAATTAATTGGAAACAGCGCCGTCTAATTAGGACATTTCTCAAGGTCGACTTACTACCCTCCCCCCCCCCCCACGTTGGGAAAATCACTGAGGCGGTGCTATTTTAACGACACGTGTCTTTCCGGCGCTTGGCCATTGCCCGATCAGCCGGAAGAAGAATTTTAACGGCGAAAGGATCTGAATCGCCGGTGATTCGGCGGGGGAATTTACGCTCCGTCGGCGTCCTCGAGTTATGACGCGACTTGGCAAATAACGGCTCATAAATTGCCGTCCAGGTCGATTAATTATCCGCCCGGTGACATTCAATTCCTTGCCGAGTCGCCGCTACCGTCGACTTCCGAGGGTTTCGCGCGCGACGACTCCAACAAGAGGGGAAGAAAGCATGAAGAGGCATAGGGAGAAGGGGGAGGGGAGCTGAGGGTGAACGCTAGAACCCTTGCGTATCACGCGAAGGGTGTCTGGGGTTTAAGGCGACGGGATGTATTATGCACCGACGCCTCGCGACGATGCAGTCGCGAACCCCAAGCGGCGAGACGCGTTTAGAATGCAGGGCCGAGCTCGCGATATTATCTCGAGACAATTAAATTACCCGCTATTGAAATTGAATTATTTCGAGCCGCAATACAGGGCCGTGCGCTCCTGGCATACCAAGCGCCGGAAGTTCACACTTTCCGCTTTACCCCTCTGTCCCTTCTCCGGACTTTCCCCAGACCGTTGCCCCCCTCCATTGTCTCAACGGAAATTCGATACACGCGATATTCAGAAGAAAGTGTTAATCAACAACTCAATGATGTTTCGGTTATTATATTAACCGGTGATTATGAAAGTGGTTACTTCAGTTTTTCCACATTTTCCTAATTATTGGCACGCATGATATTCTCTTGGTTAACCGTTTTTCAATTTCCCACACTTCCCTTCCGTGTACGAGAGTAATGGGATGAGCCTAGGCACGTTAACTCGATCGACGCAGCGCATCGACGAATAATTTGCAACGCCCTATAATGACATCAGAGTCGTTTGAACGCCCCTTTGTCTCGCGACTGGAGCTACGCGAGGGGCATTTAATCGTCGCTCGCTTCTGGAGAACAACTCTAGGAAAATTACACTTTGATCAGCGCTTGACTCGGAACGAACCTGATAATACATCGTAGACAATAACCGTTCCTTCGAACGAGGCGAAACAAGACGAAAGATTAGCGACACTGTTCAATCTATTCTCATCTTCGAGGAAACATCATTTTTCATTCGCTTGGGTTTCTTGAATTGTTATTTATGCTACGTTTAAAGGATCAGCATTTCCATTGGTTTCCATTGGATTGCCCGTGTTTGCTCGTGGGTTCTTTTGCTTCTCCACTGTTCCGTTCTCTTCCCGTCATTCGCATTGCCCGGCGATGGCCCATTCTTCCCGGCGAACAAATAGCCGGTCGTACGTCTTTCCCGGCGGTATTTCCGATCGCGGAGAGCAAACCGCGTGAACGTAAAGAAAAATAAAGCTCGCCGGAGGGCGAAGGCGAATGCGGCTGAAGGATCGAATCCACTTATCGCCTCGTTGCTACTCGTCCGCTTATATCGAAAAACCGGCTTTTTTCCCGAGCGATGAGTGTTGCAATACGCCCAGCAATTTCGTAATATCTCGCTAACGGAGAGTCCTATCTGCGCTGCCCTCCTCGACCGCTTCTATCTTCTCGACCGACAGTTCAATTACCGAGTCGCGGTGCAGGGAGGATCGTCCTCGATTTTCCCCGGATATCGGGCCTTTATCCTCCTGACGAGACATGGCCGATATTTACAGCGCGATGCAACCGTAGAATTTCGTTTCAACCAAGGTCCGTGAGCGAGGAAAATTGGATGAAAATTCGATGAAAATTCTCAGACACGGCGGCCTCGTTGAAAAATGTCGATGATTCGTCGCTAATCGAAATCGTCGGGCGAGACGACGAAGCTGGGATTCCAAGGAGTTTGCGTTTAATGAGCCCCGCTGAGTCGGCTTTATCGTTTCTCATTGGCCAGTACGTCGATAATTACGAGCCGCCGTCACGTTCTCGTGCCATTAACAATCTAATGACGATCTTTATCGTGCGCCCCGGCCCAGCCGGGAAACTTAACAGCCAATTTGCGTCGACGCGATATAATTCACGTCGGTGATCGAAGAAACAGCCACGAATCACTTGCCAACGGTCCAGCATATTTCTGTATTCTATCTGCGTCCGCAACGTCCATTCCCGGTGTCCAGCAATTGCCAGCGATTAAGTTCCTCCATGGCGAGAATTAACGTGAGATTAAACCCCCGTGCTAGCTGGTTAGGGAAAATTAAGGATAATAACTCCACCAACAAATAGAAACAAGGTAATCCTTCTCACGAGATTGCCAATTACAGTAAACCAGTCACGCGGCTCAATAATCACTACACCCAATTAATATTCCATAGATACTTGTATCAACTACACAAATATTTCCTTGTTAGACACTTTTTCATTATTTTTCCAGGACGGGCAAGACAAACCGTTGAACAGTGATTAACCCTTTTCCAAGTACCACACGTAGCATGATCGCTCGTCAAAACACTTGGGTCTTTAACGACCCCGTTACCGAACACAGCGAGGATTAAGGTCGACCGTTTGATTCGGGGAAAAATCGGAGAAATGTGTTAGCTCCCGCTGAAACGAGGAGGAAGGGGTGGGCCGGGGGGAAGGCGGTTCCTTGGCACTTAGGGAACGAAATGAGGTTCGCGCAGAGAAACGACGTACGTGCGGGGGCGGGATAACTCCGGGCGGGTTCTCTCTGTATGCAAAGTATCGCGCCGCGGTGAATTCCGGGGCGGTTATGTAAATGACGGGCCGGCGGAACCGCGGTGCGCCGGCACGTCGCGGATTTATGTTTTCGGCCGTATTGCGCGGCCGAATCGCAGATTTACGGTGCCGGGCGCGCGCCTCTTAATCCGCAATTCAATGAGCTTTTCGTCGCTAGAACGGCCCGGACACGGGGCCACGGTCGATCGCAATCCGTTGTGCCGTTTAAAAAAGAAAAATCACAATGCTATCAAAAATAAAGCTATCACAAAGAAGTGTGGTTTGGCATAAATCTATCCCGATGCTTAAACATTGATCAGGACCTGTTATAAAAATAGCTAATTTGAGAATCTCTGGCATGGTGAAATCGATGAGAAAAGGGGAAGCTTCGGATTTTCGAAGAAATTGCCCGAGGCTCGTAGGGGCGAGGGAAAGAAATTGAATACAGTGGAAATTAAAAGGAGCTGTCGTTATCTCGGTAGGTCGATGCTAATAAGACGGCAGCAGGTGGTAACGCCAGGTGGGGCCGAGCCTCGACAAGTCCACACGGAAGATACGGGCGAAACATAAACTGACCCCGGGTTCTCCCCGTGTCGTAAAAGCCGGTCGACCCTTCGGCCCAAGTTTTCCCTGAAATTTCCCATCTGGAGCACCGAGCGAAAAGTTGCCGCAGTTACGTAACTCCTGAAGGCTTCGAACCCCCCCGGAAAATATGTTAGCCGGCCGAATCGACACTCGGACGGAGTTTAAAGCTTCACCGTCACTGCCGTACAAGGAAAAATACAATAAAACCGGCGCACTTGCCACTCCGCTTCGAGTTTTCGTGCTGGCCCGCCAAGTAGTGGGGGACTTTACTTACTTCAACGACTTTATTTCCCTGCCGTCTCCCCCCCTCTGCTCCTCGTGGAACAGTCTCTTTCGCCACACATACAGGGCTTAAATCGCGGCAAAATACTGTCGAATGAGGGAGATTATCATAAAAAAAAGAAACTCGTCTCCGCCGTGGGCGAGGATTTTTCCAAGTTGCACGGATGCGTCCGTGTTAGTTTGTTCTTTTTAAGAAGAGGAAGTTTCTAACATCTGCCTCGCTAATCCCCCGTACTCGGGAGTTTAGCGAGAGTCTGGCGAATGCTCAGAGCTCGTCACTCCACTTTACCGAGGATTTTCGCCGGGCTAAACGAATTCCACCGAGGGTACATCCTCGCCGCCACGTAAGAAACTCGTGAGATACTTAGCGACGTGGCAAGTTTAGTCTCTCTTGGCCCCGGGGGATGGAGGCCGCGGAGGGCGGGAAGGATGGGAAGTGGCCTGAAAATTATAGGGAAAAAGCGGGGTAAAGGTAAAACTTTGGCATACGTATCTCGTTGCCCGGGAACCTAATTGCCCCGTTCCATCGAGGCGCGCGGAAAAGGAAAACTCAGCGAGCAGCTTAGAGTCGGCTAATTTCGCGAACGTGCGCGTCTGGAAATAAATCTCGGCGGGCGCTGGGAAAAACAGAGGAAATCGCCGCATAAATATCCGAAACTCGGGGCGAAGGTGGAGAAAATCCGCTTCAACGGATCCTGCGGCTCCTTAGGAAGTTGGCCCGTTTCTTCTAGCCTCTCGTACATTTCGCACCCGAGTGGGACATAAGAAGATAAGTAAACGGATTTACCCTGAGGAACGTTAATCGTAAATACCGAGGGAATACTCGACGAGTAATTCTTAAATCATAATGGTAAGGAGCTGAATGACGGATCGACCTGGATTGCATAAATGTAACATTTATTCGGCATAAATTATGACGATAGATACATTGATTAGGTATAGATACAAAAATGAATTGACTGTAGACAGGACTGTAGTGAAAATACATCGATGCTTCTTCGTTCGACGAGCTAAACGTACCGACGTGTACCCGTCGACTGCCGAGAATTTCGCGCCATTCCATTTGCCCTCTTCTTTTCGTTGCTTTTTCTCGTCGGTTCGGTCGAACGGCCTGATTTCCTCGGCCGTCGGTTCGAACCCAATTTCCCTGCGCGTAATTCATCCGCGGAGTGCCTCGGGGGACTGCCGGTAATGTCGAGTAATCTTAAGACCTACGCCCTAGTCGTCTCGTCATTTTTACAGACTTCGATTCGTGCCGATCCTTACGCAGAAATTACGGCGATCTGCCTCGACTACTTACAATGACCGAAAAACACTTTTGTCCTATGTATATTTAAGCGATGCGTACAACGAGGGAGAAAAATAAACGACTCCTCCGAGCGCTTACTTTCTTATGTACAGCTAATGAAATCGTTTTCGATAGTCGTATTCGTCGAAATCGTCGGCTCGATCCGATTTTCATGTTTCCCTTAATCTTCGAAATGGACGAAACAACGAGCCGTTGCCGATTGAGATCGCACGCGACGCCGGCTTCTATAGCACCCGCATGAAAAAATAAGCAGTTCCACGGAAATTTCGAGGAAAATCCACGTCGAGACGAAAGACACGGAAAATGAGGGGTCTGCAAAATACGCCTCGTTCGTCGTTAAATACTTCGCCGTAAACCTATACCTAAGTGAATGTATAATATACATATATATATTTATTTATTTATTTATATAATATATTTATATATAATGTCGAGTATGTCATAAGAACCGTTTCGTATTTTTTTTTTTCGTTTAACGGTTAGTAGGGATCACAGCCATAGCTTTGAATACGAATGTTCCTTTCGTATTTTTTAAGACCAGTACAATTATAATCCACTAGTGGTAATCATAAGGATAAGTTTAGTTGTCACTAATAACTAGATACATGTAACTAGGACAACGATTAGATTTCTCGCCGGGATGCGATAGTCGCACGTTCCAGTTCTTTTTTTTTCCGTCGATTCCGACTTTTACCTCTATTTTGATTCTCGTCAAAATGCTTTTGATCTTTTTTGTACAAAGGGAAATAAAACGTTAGTGTAACCTTGTGTTCTCTAAAACCACATTCACTAGTACGATATTTGATTTCGTTCAGAGCAATAAATGGTTGAAATTTTTTCGTAACACTAGACGGTGTTATAAAATACCTTTTAGCAAGTACCGACTATCGTATCCTAAGGAATGTTAGCCACCCTCGTCAGAACGATGATGTTGGTTAAAATTTTCTTGGCTGGAAATTTCAACAATTTTTATCGTTGAATTCTTTCATTACGAAGGTTAAATTACACTAACGTAAATGAGCTCCAGTGTGCTATAATAAAAAGTCAGATTTTTATACAAGAAAATTTACGTAGTTACAGTAGAAGCATGTAATCCGTGGACGAGGAAAATAATTGGATCGTCCTGACGAGAGGCGGATAAACAACGACACTGATTCGCTATGGACGACCACTACGATTCTACATTTCTACTTTTCTACGTTCTCTCTTTCTATCTACAATTCGAGGACGAAGCTCGCGCGTTTCCCCCTTTCCGACGGGATCGTAGAATTGAATTTTGATCCTCTTAAATGGGCATTCATTGGCCACCGCGTTCATCACACTGCGCGGTAAGTCTTAAAAATTATTGCACATCTCCCATTGCTCATTGGTATTAACAACTCAACAGACTCGCATCAATTTTCTGGTAACAGATCTCTTTGACTAAGTTCTTACTAAATCAACGGAATCGTCAACGTCGTATTATCACAAGAATTCGCGATCGATCGGTCAACAAAATCTTTGGAATTAGCTCGATAATTATGGAAATTCTTTTCGATTCTGGCGAGAATTTACGTTGGACGGAAGCGTATAGGCGCTCGTTTTGCCCGAGCTCATCCCGATCCGCGCGAGGAAAGGGGGAAAGAAGCACGCGTGCTCGCAAAAAACAGACTAGAAGACCCGTTGTGCAGCTGACAGAGATACTCGACTCCGTGCTCAGTTGTCTGCTTTAAGATTCCGAGGAAAGCGTGCATCGGTGGGTCTAAGCTACGGCTAAGTAGTTAGGAGGGACCGTGATATCGGACGTACGTTCACTTAAACGACCCTAGGAGGCTAGACAGGCTAGACAGGCTACGTCGAAAAATCGAGGACACGACTTCCTACAACTCTAAACCAAGCGTCTATGATTACACGTTGAGCGAAACACCAAGGAACTTCCGTTAGAGCCGTCAAAATATTCTATTACCTCAAATCAAGCAAATTATAATTCTCAAAACTTTTCTCGTTCTAATACCCTGACGTTCTCAATTTTCAAGAGTCCTATAGTTCCTGTTTTTTTCAATCCTGTGAGGAATATGGATAAAGTTGAAAATTAATGAGGAAGCCTATTACGTTGTGCAATTACGTAAAAACTCACGGAAGTTCCGAGTGTTCCGGAAAGTTAAGGATTCTACTAAACGACCTTACGGACGTCTTAGCGACGATCCGCGCTATAAGTATAGAGACTAGAATCGCCTAGACGAAGTATCTATTCGCTACTGCTACCACTATCGATCTACTTACACCGACGAGAGCTTCCTGCCAATCCCATCTACAATGTCACGATATACCAAATAGCTGCTAATATATTTTTTTCTTTTCTACGTGATCCTCGATCATCGTGGATCCGCCGACAGGTCACACCTTTCTTCGCAAACTGTTAGAAAATTTCAAAATTCATGAGTTCAAAGTATATGCACGTTAATACAAGCTGACGTTCATGTTATTCGTAGGATTTCTTTGAGGTGTTCGGGAGATTTTATTTGCTTATTCTTAGGGGTGATTGAAGGGGTTTAAGAGTAGGACTTTTCGTCGATCCACGATGCTGGGGAACAGCATTAAACCCTGTAACACGTTACTCCACTCGTCTAAATGGCACGACTGAATCCTAGCGGGTTCGATCGCCCTTCGAACGCGGCAAAGTAAATTGCAACGTCGACGCTCGGCTTTCTAAGGGAAAAAGACGACAACGCGAGGAAAACGGTGAGGGACAGGTATAATCTCGATTGAGACTCACCCGTCCCTCGGTAAGGATAATATTTGAAAACACGTACAAAAATTCATGTAAAGAGATTGACACGAAAAAAGGGGAGATAGAAAAATCGAGAGTCTAGCCGAAGAATAAAATTGACACGTTCCTTTGCCGTCTGGCGAAGCCCGTTTAAGGCGAGAAAACAATATTTTCAGACTAGGAAGAAGTTTGATCTGGTTATACGTGTAATTTCAGCCATGGCGCGCACCGGAGGGATATAAAATTTCCGGTGACTTAGGATCCGGACGCGTATCGCTATGGGATTAGGTACGTCCTTGAGCAAAGCTGAAAGTACTACAGCGGGGCTGTCTGATCGAGGACGACTGCCGGGGGATCAGGGCCGGTGAGCTTATCTTAATAGGATTTCGATCGTTCGTTCGGCCGCGTTCCATTGACTCCGCGAGAGAAGAGAACGAGAGAGAGAGAGAGAGTGCCAGTCGTTCTAATTCCTATCACCTCTGCGCGAACGTTAATCCCCCACTCTCGCGGCAATCCCACGGTATTCTTTTATATATCCACTGAGTTTCGCCAGTCTCATTCTTCCGTTTGCTCACCAACGATCGGGCCCTTCGCTCGGGTCGGGACTCGTCGTGAATACGGCCGCGGTGCGACTTCTTTGCAAAAATAAAATGACAGCGCAAACGTCGGCCGCGATGCACGAGGTTCCCCCGCGAGGGAAATTGGTCAGCGGCGAATTCAACGACGCTCATTGGCACAAGAATACTGGCAGTCACGGCCTCGTGCCGAATCGTCCGGGTGAAAATGACCTAATCGATAACCACTCCTCTGAAAAAATCGTCTTATCGTTAGGAACAACGACGACGACGAGATTAATGACTTACGTGCTAGTACTTTGGTAATAGCAAAGGGCAGCCGGCAGATTTCAAGAACCTCATCAGAATGACGAGAAAACTGAGCAGAGGACCCTCGGAAATTAAGGAGGAAATTTCCAAAGATTCATTCTATACAATAGAACAGTGAAATTGCGCTGGAACGTGGCTTCCATTTGTGTTCGGTTCTTGAAACGAGCGAGGCCCAGTGTCGGCTTTGGTGAAGACGTCTGCCGACGTCGCTTTGTATACTCCGCTTAGGTATCGTTCCAGAGTTTCCGCTTAAGAGCTACTTAATTCGCGCTAAATTAAAGACTAACGTTGGACGTGTTCGGCGCGCTTTGGGGTTGCGGGTAAAGGATTGGCGAAAACCGCGCTTTAAAGCCATACGTTTCCTCGTGACTTAGTGATTAAAGGTCCGTTTCTCCGGTCGATTCCTCCGGGCGAGGTCGTTGTAAAAGCAACGGCCTTGAGCGGCAGCTGACGCTTCTCTGGTATCGCCAGGATGATGGATAGTCCTTATTTTCTCGAGCTCGATGGCCCAACGATCGACGGCAGCGTTTTCGGGGGGTCCCTTATAAGATCGTAAGGTGGTTACTCGTGGGACCTGATTGAACTGGAGCTTCGAGGAGGGGGAGTTCTCTTTAAAGCCTTTGCATAGAGCAGAAGGAAGCCAAGACGGGGGATAAAAGTCGCCGAGAGCGACCGGAGAGATGGAAATATCGTTAAAGGAGGTCCAAGGACGTGGAGAGGATGATTAAAGATCCGAGAGCATCCGGGGGGAGGGGCAGTTGGACGAATGTAAAAGGAAAAGACCCCGTCAAGACGTTCGGCAATGGTCGAGGAGGAAAAGGGGAGGAGGAGGGGATGACCGTCGAATCGGAGGGCCGACAAGTGGGTTCCCGTTGAGGAACGGGAACGTCCTGAATCCTCAAAGGGATCCATCAGGATCTCACCCCTCTCGCCCCTGGCGATGACCCCCCGGGGGTCACGGAAAGCCGCTGCGAGCCTGTGAGTTCACGGCCTACGTGTAATGTTCGCAGTCCCCACACTCGGAAAGCGTGGGTGTGGACGGTCACAAGGTGGGATTCGGATCCTCGTAGGCCTCCTCGTAGTCTCGCCGGCGAATCACCGCGAAGTGAGTCATTTGGAAGGAGTTGGTCTTCTTGCAGCCGCGCTCCAATGCGCCTGTCATGCTGTAACCCATGTTGAAGTCGCTGGACGACACGTTTGACGTGAGGTAGAGCTGTCGACAGAAAGGATAGGTTCCTTTTAACACCGCCCTAATACCGTCCAATCACCAGGAAATAACAATCCTATACTTCCAAACGGTTAACAAACGGTCTAAGAGCGTTGACTGACACTTATTTAAATCCCAGCGAAAGAGTTGGATGAAAAAATTCGTCTATTTCATTCGGCGATTGAACCGCGCGAGTTGGGTGTAAACGACCCTCGAGGTTCAGCGAGGCGCGTTACGTCGAGAAATTCCGCGAGTCCCGCGGTAATTGCTTCCCCGTCGACCGGTTCCCCGGTGCTGGCGAAAGAGGCGACGTTGTCGCGAGAAAATCAAGCGCGTCGCGTGTATTTTCAAAGGCGAGAAGACGAGAATCCGCGGGGGAGTGGAGGGGAGGCCGAGCAAATAGGGAACGGGCCACGGCTCGTTAAACGGACAAAGCAGGTGGAAGACTGTAGGAAGACAAAGGTCGCCGTAATCCGACAATCTGGAGATTATCCAGCGAGTCTGTAACGCTCTGATAAAGCCGACTGGCCGACGGTGCAGCTGCTGGGCGACGGCTTTGTTCCGCTTTTCCGCGGGCCCACCGAAAGTGGAGCTTTTCAAAAGCGTAAATAAACTTTGGCAAATGGACGGCCGACCGCAGCGACGAGCTTTTATTACTTTGATAGCGCGCCCTTGATATTTCCGTTGGCTCGCCGGCCTGGAATTTTTAATAAGAACTTCCGGCGGATACCTCGGGGAAGCTTCTACCACGGATAATACTGGCGGTATATGCGCAGGAAATTGATTGCAAACTCCCTCCACGGGGAAGAATAGCGACCGTTTTAACCTGACCTTACCGAAGGCCCCATTTCCTCGATATTTCCCCGCGGTTTCGTTTTACCTTAAAGTCCTGATCCGTGGTCATTCTTTTGAACGAGCCGACGATGTACAACGTTCCTGTTCCCGTGTCGACCATCTTCGCCTGGGTGCTGTACCTGCAACAATCGGGCCCACAGGATTACCTTTAAAAAGCGAAATTCCCTGGTCGGCTAATGCTCTCATGTGTGGCTTAAAATGATCCGACAGCACATGTAATATTAGCGAGCGATTAAATAGCTATCTCTATTTGCATTCTAAACAAACCGCAACGCTGCGAGAGCCGTGTTATGCTAATCACCGTTGACCGCACGTACATTGCAATTTATTACAACTGCAATATAGGCCAACAGTACCGCAATACAATCGCCTAGGCCAACACAGTGTCGTTGAAAACACGAGGTACGCAGAATAATCCGGCTATTAGGTTCGCGGTGCAGTCTTTTGTGGATGCGTGAATTTTTCGGGCGTCACGCGTCGACTGGTTCGCAGTCTTTGGCGAAGGCAACGTCTGACAGTTGCTCGGTGTCGGCTGCCAGAGAGAAATCGTGCGAAGAACACGGCTGGTTTGGATACAGGGAAGCTTATAGCGGGGATCATCGTCCCACCCTCGTCCTTCTCCCCCACCTTCACCCTTCCCCCCGCTATCCCACTTCTACTTGCCGCACACACACACACACTGGTACACGTGGACGAACCCTTGTCACGAGCAGCCACCCTCACTCGCCGAGGTAAAATCATTACGCGGACAAAAGGGGCCTCTCCTAACGAAGTGATCATTCACGAAAAACAGATTATCATCGACGTCCCCTCGAGACGGAATTTCTCAATTGCATCCCCATACGCCGGAATACCGTGCATTATTTTTTACCAGTTTTAGCAAACAAACCGTCGAAATTTTAACAAACCGACGAAACGTAGGAAATCTTCGCGTTTGTCGGTTAAATTCGAAGCGATTCTCAAAATCGAGCCGGTTGTTCGTGCGCGAAAATAAATGGCCGACAGGGCGAGGGTGGTTTTCCCAGCTGTCGCTGGGAATTTTCTCAGTGGGCGGACAAGGGGAGGACGTGGCTGCGTCCTTGCATGAATCGTTTATCGTCGCTGTAAATCGTCGAGCTGCAGCGCGATTACCCGACAGACGCGCGACAGGGCTAATTGGGATTTCCTCTCGCCTGTTTTTCCTCCGCAGCCGGCACTGTATTAATTTCCGGTGATTCATCGGCACATCCGCGACGACGTCGTTATATTTTATCGCAGGTCCTCGGGAACAGCTTCGTTCCATCGTAGAACCGTACGTCTTTCAAAAAATAAGACGAAACTACGTTTACTTGTTAGATTTCTGTATACAACTTTACTTTCTTCTCTGTTACTTATGAATAAAGATGTTATTATTATTACTATTCCCCTGTTTCGTGTTATTTCTATTTTGTCATCGAACGTCATTCGTGGCGAAGTTTATGAGATATTTGACTGGATTTCCCGCGATGTTGAGGAGTGGCCATGGGGAAATGGTGGGGACAGATTGAACCCTTGGCTAGTCGACTGGTGGGGCTTATTCCGGCGGGACGCAGAGCGGCCCCTCCGACGGTCATTAAAAGTTTAAACGCCCTCCATTGAAGTGCGGCAGATCCGACACTCGGCTGAAAATCGACTACGACGCGCCGTCTCCCGGTGGGGGAGAGGGGGGGAACGCGCTTTGACTTCACCCCGTCCTTCCTGGCGACGATCTAACAAAGGAGAATCCAAGCAAGCGAGCTCGTCGTTCTGACTTTCATGCGGGTCCGCGCGAATCAGCTCGTCGCTGTATCGATTTACCTCTCGACTTTCCATGTCGAACCTTCCGTCAAACGTAGTCGCCGAATCGTCGAAAATTGGAAAGGGTTTAACGACCCAAGGTCACGTGGTAAAAAAGTTTGAAGAGAAATAAACCGCGAAACGATTTTGTTACCGATGAATATTGATTTTGATTGAGTGAATTCCGTCTGTGCCTACGCATTAGCGACCACAATTTAGTCTCGTTTTTCCCCCCTCGACGGTTAATTCAATGCTGAGTTGAAGTGTCGCTGCAGCGTGGCACGTAGTAGTCACGGTAATGGGGTTATCCTGCACGCGCTTTCAGGGAAGTACCTTTCATTAAAAATTCAAAACGAATTGCCGTTCTCCGTTACACGCAGTAAAGCAAATTCTCGCGGAGCTTCCGAACGGTCAGCGTCCACGTTTACCTCGCCCCTCTGCCCCATTTCGGAAAGATTGAAAAAAAACGAGAGACACGAGGGTCAAACATCGAATCGTGGAAGAAAAACCAATTAAGAAACGATCGACTGCCGACAGATTTGCAGGAATTCCCTGTGATTCGAGTGTTTGTCGAGATGGAAAATCCTCGCGATCGACCGCGGCGACTGGATTTTCTCTGTCCTCGCGCCATTGACTTCGGATCTTCGGAGTGGCCGGGGTGGGGGTGGATTAATTGCGCTCGGAGTGGCAGAGCACACAGGGAGCCTTGGAAATTGAGCCACGGGAGGCAAGGTGAGCTCTTATTTGCCGAGAGGAGCCCCTATGAAACTGTTTCCCGAGGACAGCGGTATATCGAAACTCCATTTCCGCCACTAAGAGATATTTAGGATGGTCCGACGGGGCGGGGAAGAAGAAGAAGAAGGGGGCCGGGGGTTGCCTTGGTAAACCTCGTGCAGCGTTGCATAAACTCTATGGTTGAAAGGCCGACGACGAAAGCGTCGTTTCCTGTAAACACAGACGGTTCTCGGACCGTCCAATACGCTTTTCAAACGGACGGAACTCGTCTCTCAAGTCACGCGGAAATTTCCCCGGGAACCTTCAATTTATCGAATCACCGTGCCGATCCACTGCAAATTCACCGTTTATCCATCGCCGAACGTACAACGGAGTCTTCGGAATCCAACGAATTATTATTACATCGGCGGCCATTAAGGGATAGTCCAAGAAATTGCGGTAAATCGTCAACGCTTATCAGTTTCCCTGCTGTGATATAGCTATGGCTGACGGGCGGAAGTTAGACGAGACCCAGTTCCGCGAAAGCGATAGGACCGTTCCACCGTATATACTCTTGTTGCACTCCATCCCCGTCCCCCTTTCCTTAGCCTCGTCCCACCGTTCATTATCTCGGGAGGGAATAACGCGACGCATCCCCGCGCCGTCAGGGTGGTGCGCAGAGTGCATAATTTCTCGCGCGAGGTACTACGTCGAAATTAAATTACAAGACAGGATCCTAAAATCGCGGAGAACTGAAGACTTGCCACTTGCGCGTTAATTGCAAAACACGAAGGACGTAAGGACGGTAAGAAGGAATTTTCTTGGTTCGGCTAATCGTACTTTAGAACCGGAAGTGCAGCGTGCAAAATGCAATACCGGCAAAGACGTAACGCAAGCATCGCTCGTTGCGTTCTGTAATGAGCTTGAATACAACGGGCCAAGGGCGAACACCTGCGTTTTGTGAGAAATGCAACGGGTTCAGCAGGTGAACCAATTTCCAGGCGGACCGGTGCACTGTACAGCGCGAAGTTGCATCTAAATGCATCCCGGTGCACGCTGCGATAGGGAAACTTTCGAGTGATCGAAAGGAAAAAGTTGGACGAACGAGAAGAGAACGATAAACCAACTGAAACTCGGCCAGCCTCGGCTCGTTTGATCTTCCGTTTATTCCCCCTCATTCGTAATGTCATCCGTGAGTGGAAACAGAACGGTTTGCGCGAGAAACTGCGCGAAAGCGCCGGTAATGATTTCGCCAGTCGGATGGCCAGTGGCATCGTGGAATTTCGCCCCTGCAATTTCCCGGAGGATCAGGGTCGACGGGTTGCTGGAGGGGCATGAGGAGGGAAGGGGGGGGTGGTAGTTTGCGGGGCGAGCAGACGATAGAGACCCCGGCCACGTAAAGCTGAAAGCTCGAGTTTCCGGTTGCCAGTGGAATACGATCGGGGGGGCACGGGAGGGGTGGGCGGGGAAACGACGTAATGGCGTACGTGTTAGCCAAGCGTGGGTCCTTCTGCCCATTAACATCGGTCGGACGCATTATCTGCGCGCCTCTCGCATTATGCGCGTTACGTTCCCCGCGAAACCAAGTCCGTTGGCCGAGCCGTTTACGCCGTCGTATCGACGACTACGGCCAACTGAATCCTCGGGGACAGTTGTCGGATAACCCAACCGACAATATTCCCCGCCCTCGGGGAACCACCGTTTTTATTCGTTCCCGAAATCGTTGGGCTCCTCCCGACAACGGAGAACGAAATAAAAGGCATCAGACCTGCGGGGAGAGCAATGGAGATTGCTGAATAGAGGAGCAATTTACCTTCGTGATCCGGCAACTTCGACGACCTTGCACCGACTCCGACTCCACCAGAACGGCGTGAGGGTCCAGTAGGAACTAGTTGCATTCCTCGCCCAACCTTCTTCGGGAAACAGAAGAACCTGCAAACAAACAAGAAAAAGTGTCTTACAGATCGTTCAAAATTAATCAGTGTATTTACGGTAATTCCCACTGCGTTTGCTTTATGTTAGATTTTACTACTGAATTTTCGGGGAATTGAGTCATCAGCGAATTAACGTCACGAGTGAATTCCCTCGTGATATTTTCATTGATCGCCGAGTAGGAATGTAATCAACGGGATTATTGGAGAAGGAAATTTTTCGACACTCTGAATATTTTCTTGTATAAAAGATACGTACGAGGTTGGGTTTGCTTCTCTCTTTTCCGAAGCCCCGATCTGGAAATATTGAAATTCCCCCTGGCGACGAGCCGCGATATAGTCTGCCGGAATCCCATACTACACGTTCTATACATATATATTTCCTCATAAAATGCGTGCCGGTAGATCGTCCCGAATTCCACGACGGTCCCGCGTTTATCGCTACTACGAGGGTAACAGTCTTTTCAATTTTCCTTCAGACAGGAGCTTTCGAGTGACGATAAAAATGTCTCTACATAGTTTCCCTTCGCGTCAGCGCGATTTATCGATCAAACGCGTTGTAATTGCACGGCGAGCGTACTTGCCGGGATTGCCATATTCCGCGGATTTTCTGCCCATGGATTCTCGAGTTCCACGAGCACGCGCGAACTCCGTGCCAACTCGCGAATCGCTATCAGTCAGCCGAAATTTACATCGTCGAGAAGCCGGGGAAAGGGGGTGGATGGGGGGGGGGGAGAATTCTCGATCGGATCTGGAGTTACCGCGCGATATCTCGTTGGCAAACTTCTTAATCCGCTGTTCCGCCGACTGGAACGGCTCGACGTTATAACCCGCGGGCGAAACCGTGCATGATTTTATCGGATTATTCCGAGGAGGGTGCATTCGCCGAGCGTAAACGCGAAATATCGCGAAATTCGCCAATCGTTCCCTCGCCAAGGGAATTTTTACCGACCGAGTCGTCGGCGGAAATCAAGACATTCGGATTTCATTTAAATTCTTCCAACGAGTATATACCGGGCACTTGATTTTTCCTTGCGGTGTTTTACGACTCTTACTGACCGTATTTCCTGATCCCGAGGCGGCCTCTGTAAATCCTTCGGAATACCGCGTAACGCTGATCGAAAATAATTCGAGAAAGAGCTATGCCCGCTAGGGAATTGGCCGGGCAATCGCGGGCGTTACGAAAATGTGGACCGGGTCCGCTGTTAACCGGTCCTCGAGTTTCCATCGGGCAACAGCTATGCGCTAATTAGACTCGTACCTTAAACCGCCGATAATCCGAGAATAAATACGCGGCCAGTGCGCCATAAATCGAGGCGGCGTTAGCGCAGCGGAATTGCGGGACAAACGAGCGATGCGGGATAAATAAAGGTCCGTCGTAAAGGCAGGGAAATGCGTCGGTGTGAAATGCCGTAGGAAAAGTTAAAGAGAAGGGGCCGTATATATGCTTCAAAGAGGAAGTAAAAAAAAAAAAAGACCAACCAACGAACGAGGCGGATGGTACGTACAAGGGGAGAAGCGAATAATACTGACGGAGAGAAGGGAAACTGGCGGGCGGGTTTCGAACAAAGTTTCCACAGCGAGCCGTTTCGCTTTTTATCCTTTTTCATTCACCTTTTACTGCTCTCGCCTTTCACGTGTGTCGTAACGCCACCACACCCGCGCGATAGTCTGCGTTTCTCTATTTACGCGTACGTGTGTGTTTCTCTCATTCTGGCCTTCTCTCTGTTTCTCTGTATGTACAGGAGTCGACCACTATCTCGTTCGGTTCAACGTTTTCTTCCGACCGCGGCGAGTGCCTCGCTTCTCGGCATCTCAGTAGCGCGGTATGCATTTGGAAAATTGTGCCCGACGGAAAGAGGATACGTGAGAAAGAAGACGACGGACTGTCTCGATGAGAAATTAAACTGTCAGGCATACTCCCCGTTCCCCCCTCCCGTCGGAGATCCTAAGAAATGACAATGAACGTGGCAAAATCAATGCCTACACTCGTTTCATATACGTCGTAAAACGAGTCCGGTGGTTCGGTTTTCTCTTTAACAGGGAATTGATGACGTAATGGGACCATCGATATTCTTCTTACGCGTATCAAAAATTCGTGACTGTCTCGTTTTACGTTCCTTCGGCAGTGATTTTCTAGGGGACTCGGGCGATGGAAAAACGCGAGTGGAGCATTATCCTTCGATCGAGTGTCGACGCGTGATTAGGTACGAAACGGTGGTCAGGGTAATGGGGAATTGATCATCAGAGGGGTGATCTCAATCGGATGGAATATCGAGATGAACTCGAGGAATGATCGCCCATCGAATCTGCGAGCGACATTCTGCCCTCGTCCCGTTCGATGTGCTTAAGTGTATCGATAAATTCCTGCTCGGTGATTTAACGCTGGCTTTACACGAGGGTCGAGGGGATCGAGGGGATCGAGGACCATCCACGGGAACCAAGAAAATTTGTTCGATCACCGAAAGGCCGAGGAAAATGTCCTCTTTTCAATTCTCCACGTTCTTTCATTTACCTGAAGATTTTGAATTTCCTTAAACCCTCCTCTTAGTCGTCATCATTCGTTGGCTCGTTAACTTATTCGTTACTGCGGATTTAGCCTGGCCAGAGTTCCGGGCAAAACACGGCTCCTTGCGCGCAATTTATTCGTTGCGCTTCGCGGAAATTCCGTAAACGCTCGTTAAGATTCCGTAAGCGGGTCCTTTCGGAAGCTCGGTTAAGCAGCCGAGCTTAAACGAATCCTGGAATTTACAGCTGCTCGAGGATAATCGTGTGGACGCGCGACATTCGCAAATATAGGAAGGGGGAGGGGGGAATTCTGACGTTCTGTCCGGATGGGTAGTGACGTCTCGATAAATTGACTTTCCATTAGTCCGACCATTAAGATTTAAGGGACTCGATGGCTCGAGAAATGAAGCGTGGAAAGGCCGGCCGATAACCTGATTAAACGACGCCCGTCTCACGAAAAGTCCATTATACGATAATCTCGATCCGATTTCCCCGGTAATACCCCGCGAGAAAGATCCTCTCCCCCGACGACGTCGATCTTCCCCTCCTTCTGCGGCCTGCTTTTCCTCCCCTCCTGCCCCAACCCCTTCCACGGAGGTTTCCCGTTCCGTGGAACTAAGGATCCGTTTAACGAACCGCGCCGACGTGGATTCGGAAGCGGAGTCTAACGTCGACCCGTTTATCTCCAGCTCCCGTCTCTCTTATCGCCGTTCAACCGCAGGATTCGTTTATCTCGGACCGGTGGAATTTATTCAGAATGATTGACATTTAGCCGAGCCACGAGTGCGCGTCTACGTGTATCAGGAAGGATCTCTAATAAAATTCTTATTTCCATTTCGCCAGGACGGTAAATTGATCCTGCTCGCTGCGGAAATCGTAATCTGGAGTCGTATATTTCCATGTCCCGTGATCCTCGTCGATCTGTAACTGCGAAATCCCCGTTGCCTAAGAAGAAATAGGCACGGAGCGTGTCTGCAAATGATACAAGGAGCAGGGGGGGGGGAGTAAGGCGGTCTGAAATATTTGCCCTCCGGCTGAAAAACGGGGGGCCTGGCTTGCCGCGTGAAAAATTCCGGCAATAATCGCCGGAGGTAAGACTGCTCGCTCGTTGGCTCGCGATGCCGAGGGGGGGGACAGGGGGGGACAGGGGGTGGGGGATACATAATACAGCGACAGCTGGAGAAATTCTAGCACGCCCGTAGAAGTCTAACTCCCGAAGAGAGCGAGAGAAAAAAGAGAAGCAACGGCCGGGAAATAATGTCCCGACGAGAGGAAACGTAACCGGTCGTCGCCGGCGACGACTGCGGGAATTTCTCAGCGGCTTCCCTTGGCCGGCGAAAAGACGGGATATTCAGGAGACAGACGTTTTCCACGCACGTAGCCGGGATAATCCGACCGTTGAGACTTCCGCCTTAAGGAAAACAGAACTGGAAAAAGGACGACGAACGAGGAGAAATCCAGCGAGGAGGACATTCGTTCGAGTTTCCGAAAAAATGACACGTGCGCTCACGCCATTAAATTCCACTAATGACACCGATGTTGAAGTAAAATTTTCCAACATCTTTTCAATTGGTCAATGGGTCATTTTGACGGTCATTTCCTCGTCGTTTGCGCGTACAGTGGACCCCTTTCTGGCGAGCCTGTCATCTTTTCACATGGAAGTCACCGGCGGGGCTTTTCCACGCGGCCACAAACGCTATTTCCGGTTCGGCCTGGCGAATAGCCGGCGGCCAGAGGTCGAAACAATTGAGCCTGCCCCGTCGATACAGAGGATTTCGGTGCGTGGGGACGGGGGTAACTTAATTTCGTAAAATCCTGACGGGATATAGGAGATGAGGGAAGGTGAGCGGGGGGGGGGGGCTTGTTGGACCATGGATTCAGTTTCGAGGGGTTCGCGAAGTGAATGATAGCTCGCGCCCGCGCTATTCATGCAACCGGCTTGCCTACGTCGACGAATGGTGAGGGGCAGGGAGGGGTAGGGAATGCCGCTTAATCCGATAATCTGCCGATTCGGTCCATTGGCCCAGCATCCACCTCCGCTTACCCGCCCCTTCACCCCTCCTTCTCTCTCTCTCTCTCTCTCCCCCTCCGACCCGTCGATTTCGCCCGGTTTTATCGAGACGGGGAACCAGCGGTTCTGTGTCCCGCGTAAAACGATCCCCTTTGTTGACTCTGGAATATTTAGGATTTCGCTCGTGGTCCCTGCAACGCAGACTGGCCAGGTCGACGTTCATCTTCGTTCAGAAAGATAAGCATGCCCAATGAAATGAACGTATGTACCTCAATTAAGTGCGCCTTGATTGGTAGAAATTGTAAACGATGAAAACAGTAGTTAACCGTGAAATTATCTATAGGATAGAGACAGTGCTAATAGTTCCCGTGGAGGGAGTGTACTGTTGGGTAAAGCTCCAGTCGGTTTCCGGTCTGTTTCCGCGTATGCATGCATGCAGCAGGATCGAGCAGAGCATTTGGCCGTCGTCTTGTGATTTACAAGGCGCATCTGCGGACTGTTTGGGGATGTTCGGTGTATCGCGGCGGTCCGATTCGCACAAGCAGTCGGCTCGTAGCTGTGAAATATCGGCGAGCTTTCTCCGAGGATCTCCCGCATAGCGTGCCACGTGTGCGCTAGTAAATCTCAGATCGACGTGGGGGATTAGACAGGCCGAGCCACCGTCGAATACGAGCTCTGCGCTCTCTATTAAGTCGTAGTAATTGGGCCCTAATAGCTAGCTCGGTAATTCCTTCGACGAGCTTAGAAGGGCCAATCCTCGAAGCCAGAAGGAAATGGGTCGAGCCACTTTTCCACGTACCCCAGGTCCAATGGAAATCATTATTTTGAATTCGTTATCGACGTACCGTTACAACAACCGTACGGAATGATAACACGAAACGGATTGGCAGGGTGAACAATTTCCGTTCGGAGGGTTGAATCTGTCGACATGATTCGTGCTTTTTCTGATTACAAGGTCGGTACGCGCTAATTACCTGCGTCAGCGTGAAATAATAATAACGCCAGCGGCTCGGGTTTTGCCGTTAATTATTCTGCAGAACAGGGGCTGTGTACGTAGGCGGGTTCGTTAATTATTCGCCTTTTATATGGGCCGGCCAGATAAAGGCTGAATCTGGGAATCATGTGTGCCGCTCAAACATGGCGCCGTAGGATCGAGCCGGGCTAATTAAAAGGCCCGATAAACACATTAATCCGACGATTCGGTTCGTTACGTTGCCGTCCTGTCGTTGTCGAGCCGATCGCGGCCGATTGCCCCTTTCGTCGTGGCTCAGGAAATTGCAGCGGGACCGTCGCAATCATTTAACGCGCTCGACGCGAGATAAAATCGGCCTGGACTGTCGTCGATTTGTCATTCATGTTATTCATGATCGTCCCGTTGACGTTATCCTCCCCTCTTCGCTGCGCGTTTGCCTCTCCGCGCGGACGTTGTATCATGCAAATTCCACGCGATGCCGCATTCCTGGCTGCAAAAAAGACGTCTCAGCGAGTCGCGGTAAGGATACGGCTCGAGCATTTCCCACGGATTAAGATCTGCCGGTGGAAAAATCGAGCGCGGGGAAGTGCGAGGGAAGAGGGTGGACGGGACAAGCCAGACGAGCGGGTCTTTGCTCGGCGAGTCGAGTTGGATTCCGGAGTAAGGTCCGCGTGGAAGAAGTTCCTCGGGAAATGGACTTCTCATATGGCCGTTGATCAGAGATACGTTTCAGGAGATGCGGTCGCATCGATCCGTCGGCTCGGGTAACGTCACGACACGAGATCAGTCGAGTGAAACCCCATAGTACGGGCCGCGGAGCATCGTCGGGACATTCAATACCGCACTTACCGTGATTCGCTGACTCGGGCCAGGTGCGCAGCTTGGTTTCTCATTGGCAACCGCGAACGTCCAGGGGGAACACCGAACAACGAAATTTACGTACTATTGGTAAAGTAAAGAGTAGAAGTAGAAGTAGAAGAGGGGGGGGGGAAGGATTTCGTTGATGGCCCGAAAGCGTTGAGGAGGTGACGATTTTCTAATCAACGATGAGACGGGCAAGGGAAGGGTTGGGGGAAAGCAAACAGAAGGTCGACGTTCGCTGAGACCTTCCTCCAATTGGGTTTCCCCGTCGATCCGTCTCGCACGTGCGCCCCCGTCACGTTCGTCGGACGGCAGACTCCGACGCGCTGGGAAAGCGGGATCCATTTGTCAGAGTAAGGTGTCTCTGGAGAACACGGTTACCCGGCCACGTGCACCGGAGACACCGTTCGGACCGATGATTACCAGTCGTAAAACATTCAGCGACCACTCCGACTTGGCCTACATACAATTCCGCCAATTCCACGTTTCTCTAAGCACGCAACGGGGTCGACAAGCTTTGTCGTCGAGCTTTGTCGTCCAACTTCGTCCTCGTAAACTTAGCAACGAGCAAGAAACTGTCTAATGGAATAGCGGCTAATGGCGGCCAATTCCCTTTGACGATTTACCAAATTCATTTTCAATGGACACGAGAGATTCCGTGGAGCAATTTACTACGGGCTGTGATAATCGATCGCTTTTAATAGGTGTTTCCCTAATCCCACGGATTCCAAGGATTATCGGCGAGACATGAATTCCATGGCGTGGGCAGGCCGATAATTCTTCCGTGAAATTCAAAGCGCGATGTACCGTCCCCTTGTAAACAAGGGAACCGGTTTAACATGCTATACGCGTACAGCGATTCCCGCGTCGTGTAATTCGAGACAGCCACCGGATAATATCCGGACAACCGTGTGATTTCTTGCCAGCAAACCGATGGTTCGCGTGTTCCTGCCCGCTGATTTCTTACGCGAGATTTGACGTAAATGCCAGGCTTTGCTCGACTGCGATTGCCTTGTACCTTGTCAGCTACATTCCGCGGTTAAGCATGCAGGAACCCATCGAACGTTTACAGGAAACTCAACGAAATTCAATAAATTACGGCGACGTTACATACGGGGGGGAATTAAGTGAAGACTTTTTCCAGCGAATAAATATACATTTCGATTAAATCGGAGCTGTCCGTTGGCGAGTCTCAGAAATCCCGCAAACGTCGGCGATGCTTTACGGTCGATGGAAAATGTAATTAGATGCCGTGGGATTATGCAGTGAGATAGAACGACAGGCTAGATTGGGGAAACGTCGAACGTGGGCTTCCGATTTAGCCGGTCTCCTGCAGGCGCCGAATTAAAAAGGAATTGCGTATGGCTCCAATTTCCCGGGGTCGATAAATTCACTCCCTGCGAGTATCGACCGCTGGGGGGGTGGGAATGCCCGGCAAATGGGGTGAGTCGGCTTAAAAAGCAATCCATGTAATAAGAGGGTATGTCCCTTGGAAAAGTCCCTTCCCTAGTTGTTTCTTACCCGTGGAGGAAATTCGTTAGAAGGGCCGACAAGGAATTTGATTTATCGGCGAGTTCCCGTGGTTCCCGTTGACACGCGAAACGTCGGGAAAATATCGTTCCATCGTGTACACGTCGACGTCCGTGATTAACGTAACTGCCAGTCCTTATCGTTGGCCGATAAGATGGTTCGTGACCCAGATATCCCGAAGAAGCTCGATCGACTTCGAACGTCGCTCCCCCACCCTCCGATTTAATAAACCACGCCGGAGTCAAAGAGCGACGAGCTACTTTTAAAGAACCCGGAGATTCTTCTCCGCGGAAACGGAGTGAGTTGGGGAGTAAAGAGAAAGCAGGGGGTTGGGGTGGGGGGGGGGGAAGACAGGGAGAGAGCCAATCGCGAAGAACCCCGGCGGAGTACGGCTGCGAGTTTCCTCGGGCATTGATTTCAATCAATCCCTTTGCCACTGCCTCCCTCCCCCCCCTCCCCCGCGTCGCCCTTCTTCCCATCCCGTCCCCCGGAACCATTTCTCTGCCGTCTGCCGACCCTCCTCGAAGTTTCCCATTTGCGCTCTGAGGAATTACCGTTCCGCGGGAATTCATTTACATGGGGACTGTCGCGCATTCTCATCGGAAAGGCAGGGTCGTCACGCTTAAGTCGTCTAACAAGCATTCCCGGCATACGCGGGTGCATTAAATCGGGGCAAACTTTGAGCCACGAAAAAAAAGGGTAGTCTTTCGTTGGTCGAGGTAACCGGGTCAAAGCGGGGGATTCGGGTCGGTGATTTCGTAGTCGAATTTTCCAGCGACACTCCGAGCAGCGTAATTACGAATTTAATTACAAGTGGATGGCCCATCGCGTTTTCGCCTATGAATGAAAGACCCGTGAACGTGATTTTTCCGCGACAAAAACGCTTCGGTCCTGCTAGCGTCGTTCGTTAATTGACGTCGGACGCGCTGCTCAGAGCAATTAAATGCTGTCGCTTACTCGTTAGCCAGAAAATTCGCGCTTTGAGAGTGGCCCAAGTCCGGCAGGACACTGGTGGCTTATTAAATCTCGAACCAATCGAATCTCGTCCATCCCCATGGCTGGACTGTAATGAACTTTCATCCTCTTCGTCAGTCACGTACTATTTAAAAAAAAAAAGAACACGGCAGACGACTCGCCTGCGGAAACGAATTGCGGAAATTTACGTTCAGGAAAATCGAGGAAAAATATCGTTGAAACGTACACGCTTTTGGATGGTTTTAATGTATTGGGTCAAAGTTCAGCTCGGGGAGGACCTTAATCGCAGAATATTATCGATGCTTTAACGAGTCGTCATCGGAGGAAGGGAGAGGGGAAGGACCAGGACGACTTGGTTGCGCAGAAAACGGAGAAGGGAAGAAGGTTGCTGCTGGAAAGAAAGTAAAAAAGAGCCGCCACGAAGCGGGGCGAAAAAGGCCGACGGCGGAGGGGTGGCTCAAGTGCGGCCAAGTGGTTTAAACAAAGGAGGGTCGTTAGAAACAAGTGGCACCGATTAAAAACGCCGACGCCACTCGCCGCGATGCATCGACAAACACGCTACGCTGTTTTCTTCCTCCCCCTCCCCCCTGACCGTCCCTTCCTTTGACTCGGCCGCAGAATACGACCCTTCACTGGTTAGTCGTCGTCGTCGTCGGCAGAGGAAAATGTCGGATAGTCGTTAGTGAGCATGCTTCGTTTCCTCGGTACAGCAGAACTTTTTACTTATTATTTTACCTGTCCTCCTCTTTGATTCGACCGTGAAATACATCCCTTCACTGGTTAAACGCGACGTGTCGTCATCGGTGTGAGAAAGTGTCGTCCACTGGCCGATCCTTCGAGAACCATTGACAATTAATCGAATTCTTCCACTCCGAGCGTGTTTCATTTCTTCGACGTAACAGGACATTTTAGTCCGGTGCATTTGAGTTTTCATTCGTTCTCCCTGCATGATTCCGTCGTTATTTCTGGCCCGTCGTATTCCAGTGAGCGTAGCCTGGTTCGAACGTAAGAACTCTTATAAGCGGCCTACTTGGCATCCACTCGGCCTCCTTGCACCGTCGATAACACGTTTGTCGTTTCGCCAACACGTTCTCGCGAAACATGCACGTCACTTTGAAAAGCTTTAACCCCAGCCAAGGGTAAGTAGTAAGAATTCCTCCATACAGGCAAGAATCAACAATAATCTAACCAAAACTTCACGAGAAAATAAACATTGTACCAACCATTTCCCAATTTATATCAATAATCTCGTCGGTAACACCTGATACTATTAAAAAATAGTTTTCCAAATTTTTCCAAGTTTTAGATTAAGTTGGAGAAGTACGGGCATGTGGTTGGCGAAGACTCAGGTTGAACAGGAAGGTATTTTCGACACGCGGGTCTCGTCCTGCGACCTACATCAACGAGCTGTGAGAGGATACATTATTACTAGCATCGGAAAGCAAAGCCCCGATGGTGCGACGGCCGGAGGGTGTTTCAGGGTCGGTTGCCATGGTGATCTGCTGGGACGAGCACGGGGGATGCTCACCCTGGGATATCCAGCCTCTCTCCTCTCTTTTCCGCGATTGCCCGGCTGCCACGTTCCGTCTCTCTCCGCCCGTCCCCCGTCATCGCTACCCTCGCTCTTTTGTTCCCCCCTCGACTATCCTGCGGACTTAGCCTTCCTCTCCTGGCCGCCCCAACGGCGTAACGTCTAATCGGCCGCCTCGTCCGGCTTTTATTCTCCTCGGCGCTAGTTTCGCGGGAATTCTCGGCCGTTTCGGCCGAGTCAGCGGCGATGGTCCATCGTCAACGAATTCCTTCGGAATTATGGCCTTCCTCCCACGGACGATTATGACGTTCGACTTGATAGACCTGACCAAGGCCTGGGGGACTCTTGTACCCGTGTCATAATCGTGCCCGCTTGCTAAAATTCTCGGCCGAGTGGAACGTCCTTTATTGGCATAATTACACGAGAAACAGGAAGGAATATTAATCGATCTCGTGTCCAGGCTGGATTTACGAGTACGCGGGACGGTATTTTCCGAGCGGACGAGAGACGGTGGTTTTATTTTTCCTCGGAGACGCATGGCTTCCGTCGGTCCCTGTGCCTTATCGGCGGTTTTCGACGTTCCAGGCAGTCGCGAGATCCGAGCACCGGAAATCCGTCGCTGTCTCCCCAGCTTTTTTACAACTCCTCCTTTTTGCCAGAGTCGATTTCTTTCTCGTTGCTCCGCTGCCCGTCGTTTCCCCACGCTTTTCCATTGTGAATGCCGGCTCCGTCGTGTCGTTCGGAGTTGCGGGGGGGGGGGGAGGGGCGAAGGAAAAGCTCGGCTTCCGTTCGATGCCGGACAGAGTGGAAAAGGGTGGGGGGAGGCCGAGGGGGGAACTCGGCGGACAGGTCGGACGGGAAAGACACACCGCGTAATGAGAGACTCGAGTCCGCTGAAACCCTCTCCGCGTCCTTGTTAAAAACTAATTACTTTGGCGCGACGTTCGTTGGCGATTCTCCTCGAGCCAGCTGTCCGAGACGGACGTGGAATGTTCCCGGCAAATGCGTCCCCTCGCGGCCAAATAATTGGCCCGTACAGTGACAGAACAGCCCAGCGAAATCCCGCGGGAGGACAGTTCCCGAATTTCCAGAGAGAGAAAAAGAAGGGCCAATGATTTTATCAAAAAGATCACAGGATCGTGATCGCGTTACCACCTGTTATGGCGTCGTAAAAAGGGACAGATCGAAGGATAAGACGAAGAGAGACACGGATATGTGCGTCGAGCAAATAAGACGAAAGGTGAAAAGACCGGAAAAAGGGGGGAGGGTAGGGGGAGGGGTATGAAACGTAAAGGAAGATAGCAAAGACAGATAGACGTCGTAGAAAGTTCCACTGCCCGAGAGAACCCGGTGGGTTCGGGGGATTTTCGTGTCAGAGGGTGGAAGGGGGAGGTGAGTGTGAGGGGAAGGGACGAAGGGAAGCGCGGAAAAAGGAAGCGACGTGCGATACGAGGACGGCAGTAAATTTTAACCGGCGTTCCCGTTGTAAACACCCTCGGCTTAGCACACGGCCCCAGAAACCCTTTGCAACTCCCCTTTTCCATCGAAACCAGTCGATCCTCCGTTGTCACTCATACAACACTGTCCGCCCTGTTTACAAGCCAATCGCGACGATGAAAACTTAGCCGTAATATCAGCAACGAACATCCCAGGAAACTACCGATCGTCAAACGAAATTGCCAAGCAATATTTCATCAACATCAGGAATTTCATGAGTAATTACCAAACTCTATAAAAATGATCTGATTACGAAATTACCTGCAATCATTGGGAGAAAGGATGAGGACAATTGCTCTTAATTTTTTCACGTTTCGTCGTGGAATTTCGCTGTGTCGCGAAGGAAGCTTGTACGTAATTTCCGGTGACGATTTAGAAATTCATTTTGCCAGACGAGCGAGTTACGCTGGGCGAAGGCATCGGCCGTTTCACAAAAGCCACTGAGCGCGTTGCACGGTTCGCCTCGTTAAAACGTGACATCGAAATTACGCGAGGCCCTGGCGCAGTTCTTTCTCGTTTTTTTTTTTTTTTTTTGGTCGGGGCGCGCGCGTGTACGATATAATTAAAAGTTAGGAAACGGGGCCAGGGTGTTGCTGAAAAAAACGGTCGTGCGAGCGCACGCGAAAACGCTAAATAAACCCGTAAGTACAAGCTGAAAACCGGGTCGAGCACTTTTGTAAATTAAAACGGAGCGTATAAGTGCGTAATCTCCCGCTGGAATATTAAACGGAACTATAAATACACGTGACCGGGAACATAACGAATAGGGCGGCAGACGAACGATTAAATAAACAGTCAGCTAAAACAAATGACCCCGGCAGTGCGTAATCGATGCAAGGACATAAAGGACGATGTCGTTGAGTATTTAGGGATTTATTAAAAAACGGGAATCCCCCCGGTCCTCGTGTATCCTCTTCCGCACTCCGAAACACACGTTTATTTCCGTACGAATCAATCGTGACGTTTAACCGGCGCGTGCAATTCATACAATAATTGTTGGGCGGGAGAGCTGCTGGGAAATTTGATGAAAAAACACGGTGTCGCTTTATCCTACTTGGCCGTGGCGTCATCGAGCGACCGGATGCGTTTTAATAAATCCCCGGAGAATGAAAAGCGTGTCGGACGGCATTGAAAAAGGACGAGAGGGCCAGCCTGAAACTCGGCTAACCGCGAAAAGGTGGATCGTTAATAACCGTCGTCGCGACGCCCGGAAACGCGGACGGGAAGAGCCGTGCGCTATGCAAAATAAGCGCATACGAGGGATCAAAGGACCGTCTGCGAACCTCCTACCCGCCGAGCCTATTGAAAGAAACGCCAGCAAACGACGGACTCGTTTCTCGCCAACCGCCAGTACCGAGTCTCCACGGACGGACATGATTAGAGCAAAAGAAAGACACAGACAACGTGACAGGGAACAAGATCCCTTGGATTATCCGAATTAATGAATTAAACAGAAAAATCAAGTAAAAGACTTTTCCAAATGATCCAACAATTTGTTACATATAATCGAAGTTCGTAGTAAGTAGCAAATATTTATGTGCGAGAGATCGAGCCAGTGAAATGGAAATTTGCTAATTGTTTCCTCACAGTAAAAGGTCTTTGTGTTCCAGCAAATTCCCGTGTATCAAGAAATGTTGGCAAGGGGAAGGGGGAGGAAAGACGCGGTAACGAGTCGACCGGTAGACGTTGCATGAAAAGACAAGGACTGTGACGACTCATTCCCGATGCGCATTGATCATCGGCGAGACATCGGAGGGCCGGACGTCGGGAACGATTAATCAAACCCTGGGATGCGTAGCTGACGACACGGGCACAAAGCTTCGCGTGAGGGTGGCGCCGAACGCGCATGTACCCAGCTACGTCCTGGCCCTAACGAAACACGTGTCGGAGCGTTAAGTCGCCGGCCGAGGATCCACGAAGCTCGTTAATCACCAACCGAGATCAAAATCTATCGCGATCGATCGATTCTTATCCCGAGAGACGACCGAGAGAGAAAAATTGTACCCTGTCGATCCTCTGTTATGTCTTCCTTTAAATCTACCACGAACGCGTGATACATTGCGAGAAAGATAAAAAAAGGTATGAAGGGAAAGACATAGCACAATAACCTCAGTGAACCAATGGATTGTTTTTATTGTAAATTAAGGAAATTTTGTGCATTTGGAAACGTTCGATGATGATGTACCGACGAATTTTCATTCATTTATGCATTTAGGATGTATTAGGGGGAGTGGGAGAAGGTATTTCTGGTCCTGGGACTGTATAAATCGTGGCGTGAGTTTATTTGGGATTTCGCGTATAGGCGGTTGGGCGCTGGCCAATTGATAACCGCGTTCAGCGGAGCGTGATATTACCGGACGGCGGAATTCGCGAGGTTCCGTAGGTCTGCGCGTTGGAATTCTCCCCGGTTTCCCCACCCTCTCCGTGGGCGCCACCCTCTCGGCTTTTTACCCGAGTCGCGCGGGGTTGCCTCGGGGCCAGCGACGTCTGGCGCGCGGAGGAGAAAAAAAAGGAAGGGGATAAAACCGAGGCCGAACGAAAGAGACGCACCGCGGCCAGTGGAATCCTTTCATCCGGATATCTCTAATCAGGCCGGCATAAAGATCTTCCGGGCTTTGCTAAGCGAGGGACCCGGCCGGATGTGTCGACGTAAAGCGCATTCATCGGGGCAAAACAATACACCGTGTACACTGAAAGTCTCGTTCGCCAGACAGAAGCTCACACCATCTTCTCTTGGCTTCAGCGAAAATCGATCTGGCCACGGAAGCTAAGAAAAGTTAATTGAAAAAATTCAAGAAAAAAGGAGGCTCAAGGCGTGCAGCTATGATGAATGACGTGGAGAGGATTATTTTTCCCTCGTGGAAGATTGTGCTCGTAATCGTGCGTGACGATGATCCTGCGTACGTCATCCACTTATGGATAGAAACTCGGGCCCTTGTCGTTGATTGCCGAGCGTTCAAAGATCCGTCCTTGCGGGGGCTTAACTGCCCGTGAACGGCAGTCCTGCACGCAATCCACGGCACGGCTCGCAGCGAGAATAGACGACCCTCGATTGTCGGGAAATAAAATGTCACCCTCCGCCGATAATATCGCAGGAAGCTTGACAACTCCTACGTATCGGCCTGTCCCTTTTACAATGGCCGATACGTAGCTCCAAATAGATGTCCATACGAGAATACACGCTTGGAATTAACGAGCTGTTTTCTAAAAATAACCCTAATTTTTCTCCCATGAGTGTCTCTTCGCCTACGCAACTTGATTCGTACCGGTGCTTATGAATGGCGCGAATAAAACCTCACCCCCCCTCCACAACCGTCCGTCTGATAAACTTAGCCGATCGAAAATATACGTAGACGAGGGAAAAAATGGCGAATGGAGGGGCGGGCGTGGCGTAGCGGAAAATCAGTGTAAAAGTCGTAAAAGTTGGCGGCGAGTCCGGCATCGGAAGGTCCCAGCGATGTTCCGTTTGGCCAGCGAGACGGCCGGGACCGACGTAAGCGCATTTTTACGAGGATCAGGGGCAATATTTCACGGGCCGCCGGACATCGACGATATACATGCATAAATTCGTCCTCATAAAAATTCGCCAGAGCGAGTTTCACCGGACACACTACGCGTGCCGCCTTTAGCTTTACAAATGAGAAAAGCCCGGGGCTGGGCAGAGCAGAACTGGGGGTAGGGGCTTGAAAAAAGACATGTAGGATGGTTGATAATAAATGGGCGGGATGAATAATACGTGGGTTATTGAAAGAAAATTCCGGGCGTGATGTGAAAGACTTTCGAAACTCGGGACATTAGCCCAGTTCCACGAGTACCGCGGATAAGGCAAGATTTTACCCCCTCCCTCCTTCTTCTCTCTCTCTTCCTTTCTAACCATTTTCCCTTGCTTTAAGTTCTCCGTCCGGTCGAGTCACCCCTTCCGCGGAGCTAGCCCAAGCCACGTCCGCATAATGGCTATTCAGATATCGAATCGAATCGATTTATTTCCCCGGGGGCTTTTCGAAACTTCCAACCCCTCTTCCGTCGGCTTCCAATGGCCTTCCTTCTCTCCCGCCATCTTCCCAACCGCCCTCTTTTGCTCCTTCATCCACTTTTCTTCTTGCAGAGGCGCCGAGAATTAGCATAATACTTCCAGACCGACGAATCCATCGGAACCGTCGCGTCTTCGTTTTCGGACAAATAAAGCCCCACTCGTCGGGCAGTTCCCGTCGCTGATTGAGCAATTAGCTAATTAAGGGGCGCCTTTTTTTCATTCAACCAAGTATCCGCAAAATCAAACGACGTTCATTAGTTTCAATGAGCCTTTTCACGGCACTTCTTTCCTGTTCATTTTAATTCTATCAAGATCACCCGGCAACGTTTCCTGTTTTACAACATTCCTCCCCTGATCCTTAGATTTACCTTTTTATATCTTCCACGTCTTCTCTTGTACCTTCTCGCCTACGTGACTCCCTTTATTTACCCCGTCGCTTTCCCGGGCTGTCCCTTCAACAGCCCTGCGAGTTTCGCAAGCTCGATCCACGAGTTGTGCCAACTCAAAGACGACGGATCTTGTCCGGGTCACGGGCCTTTGTTAGCCCGTGTTGATTTTATCGCATGAGGGAATTGGACGTTACGTTATTACGTCGAACCTAGCGGGACGAGGGGGCAAGACTATAAATCCCAGGAAGCAGATTACGAGCGAGCGATGTATCGCAAAAGAAGAAGAAGAAAAATGAAAGTATTCTCAGCCATCTGTCTCGAATGCCTAAGAAATTTCTCGCTAGGCTCCATTTTCTTTCCTTTCCACCAGCCATAATTACCCCTCCCCACGGCCTTAAGTTTTGCCAGGCAATTTCCTGTCCTCGCTTGGTAATTCCCGAGTATCGGAAGGCGTATACGTGCATCAAATATGTACGGTGGGCTAATTGAACCGAGTGTAAACGCCGTAGAGAAAAGTTGCCCGGGTAGCTGTTAATGGTAACCGCGAGTGCGTAGGCGGCATTAAGTGTCCAAGGTAAACTTCGCCGACGGAATGGTTTAAGTGCCTACCTAGGCGGAGTTCGTCAAGGAGCTCGCGTCGGATAATTAATGCCCTGCCACGGCTCACCCGCGATTAAGTCCCGCCTTGCCTTCGCCTCCTATGTGGTCGCCGTAAAGCAAGCCGCGGGCCTCCGGTTCCCCCGAGGAAAAATCAACCCCCCACCTCCTCTCGCAAGAATTTATCTGCCACGCGCGAAAACGTTAACCTTCGTCTAAGCACCTCCCGTCGGCAATTAATCGAGCCAGATTAACGTCAGGGAATCAACGGAGGGGGGGAATAGAAATTGGAAAAGCAATGAATATCCCCGTGGCGCAAAAGAAAGGACGTGAATATTTCTCACTTAGCATCAACTTATTCGTACAGATTCTTTGCAACGACTTTATTTGATTTAAATTAGATTTATTCTTTGAATTGATCTAAAAATTCTTATCATGCTTATGCGGGGACTTTTTTGAGTAAATGTATGGAATTGTGTGTTTCGAATGACTCGTCCTACCTTGTTGGGGTATCCGTTGTATCTGAGGAGCTTCTTGCAGCACTTGCCGCGGTTCTCGTAGTAGAACATCTGGACCATATCGTCCCTGTCCGTCGCCCCGCTGACGGTGAAGGGAGCGACGTCCTTGCCGAAGCCCCTCGATGACGACTGTTGTTGTTGCTGTTGGGCCGACTTACGACGCCCCAGTGGCACGCACGGACACCACCCCGAGACCATCTCACACACACTGACCCGGGGCACGCGCGCGCCCAGGACTTTCCGTTCTACAAGCCGCGGAACCTCGTCGTCGTCGTCGTCGACGTCTTCGTCTCTGTCGTTCGATCGTCAACAGTCTTTCTCCTCATGGCCTCGCCATCCTCTTGCCTGGTCTCCTGATCCTCGTACTGGATTTCCTCGGTACTGCTTGCCACTGCGATTTAAAACGCGCCAATCAACGACGACTCACGGAACATCCTTGTGACGATTTTCTCCCTGATTTTCTTACACGTCTAAAGGCTTGCTTCTCATGGTCCTTTTTCAGTGGACACAGGAGGCCATTTTCTTTCCTTTCCTCGGCTACGCGAGGACTGACTCGGTGCTTCCCGCAGCTCGGCCTGTCTCTTGAATATCAAATGTCATAATCCACCGGCTTCGACGTGGTAAGTTCGATCGATTTTCTTCAACGGCGCCGGGCCTTTCAGACGGTAAGCTTCTTTAGGGTGTCCCCCTTTTCGTCCTGTTGGTTCCTCGAGGAGCACGAACCGCCGTGAAACGAGACGCTAATACTCCTGACAAAGGCCAACTTCCTAGACGAAACGTTCTGCCTGTTGTTTCCAGCGTCCCTAACTTCCCGTCCTCCGATCGTTTTCAATCACGACTCTCCTCGTTCGAGCATTCCCGCGAAAAATCCTGAACCTGAAAGAAACAGGACGATGAATACACCTCGTAATCTTTCCGATACTCAATTTTGACATTTTTTCCATGTCAATCCAATCGCCGGGGCTACGACGGTTAATTAAACAAAATTAATCAACGATGAGGAACGTAATTAAAAATTGGCTCAATCGATTTTCGAGCTGGTCACTTTGTTCGGAAGGCTGCGTAGCCGGTGGGAAAAGGCCAGTGCGGGCGCAGGTGGATTAATTTCCAAGCGGGCCAATTAAAAGCGATTTCCTCCGGGCAGTCGTCGTTTATCGACGTACCAACGACACAAAGGTTCACACAGTTCGAAAAGGGGGAGCAGGGTCGAAGGGAATAAAGAGACAGACGAGCCGCGTGACTCTTTCGCAAGACGAAACTCACTCCCCCTTTTTACTCCCTGTACTTGCGTACCTTTTCAGAAGATGCCATAGAGAAATTTAATTAAACCAGAGAACCGCGATATATTAAACCGAGCGTATTAATTATTCGCCAGTGCTACGTCCTTCATTATGGAAACGTGTGGATGTGAACTGATGTACTCGACATGACAGGTTTCTGGATATCAAGGGTTTCTAATTAAATGATCCATCTGTCGCGGTGATTCTCGCCAATACGATGCCGAGGTACTCGGGTTTATCTATTAAGAGTAAATGGGATGGCGATGTAAACTCCGAGGAAGCCGCGAAACAAGGCAAAAACAAGCCGATCATCTACAATTCATGAGCAAAGTCGACAACATTTGTCTCCGAGTGCAGCTACTCGCCGGCTGTGCTTCTCGACCTAATTCCGAGTCAGCTTCCGTGTCTTTGCTCGTGAAACAAGAAATTTAAATTTCTTGTAAATGCCAGGACGATGGCACGACGGGAAAGGAACATCGTGGGCAAAAGAACAGCGGAAATTCCACAGGATTCTAACGATCAGCGACGGAAATTTCTGCCGATGAAAATTTCCCCCCGGAGTTCCCGGATCAAAGCTTCGTCTAATAGCGTTAATTTTACAACACGTGATTTTTTTCATAAATTTCCCGTCAACGATTCAAACGATCGTCCTGACGCGGCATTAATTTACGACGGTCGTTAAACGTTTCCCGCGAAATATGGGGAAACCACCGAAACAGCGGCGAACTCGTAGCTCCTGGCATTAATAATAGAACTTGCAGTTCCTGCTCTTCTGCTCAACGGTGCTCCGTCATGAACTCCGGCTTCATCGGATATAATTTAGCGCCCGGGAGGTTACTAAACGGGAAACGAAGATGGGGAGAGCGTGGCGTGAAATGGGAGGAGGACGGGAGAAAACGGAAGCCAGTGAAATAAAGGACGAAGAGGGAAGGGGGAGGGGGGCCAGGGAAAAGAAGGCGAAAGCCGCTTCCCCGACCAATACGAGTCGTCTTAGGAAACTTTCCTGACGTCCCTCGTCCATCCAGAATTTTCCCCTCCCTCCCCCCTTCTCCTTCGTCGAATTTAATTTCAACCGCGGGAAAGAGACGCGCCGGACGCGCTAAGTTTGGTTTATGACCTCGCCGAAATGAAATCCCGTTCAACGTCTAACGAAGACAATAAGAAGGAACGGCGGGAAAAGTGGGTCGGCCACGTGCTCATAGTTTCCTCGTAAATACCGGCTTTGTCCCGCGCATATCCTTCCCGGGCAGAAGAAGAATTCGTCGCGGTTTTTACGCGATGTCCATCTCGGTGAAACGTCGTTATTAAAGAACGGGGGGTTGGTCCTCTTAAAAAGTTTAGCGCCGACGAGCGAGCCTGATCCATCCTTTTCCTTCCTTTTTGGAAATCCTGAGACTTCGTCGGAAATTACCAGCGCCGGTTTCTCTGTCGGTCGTCGTAAATTTTTCAATGAACGTCCCGCCAAATCCCGGCTGTAATTAATTAGATGCCGCTGGCACAGAGTCATTAAACGTTTCGAGCGAACGACGCGTCGAATTTCCGTAAAATCGCGGGAAAAGCCCCCCGGCGAAGACGACGATGGGTTAGCGCAAAGGCACGTTGTCGCGCGAAACTTTATTGCTCGTAAAACGACGTTCAGCAGAGCGACGACACATTCCCTCGACTGGACCTTTGAAATTCTTATATCCCTCGACGTAAACCTACGGCAACTCTCGACAGATTGCTCCAATGTTATTAAACATCGTCGGCTATAATTCCACCTTCCCCTCGAAAAGTGGTACGTTCAAACCCCATAGAAAATTCTAACAAAACCTTTAACGAACGTAGCAATCGTGCGCGACAAAGGGAATATCGTTGAGTCGGTCTAAATTTAATCGAAATTATTGTTAATCACCAGTCCCCCGGGGAAGCGCGTTAACGATCATTGGATCCCTTATTTTTCCGTAGAGCCAAGTAATGGACGTCATTAATTGTGCTATGCAGACTATTAACCGTAGTCTAATTCTGCCGTACGCATATCCCGTCCGGCGATAATTAAATATTAATTGCCGCGCTGACGCACAGGGAATAATAATGCATAGGGAAATAACTTCCCTGCGATATTCGACGACTAAATTAACTTTCTTTTTTACACGGCCCACGGGTACGCGCGCGGAATCATTTATGAAGTGTCATAATCACCGAGCACTCGATTAAAGCCATGGTCCTTTGTGCGTTCTGCTTTTATAAATAAATACCCCGACATCGGGACGATCGTTATCGCGACGATTAACAAACCCCTCTCCTCCCCCTCTCCGACCACCCTTCCACCCTTTTCCAGCGAGTTCCATTGGCAGATTCGGAGTATCGAATTATACTTGTTTTCCATGCGAGAGTACGTGCCGTGAACGACATCGACGCTGTAACCGGAAAATCCTAGGGGCTTATATTTCTGCTGGAAACGACGTGTTTCCGCGAGTTACCAATGGGAAGGGGAGGGAGTGGGGAGAGGGGAGCATATCGGGACGAGCGGTCTTTACGATTCGACACCCGCGCGATGGGATTGCAAATGCAAATCCGAACGTTACGAGGCCGTAATCGATCCATGGAAATCCAGCGCGAACGACGCACTGTCCTACACGCCTGGAACAGCGTGTTTCGAGCGCGTTGCTCAAACAAACCCGCCGGCATCGCTCGACGCATAATTTTTAGAAAGCGCAGTCGACCGACGTGAATCGACGAGCGGACGGTCCAAAGGCCGTAAATCAAAACACTCGTGAATGCGTAATAAGTTCCTCGCCTTTGGCCGATTTTTCACGCTTAATAAACGTGAGAGTTGCAAAATTTTCATTATAAGTCCCGGACCTGTGTATCCCGTTGCCGGCCGTTCGGCAATCGTTCGGCTACACGAATTTATAAGTGCATCCCTTGGACCTTCCCGAAATCCCGACAGACGAGAAATCAGGCTACCCCGGACACGAATGCGCACTCTGAAATACCGTTTTTTAGAACGACATTCCGCACTCAATACCGCCCGCTTACGGACAGAACGGGGGGGGGGGTCGGAGGGTGGGGAGACAGGTGGGGTGTCACGATACCCCGCGCTGTGGTGTCTTCCTATTCGTACAAATGGAAAGTCCGGGTACCGGGCAAACAAAACGTCGTATTTTTAAGCCCCACTTCCCCTCCGAACCCCAACCCCCTCGTCCCTCGTTTCGCATTCACTTCCCCGTCCAACTCCCTTTCAATGTCCTTGCCTTTTGTCCCTTTCCTCCTTTCGCCTTGCCGCCGCAATATCGAGTCCCCCTTCCCCCCCCCACTTTCCTTTGACGTATCCCCTTTACCACGTACTCCACGTTATACGGCCGCGTTAACCCCCTCCCCTCCCCCTTCCCGCTGTCCAGATTATTTATTTATCGCGCACGAAAACGTTTTTCCACGTTCAACATTGAATTCGCCGAGCGACCGCCGGGAGGAAAAATTCGTTGTGGTCAAGGGATTTGTGCGCGGGTACGAGCGTGGAAATTTTCGCTAATAATTGCTCGTGCTCATAACGAGTTTCGCCATTTAGTTTCGCCTGAGGGTGGACGTGTATATTGTATACGTGGGTGTACGACGAACGACAGGGGTGGAGGGGGGAGGGGAAAGGGGGCGTGTGGCTGATCGCAAACTAGTTCGATTGTTCTGATTGAATAACTTTAGTAACTCGTCGTCGTGGCCGTAGTCGTTCCGTTCCCGTCATCGCGAATTTTCCCCGTTTTACCCGCGACCAACTTCGCCCCCCCCCTCCCCCTCCCCTCCCGTACGACCCAGCGGGTTTTGCTTTCCTCGCAGCTTTCCGCACGGACGAACCTGGCCCCCCGTTCGGATCCTCCTGCACACGTAGAGCCGGCATTTCATCGATTTTTCGGACGATGCGACGCGCAATGAAATTTCAACTGGCCAAATTCACGATTAAACGGGGGGAAAATTCTTGACCGGAAGAGCCGACGATTCATTCGTTTATCCATATCGGCGCATTAACATCTCATTAATAGGCTCGTAAAACCGAGAGGTGCGGAGGGGGGGAGGGGGGAGGGGGGAGGGCACTCGAATAAATTATGCCCTGAATAAAAGATCGCTCGCCTGGGGCTCTGTGAAAATGCATGCAGAATCAAGTGGACCGTTCGCCCGTAAAGCGCCGTAAAACGTTGTCAATGGCGATTATTAGCTTCGAGTGCGACGAAAGCCGAGACGAAAGATGCCTGGGAAATTAAGCGAGTCTCGTCGCGACGATTTTCTGCCATCGATTCAAGAACAAATGGAAGCGTGAACGAAGACAAACGTTTACATACATCAGGCGCAGTATAAGTAAATTTTACTCCTCCCCTCATTTTCTTATAAACATTTTTTAAAGATCATCAAATATTTATACGATTTATGATTCAAAGGAGTAACAAGACAGAAAAAATTCGGCTAACGTCTGCCAAGGGATAAAATTTACTCACGAGCAATGGTCTCCCCTTGGTACTGTCCCTCTCCCCCCCTCTGGATATTACGACAAAAGTCTTGGAAGGGCAAAGAACGAGGATCCTACTGTTGGTCGGCTTTCGGCCCCGGCGAAGCTGCGATATCCGTTCAAGTGTATTTCCTGGAAGCCCTTTCGAGAGCCGCGAGTTTGTTTCCATTGAATTACGAGCCGTCGAGCGACGGCATGCGCGCGCCTAAGCTCGTTTCGAAACTTTATAAATCTCCGGGCGAAGTTGACGCGCGCAATAAACGTCCCTCCGCCGACACCCTCGACTATAAGCACGTTTCTCCGGGCGCGATTATTCTCCATCGGAAACGCAGTTTCGATCGTTTCTACGCGAAGAGGACAACGTTCCCGGGAGCCTTACACGCTAAACTCAGGACTAAACTACCAGCCGTTCAATTTTCGATCAATTCCGTACCCGTGAAAATTCGAAGTGGAATTATCGAAGCGATAGTTTCGTCATTAGGAATTCACGGTTATACAATTATGATTATTCGGATAACCTAAGTACGGTGTGTGGGGAATTCTTGATTACCCCCGAATGATTGATGTCTCTGTATAATAAATTACGGAGCAATCGTAAACGTGACTAATGACGATAAGGAAGTTTATACTGGTTGTCGAATTCCCCTGGTGAGGAATTCGAGTTTCTCGGCGATTTAGCTAACCGCCAATTTTTTGGTCCGCTGGATGTTGAACAGTTATGATATTAACGGGTTTAATGGCTTTCCCGGAGTTCCCGCGAGATGCATAAAACCTGCAACGAGCTTCGCCGGGGGGACAGTTTGATGTATGAACGGGGACCGTCCTGCGGCGTTGGGGACACGCGAAAAAAGTCCCCGCGCGACCGATAATCTCTCTTCGTTCAGCCAGGGAAATCTCATTATGAGGAACTTTGAGGAAACGGTTCCATCGCCTTCAGGATCGATCCGTTCGTCGCCTGTCACGAGGGGAAAAAACACGGAGAATTTCCTCAAGGACATATTTCATATATTTGCTAACTCAAATATTCTTCTTTCCTTCCATTATTAATTCTTCAATGCCCATTTACGTTAATGGACGATTCAAGATTACCAAAATTTGTATCCTATCAATGCCCAATCACCATTGTCCCTGGATTAAGGGTAAACAGACGCAAGTTTCACGAGTATCAGCAGGGCCGAGACTTTCTCACGCGAGGCGGGAAGAACGTTCAAGGCAGACTCTTCATGATACTTGTACGTGTAGTAGCGAGAGCAGTCGAGTGTTTCAGCGCATATTAACAAACGAAGCGTCGTAGTTAGTTTGAAGGAGGCGCGAAGAAGGCGGTCCGGGGATCGATTAGACACTTGAGTCCACTTAAAAACGTTTACGGCACTCATCGAGTCGACTGGTGGATTTCAAGCTCGTCGCCTACTTGTCCGAAGGGCAACGAAACACCATCCGATTTCCCAGGGAAATTCAGCGATAAGGTGCTGGCGGGAATCGTTATTGAAATTTCAGCCAAAGCGAGACAACGACGCGCCGCATTCTCAACCGACCCCGATATTCCCCTGGGAAACAAAAGCACGGGATGGGGGGGAGAGGGGGAGAGGGTGTGGGAGGGGAGGAGTATCAATCTGCCGCAATTAAGTCCCCCGGCTGCAGCAACATCTGCCGGCATTGCAAATTAGATGCATCGCAATTACGAACGTCATCGAGACGACACTTATTGAACGAGTTATCTCAGCGAGACTTTTCATTAAAATCTTGCTTTTCAGGCGCGCAACAGCCGTAGAATCTCGAAACAATTTACCGCGAGGAAGCGAGTCGCATTATCCTTCGGAGCTTTAAAACAAAACGACGTCATCGTAAAGTCATAAGGAAGTTTCGTCGTCGGTCAATTTGAGTCTAAGTGCAATGTAATTTGCGAAAGTCCTCGGTGCCGAGTCGTCGCGTTCCAGCGGGGTAATTCTCTGTATTAAATGAAAGACCAAGTAAGCTCGTGGGCGAAAATATAAAACTACTCTATCGCGCCAAGATGAAAGGGGGAAAATTTAATTTTAGAATACTCGGCTAAGAATGAGCGTAATTTGTGCTCAACTGCAGCCACATCTGCTGCTACTGTAGCCTAGATGCATCGCAATTAAGACGAGGCAATATTAAAAAACTTATTGCTCACAGTCGTCCTTGGAAACATACAGATGTTTTCCTTACAAAGCTTTTCTCGTGCTAGTATTCCCCAAAGTACACACAAGGTCGTACAGCAATAAAGGAAACCGCGGTCAAGGTTACTTCGAACATCAGTAACCGATATAATTACTCACGGTTACTATGAAACCACGAGCAGACCGGATAAAAAGAAACGAAAATCTTCGATACCGACAACCTTCCACTTAAGCATTTACACCGACATGATCCATTGACAAACAGTCTGGTATTTTCGAAAATTTCGTAAAATCCAACAGACTTACCTGCATGGATTTAGTGACCCCCTGTCGTCCTCTCGACTGCGGAAACGTGGTCTTCCCGGACACTTGGGGTCATCCACGGGGCAGGGTGAAGAGAGAGAGAAAGGGGGGGGGGGGCGATGAGGAGCGGGTTGAAAAACTGCACAACCCGTGAAGCCGGGATTTTCACTTGGCCGGTCGCGTCGCGTGCAACGTCCGGTTAGGAGGCAGGGAGATGAGAGAACGCGCGCACATTACACCGCTGTGAGAAACGAACGGAGAGGGAAAAATAGCCGCGCTATGCCTGGCGACGTGCGAACGCCTACTAAAGTTGTACGACGTCGCTCGGCGACATCGCAGGACGACGAGGCGCGCGCTACTACCTTCCTACGGCGGCGCAGCCAGCTTTCGAACCGTCGTCCCGACGCCAACCACCCCCTCTCCCTCCCCTTCCCTTCCCTTCCCTTCCCTTCCCTTCCCTTCCCTTCCCTGCCTGTTACCCTCGACGGCCGCCCAACCCCAAAGCCCAACTTCCCCGCGACGATTACCCAATGAGCCAATCCCTACACTCACGGTCCCTTCCTCGCGAGCGAAATTTCCATGCTCAAAAGGAGATTCGTATATCGAGGATTTCAGAATTCTCGAAACGGTTCAAGTGCAGTGGAAAAAGAACTAAAAATATTAGAGTTACAGTCTGAAAAAAATACAAATGTACGGGGGTTTTAATAAAATTCCGGAGCGTATAAGTCTTCGTACGAAATGCTCGGACGGCCTAATCATTCCTCACGTGGAATGAGTAGAATGTTTGGCTGAAAAATTAATAACGATGTCCCGGGGTTGATTGCCATGGCTCGATGCCTTATTTCCTAGTTTCGGCAGTGTGTATTTATTAATGAGAATGGAAGAGCTATTCTCTTAGCTTTTTCTCATTTCCCGTCCCTCGGCCGGCCCGTCTGCGCGCTTCTTTTCCTGCGTTTCGCTCCATTCCGGGGGTCACTTTTTCTTCATTTCCCTTGCCCCGCTGATTCTCGCGATTCTTTTTCCCCGGTCAGGAAAAAGGCAAGGCACTGCCGTAGGAATATCTGGCGTTCCATTCCCTCTCTCCGCCCCACTCCTCCCTCCTCGCGAAGCCATCGCTGAGAAGCTACTTCGTCGACGATAAAAATTTTTATGGAAATTCCCAGGTCGAAAAGGAAAATGCCGATGAATTGGTAGTCCTTCTTGCGGTTTGCCGCGAAATACACGTCCTGTGAGACTCCTTGAAATTCCCAATTAATCACCGCCCCTCTACCCCCCTGCGGGGAGCGTCTCATTCGCTAATTCTTTTCTCCATTCTCGGCGAAGGGAAGTTCCTCGGCGTGCGTGAAAACGCATCACGCATGCACGTCCAAGGCGAAACGTGCGGTGCGTGTGAATGTTGCGTTTCCGCGCGATAACGAAAGGATGAATATTTCAGGGTCGGGGGAGCGTCGAACAAAGTGTCTCATTTTTTTTGCGCGCTCAGAACGTTGGTGAGATAGGTTGGCGGAGAGGGGGAGGAGGGGGGGTGGGTGGGGTTGGATAGAACGATAGGCGATGTTTGTTTTAAGAATTTATCCGGCATCGGGCGAGGCCTCCGGGGGAATATTTTCTCGCGGAAAGATATTTTTATTTTCCTCGTCGAAGGCGAACGACCGGCCCCGTTACTCGCCGAGGAATATCCCCGACAGTGTGAAGAAAAAAAACGGGATGCTCCATGGAAATTCATCGTGCGAAATTAATGTCACACCCCGGAAAAATTTTTTGACCATTCCGGAATGTCTGTGACTTTATAGAAACCTCCCCGGCTAGAAAATGAATTCCTATCACCCAGCCTTAATGGAGACAGCTGCCCATTTTTTCGATCAGTATTTTTCGGGGAACGTAATTCCTTTTTCCTACTCGACGGTTTCATTTTTATACCGATTGCCGGAGCAATCGGATTTCTGCGCGTGACTGACGAAAGTCCAGCGAGTGGTTTAGGATGGACCTGGAAAAGCCCCGCAAGGGGATGATAATATCGTCCCGGCAAAAGAGTCGAAAGCCACGAAGGGATATGGAATCCTCCGATACGTTGATCTTTTCCATCTACTCGCCACTGTGTACACGTGTGTGCATGCACCTGCATTTCCGTATACATTGCGGGACACCTTCGGAGCGTAGCCTTTCAATCTCCTTTCTTCGCTCTCGTTCGTTCGACAACGTAATACGAAAAAGGGGCGCTCCTGCGGGGCGGTTCCAGCTGAAATTTCATCGCTCGTTTCGCGAATTGCGGCAAGTAGGCCCAGACGAAAAGATTCTCCTAAAATATTGAAGCCCACCGACCGGGGGGAAATTGAACTCCCTGAAATTCGGTCGATCACCGGCGCCTAAGAAGTCTGCGAAATTCGTCGAAAAAGAAGAGACAGAAATTCTCGGAAGCTTGGTAAACTTGCGTATTTTTCTCGCGTCGAATGATTTATATCGGCGGATAACTTTACTTAGCCGGCAGAGATAACGGGGAGACATTCCCGCGGTCGTTTCACCTTCTATCTTTAGACCGGCGGGGACATTGGTCGTGCGTGTCTCGAGACACCGTTTGCATACGAATCGCACGTGCTGCTAACGAACTTCGCGCCCCGACAGAATCCCCGGGGAATTCCTGAGGCCGGCCAAAAGGACACAGGGAGATTCATTATCCGCCCCGTCGAACCGATTTTCGAGCCACCCTTCGCCGATTTCGCATATTAATCGCGCCCTTCTCGTCCCGAAAATCACACGGAATTCGACGGGCTGGCGAATTTATTCATCGTCATGTCGATGATAAAAAAATCGTAAGGTGGCAATGATGTCATCAGTTAAATTGATGGACAAACGAGAGAACCGAGAGCCTGAAATTATCGCATGAATTGTACTCTGAGATATTTCTCAAGGTTACCGTCAGCGCAATTGCAATCAATGCTAATGAGGAGTGAACTGAGCTGAATGGAATCGTGTTCTCCTCGCTGTTCTCCGAGAGAACTGAATCGAGACTGACGCAAAAACTGAACGGGCCCCGTAAAAGGCTCTTAATGGACACAAAATGGAAGCGCAATAGGGGAGGTAGGATATTCCGGCTTTGCTGTTGGTTTCGCGATTATTCTTTCGCGGCGAGGATAAGCGCAATCGAATGGACTTGGTAATCGAGCGATTCGGAAAGCGCTCGGCTGAATGGCATTAATGCAACTGCGACGTATGCAGGGTTGACGCGCAAGTGTGGGTGTTACGTACGAGTGGGTATAAACGCACGGGTCAGTTTCTGGTCTTGGCCGGGCGAAATAGCCGACCCAAAGCGGTCGGCAACGCTCTGCATGCAAAACCACATCTGTTATTCCGCGCAGGTGCTTTAACGTGAGCGTCGCACTTGCACCGAGCGGATACACCGAGCGTGCAGGTGCAATGCACTTCTCGAGAATGCATTCGTCTGCGAACAGCCCGACATTTGCCCGGCGCGAATGTTCAGAACTATGTAGAAATTAAAGGCAACGGTACGTAGCTTCGTAATACCGGAATTTTTCAACCGTATTTCGAACAACGGTGCATGTAAACTTTTTCCTTCGGTTTCTCATATTATTCTTTAGATTTTTGTAATCGTTCATTTCCCGTGGATTTTAATGAAAATTCTCCGGTATTCGTGGATTTATTCGTCGTCGGTCAATTGTCCGATTGACAAGACTCTCTCGTAATGTTCGCTTCTTCTTCTTCTTCTTGTTCAGTCCTCGTCTTGATTAAGGCTAACTGAAAAAAGGAATTCCCCGGCCTGTATTGCCCGCTGCTGTCTATAATAGAAACGACCCCCTAATGATGGGATCCCCGGCCTTTCGTCCCGCGATCCTCGAGGAAACTGGGATTCTTTAACTTGTCCTAGACATTTCGCCGAACAGCTCTCGAATGATCAAGTATCCTTCAGGATTCTTCCTCGTCTTCATAACGACGCCAAAATCGTCGCTGATTAAAATACCCGACCTATATTGCCAAAATCTAAAACCACTCTTACATAGAAAGACAAGATGGACCTGTTTCTTATCCTATTATAATTTGTAAAAAAAGGTGAAAATTGAATTTTCCCTGGGCTTAATGAAACGTTTCGCTGGCTTGATAATTTGCGCGGGTATTTCTCTGGACCAATGATGGTACAACAGGCGGGTCTTATCTGCGGTCGACGGGCTTATCTACGAGACGGTCGAACCGAGAGAACGCTCGGATTCTACAGGACAACGTAGGGGTGGCGGCGGGGTACGGGGGGGGGGGAGGCGGGGGGCGGGAGAAAGCAATCGCTGCGGCTATGGGGCACCGTGGAAAGATAGACAAAGCCCGGGGTCCGCACAATGCGTGACAATGCGACAGTACTGACATCAGCAGGGGTATGAGGGTGCTCGATTCTCGACCGACTCTGCCGTTGACAGAGCGAGCTCAAACGGAGGCAGGGATTCTCCTAGAAAATACAACCGCGGGACAGAGTTTCAATAATGAGAAAAAATAAGTACTTCCCTGGGAGACCTTAAAGCCCAATAAACTTTAATTAATACACGACATTGCAGGGCATCGAATTGACGTTTCAATAGTGAAATAATAAGCTGGCTGTTCCGAGCAAGATATTTATAGCAAGACCTGTGCGAGGAATATAAGTAGTGAATAATAACTTAAGGTCGTGGACGAGCAGAATCCTTGCCGTCAATTTCGCCGAGACACGAGGAACAGCGCGCTGGTAATGAGCGGAGCGAAAACGGTGTAAGTAAACTGTGTAATAAAAAGGAAGGGAGATGAAGGGAAGGGGAAGAGCGGGGGAAGAGGGAAAAAAAGGGATGGAATTTTAGGGCTACCAGAAGTGAACTCATCGTGTCCGTCCGACTGCAGTTCCTCTTCTTCCTGATCTTCCCCTCACCCCCAGCCCTGGCCGGCCCACCTACTCCGGCGGCCGTTCATTTATAAGCGTGGGTACACAGTCTGCAGTGTCGAGTACCTCGAAACAAGCGGACATCTACAAACGAGTCCAGTTATTTTTCCCCGGAGGGTTTATGCAAAGCTCAATCCTACAAATCGTGCGTGTTGAAGTACCTTCGTGCTTTACCTCGACTCGTTCCCTCCCTTCGACGGAGAAACGAGTAAATACAAACCGAGCGAAAATCGGTGCCCCGTACGAGTGATTAAAGGGCCAGGTAAACGTTTATAAAATCTGAAAAAGTCATCTCGATTAAAATTAATCCGTAGGAGAACGACCGACTTTTTTCTGCTCTTGTAATTTTTGCGAGGAACGGTAAATGACGTAATTCCGATTCTCGTTTTTTCGTGTGCAGTTGTTTTCCATTGTGGGGCAGTTTGTGTGCACGGCGATGCAATCGGCCGGCGGGTTTTTTCCTCGTCGGACAATGCCGAGTCTCGTGCGAGAGAGCCGCGCAAATTGCTATCATCTGGATGATCCAGCCGTGCCGTACAGGAAGTAGGGTGTCGCGGATATACCCCCTTGATCATTCCTATCAGCCTCTAACGATGAATGAGCGACGCGTGACACGTATAGAATATCGCGCCGAGCGTCTAATACGAAAAGCGATCTGCCCATTATGTACGTGCACATCCGACACGCCCGTCTCACGCTGTCCGGAAGAAAGAGACTCGTAAAACATACACACATACACACACACAGCTGAAAAACCTACGTTTCAGCGACACGTAATTCAGTGACGAAAAAATCGTCATAACTCAAGTACTGGCACAGGTAATACATTTTCTACTTGTCTCAAGAACTAGTTCTTTTTACAGTTCAGTTTCAAATCAATTCAGTTTCTTTCTACAGTTCTTTTTACTCATTGTCACTCATTGTCCTATTGATTACCTCGAAATTCCACTTGGATCACATATAAAATTCTTCTCTCTGTTTGTATACTATGCAGATGCAATAAAAGACGTATGTTATTATATTATTATTATTAAAATAAACGGGTCCTGGGTGAACCGTGCAGACGGTGAGACAGGGGCGAGTGAAGATCCTGCGTAGGGTGGGCGGGGAGTAATCGTGGGGGCATTATAATTGCTTCCATTTGGGCGATTCCGAAGTAGCGAGTCTTAAGTGGCTGGCGTGTTGGCGCGTCTCCTCGTTTGCTCGCACTCCGCGAGCGAGCACGGAATGAACTTCTAACGAGGCAGGCCGAGGCTTCCTGCGAAGGACTTTGAAGATTACCGAGTGACGCCGACGACGATGACGACGACATTTTGAAAGACGCGCGCGTCTTGACGCTGACAATCATCAGACGGGTTGAAGAACTTTCGGGGGCGAATTAATTTCCCCTCGGCTCACCTGAACGCCGGAGCACGGGCCAGTGAGAGAGGGGGAACAAGGGAAAAGGAGAGAGGGGGATTGTGCGTATTATTTGCCGGGTTTGTTCCCGGGGGAAGGGCGGTGGCCTCTCGTGCGCCACTTAAAAACGGCACCCTAACGAACCCATTTGCATTCGATAATGAAAGGAAAGGCAGGACGAAAGCCCGACTACTCTCGATTAATAATACAAACCGAATACTCTTGGACCCTCCGACGGACCGGCCCAATCCGGAAATGTACCGGTATATACCTCCTGCGATTCTATCGCACGTATTTAAGAACACCTTTTTTTTAAATTAATTTCAAAACAAGCTTATCTACTTGCGAGCTCTTGTCGCGCGATAAGGGTATCCATTCTTTTACGTGTTGAATTATGACGAGCAACAATTGTCGCGTATCGATGGGGGAAGTTCGTGTCATTGTTTTAAATGGATCATTACGAGGCGAGAAGGTAAATTACGACTAAATGGTGTTAATTAGCTAAGTGGACATCTATTTCTATTCCTCGAACGTTCTATGCCCACAGTGGAGCTCGAAATTTGACGGCAAGTTACAGCGACAAAAAAGGGTGTAGAATGTCGTCAATTCTTGTAAAAGTTTTGCTCTTTTCCCTGGCCGTGACGGTCCACGTAAATGAAAATATTTCAAACTGCCTCTACGACCTTAACCTTTAATTATCGAATACATTGAGGTAATTCATTGATTTTGTAGGGTTATCAAGGTGGTTACGAGTACGAGTTAGACGTTATATTCGTCAACATCACCAGCTTCGACGACCGATACTTCGAAATTAAAGACAATGTCATCAACTGGAAGCAAAGCATTTTCGATGACACCCCAATTAAGGTAATACGGTTAATTAAAATCTACCGGTGATGAAGGAAAATCAGATGTCTTCTCCTTGGGGCAGGTATTGTATTTCTTCGCGCGTGAAAAGGATCACAAAAGGTTCAACCAGATGGACTCTCGAATAGATTTCTGCTTTTGGCTGAGCGGCATCGAAAGCCATTTATCGCGACCAATTTATAACTTCCGTCTGAACCATGCTCTCGGGATAACCAATGAAGTTTGCCCGATTACACAGGTAAGTGACAGGGAACTCGTCACAGAGGAGAGAAATTCAAAGCCAAGCAGGTTTACGAAGCATAACAAATTAATGTTTCCCTTTTTTTTAGGCAAAGCGACGATTAAACATGGATTTCTTCCCTCTTGCGATATCGACGGACCGTCACATTCCCTGCGACACTCAAAACTTCTTTTTCGACATATTTTACGGCGACGAGTACAGCCCACTGTTGACGGTTTGGGTGCAATTCTTCCCCCACCAGAATTCCCCGGCCTGTGACTGATTCGCGACGTCTTTCGTCGCGCAAGCATCGTCACCTGGCCGATTATCGGCGTGTAAATAAACATAACGTAATCTTGTAGAACAGAAAATTGGGCATAGAAGGAAACGATGTAAAACCCCGTGTCGGCCGGTGCTCAATAAAAGTCCATAACAATATTGCGATTCCATGGAAATTGGAAACAAATGTAATATCGCTCCGCAGCGAACCGTAAATTGTTCGAACGAACCCATTCACCAGTCGGATTATTCCGTTAGAATTTTCCACCGCTATAATCCCCCCCCCTTTTTGAAATTCTTCCTTCAGCTGCGGAAGGTCGAATAAATTTCTCGACCTCAGCTCGTGCCGAAGAATCAGCGGATTCGCGCGGCCGACGTAGCGAGAATTTTTCCTCCCGTCGAGGATAACGCGGACTTTTTCGTCGAAGGATTTAGCGGTACGGCAGAAGTCTAAATCTGGATACGTCGGGGAATACGTCCGGGAATATCCGGGGAGAGTCTCACCGTACAGATACGGCACTGGCAGCGCTCCAGATTTTCCCAAAATCCCCCGGCAGTGGGACTATTCGGCGGAGTCAGTGCCGGACTGCATTCGCCCGGTCGATACTCAATTTTGCCGGCTCGCGTAAGCCCAACCTTCTTTTTTTTTTTTCATGCTTCGTAATTGAGGCACGTTTGTTGTTTCCTCCGTCAACCTGTGTTTCGTCCTGTAATGCGGCTGATTGTATTTTTCCCTCGTCCCTTAACCCCCCCCCCCTCCCCTCGTTGCCTCACGTACACGCGTAATAACTCGCGATGGAAATTAGTCTCCGTTGACCCGATATTTTACGCGCCGCCAGAAAAAAAAAAGCCTTCGTTTATTTTACACTGTGGAAAAAATACAGGCTTTCATGCGGCACTGAACAAATGTGAAAATTAATGGTTATTCCCGAGCGCGGTGCACTCAACAGAATTCGTTTAAAAATCCCTTCTAATTCTTTTGACGAGAGAACGGCAAAGTAATGATGGTTTTTTAGGCCGAACAATTATTGCCATTTCGCGGAATGTTTCCTTCGAGCACGCCGTTTAATTTGGTAGGTTTGCTTTCATGGGTAAACATGTAACGCAATTGTGCCCGCAGTGTTTCGGCTATTATTTTAGTTTCTATCGACCACCTGAACGTTTCTCCCTGGCGACGGCAATTAACCCTCGCAATAGTACATTCAATCCATACGTCAAACTTTCGCCCTTTGCCCTTAACCGGCGAAAAAAAAGCTCCGCGAGACGTGTTAATAAATAACCTTCCTGAACAAATTCCGTTATATCCGAAAAATACCGACCCGCGTTGCCTGTCGAATGGGTTATTTTTTTCGCTGGCCTCTGAAGCCTTCATCACGATCCTTGTTAACCGAGGGTCAGTGTTTGATCAGGTTGGCCCGTACAACATAAAAGTTTTATACGTATTTCAGATACGTTCGTGTATTTTCCTCACGTTTCAGAGACAACATTTCTCAGACTGCTTCTGCTTTACTGCGCCATTACACGAAGCAGTCTGATAAATAGCAATTCCGCTCAGCAAGAATTCTCGCGTTGGGCCCGCATAATTAGCCGGTAAATTTCCATTACAGCCGCGTCAATGAAGAGAGACGTAACTCCCCGGCAGAGAGTTTCCTTCGTTACAAAATCTCTGTGCTTGATGTCACGTGGACAAATACAACGATGATTTTTTCCTTTGGAATAAGAATCCGTGTGGAAGTGGGTTCGCGTGAATCGACCGACGGTTTCCCCATTACGGTTGAAGCCTTACGCGATCCTCATAAACCGAGAGCCATTGTTTGGTTATTAGGTTTCGCTTGTCCGCCGCCTCGATTCATTGCGGTCGCGTTGCAGATACATTCGAGTAATTGAATCCCGACCGTTCGGCCGAGCAGGCTGCGTATTATTGGACCGGGGATGTGCGGAGAATCCTTTCACCCCCCGTTTTCCCATGCAAATTGAGTAGACAGGCCTTTCACCGGCCCCCCCTTGGTGTCTTCGTGCAAAGGAAGTCGAACCATTATACCAGTAGCCCGGCAAACACCTAGAATACGTCTCCCGTCTGCCCACGCAAAATTAATCCCCTCACTGCCCTCCCGACAGACGGACGTATCCATCTGTTTCAACTTGGGAAAAAAGACGACCTTCTAAAGACCAACAGAAAGCCATTCCGGTTCCTCATTCGTCGCACAAATAAACATTAAGACGTACAAAGCACTTTTGAGAAAATTAAAAATTCTTCCATTATCCAAATTAAAGGTTTCTGTGTAATGAATACAATTTTTTTTAACGTGTATAGTTATTTGTATTTGTTTGTCGTGGGGAGCAGAATACAACGATGGAAGGTTATTCGCAATAACCTTTTATAACTTATAATAACTTATTACGATAGGACGATAATGAGTTGGTTGTTAAGAGATAAGACGAGGGTCAGTCACAATTGTATTCAGGAGAATTAACTTAACGTCAGTTTCCTCGGTGGTATTTTCTGCTTGGAAGATGCGGGATCTGAAATGCGGAATATTCGTGTCTACCCTTTTCATAAGTTTGAACGCGGCGTTGGGAAAACTTGTAAGTATTCTCTCGTCGTGATAATTAATAAACGAATTTACATTCCGCGCGAGTGTGCTCAAACGGACTGACAGAATTCAGCGAATTGTTGGCTGGCTCTTTCGTCTGGAGAGAAATTATATCTGTGTAACTTTCAGTACGATTATCGTGCGACTCAGCTGAGTGTTCGCATAAATAGCACAGAAAATGAGTACATCGTTGTGCATAAAGGTGAAAATGGCCAAGCAGATGAGATTGAATTCAAACAGGACATCACCGTGGACACAGGTCTAATGGTAAAAATTTTTACAAGAAATTACATGTTTCTGCAACGGAAGGTCATGCCACGACCTTGAAGATGCTTTGAATCGACAGGTGAGAGTGATATTCGGGGACGAAAACGGGCCGATTCACCCCCAGGTGGCTGACAGGAACGAGATGAACATTTGCACGATGCTGGAGAACGCTATCGAAAATTCGACCTCCTCTCAGGCCAAGTACAGGATGGCCGAATCCTTGAATCTGCACGGTCGCAGATGTCCAATCAATGCGGTGAGAATCTCCGATTGGCTGTAGAATTTTTCGGGAGCGAGTGGTGCGTAAATTGCGATGATTGGTCGTGTTCAGGTGAAAGGTAGGGCCCAGTTGGGGGAATACAGCTTCCCATCGGAGTTTACGACGAACAAGGACATGGGCTGTGGCTACGTGACCTTTCTGATGAGGGTCGAGACACCTGGCAGCACTTGGCAGTCCTACCAGTCCTTACTCGAGCTCTTCGTCGAGTTGGATCTAACGAAGCCGGATGGATGTTGACTGCCTAAGCAACTCGGATAATAACCAAAGCTTAAGCCAAGCTCTGCACCATTCTACCAGTCCCCCCTTGCCCTTTTTAGGTTCACCAGGGACTCAACTCTGTCCGGCAGTTTCCGAAGTCCTCTAAGTTTCGCGAGTTTCCTTGTAAATACCGTTCAGGGTTTTAACGCTGATCGAAGTTGAAATACAAATTTCTTAGCCGAGCAATGAAGTGAGCTTAAAGACGCCAGTCAAAGGATTTCTTTTTGTCACGTTATGGCTGAAAATTCTCGTCCCTTTTACGTCGACCGCTGTATTTACGGCTTTGGATAATTAAGGCCCGTTATTCGGGAAGATCCTCGAGTGGCGCGGGATCTCGAGACAACTTGATAACTCGGTTACTCTCAATTGCGACTCTCTTCTTGGCGCTTTAGCCCCTGGCACTTAATATCGTCCCGAGAAAGCGTCCAGTGTTGGTTAATCAAGCGCTCAAAGAAGCCTTTACCAGAAATTCCATTTTAAACTTACTTTCATCGACGTTCATGCTCCGCGCAAGTTCGTCGTTTAACGTTCTACAGGCACTTGGGGTTAGAACGACTTAACTGCATCGGCCAAACATAGCAGCCGTATTCGCACTTGCATTCATGGGAGTTTGCCCTTAACCACAACCTTCCATGGCCACCGTTCAACGAGGACGAACTGCGGACAAATACAAATACGGACAATCGCTTAGCGGTTCAAAGTTATTTACCCACGATCAATTACCCTTGGAGCAAAAGCTTCGAGCGCATACGATACTTTGCCATTGTTGGCGTCTCGGGTAATTTTGTTTGCCCGACGAGTAGTTTTGCGTCCCAGTTGGACGTGAAGGAATTCCAGCGGAGCAATTCGGCCAGTGGAAGATTACGCTAATGGGTTTTGCCGAATGCTGTTTGGAGAATCGAATCCGTGCGATCGGATGGTAACCATCTGAGAGCCGGGAGTTAACTAAACTGACCAGGCAATCGTAACGTATTCAAGGGCACAGACCATTACACAGATCGTTAGGCGGTTGGCTGAGGGAATTGTCCGGAGCGTCGTCGAACGCCGAAATTCGATGACACCGAGGAGGGTTGGCTGGACATTTTAGAGACGGAATCGCTTGACTTTATCCTCGGGTTCCTATCAAAGTCCCTTTCTATCCTACCGAGAATTCCCGTCCTTCGCTGCTCTCACGGCGTCTCCGTTCCATTCTACGCACGATTTATTGATCCACGCACAAATCCACCTCTGCCGGCACGGAACTACCCGCTGCTACGAGGCCAGTGACGCTCAGCAAGTGCTTTATAAACTTTCCGCCTATTGACCCTGGGAATCCCCCTCCTCCCTGCCAGTAATCACCTCCCGGCAAACGGATCATAGCCCAGAATTCAAGGAAAGTCAATTTTCCGAATAAACAGGACCCTGGGATTTTAATGAACGTACTCTGAAAATTCCGGCTCCGAGACTTGAATTCCCCGTGTAGCTTTTCATTGCACACGACCCTTGGGGAAGTTGGCAAGGATTGTCCATGTGTCAAACGAAGCACTGTGAGGGAGGTAATACGGCGAGTAAGTGGACGGAAATGCGTTGGCTCGATAAATGCGTAGTTGGTCGTCCGGTATTATCTTATTTTCGGGCGATTCATAGAGTCGGAGAAACGATCGAGTGGAGGAGGACAGACTGGATCCGCCGGTATGAAAAGTATCGCGTGGCAATTTGCCAGAGAAATATGCGGGACGGGAATGTCTCGATGGTTTTTCATCTCCTCATAAAAGCCAGGGCCGTAATATCCGGGCGGAAGGTCCCTGGCCGCTCTTCCTTTTTCCCGGAGAAGCTTATAAAAATTCGTCCTTCTTAATGAAACCGTAACTTACAATTTATTCAAATCTATGCTAACCGACGTTACGGGCCGCCTTCTCCATTTAAATTGCCAGTAAATCGTATCAGGCCGAATTTACATGGTAAGGATCTTTAATTCTAGCTTTCCCCATTACCAGAAACCGTACGCTGGCGTGGACCAACGGTCAAACAACTTTCCCGAATCAGCGACATTCTTAAAAAGGAAAATAATGCAGAACCTCCGATGTGCTTGGGAAACTTCTGCCTGGCGAATTTACATGTTATAATTGCCATCGACTTTCGAGGGCCAAGGAATTCGGGCAAGGGAAATACGACGAACACGCACAAATGGTATAATTAACGAGCGCGGGTGCGAAAATATGAAATTTATATGTATTCCCGGAACGACGAACGACGGGCCAAAGTGGCTGGCGATTCGATAAGAGGAATCGGTCGTTCCATTACGGATTTAAATATTGATTTTCGTCGTTGGCGCGCGTAATGGAATCTCAAAAGCCTGCAACTGGGCTCCAGCATATGGCAGTGACATGGCCTCGGCTGCACCGCCAATGAACGTCTATATTCCGTTCGCACACGAGGATGCAACGGAGGAAGCACACGGACAGCGCGTGCACGCGGCCCATTCAGAATCGCAGATCAAAGTTCCCGGTAACGAAGTTAAGTCCCGGGCTATACCGGTTAATCTGCTCTATGCGGCCTGGTACTGCAATTCATTATGAACTTCGACGATGGGGCGCGACGGCCACGGTTCTCCCTTTCTCTCTTCCCCTCCTCCCCCCTTTAGCCACCTCTCTGTCTTTCTGTATGGTACTTGCACGCGCGGCACATCGAGATAAAAGTTTCCGCGGCAACGGCGCGAGTCCCGTGCAAACCAGTTAATTGCTACTTACTTCCTTCTCAGCCGTAGATCAACTCGCGAGCTTAGAGCTCTTATCAGCGCGAGAAACTTAAAGAAAGAGATATATACAACGCGAGGATACGTAGGTCTTTCTATCTGTTTTACAATTTTCTTATTTTCTCTTTTTCGTTGGTCTCTTCTTGTCTCGTCAGGTGTTTCTCCCTTTTCACCAGCGCCCTATTCTGCGAACGCTGCGGAAGGTCGGTTTGTGATCGGCACTTGGAGGAACCGGAGGCATGCGAATCTTCGCCGAAAGACGATTGGTATAGACAAACGCGTGGCATTTATTCGGACTCGCGCGATCGGATCACGCGCCCCTGCATCAATATTTACCCACGTCTTGGACGAACGACTGCGCGAATACGGGATCCGTCGTTCGCGTATCCTACCAATCCCATATCCTGACCCTTCCCGCGGAGCGTGTCCGGGGATCGAAACGACGACGGACGTGATGACAATTTCGCAGATACATCGCCGAGGAGAAGAACAGACCCCCCCCCTTCCACGAAAGCCCCTTCGAGCAAGAATTATTTTCATCGGGCTGGAAATTTCGAGGCATCGACCCGTAAAGAAAAGTCCATCGGCCCTGACGACGTGCGCTGCAGACTTAAGGCAAATTGCTCGGCCGGATAATACCGACAATTAGCGAGGTAAAATAGGCAAATCCTCGGAATAACGAGATCCCACGTGATGGGGGCTCGGGTTAAACGATTCGGGTGTATCATGATCCATTGAAACTCACTTTAACGGAGTTTAGCCTACCCACTGATGAGGATCCTCTAGCTAATACGTCGACGGTCCTCGCATAATCCGTAGGATCGAAAACTTTCGTTAATCGAAATCCCCAAACTTGCCGTCACTCGTATGGGTTTCCCATTAAATTAAGCTCATCAAGTGGACAGGGCTGAGAGGTGGGACGGTCACTGAAAAAGTCGGACCGTCACGGTACAAGTGCATCGTTGATGCATACTTAATTAGAGCCATTATCACTCGGCCCGGAATTTTAATGCGGTCTAATGAATCCTAATTACCGGCATTACCGCTCAGCGAACTCTCGTGCGCGTACAATTTTTTTGCCACACTCGAAGGGGGGGAAATTGCGTTAAAGGAATTCGCGCGTTGATGCGTCGTTACACGAGCGCGTTTACAAATGTTTTCTCTTCTACGCGATAAATCGAAAGAGCCGTGCGTGCGTGTCGCAACTACTCTCCAAGAGATTCCCCCGGGATTATATTCTCCGGCGAGGCTCGTCGCCGATATAACACGCGCCATATACCCCGTGTCTCCTGCAAATCCTTCCGCCAGTCCTACCAGCACTTTTCTACCCTTTTTTACCGACGGGGATCATGTTGTTTAATTTAACAGAGGTTAGAAAAAACTCTAAACTCTATAGACATGTACAAATTTTTGTCGGCCAAGTGTCTCTAAAAAAGCTTTTTTCTGTGAATCTCTGACAAGAAATTGGTCCAGGAATTGTCTGTTAATTTACGATTATTCAAAGTTTGTGAGCTCTGTTTTCGAGAGAGGTAAGGAAGACACTGGATGCAGCAAAATTCTTATTCTTCTCGTACCACCGAGTGTATTAAAGCTCCCAGTGGTATGAAAATAGAACAACGGTACAGCGACAACTTGAGACTGTATCTTCTATTAGCCGCGAATGTTTTATTCCGCCGCGGGTCGTGTATGTGCCGTTTGGAAAATTGTTTCGATGTTGCCAGCCTGCAAGATGCCACGACCCTTTCCCCCCCCCCCTTTTCCGCCCCTCGGCGTTTTCCACCACGCGTTTTAACGGGACACTGAAAGCGGCCGCTCGGCCATTCGCGCGCTTAATAAAACCGCGCGTTTTATTACAGCTGGCTTGGTATTTCGAACGTGAGGGCAACGGTAATAATTTTCAGCTGGCTTATCCGCGTCTGCCTGGGCCGTCGAGGATTATTATTTGTCCTTTTTTAACCCCTTCTCCCTCCCCGCACCTTCACGCGCCATCGTGCCGCGTTGAATTTAGACGAAGACGGATGAGAGGGAAATGTACCTGAAAATGATGAATACGCGCCATTTTCGCTTTCGATCGAAAAGCTCGACTTTAACGGATTACGCGTTTCATCACTCCGACGAGCCGGCTGTATGAAAATTAGAGGATACATTTTTCTCATTCCCAAATATTACGAGTGATACGAGGTATGGCAATGTAATTTTCAGGTGCAGGAGGGGAAGCATCGAGCTTTGATCATTCGGTGACTCCGTTTACCCGGATTCTCGGGGTCTTTGATTTTCTCGCTGGGAACAACGTGAGCGACGGCAATAACTCGGCATGGAGTTTCCGCGGGAAAAGTCGACGAGACAGGTTCCCGTCCTCGTAATCGACGCGCGCCGCTTTACATAGCAAACAGACATTTCCATTCGTGAGGCATTCGCGTAGCAGCGTCGAAAAAATTGCGAGTTACCGTACTAGATTGAATGGCAATACCGGCAAACCCCTGCTGCCCCCCCCCCACGCGCGGCTCCAAGAACATTCCCTTCGATCTCTTTATTGCCGCCATTAGCGAGATTTTTGCGCGCTGGATCGACTCGGTTGCGTATCCTCGTTTCGAAGCGCCGATGGAAATAGGAAAATGGCCGACGTAGGAACCTAATTTTGCAAAAGCTTTTACAAGCAATCAGAGAGGATATTGCCGTTGCCCTCCCCCCCCCCTCCGCTGCTGGAAAATCGACGTCGGGAAAATTGCCCGGGGTAAATTGAATCACGATCGTCGCTTCGTGGGGGCGAAACGACTGACTCCTCCTGCGACCGCGATACAGCCTCTTCCATCGAAAACACGGACATTTTTTTCCAGCTAAAAGGTCGGCATTAGCGGGATTCACGGCGAGAGCCCGGAGGACTTGATCCGCCGGCAGTGGGGAACCTTTTTTTTACCCTCATCGGCCTGTGGTTCGAGCGGTAAAAAAATATTTCCATCACGTACGCCAGCACCTTTACGTTCGTTCTTTGGAACGTGTGCCTACGTGGAGCCTTACGTTATCGCGTCAGCACTGTCAGCAGAACCAGATTGCCGGACAATCGGCCTGGAAACGCGTATGGACGGTTGTCCTGAATGCCGCTGGCCTTTACCCGAAATATCACAGGAACCAACGACAAAAATGGTAAAATCCTTGCGAACGGTAAGGGAAATATATTTGAATGAATTTTTTCGCTGACTTCTGGCAAGCCCCTGCCAAGAAACGCGAAGCATTAATCGATCTCCGAGGTAAAACCGAGAACAGACTGACTCCCGCGGAGAAATCTACGGCGTCGGGGGAAATCGGAAACGAGGGGGTGTATCGCCGGGAAAGCCGAAGGAGGGACTTGTTTTTATTGGGGGTCCCTGCGAGCAGAGATTTGTCAGTGGCGGTACATTAGCCGCGCCAAAGTACGACCAATAAACCACCCACCGGCTCCAAGTCCGAGAAGAAAAGGCCAATCCCGTTGAGCAAAACATCTCACTACGAGCCGTGAATATCATCTGGAAGATTGCATGACTCACGGGAGCTTCATTTACATGGACCGAAGGTAAACACAGTACAAAGCAAGGGGATCGACGAAGAACGGTCAATGTTATCGAATTTTTCCTCGGCTTTTTTTCCACTGGCTAACGAATTTTTGTCGCGAGAATGGCAGGTAATTGTACACGTCGGCGCAGCTTTATCGAGCCTTAACGGAGGAAATTAAGTACGACGGAGAGAGGGGGAGAGGGGTGTGCCGGGCATTAAAAAGGCGGGGGATAAATAATACGGGTGGTGGATCCGTCGGGAAGTATTATCGTTTGGCCCGTTGCCTGCTTGCATCGCAGTCTCCGCGTGTACAATTCACGAGGAAACGCGACGTGATCACGTGTTCACGCGTGCCTGTGTGTGTACGTGCGGTGTATGTGTAGGATTCCAAGGCGACTGTTGTGTATCGTCCGGGCACGTTTTTCCGCGGGACAAGGGGAGGGGGGGGAGGGGACAGCATTGCACGTTATTGCTCGCATCCGTTACCATTCCGCGGGGTAACGGCCCGCAAGATTACCGATTTGTCAATTAGCGCCGCTAATTTATTTATCGACCACGGCCCCGACGGCAACATTTCTTTCGCGCCCGACGACGAGAATCCCCGAAGAGAGAAGCGCTCGGCCAGACGACGACCTTCCCCGCCGTAGACGTACGGGTTTCTTACTCCTCTAATTCTTCCAATCAATACCCAAGGGGCAAAATAAATGTCCGTCACTGAGTCCTTGGTGCGGGACGCTTTAATGATAATCCAAGTGGTTCCCGAGCGGGGAAATAATTAGCGGTTTGCAGAAAATGATAGAAATCACGTGATACAGGGAATCTTTGTGCTAAAACGTCGGTGGCATTAGCACAATAGAAAGCGATTTTCCATGAACACGGGTTGACACTCACAGTGGCCACTTGATGAAGGGGAAAGGGGGAAGGCCAGGAGGAAAGGGGCCGGCTCGACTCTCTGTGGAATAATGTATATGCACGCACTTCCGTTCGCACGGTTTCGGTAAATATAGGACGGTGGTCCGTTGGCCAAAATCATCCCCAGGTCTACGGCTGGACCGAACACGGAGATGCACTCACCAGATCAACTGGCGACGATGAAAAAAGTTCTCTACGTCGGAGGAAAACATACTAACGGCCACTTAGAATTACGACAAGAAAAGTACGTGTAATAACAGTGGCAGTGAGAACCTAATAGCGTAATTTTGTCAAAGTTTAGCACGAGCACTTACAATTACGAGATGAGAAGTAAAGGTAAGGACCTGATGACGTCGTTCTGTCAAAGTTTTCCTAGGAAAGCATTGAAAGGAAAACCGCGGGGGTAAAGGGGATTAGGGGGATTAATATCGAGAAGTTGGTTTGAAATTCCCCGAGGGGCGGGCCAACGGAATGGTTGAAAAGGAAATGATAGATAGCGACGTTTTGGGGTTTATTCGTAGGGCAAGCGGATCAGCCGGCTGCATCAATATTTACTCACGTCTCCGGCGAATGACTGCGCGAGCTTCGTCTTGGCAATCCCATAGGCTGACCCTATCCCCGCGGAGCGTGTCCGGGGAACGAAACGACGGCGAACCCTCGGGGTTCCGGCACGTGGTGACAATTTCGCAGACGCGGTAACCGATACTCGGCGGTAAGGAAAATCCTACCCCTCTGGACATTCCTCCGAACACTATCCTGCCTTTTCCTCCTTCCTCGCGTTGTGAAGCTTTAAACCCTCGGCAATTTGATGAAAATCGTAAAAAAAAGCATCGTTGGACGACCGCGGAGGTAGAGGACAAAATTTTGCCGAAATTCGTATTCCGCGGAGTTTAGAGCACACACGGTGAAGGAAATTGTCGCTGGGTACAAGTGGTATTGGTGGTGGTGGTAAGGGGGGGGGGAGGAAATATCGGTGGAGACAGGGCGGGACGATAAGGAAAAACTTATGGCGGAGCCCGGGGCCAATAATACCGATGGTCCGCTGAGCTATTCTCAATGGAACGTCAGCCGGGGAGACCGCCGAAAGCTCGCCCGCTATTTTCATTATTTTCGCATCGTGCATTCCAGCAACGCCGGGGGAATCCGCTCGTCAAATGCGAGCAGCCAACCGGCAGATATTCCGCGACGACGCGCTCGGCAAGTCTAATTTTTTGCCAAGGATATAGACGAAACTAGCCCGGCCCGTGGCGGAAAAATGGCTTTTCATAGCCCCGGGGTGGACAAAGACCGCCGCGGTAAATTGAGAAAATTTCCACGGAGATGCCGGATCCCGCTGAGCTTTCAGTTTTACAGGGCAATCGAGGGCTAAGATAAAACGCTTTTCAGAGTCTCGTTCCGAAGAATCATGTCTCGAAAGTTTTCCCGGGAAATCCGGTGACAAAAATTCCGCGTCACTGGGCTCGGCGAATGAACGGGTTTTCCGCACACTTTGTATATTCCTCGCGTCTTGCCGGCATTTTCCGCGAATTCGAACAGTCGAAAATCGATCTGGCCCGTCCCGTCGATTCCGTTGAACGTGATTTTTTTTGTCAACTTTCAACTTGGAATTCAAGATCGACAGCGGGATGATTACTCTCTCTCGTCGTTTCGTACGCGACTTTCATATTTATGCCGGGTCCTTTTATTCCTCTGCGCCACGGGCACAGCCGGATTTTCGATAGCAAAAGAACGATAGAATTTAAATTAGCCCATTCTCGCAGCAACGAGGCTATCGCTGTGATTCGATTTTAAGCGTCATTATTCGTAGGATTTTTATTAACTACCTGTTCGCCTTGCGCAGTTACCTCGACGGCTCGAGGTCCTTCACTGTTTTCCTTTTGCGACACGAAATTAGTTTCTCCGGGACAGAGGTGGCAGCGTGCACTTCAAGGAACACGTCGTACTGCCAAACTTTTTGAACTTTATCGTTTCGGGTAGGACGTTCCTCGTCGTTTATCCAGAGTCCATTATGTCCCCAGCAATGCCTGTCACGGGCGAACGAGCGAATCTCTCGACTCGATATTGAAAAGTCTCCATCGGTAAACCCTGCCTTTCGTATCTACGAGCCAGTCCTCCCCCGGCCTCGGCGCTATCGTCCCGTAATGCTCGACAGGAAGGGATTCTTCATAAAACCCGTAGAATCGAGGAGATTCCCTGTTCGGCCGATTTCTGGCCAGATATTTGGTTTTTCCGCTGGCTTCTTTCACCCCTTTTGCCCTCGCTTGTACCGGCGCAAGGAACAAACGAGATGTTTCGTCACCCCGTCCGGCCCCTGCGGATGGAATAGATTATTCGAACAAGGAGCGAGGTCGGCCAATATGAAGGTGAAGCGAAACGAGGGCCCGGAGAGACGGGCAAAGAGAGAGGTTGATCCGGGTCCAGCCGAGTAATTTCACCCTCGTACGATCAGGGAGAGGAGGGGGGGAATAATCGGCGCTGTGGCCACCGGCTCTTTCGGGATAAAGCCAGGAGGATTCAATGGTTCGCCCTCGACATATACGCATCTCCATATAAAATAAAAAAGAGAGAAAGAGAGAGGATCAGAGGGAACGGTGAGACGAGGCAATAGAGACGAAGCGAACGCGGGAATTCAGAATTATTTAACATGACGATCACAAGAAATTACGAGAATTGTATCGAGTCCTCGGAGAACAAGGAATAAAGTAGTAATATGCAGTATACCCTGCTTTACGATGATTAACGCTGAATAAGGTCGGAGACACGAAATCCATTAACTCGGTCGAGCGTTATCTGCGTACTGTGAGTTGATGAAATTCCGGATGGGTCAGACGGTCAGGAGTTTCCGGTGGGGACGCGATGTGATTGAGTAATTCATAGAGGGTATATGAAGTCTTAAGGCGATCCATTACTACGTACCGTCGTCTTTGTAATGCAAAAGCAATTTCTTCTTTCCGACTGGCACTCCGTCGGTAAAGCCTTCCTTCTTTTATCTCCTGCCCCTTTGACCCCTTCCACATTTCTTCATCCTGCCTCTCACCCCCCTGCCAGCATCGTTGCGGCCGAAACTTTCCTTCCAGCGAAGGAAAAAGCGTGAAGAAATTGAGAGTAAACCCGGAGGAAGGTCGGCGAAAACGGTCAGCCTCATGGAAATGAGAGTTCGCAAGAAATAATGGAGGAATTAACGAGGGAAGAGGATAGAAGAATACAGCGGTGGAACGAGAAAAATCGGTGGGGGGCAAGGAGCGCAGCAGGGGGGGGGGAGAGGGGCTGGCGGGGGAGGGAAATCGTATTGTGGAGGAAGGACAATTCTCTCAGGACACGTGGGGCACGGATCGCTTTTGGGATTCCGCGTCGTCATCAGATCGAATCCAGATCGGATGGAATTGTCTCCCCTCCCCCCCCTTGCGGGGTCTCCTAACCGAATTGGGTCGACCGGAAGTGGTCCCACGACGGCGAGGAACCACTCCCCGAGGTGGGAACTCCTTTGCATTTCCGCAGCGGGGCTTCCCCTTCCCTTGGCCCTCCTGGCCCTTGAGCCCCGGACCTTGGGCGTAAACTCATTAGCCCGTCGACGCTCGACGACGGTAATTAAGGAGCCTGAATTTTTCAAGCGACAAACGAAGCCGCCGACAAACCGCCATAAACTCGATAGAAATCTCGTCTTCTATCCCTTTCGTCCGAATCCACCGGTTCTACGATCCCGTCCGCTTGGGCTTTTTTTTACGAACTGACGATCGAGCCTTTTTTTTTATTGTCCGACGATAAGTCGGCCGATAAACCGTGCGATTTATCGGGACATTAATTCCGTTTATCGACAAGCCAATCGAACGATTGCGGCGACGGCGGCGACGGACTCGGATCGAATCCCGAAAAATTGGGTCGCATAAAAACAAGCCGCAGCATGAGGATCGCGCAAACGGCGGGCTTGTTTGCACGCATTTTTCATCGTCCCGCTGCGTCCAACTGCCCGCCGGCTGCGGATGTCCGTCATTCAATATGAATTCGCAATAATTCCCACGGCCCAGCGGTTACGATAAATCCCCGGCGACGTACGCACGACAATACAACTTCCAATATTTCATTGGCCCGAGCACCGCGTTCCATACGTACGCGATAACAAAGCAGATTCATCGGCAAGTCGCGGGCAAGCCTTTTCAAGCAGAAAAAAACCACTGGAGGCTATTTTCCAGGGTCAGTTGAGTTCTTCATTTCGGTCGGAGTTCAGTTCCCTTGGAAAAGAGCAAGGAATGTTTCGTGAACGACGAAACACGATTACATCGGATTAATTGATGACTCAACCTAAAGGGAAACTCAACGTAGAAGTGAGCGTATAAGAGACCCTTGAGCTTGAAAAACGTGAACCTATAGACGACGCGGCATTACTTTCGCCGAAAGTGAAGTTGTAGTCGCGTTAGAAAAAGTTGGGCTTTTCGCCTGGGAAACGGGAAGCTCGACATTTGTACAAGCAAGGTTGAGGTCGCGAGGAAAAAGCAAAATAATTTGCTCCTTTTTGCGCGGCTGGCAGGAACAACGAGAGAACAAAGAGCACATTGGGTAAGAAACCGAAGGGATTCTTGTTAAAGCGTTCTCTTGGTGGAAAAACCTGGACGGAACTGGTAATCCGCAATTTTGCTAGTCATTATGTCTCGCGGAAGGAATCTCACTCCCTTCGTTTCACCTTCCTTCTCTGCACCTTTCGGCGGCCTTGAACCTACAATCCTGCGCCCGACGCAATTTATCTTACGTGCTGCTCGGAGCTACGAAGCCTGTAAGTGTACCCAAAGGACGAACCGTGATGGACGATCTAACATCGGCCCTTGGCCATCTTCAGCTAAATTAACTGAAATCCATAGATATGTGGACGTGGCAACGAACGCAAGAGCCATGAATCCAATAAATCCGATGCTCGGTCGCCGATAAAACGTGATGATTAATGAACCATCGATCGACAAGCCGAGAACCTCAAGTAAAACGTCACCTTGGACCTTTTTTTTCCATCCCTGCACGTAAGAACCGTTTCAGGGGGTTGATGTGGTCATTTCCCCGCTCATATGTATTCGTGGCCTGTTCATCTCGGATTTGCCCGGACTATGAGCTAAGGCGATAACGATTCCGAAATCATAAACAGCGGAAATAAATCGATGCCATAAATATGGAAAAAGGTAGTTTACTACATCGAGAACGTTCCATTCGTACGTGCATTCCATACGTTCGGGGACGAAAAGGTCAAGGGGACGAGAACGGAGAATGTATGGTGATAATCCGCTCTACATGATAACACGATGACACAAGAGTCTTGAGAGTTAGCAATTGCAGCAGGGATGGGGTTTTTGAAATAGTCCCAAGTTTCGTGTCTAATGGTTGGAGGAACGAGGAGTCCACGGTGTCCACGGTGTCCCGGGGAAAGCTTATCTCATAAGCAAGACGTCGACTCTGCGTCTCGTGACGTAAAATTGCGAGGAGACAATTACACGTAGCTCGGCGTAGATATGTGTCCTGAGAGAGACGAAATACTGAGAAAAGGGGGCGGTGAGGGGCGGGGCGTTAGGGGGTGAGAACGACGTTACTTTATCCAGAATGTCGGGGTGAATTGTAGGTGGTCCACGTGAGATGAGTGGAGAAGAGGGATTTCGCGAGCGATAAGGCCGACTGGAACCCGTTGGGTCGTTTCTTCTTCCACGGCTGGCAGATCCGACTCTCCGCAGGTTTCAGCCATTCCCCGGCGAACGGTTGGCCGGCCGTTAGAGCACGGTATCCAGCTCGTAAGGTCCTCCTCGGTACGAGAGCGAAAACCTGGAGTAGGGGCTCGACGGATCTGAGCCGGCGATCAGCACATAAACTCGAGGACGCTAGGCGATAACACCCGCGACGGGGCAATGGTCTATTGTGTCCGTTCTGCCGACAGGTACGTTAAGAAGATCCACCTTGCCAGCCAATTTCACGTTCCCCGTACTTTCAAACACGTCCGACGAATCCAGAAGCAGATACGTCCGTCCCTTGCTTAGCAGCTTTTATCCGGATCCTCGTGTTGGTGTTAGTTAAGTTGGCTTAACGCCGTCGACTCTCACATCTCGTCCTGGGCCTGTGAGATCCTCGGGGTCGGAGGTAAGAGAATGTATCTATTACCGTTGCTCCTCGTTTCGTTGTTGGCCGTCTCGTTCGTCCTCGTGTTTCCCGTGTTAGACGTCGGTCTGTTTACGGCCACGGGAGCTGATCCGCGTTCAATCGGCTCTCGGTAACACGGCCCTCGTATAGAATTAACGATAACTGCCACGGGAACGACGAGTACGAGCTTCGGTGGAATAGGGGGGGGGAGAGGGGGAATAGAGCGAGTAGGTACGTTGGAGGAAAATTGAACGTTCCGAGGACTATCGTCCCTCGGCTCTGTAATAAAGGCGCGTCGTTCTACGGCGAGCTTATTGAGAAGGTCAAGAGCCCCCTGTCGCACGCAATGTGGGCCAGCCTGAAATAGTGGATCCTTGGGATTCCACCGTTGCCATGGCGCCAGATGCGCCTTGATCGTCCGACGTCGAGTCTCCGCACGTCAAGCGCGCATAATTCCCCGGGAACTCGAGTTATCGCCGCTGTTTCTGCGATCTCCACTACCCCCTCCCCTCCCCACCACTTCCTCTAATGCCCCTAGACAAATTCCCCGGAAATATACGGCCGGTTCATGTCATAAACAAGGACCTCGGATGAGCCGGACTCACGCGCGTGGAAAGGAAAGGAATTACCTAAACCATGCTACAGCAATTAGGATTTCACTCGCGTGAATCTGACGATCGTAGGAAAAATCCAAGAGTATTGAATCCCATTCGCAATCATAGGCACCGTGCGAATGCGTTAAGGTGGGAATTAATATTGTTGAAAACATGGAGGGGGGCAAGGGTTCGTAGCAATGGAAACGGGGGTCATTCGACGGTCTGTGCACAAGTGGAAAAGCGTGAAAGGGTCGCAGGGGGAAACCTGGGCCGAGGGAAACCGGTAGGAATAGTCAAGTGGGTAGAAAGGACGTGATCCGGAATCTAGTATCATGTATTGGAAAATCTAGCCATTCTCCGGAGCCCAGAGCCGGGAGGGTCGGTTCGGAGTTTTATTTTCCCTACGTAAGGATGCCTCGCGGGAGCTACGGGAGACGGTATTTTTATTCAAATTTCAGTCGATCCGTCGTCGAACTTCCGAAGCGCGGACCCCGCTTGCAAACCGGACGCAGAGCAAAGGGACGGGGAAGGGGTGAAGCGGGGGGCGTGATCACATTATGCACTCCTCGAGTAAAGTCGGCACTCTAATGCCCGGTGCTTGGCAAATTTTATCAGGCCTTGCCGGCAGCTCCGCTCACCAATACGTTTGCGAACTTTCCTCCTTAAATCGTCGCGCCATGGATAATCGGCCCTTCGAAATTCTATTCGCTTTCGCGATACGTCTAACCGCCTGTCCGGGATATCGAAATGATAAATATCGATAACCCGCAAAGAGTTCCCTTGGATTCCTTTGATCAAAGTAATAGATATTCCGGGATCTTAAGGGTTGGGGGTGGTTTCGGTTTTGTCTTCCCTTTTGCCTCTCGGACGATCGGCAGTGGAGTTACGCCGTGAAGGAGAGTGAATCACCGTTGTCAGAAAGTTGCGTTTCGTGGACGTTAAAGCAGAGAAATTCCGAGAGCACGTTTCGCTAGCGGAGACTCGTCTCAACGTCCTTCTCACTCGGTAAACTTGTGGAAACTCGTTTGTTCGGCCGTCCGCTCTCGTGTCGTCGTCGCAGGGAGTTTTCGTAAAAGAAAAGGCGTACAAGCGAGTTCTGTGAGAGAGAACGGCTAGCACGTGTGCCGGGGGGTCGGCCGGTCTTAAGAATTTTCACGGGAAGTCGTGGCACTTGGGCAAACACGTATGTCGGGGACTCTCTCTCTCGAGTACGTGGACCGACTCGCACGTCTGACTTTGGCAAATTTCGCGCCAACCGTTGTCCTCCTAAGTATTACGTAATCGCTCACTGGAAGAGGAAGAATTTTACCGTCTTACAAAAGACTCGAGCTTGTCCCCGTCTCCTCTGAGCTCGACGAATCTCGGCCCGTCGTTTTACCTCTACGTGCAAGGGGCACCATTTTTTCCGCTTCAAGAGAGAGCTACTTCCCCTTGCACGCTGGAGTATGACAGATGCGCGAAGCTAGGGAAATGACTTGGACCTTGACGGGGGCGTTTTCGTCGCGAAGCTGCGGCCCTGCGTTCCGGAACAGTCTTATTTTTCACGTCAAGCGCCCCGTGCAGTCGGAAACGAGCGGAGAGGATGATGCGTCGGAAGGGAAAACCGTAGGAAAGCCAGCGGCACTCAGGACGGAGTTCGTGCTGACGATAAGAGGTCCTGCCTGTCGAAACCAATGTCAGCCTTGAGTTATCCTCTTGCCTGCAGACGTAGCTATTGCCTCGGGCGAAGACCGTATGGAAAGCAGAAGGTTCCAACATCAAAGTACGTACTGTATAGGCTTTGAAGCGAAATATGAGCCGCGAGACATGTGATTTAACTGTGAAAAAAGGGAGATGCTTAAAACCCATTGATTTAACGTTAAAGCGCCCGAAGAAATACGTCGATGGGGGAAAGACGCGTGAGTGAATTTATTGGCGAAGGCTTTAAGCTCGCAGATTACGTAGGGAATAAGAAGGGAAATAAAAGCTTCCCTCGCGAGAGGTACGAGCCTGTTTGCCAAAGTCCGCCGGTATTCCGCGCTGGGGAGACGAGAATGTAGGTCGTTGCAGTAAACTTCTCCGATGCAGTTCGCTCCGGTGGATCGTGTTAAATCGGCGCGGGTCCTCCCTTGCCACGGATCCTTCCGGCGTAATGCCGTTCCCTGCCGGCAGGATGTATCCTGCGCGCCCATAAATATGCACGTGTATGCGCCAGAGTAAAAACAGGAAAATCGCCAGTGAATACCGACGGGTGTTACGAAAGCTTACGGCTCTCTCGTTATTTCGCTTGTGTTTCGCCTGCCACGACCAATAAGCTTCCGAGCTTTACGTCACACGATACTCCCCCCCCCCTTCTATACCTTTCCCCTGCATTCGTTGATTCTCGGCAGCTTTTCCCGCTGTTCACTATCTTTCGTTGAGTCTGGCCAGACTCGCATAAATATGGTCCTCTCAATTTATGTGTCTACTGGCATCATAATTGATTCCACTCCTCCCCTGCCTTTACACTCCTATTTTACTTATCTCTAATACATTTTTCCTGGTCTCTCGGTTGGACATTTATGCATTACTCTTATCAGGCAACGTTTTATATCGACTGGTTCTTTCCTGTTCCGACTATCTTCTCGCGCACCTTACGTGCTTCTATTAATTTCGATCCCCAGCCGTTCGGGAGTTCAAGGCGTTCGCTCGATCGAGTCCTGTCTGCTGAGAGTCTTAAACCGACGTCAACGTGGCTCGCAATTAGACGGGACGTGTGTCATGTTCGAAGTTAGTGCCGCGCAAACATATCGCCGTGGCGGAATGCCGCGGGTCTTCCATATCGCGACTATTAAAGGGCCGACGTTGCCACGCTCCAGAATCTACCGTCTGCCTCGGAGACGAGCAGACGATCGACCGGATGTCCCCCAGCTACGGCATTCCCGGCACGCTGGGATCTTGGCGTGTGAGACACGCATGAAAAAGAATCTCCGGAATTAGCGGAATGTAGCAACGCGTAGGGACGAGCCGAGCTCGAAATAAAACGACCTTTCCTCCGGTAATTGTAAGGGCATAGACGTGGGGTGGGGCAAACGAGCTTGTTACCCGGGGGAAAGCACAGCGGTGATACTCAGGAGAATAGGATACGCGGGGAGGAGGGGGGAGGGGGAAGGATGGGAATGTAGGCCGACTCGTTGAGTCGTTGGTCGATCGTCCTTCGTTCCTCCTCCGCTCGACGTTCGTCCTCGACGATGCTGTGTACGACTTCCGGCGGTGAGTAAACCTCGCGAAGAGGCTGCTCCACGGGAAAACAGAGTGGAATATTTAAGACCCCGGTCTACGGAGGAGGAGGAGGAGGAGGAGGAGGAGGAGGAGGAGGAGGAAACCTTCGACCGTACAATAAGACGATAGAGGACGCGAAGGGACGGAAAGTAGGCGCAGAGAGGGGCAGGACCGGGGGGAGGGTGGGGTTTTGTCTGAAGAGGCGAAGATCTCTACTATTCCTAGAGCCTGCTGTTGCCGCTGTTTCTTCTTCTTTCGTTTTGCAGCAGGACGAGGCAAGCACGTACCTCGTTAGCGAATCATTAGCAACTCCTCTCGGAGTGCACCTGCAGCCGATCCTACCACCCCCTCCCCTCCCCTCTTCCCCAGTCGCCTTGCCCGCCACCGCGCACGGCTTGCCAACGTCCACCCCGGACCTCCCCTCGACCCCTCTCCAAGTTACCCCTTTTTTCTGGCGGCGCCAAACCTGAACGGCAAATTGCAGTTGTAGACGAAGTACTACGGGGGTTCGTAACGTCGCGCTCTGCCACCCAAACGACGGGACGTGGGAGAAGGGGGGAGGGGAAGGGCGAAGGACGAAGGACCGCGACGAGATAAACGAGGCGGTTGAATTCCTTCAGTCCCCTCGTTATTCGCTGATAATGGGATGATAAAATTAAACCTTTCTACCCACCCTCAACCGATTGGACGAACCCCCCACCCCACAGGCATTATCGACAAAGGAACCCCCCTTTTTTCACTGTTCCCGCGGCAGCCAAAGCCCCCGGGGAATAATGGAACCGTCGACGAGTCCGGCTGGGCAGGAAACCACGCTGCGAAATTGACAAACTTGGCGAAACAAGCCGTCGCGTTGCCGGCATTTATCGCACATGAATTAATTGCACTTTGAAGGCACCACAGCGGATTTACAGGCCGCGTGAGACGACGACGGGGCCGCTAGAATTGCGCCAGGCCGGAAGTTCTGATTTTATGCAAAGAGCTTTATACGTCCCCAGAGCGAAACGAGATACCGAAGAACTTGCTCGCAACGTCTCCCCCGGGCCTTCCAATTCCCCCTAATATCGCACCAGATCGCCGTGTTAAAAGGAATCTGATGATGATGTATACCGGATTCTTCAAGAAACTTCGACAGCCAGAGAGAACACTGGGAACGGGTCCGCGAGTAACACGATTAATTGGTCCCGTGTTAGTACAAATATAGGATTCATGTAGTTTTGGGTATTGCCTTCAGTGCAATCTAAGACTTTAGATCCATTTAAAATTGAACACTTAGAAGAATTTATGAAAAAAAATGTCAACGAGAAATACCTGTATCAAAGTGCCACTTATTCGTGAAAATAAGGATTCTCGCTTTTGTACGAAATTAGAGCTAAACAAACAGTGACTTTTCTCGCGGAGAGCATACGCCGCTTTCACGGCAATTTATGCCGGACATTTTGCCGAGTTGGTGGAAAGTTGATGCACGGTCGAGTCCGTAAATCCCCGTCAGAGGCGATAAATTCAAATCGAAATATCCGAAAACGCGGAACGACGTATCAACGATAGGTATCGATGCTCCCCGTTGACGTCCAGAGGAAATTGCTAATTAACCGAGCGACGTTGTTCCCCGTTTGCACGTCACAAATTTTTCCAGGTCTCATAAGGACGCGGTACAAACAGGACAATGTGAATTCAATTGACCGATGTCCATTTAAAGGGAAATTAAACACAGAATTCAGACAGCATGATAATTGAATCTCTACGTGCTTCGATTTCTGTACAGCATGAAATAGAATTGACGATGACACCGGAAGTTGGGGAACGCTGGACATGGAAAATCGAAGAGGGCGATTTGCTCGGCCACATCGACCTGCCGGAATGATCGAAGGCACTTTATCGTCGTGCACGTTTTCTCCATCCGAGTCCTTATTTATATATGTATCCGGAAGAGCATTCCCGTGTTTCGGTGTCATGTGCGCCAGTCCCCTGCTGTCTACACGAACCTATCTGTCCGGGCAGACTAAACGACTCTATATTCCTCTTACTGCTTCTTCCCCTTTTCCTCCGAACCTCGAGAAACCGGGATAAAAGCAGTGACAACTTTTCTAAACTCATCGATGGATTTAAGCTACAAATCCCTACCTAATTTCTCTGTTAATTACATGAAATATTCTGTCGCTGACTTTTCGGGATGAAATTCAAAAGGAGGATGACTAGAATGGAGTTGATTTTCCGAGTCCTTTGGTTGTTTCATGAAAGTCAAGCGGAAGGTCATATCACTTTGCTGAAATCTGGCAGTTCCGGGTAAAATGTATCGTGCATTAGCATGACAAGACGTAGGGGCTTGGGACCTCCTTCACCCGTGACTTGAGGATGCCCATTAAAATGCTGGCAACCGGAGAACTTGGCGAATTTATCGCCCCAATCTCATCTAGGAATATTTATGGGCCGGCCCTTCATCTGCTCGGGAGAGCTCGCTTTATTCAGGCCAACGTGCTTTCTCGTGGGCACGCGTTTATCTACACACCGAGGAAATAAATGCGTGCTCGTTCTCCACCCCATAACTTCCCTTCGCCTCAGTGATGCCCGATTCTCGGCTTCGGGATATGAATAGTCAACACTGACCGCTCGAGAAAATCTTGTATTTCCCCGCGGCAAGAAATACAGCCATCAGGGACGTTGATTAATTATTCAAAAGGAATATACGTACCGATTTTTCTACGTTTAAACGAGATTTCACAATGAATTTTCAGGTAATGTCGGTCGATATCGTTGCACCTGACATATTTTTCTGTAGGGACGAGGATATTTTCAGGTTCTATCGTGCTTTGGAGAAGAGACTATTGCCCCGGGCCAACAGCAAGGAGAATATGAAGTTCCAACAACGAACGAGTGGCTGACATGCTCTCCTTTCTGCCGCAGGAAAAATCCATGCATGCTTTGTGTGCCGGCTATTCAGTGCATGTATTTTACCCGCGATTCGTGGCTAGATAGAAACTAAACGATCGCCTTTGCTTCGTCCTACGGTGTACCCATAACAGAAATTTACGGGTATTTGAAAGCACGGTAAACCGTGAAGAAATTCAGAACATAACCTGCACGGTGAAAATCGGGATTATTGATAGAAAAAGATTTTTACTTGGGGGATAGTTTTATATTCGGCCGATTGAAATGATCGTCGGGAAGATCAACGCCCCTGCCGTACTTTTTCCCCGCTGGGGAATAGCCTCACTATACGGTTCTCCATGGGTGAAATCAAATTTTCATATGCAACGATGGAGGATTTACCGGAGTTGCTGGGAACCGTTTGGAGGAAAGAATTTCGAATTTTCGCCGATGGCCAGGTGCCCTCTGACTTTGGCGAAGGGCGCCGGGGAAATCCGTGCATTGCTCTCGTCTGTTAGAAGCACCTAGTGGAAGAGGGGAAAGCCGGAGGAGGGATGAGGTTTCCCGATTTTCCCCGCGGATATCGATGTAAATCGTCTCGCGTGTATACGGCCGATACAGAGCGTCTGATCCTTTAAGTTATTTCGCCGCGAATATCGAGCCGACTCGCAACCGCACGAATATAAACGTAAATTGCACGACGGCCCCTGCGAGGGTTTCTCCCGTTTCATCCCCCCTTTCGCCGACCCCTTACCCCCAGATTCCCTTCCTCCTTTCTCCTTTCTCGTCCTCTCGTGCGACTTTCCTCGCATGTTTCAGCCTTTTCGCGCCGTCAGGACATCGACATTGCCTCAGGCGTATCCCATGAAACGACCCGAAAACTATCCAACAATCTTCTCCATGGATTTCGCTTACCCGTCCCCCTACAACAATTTTTGTCCAAGCCAACGTTCGCTCAACGAGTCGACCAACATTGACCACTCGACGCATTCATCCTTAATCTTCGTTCATCGCTAACATTTTTGTCTCCGTTTCATCAAATTTATGTGTAAGTATGTTCCAAAACTTTTTTTTTGTATTATGACAGTACTCATTGATAATTGTAGGGGACAGTGAGAGTGCAGAAACCATTATCTGTCATGTGAAAGTGTTACATCTCGATTACCCCGGGGGTACTGTGGGATTAAATTACAAATACTTCTGCAGTCGTGCCTTTAATTTCACCCTCGGTTCGGCAAGAGTACGTCAGCGTAACCGATAGATGGCCATTAATAGTTTTCCTACGGACGTTTCGCGGATATCTGCAATTCGTATCCATGCATCATAGCCGTGCAGAGGGGGAAGGAAAGATATTCTCTGTCATTGATGTATTCCAGCGACGATGGGTCCTGTGCTTCGGCAAAACCAATCCCACCTCAGCCTTAGTCATTTATGGGATAATGAAATTACTACTTCCCCGCCCTCTTTGCCCCACTTCTCGCTGAAGTTGAAGCTTCTGAACTATACGGCTGCTTGAAAGAATTTTAATCGCTCCTTACCATTCAGGTACGATATAACAATCTTTGAAGCATGATTTCGCCCCGGAGAGTGAGGGAGGGGGGTACATCTTTTTCATTCTCCGAAGGGAATAATGGCCAGCGAAGGCGGACCGTAAAATCTCGGCCGATAAAAACCGAGTGTTAACTACGGCCCTGAGGTTTGGAATTCAGTTAGACCGTTATGACAGACGGAGGTTTGGTTTTTTTGGGTGTCGGAAGACGTCAGGTTGGGTCGGACGACGTATCGATGGCGTTCGGCCGATCCTTCTTCATTTCGCGTCAGGGTTAACGAACGATCAGGGCCAAGTTGGACGTGAAAAATATGAGAGGCCAACGGGGGTGTTTGCCGCGAGACGATACATCAATTACCGACCTTGAAGGGGCAGCCTGTAGGAGGGCTTATTAGGTCGCCGACTTGGATGCCCTTCGCAGTTGGCCCAACGAAAGACGGAAAACCGGAAACCCGAAGTCAAGGGCGGCCCCAAACTTTCCGCTGACGAAGTTTAAAAAAGCGTCTAAGCCACTTACCGGCATTCCACTCCCCCTCTCTCCTTCCTCTGGTCGTCGTTCTGAGCGAGCACCGCGATTCCTCAGCCCTCCGGGCCACACATCGGGGCGAGTTCGCACAACTACGACTCCGCGGTCCCTGAAATATGGCACAACTTTTTAAACCACCGACCAGCACCCTCAGTCCCCTCACTCCCCCCCTCAAAGCATAGCTTTTCAGTGGCTCCCTACGACGCGTAAAAACATTCCCGAGGTTTCGAGGCATGGCCAGGATTACACTGTCCAATAACACTGACAACAGAAACGTGCAGGAAATTTAAGGAGGAAGAAAGTCTTGGAACAAAGAGTTATCTATTTTTCCATTATGACGAAGGTTCGCGAAAGTCGAGACACATCGAAACCTCGGTGAAGCGATCGAATACATTGGGCTCACGATTTTATTTGAATTTCGTGCGCGACGGCGTAGCAAGGGAATTTTCGAAAATTCACGCCGGCTATTCCCGGTGGGAATTGCAAATTCTCTGACAGGCACTCCGTGGGCGGTACCGCCCCCCTCCTCGGCGCTTTAGGGGCGAATGTGCGTGTGTGCATCCACGTCCGGTCCTTGAAATGTGTGTAGGCGCATGGGTTCACGTGAATTTATACGCGCACATTTACGTGCATGTACGAGTAATAGACGGGGTCGAACACCGTGGTTTTCCATAGCGGCTACTCTATGAAATATTCAACGTGCCCGCGGGCACGTCGTCATAGCTTCTGCGGGGAAAGAGAGCCACCGCGTTGTCCGCCAGACGAATGTATTATTGTTTTTTTTTCCCCTCCGTTCGAGCGCCGGGGAGACGCGAAATCGTTGACCTTTTCTTTTTTTGCGAAAAATCTCGGTTTAGCCGCGGCCAAAACTTCGCAGAATTTCAACGGCGAGGCGTTGGAGTAATTTCCCCGTGCAGGGGCTGAATAGACGATTCCGCGGGATTTGCTGACACTCGCAGAGATCTGACAATCAGACAGACGTCTGTCCGTGGGGTTCCTACGAATAAAACGTCGGCAAGTGCCAAGTTGATCAGTCGAATTTATTCTGTCCTTCGGCTGAAAATCATTCCTCGCCGTCGGGGGAGAAGCCAGCCGTAAAAGACCTCTCTCGCGCTGAGATGGTTTTAATGAGATTGCGGCGAAATAAGGCGACGACGAAGGAGAGAAAAAACCGAGGAGAAAAATAACGACGATGGAAAAAAAGAGAAAGGGGATGGAAGTCTCAGGAAGAGGAAGGAATGCACGGAAGCATTAGAGTCCCGACAGACTCGGCCTCAAGCCAAATAAGCAAGAGGCTAATGACAAAAAGTCCAATTGGAATAACAATCGGCTCGAGTGCTAGAGCACGAGTGGCCTTTCGTTTAAAAGGTCCACCAAGTCCCTTCGCAATAATTCAACCTTCCTCGATATTCCATTAACTCCCTGCTAGATGCGCTTAATAAATCAGATGCAAATCTTAAAAAAAAGTACTAAATCCCCCCCGGGCCGACACAAAACCCTTAATAAGCAAAAGCATTGCCGAGTGCTAGACAAAATACTGACTTTGTTTGCCCGGATGGAAATTCCGTAAAAGTTAACCGCGTGAATAAGAAGCAAACGGTCGAGGAAAAGTCGCTCGATATTCCCTACGTTCTTATTTTCCTTGGGCTCAATTTTCCCCGATATATTTCTCCGGGCGCTTTGCCGGGCATAAAAGTGTCGGAAGAGGTATTGAAACGTTATTATTACGGCTCGTCGTGGCCTGGCCGAGCGGAAACTCCCCTCGACTTGCTTCCCCAGTAGGAATAATATTCGCGGGATACTTAAGTGGACGACTGCAGTCGATCGCAACAGCCGGTTCCACCATTTTCCCCCGGCGAAAGGGGTTAACGATGCATCGTGGCTACGTTCTTTCCTGCGAAGCACGAATACCGCACTATCCTATCGGCTCCCGCCATTTTCCTCTCGATTTTCGCGGATACACGCGCGGGCTTGGCTAAATGGCCGCGATTTCAGGATTTTACCGGTACGCCGCGGCCTCACTCCGATATGGAATCAACGGAATTCGAATAATTTTCGAGCCAACCACGACGATCGCAGAAACGTTAGTGAATTATACCGAATGAAAGGAAGTTTCGGAAGAAACGACAGCTGTTCGGCATTTCGTTTGTAATATATGGACGATATAAAATACGATAGGTTGAACTTTTTTCAGCCATTCGAAAGGCAACTTTTGTATCTGTCTATCGCGTGATCCATTATTCATTTAAGTATCGGCTTCACCGTTCTGTTCTGCGCTACGGTTTATTGAATAAACGTCGTGAAATGTATTTAACATTTGTGGCGTCGATGGGTTCGCCGAGAAAAAGCGATAACCTTTGGAATCGTCGCGACGAGGAACGTCTCGACGTGATATCTGTTATCCGCTGGGCTGTTGCCCTTCCAACCAATCCCGCGCAATCCCCAGCGTTCCTTTTTTACCGCCGTACACGAACCTTATTCCACCTTGGCCCTACTGGGTGTTCGGGAATTGCCGGCAATTAAGAAATTCCGGAAATGTCGTACATGAGATCGTCAGAAATCAACTTTTCTAACGGCACTTGCTTGAGCTACTTTGAAATTCCGCGCGTAATTTTGCCGGAGCACGTCTTCCTTTCTGACACGAGTGAATTACAACTCCGGCGGGATTACAAAAGACGAGATACGTTTCGCGCGTTCCACTAGACGCGGGGAGTGACTGCGTATTTTCAAGCTGATGAAACTGTCACGTGTTACATGAAAATGTATATCAAGCCACCCCGTATACAGGAGAAAGTCTCGCATTATCGGACTTATTGGATTCCCGGCTTTCTTTGTAAGCTTTCCTGCCGATGCTGGATGGGATAAATGCGCTGCCGACTGTCAGAGAGGTAGGAATTCCCCCGTGGGGCTGTTCCTGTTGAACGGGAAGGTCGCGAAATGAAGGAGTAGACGGGAAGAAAGAAGAACGAAGTGGAAGTAAGAATAGATCGCCAGTGCCAGACTTAAGGATCCCTTCATAGATCATACGGGCCCGGACTGAATAATTTACTAGCTGCAGCGAAACACCTTTTTCACCGGGCGGACTTTGAATTTGCCATGCGTTCGCCTTTATTCGAGTTCTTCTATCACTCCCCTACAAATATTTTCGTGTCTCGCGTCGTTTCACTGTTCCCCTTATCTGCGAAAAATCTAAGGATCTAGACGACTCTGAGGAATTGAATGAGGACTGAATAAAGGAGATAAGAGATGATTCTACTTGGTCCAGATGTGCAATAATCGCACCTTTGGGGCTAATGACGTTTCACGGCCGGCTACAAAAGCGCAACTGGCTTTTGTATTCTCTTATTATACTTTCATTTCCGTTCTCCAAATCACCGACCGTCGTAGCCACGGCTTCGAAAATGTGAATCATTTGCCCTTGAGACTCGTGTAACCGGAAGACCCGTTTACTCCTTATCTTAATGGGAAAAGTTGGACATTAAGGAATGTTAGAACTGATTCGCGCCTGTAGCCCGCCTTTCTCCTCATTTTCCACTTTGCATAAAAAGGTGTAACGACATAAGACAGCGACGCACGAGAGAAGATAATCCTATTATCTCACTGCTATCGAGACTATGGCTATCCTTTTTTTATCAAAGTTGGAAAGAATTAAAATCGCGCTGATGAATGGAGCAGAACCCCCTTGTATGTACGGTCCTGGAATAGAGTACTACAAATGATGGAAGTGGGGGAAGTTAGAATCATCGACGTTCATACCAACCAACGCCCGATGAATGACGTCAGGTGTGTATTGTGTACGCACAACAAGTGTCTGTAGCGTGCTCCGGTTCTAAAAGTTGTTGAAAATTCGAAACATGACGTCCACTATAATCATCGCGGGTGTACTGTGTTCCTTGTTGTTTTTCGCGACGACAGGTAAGGACGTATACCAGGCATTGAGAAGAATTTAAGTGAAACACAGACGTTTATAAGAACACTGGGCGACGCCATCTTGAATTTCCAGCCCTGCCTATACATTTCACTCGCGTTACAAAACACGTCTTTTATGCTTAAAAAGGAGTAAAAAGTTATACTCCGGCTATGAGACGAATTGTCTTAATAATCGCTCAGCTAATTATACACCGTCTCCGAAACGGGTTTAGTGATGATTTACAAATATGAAGTTTATTTCTTATTGATGGATATGAACGCCCTACAAAACAATTTTTATTTTGCATGTAGGAATCGAAGGTATCCGTTGTTATCAGTGTAGCAGTGACACCGACCAGAAAGGAGAAGACCTCTGCGGGGCGTACAAGAAATTTGACAAAGAGAGGAACATTGCAATTGATTGCAACAGCGAAGAATCTCACATGCCTGGAACTTTTTGTGTGAAACTCACGCACCAAAGTCCCCGTGGATTTATATGTAAGTGTTGAAGAGTATCGACCTTTCTAACGAACGCAATAATTTTTTCGAGCATTACGCTTTTCATTCACAATTGCTGTGATTATCGTTCGTATTTTTTTGGTGATTCTCTGCGTTTTCACAGGGGACGGTAGATGGCGACAAGTAATACGACGATGCGCTTCTGTAGCCAGTACCGGAGTAACAGGGGTGTGCAATTGGGGGGTTTACGAAAATGGAGTTTACTGGGAAGAGTGTTATTGCTCTGACGACTCGTGTAACGGAGCTCCGACGCTGCTATCGTCCACGACAGTTCTTTTCGTAGCACTGACTTCCCTTATCTCGATATTCCTTTTCAGATAAATGGCCAATTCTCAGAGAGAATCGCCTGCATCAACGAAACGAATCTCACGAGGTGTCCATTGATATCCATCGCTTATTCTTCCGTCCATTATTATAGAGCCATATAGGAGTCATTAGTATTAACACTTAACGGACAGGTTGTTTTTTCTCTGTCTATGTCGGTTTCGCGCATTTTTTAAGACGATTAAATAAACATGTATGTATGGTTTTACAGCGTTGCACATTTATTAAATCAACACTGTTTTCGATAAAATCTTACAAAGTTACTTATTTAGATGTCTGGTACTTCTTAAGAATCTGATATTTTGTAAAACGTTCACCCTTGTGAAATGGAACCTGACAGAATTGACATATCATTTCCTACATCGAATAACTTATAAATTTTTTCATAAATTCCACCACAGATTTCCTCATCCTCCACAGAAAACTCTTTCGTGCTTGCCATTTTTACGGTTACAAAATTACTAAACATACTATCTAAAATGCAAAACTGCGCAGTAAGGTAACAAGAAAAAGACCCAATGCGCATAAAATTGAAAAACTAATGCAACTTAATAAAAATTAAAGCAAAAACGTAAACTGACGTGGCCTGTCCGTTAAGTGTTAATAAAGTAATTTGATGTTTTAAAAATTTAAGGACAATGTTCTCGATCTGCCTATGAGCGTCGAGTATAAGCCTGCCTTCATTTGTATTTGAAAATTTTATACTACCTAGATAGTCTTAGGTTCAAGGACTAAGTAGATCCACAAGAGAGATAGATCCACATGACTGGTAGAAAACGTCTTAGCAAAGCGCGCATACCCGGATGAAAGTGTCGGGCGAAAGCACATAATTAGTACAAATGGGGTAGCATAGGCAATTAACGTGCGTTAAACGTTAATTGCCTCACCGTGTTAGTATATTTTGTAATACATGTGAAGAATTTTATGTATCAAATTTGCCGAAAAAGTGTGTACATTTGACTCTGTAGGAGACTACATTTTTAGCAATTATCACGAATAGTACCTACAGGTATATAATCCGTCCATCGTTTTTTACTTTTATATTATTCGCGGCATATAAGATGTAGACTGCCCGCAGAAATGCGAAAATTTGGCTCTCACGCTTGTACGTTTAGTGTATATACACATGTATGTATAAGTGGCTGAACAAACATTTAATGTTTTGTACTGCTCTAATTTAATTACTCAAATGTCTGTTATGAAGATATTTATAAGAATTGTTATTCTTACTTTCGTTAATAAACTTTAATGAACCTGATAATTCGACGACCATGAGTTAATTATACCAGACAAGACCATTAATGTTCAGTACATCCGACATCTGGGATACACAATGTGTGGGCTATTTATGGCCTTGCCATACATTATGTCGCACCATTATGACAACCCTCGTTACTTGAGACGTTTTAATGAAAGTCGTTTGTACTGGTCCTTCTTGGTCTTACGCTAACCTGAGATATAATACGTGTATAATGATTTTAGGAGTTACGGAGATTCCACGTAAATTTATGTTCGTTCTCAATATCAAAATGATCAATATTCGTAATTAACGTGGGGTATATTTATAACAATATCATAATAAAACTAATATCACTTGAATTCTGTGAGTTGATTAAGCATATCAGTAACATAAAAGTAGTGGATTTAATATTTGCTAGGATAATTACATTAACGCGGCAGCAGCCATTTACAAAACACGACGCCTGCGGTTTCCGTAAAGGATGGCGGTTCCCGGTTGGCCCTACTGAACGTAATTTCCCGGATAAGAGGAGCTCTCCATTTGCGTTTTGGTCATGATTACATCAAGGTGCACTTAATTAGCTTCTATGAGAAGGAAGGTGGGAAACTCGCCTGTGCAATGGCTCTCCGTATCTTTAGTACCATGTCGCAGATCTTTATAACGAAGTTTAATGAACCTAACATCTTATAGTGAATCGTGTAGAAATGGAAGAAAATAATCTATAACATGAATCTGGCATTCATGACTATATTGAACTTCGATAAAATCTACTATTAGCAATATGTAAAGTAGAAATGATTCAATGTTGAAATTCGACTAAATTTTTAGAAGACTGACGGGGCTGAAACTACTCGTTCTGTAGGCTGCTATTTATGAGTTGATTTGATATTCAGATTTAAAAGTAGAGTAGTTGTAAATTCAAAAATAATCTGGCTTTGTGCAAACCGGCTGGCGCCAAATTGGGGATCACATATACTGAAATTTTACACACGCCGCAACCTATCGTGATCAATTCTCATTGTAAAGTAAGGTACCTTACCTCGAGAAAGTAAATATAAATGTCTGTTACACCCTTCGATGCTTATTCCAATGATCTCAAAGATATTCAAAATAACGCCAATATTCGAAGTTTTGAAATTTACAAAGATGGCTGACTGGAAGAAAACGAGTGCGCATGGTTTCCTGCGCAATATATCTCGCATCTTCCTCACACATTTTCTCTCTTTCTGCGGCAAAATCCCCGAGTTGAAAATTTGAACAGTGCTGCTTCTGTGAGGTTATATCCGCAGTTTGGATGAGTGCACATTATATTACATCGACATAATTTCAGTTAAAATCAATAAAAACGACATTATCATAATGAACGTGGCGGACGGAGCTGGATTTACACGTTATGAGTTGTTGTCGCTCGTTGTTAGACTCTCCATTACTACTGCCGTTGCTTTCTTCAGTATGAAATGGATCATGAATCAAATTGATTCTTCGAGCCAAACAAAAAAGAGAGCCAAGAAAAAGGTATAATGACAATTTTCAACTTAATTATCAACGAAAAACATTTCCTTAATTTTCAAGGAATGTTAAGTCTCAAGTTAACCTTACTCATGCTTACACAGCACATGCTTATTGATATATGTACGGTCCTTCACTGTAAAAAGAATTCGATCAAATATTTTTGAATTCAAAATTATTTACATTAATACAGGAAATTTTAAACACTGTATTTTAAATCTGTTATTCCATAAATTTGAAAGGCTTCTTTTCACAGTAGTATTATTTTCAAGTTGTGACAGTTTAGAATTTAACAGGCCCAGGAACAGTTACGAAAATTGGCAGCTCCAGACAGTCTGTCGCTTACAATAGACACTGATCAACTAACAGAACATGAGCTAGTTATTGCTAGTCATTTAGTTGATCCTAAAGACATTAGAGTATCGTGGGAACATATCGCAGGACTTGAGCACATCATTCAGGAACTCAAAGAGACTGTAATATTGCCAATACAAAGGAAAGAGTTGTTTGAAGATTCTCAGTTGACACAAGCACCAAAAGGAGTATTATTGTATGGCCCACCAGGTTGTGGTAAAACTATGATTGCAAAGGCTACTGCTAAGGAAACAAAAACACGTTTTATTAACTTGGATGTTAGCATGTTAACTGATAAATGGTATGGAGAGAGTCAAAAATTGACTGCTGCTGTATTTTCATTAGCAATGAAACTACAACCCTGCATTATCTTCATTGATGAAATAGGTCACTACCAAATATTAAATCATTACTTGTAAAAATTATTCTGGTTAGTTCTGTTGTAGATTTATAAGGAGTTTGGTTTTTCAGATTCATTTTTAAGAACACGTAATTATCAAGATCATGAGGCTACAGCAATGATGAAGGCACAGTTCATGTCTCTGTGGGATGGTGTACTCACTGATCCATCTTGCACTGTAATCATAATGGGAGCTACAAATAGACCACAAGATTTAGACAGAGCAATACTCAGGCGAATGCCAGCCACTTTCCACATTAGTTTACCTGTGAGTAAACTGATTAATCCCAGACCAATCATTACAAAAACCCTATTCCAAAATTAATACTAATATACCTAATAGGAGGAGGAACAAAGGAGACAAATTTTAAAATTAATACTGGAAAACGAACCTGTCGCAGAGGACGTGGATATTGTAAAATTAGCCAAAATGAGTGGTGGCTTTTCAGGTTCAGATTTACAAGAACTTTGTCGAGATGCGTCTGTTTACCGTGTTAGAGATTACCTTCGTTCTCATTCACAGTATGTTCATTTTGAATATGTAACAATTTTTTGATAACCTTGATGAGTCATGCATTTGTGATAATTGCAGCGATACGCAAAGTGCATCAGGCAGCACCGACGATGAAGAGTATCACGATGCTGTACGTCCCATTACAATGGAAGACCTTCTCACATCATTCAGGAAAATGAGAACATCAAAATTTCATACTGGTTCCCTCAGCACAGCAAAATTAGATTTAGATTGAAGAAAAATTATTTAACTTATAGCTGGTCTGAAGTCTTCATATTTGATACGTTTTTTTTTTATTTACAAGGGTATTGTGAGTGAAGTAATGTTTGTAATTTGCTGAGACAACTTACAGTGTTTACATTTCCTCAGTCATACTTTTTTCACCACTGTAAATAAAGAGTGTTTAAAGATTTCATGATAGGCACATAAATATCTTTATCAAATTGATCTGTGATAAAGTAATATCAATCTTAGTGCAGAGGAATAAAATCTCATACTTTTATCGAGTTCACAGACCAGTCTGATGCAGTTATAAAAGCTCACTTAATGTATTATGTAAGGAACCTTGAATCTGCCATAACATATTTATGTTTCTCTAACATGAAATCTTTAATTTTAAATTATGTTCATTTTGAGGATGTACTGAGTGTGGCAGTAATGGAAATTATCTTCCATTTACTAAAACAAAGGTTGTGTAATATTACAATGTCCTAAAAACTCTCCTTCCTTTATGCAAAATGTAATGACTTTTAGAAATTGAAAGTTAAATATTATATGAAGAAGAGGATCATGTGTTCATGATGATGAACTTACAATTACACATAACTATTATTAATTCAATGGCAACTGTACATATATGTGTAAAAAATTGTAAAACAAAGTCAGTAGTTATTGAAATGTGAAACCAAAAAAATGATCGATATGATACAGTTAATAAAAGTACTTTAAAAACATGAAAAATTGCACCACTAAATATTTTACTTAAATGGTTACAATATTTCTGCAATTACGATATAGCACTGAATATGTTTTAAAGAGAAATTTGAAGGACTGGGTATTGTCATCGGCCGTTACAGTTGATGCGCACGCTTATATCCGCCAGAGCTCCACGATTTCTCATACAAATACGAAAGGTATTCATCGATAAATCTTCGGTGAGAGGTTAAAAATAAAAGTCCGTTCCCGACCAATCGGGGAACGGCGATCGAGCGTCGGGTTCGTGCGAAAATCCATCGTTATTTAATCGCCGGGCAATTTCGTTAGACGCATTTTTTCCCACTCGCCGAAGGTCGATGAGCCTTCGTCTTTTCCGAGTTTCACGCAGAGCGTACACACGGAATTCTGTCGTTCCTCCCGTCAGTGTGTCCACGTACGTCAATACGAATTTGTGCATGATCGCGTCTCGGACACACATCGCACAAAATTGACACAAGGTAAACTACGTGTTTCGGAGAATTCGAAGCTCGGCCGTAGGTCCGCATAGAGTGTGTGAAAAAACCTGCTTTCTAATACGCCTTCGAGTGAAAATATCGCGCTTCACCGCGGTGGAATGTTATTGTAATGGCACGTACCATCTTTCTCGATCGCCTTATCGGGTAACCAGGTGGCATGTCCGGCTCGTCCATACGTGATATTCTTTCTAACATTTATCTGTAAAAATTCACACGAATTACAATAGTTCCGTGACAGTAATGTGTATATAGCGTTGTATACAGTTAGTAGCGTATTTCATGTCAAGTGCCGTCAAAATATCTAGATTCAATGAGCAAATATTTTCCAAAAAAAGTCATTCCTGATCTCCCACTGTAACATGAATTACACAGCATTAACCGTATTTGTTTTCTAGTTTTAGGACACAGATTGTACATTGTAATTTTTCTATTTTTGGATCTATGTCAGGTTTGATATTAGATAATTATTTATTTCAGTGTGAATCATTAAAAAATGGCTGCTGACAGTACACCAAATCCTGTCATCATAGTTAGTCCCAAAGTACGACTATTGCAATTTCTGTATGTTGGAAAAGAATACCCAGATTATCAACCAGGGAATTGGTTTGTCCATAAATATTTTCTTGCTAAAAATGTTCCATCCATTGAAGAATTGGCTGTGGTCCCTGAAAACCAGCTAGTACCTGTTGAGCTGATCAAAGAAGTAAGTATTGTCTTACAAAATGTCCTTTTTACCAGATGAAGGGAATGGAGAGATAAAACTGATTTTTTCTATATAGGCTTTTGAAGGTGGACTTGTACCACATCCAGAAACATTAGTATTTGCATTAGCAGTGTGTGCTCGTCAACGTAAAAGCGAATCCTTACGTCATGCTGCTTATGCTGCCATTAAGACAGTGTGTGCATCTACCCAACATTTTATTTTGTTTATCAAATTTGCATGTCAATTAAGCAAACAGAGTGAATTAGATCCAGAAGGGGCCTCAAAAGGTGGTTGGGGTCATGGCTTAAGAAATGCCATTAATGATTGGTATATCTCAAAAGAACCTCAGGAGCTTGCAAAATGTGTGACAAGATATAAGAGTCGGTATGGCTGGAAACATAAGGATATCATCAAAATGTCTCATCCAGCAGCCCCCAAGAAAGGTAGAATGTAAATCACTGACAATTGAATTTTTCTCTGTATGCTCATTAATCCTTACAGTCTGTTGATTTATTGAAAATAGAAACAGAAGCAGTATTTAAATATGTAATACATGGCATTGAAAAGACCTTAAAAGCATATGAGAATTCTCCGGAAGTCAGTGGAATACTAAAATATATTCAGAATGTTGAGGAATTTAAACACTGTGAGGATGAGGCTCAAGCTGCACGACTCTTAGAAATACAGAATTTCACATTGGACCATGTACCTGCTCATTTGTTAAAGTCTGCAGAGGTATGTTCATGATGGAACAAAAGCAAGTAAATATTTGGTTGATTTCATTTTTTTTTACCCTTGTTTTCAGGTTTGGAATTCCCTGATTTCATTGATGGACTTACCTACTCTTCTAAATAATCTGCAGAGATTAAGTAATCTTAATCTGTTGAATACTAATGCTCCAGTGGTTGAAAAGATCATAGATCAAATTACAAATGTAAATAACATAACAGATTACAAAATACATCCTGCTCTGGTTCTAATTACAGCAAAGAACTACCAAAATTCTGGAAAGTAAGTAAATGAAATAAACACCATGTCTAATGGTTAAATATTAATATTTATATTTGTTAATCATGACTTCTAGGCCTCTTTCCTACGAAAAACGAAAAGTCCGAGATCAAGCGAAAAAACCGCACTCTGCTCCACCGAAACCGAATCCGAATATAACCGATGCTCTATACAAAATGTTAAACATTTCATTTACTGTAAGTGATAAGCTTAGAAAAACATAAAATCAATATTATCAATATTAAATCCACGTTTACCTTTTAGCATTTAAAGCCCACTGGTTTCAAATACATGATTACAATTAATGTAACTCAAACAATGTTTGAAAACAATGTATGGCATAATGGCAATTTGAATGGTGCTGAAGCAGGTTGTGTGATCGCACTTGCCCTTCTCCGATGCGAGAAGGAAGTAACCGTGGCCGTATTTATAAAAAATGGAATTCATGTTATGGAATTAGATAGCACTATGTCGTTTGCTGATGTTCTTGTGAAGCTCCAAGAGATACGCGGTGGAACTCCGAAATTAAACGAACCACTTTCCTGGGCTTCACTAAACAAGCATTCGTATGATGTTTTTATTAATATCGTGGACCAAATACAAGAAAAACTTGATAAATCCGCCGAAGCTATCGCAGCATATAGAACGGAGATGAATAGCCCGCAAGTAAAGTGAGTACTTCTTTAATTGATCATTAAAAATAAATATTTATATGCTTTCATGTTTTTCATTCTCGCAGGTTGATCAACTGTGCTGTATGTTCTTCATCGGCCCATCGCAAAGAAAATCATGATAAGGAAATCTTGACTATCTGCGGTTTCGACGCTACTGTTCCCACAGTCATCGAAGCCTTTGTCAAATCATGCTTCTAAAACGGGCAGACAATTCACAGGTTTTTCATTATTTTTTTAATAATTGATTGTTTTCTTATTTTTTTACGTTATTACTGGAAAAATGATATACCACGGCATGCTTTTAGACTCGATCCTCTGAAAAATGGTCAATTAAACTATATGCTTCGATAGTAATCACGTTGAACGATATTCGGAAATACCAAACACAATTAAGCGAAATTAGCATTAATGTATTTCCGAATTCTTTATTGTATGTTATCTTTCTATATTACAGTACTTTTATGAGCAAATTAGAAGCCGGTTCTTCGATGCTGAGTTCCGCAAAAAATATAACACTATGCGGTGATTGAATTAGGTCAGACCTTTGAAATAGACTTTTTAATTTATCGATGAAATACTTAACTCATTGTTGATAGTTATTTTGAGTCTGAAATATTTTTTACGTTATTATTACCGCTCGAAGTTATGAATTCATGTCAGTACAAAGTACCATGACCGAGTGGAATAAATTTCCTTGTTCGGATTATACCGTAAAATGAAAAGATATATATTTCGGTATTTAAAGACGAAATCGAATTTACTATTTAATTTAATCAAGTTGGGTTACGTAAATAATAATATACACACATATATAATATTATATTCACTGCATGTTCTAGAATTACGCTGTGTAGGTAAACATTAAGATCTTTTTTTTTCAACTAATCAAGCTTTTTGTACGCTTTGATAGTTTTTACAATCTTAACGCCCTAAAATTTTTGTATTATTATTTAATCTTGAGTTTAAGGCATCTCTGATATGGAGAAAACGTATATGATTTACCCACGTCCAACCTTATTTTACGGTAAAGGTAATTCTGTTCTTCAGAAGAATTAATCCGATTGAACGATTATTTTTTCTGCATCTCATAAAACGAGTTGCGCAGTGAAATATTAGAATAAGACTGCATTCTAGATACATAGTATCTAAATTAATCTACGGTGCATTTTTATCGAATGATGAAGAAGAACTCTCGCATTAACTTAATTGCTTGCTTCTTTCCACGGGTTGACGGTCAAGCTTTTTTGTAATCAATAAGGTATATAGATTTAATGTGATCTTTAAGACGATACATTTCTGTGACCGGTGCGCTTCTGGACCATAAATAAGAATTTAAAAAAACAATGTTGAAAATTCTCCCACTGTGATATGCATTTAGCCCCAAAGAGTATAGACTTACATTAGTATAATTTTACTGTTATATTTCATATTTGCCATATCCAAAGTGAAGACGACAAATACTAAATACACTATAATACTGTGATACGAAATACATTGTTGTTGTTCAAACTAGAGAAAGGGATAAGGGAAACGAACAGAGGCGCACCTCGTGTCCACTTAATTTGTTGATTAGTGTCTACATCGATTAGCGCATAAACTTTTGTTGAAACATACAGCAGTATCCAGAGATACCTCTAGTTCATTCTCGATCCTCGAATTACTACACACCTTGGGAACCTTGGTTAGTACGAGAAGCGAGCTTTATGTAAGACATTGACTGCTAAAAAGTACAGCGTGGATGAATTCTCAGGTCTGAAATACACGTAAATTAAGTGCTTAATATTCACGTCGTCTTGGCAGCCTTCTCGGTAATCCATGGATCGAATTTAATCATAATTACAACTTAAATGTCAGAATCGTACTTGTTCGAGTGATATCTTATTTTATCATGTCCAAGTCCTGATGGAATTGGAAGACATCTTACTAATAAGAATTGAGCAACCACATTTCTCAAAGAGGAATTCATCCAAACAAAATCGCAATCTTAGTTGCGCGACGTCCTGTAGGAACTTTTATAAATTATAAGTTATGAAAGGTAATAGTATTTTTTAGAAAAATTTTTCCTATACGAATTTCGTGTACTGGCGGTACGCTTAGAGAGATTACTTATACACACTGAGCTGCTAGGTACTCTTTCATCGTGAAGATCTAGCATTTTTTTCTATTGAAATTTTGGAAGTAAAGACAAAAGGATACTTCGAGTAAAACTGCGCATCTAGTTACTACTTATTACGAGAGCGTAAGGATATATGCTACATATATACTTGTAGCTTATTATATTTACTGATATCATAGAAAATAGTTCAATATACATGGGTATACACTATGATCGAAAAGAAATTCTACCAACGTAAGGGAGCACTAATGTGTGTCATGAAAAATATCGCTCAGAACGACAAGCCGCTTTGCCGAGCTTGTCTCGCGATTTCTTTTCGATTTTTCTGTGAAAATCTACATGTATTCATTACCTACAACAAGAATACGTCCGATGCACGCAAAAACGCATGACCCATCATTAAAGTCGTTCGAAAATACGTGCAATTTATGCATTGTTGTTTGGAAATTATCAGATTTCAAAGATGCGCCGGTCTTGCGTAATTGAAGAAAACAATATGTTGAATGTGTTCAATCTAGTTGAAAGAAAAATATTTACCATAAGCAAAAGGGGAAACAGATTCCAGTTTACATAGTGACTAGGCAATGATTACATTTCTACGATGTAACGAAAATCAAGGTATATCGTGTGTCGAAAGGATGACATTACCTTGATAACGTTACATTGGTATTGTGCTCTAAGCGATACACACCAGCTTCCTTATCAAGGATAATCTTTTGGAATCCTAAACAGAAATACCACCCTCGACCAGGAAGCACAAAATATGTATCTAATCAATGTGTATTGACTCGAATAGTGTTCTACGCAATTAATGCTATACTACTAATTCAATTAAATATATATATACTTTAGGTATAATAAGATAGCACTATGTTCCTTAGGACTAAAGAAGTAAGTGTTGCAGGTACAAGATTAATAGGATGACGTCGTCGTAGGTCTTCAAAGAGAGTGCTCAATATCTGTCGCTGCAAACGTTTAAAGCAATGCCAAAAAGAGACATATTAAAGTTTATCGTACAAAATATAGTAAAACTCGTTTTTATTCTCAATATTTAAAGGCTGAATCGGCGTCATCTGACTAATCTTTTAGACTGCCACTGTACGGTTGAACTTCTAATTCGTGATTCATGCGGAAATGCCTATCTTTCGGCCTTACTTTTTTATAAAGAAGCTATACACGTTAATACGAATGAAGTTCCGTTATACGCCGACGCGTATGTACTGTAAATTTCTCGTCTCTTCTTTGGGAACGAAGCCTGAATTTTAGTAGGTACCAAACCGACGCTAAAGTGAGTAAACGGTGTCAGTATGTGTTGTAGTAAAATTGCGTTGTCTGCTCTGATTTGTTTGTGAAACTAGTATTATGACTGTAACGTTACATTCACAAATACGTTCTCTGTTAGACTAATGATGTTATTACATAGAACTTGCGAAAGTCCACACGGAAAGAGAAAATGTTCGTGCGAAATCACCTCAGAAATCCCCACTAAAAAGAAATGGCTGTTATGTGATTCCGATATTATTTTTGTACCTAATTAATCTGTACCACATAACACGATGTATCTAGTGACTGAACTGCTTCGGGCGAACAAAATGTTAATAAACTGAGCAGGAAAAAAGTACATCCTATTACTATTACGTACGTTACCGTTGAATTTCGGTACAATAGACAAATTAAAAGAAAATGTTATAGGGAATTAATTACGTCTATAAATTCTCTGCTGTTTTTTGTTATGAATTTGAAACAGGATCCTGAAATAAAATTTCCGAAACTCACTGTCTTTACTTCTTCTTTCCCTTGTATACGTAAGTAGGGTTTGTAAGGGATGGTATTGAAGTCTCAAGCGTATTGAAAAAATGTTTATTTTTGTTATACTGATACACGGATCTCATTCACACGCTACTCACGTAACACGTTATACAGTACATAGTACAACATAAGTTTCCTTTATATAGGCAGTTGCGAGTATAACTTGCATGTCCATTCACACTCAGCCATTCTCTATTCGCACGCACACGATTAATCTGTACCGCGAACTTGTAACTGCTCATTCGAGTACACGTAATGGAGAATATAAAACAAAATAAATAAACGACACCTGGAGGTTTGGGAATTAGGAGAACAACGTCTCACCGATCAGTGCATCACTGCCAGTTTCATTTCTTTCTGCATCAAAAAGAGCAATAATGCTCGCTATTCCGTTGTCAGCAAATACGATAAAGAATAATACACAGTCTCTGTTGCCAGGCACAGATTTCCCGTGAGCTAATAACATTATTCTCCAAGTCAAAGACACTGGAAGATTCTGAAGAATATAATGAAATCATTGAAACGTTCATAGACTCATGGTTTTGAGAATCTTCTAATGTCTCTGAGACGTGGGGAACATTCCTGCAAATGTCTTTAGTTTGGCAACATCATACAACTATCACCACAGTCGTTTGGAACAACTGGTTTCGCCGTAGAGGAAGCAATAACACACCCGTCAGGGTTGGCCCTTCATGATCGGCGTATTGATGACGTATTAGTCTCTAAAGCATTTGCTTATGGAAAGCAGATATCAGTCTATTAACGGACGAATGTACGTGCTAGTCTCAGCACGATTAAAGCTCGTCCTTCAGATCCTCATCCTCACCAGCCGTGGGTGGCACGCCACCGGCACCCTGGTACAACTTAGCGATGATGGGCTGAACGATATCGGACAGTTCTTTCTTCTGCTTCTTGTACTCTTCTGGATCGGTGTCCTGGTTGTCCTCGAGCCACTTGATTTTCTCGTCGATGGCCTCCTCCATTTTCGCCTTGTCAGAGTCGCTGACCTTTGAGCCCAACTTCTCCTTGTCAGCCAGCTGATTCTTTAGCGAGTAGGCATAAGATTCGAGCTCGTTACGGGCTTCGACTCTCTCCTTCAGCAACTTGTCGTCATCAGCGAACTTCTCGGCGTCTTTGATCATCCTTTCAATGTCGTCGGGCGTCAGCCTATTTTGGTCATTGGTGATGACAATCTTTTCGCGGTTACCCGTTCCTTTGTCCTCAGCCGATACTTGAAGAATACCGTTGGCATCGATCTCAAAAGTGACCTCGATCTGTGGGATTCCACGGGGCGCAGGTGGGATTCCGGTAAGATCAAATTTACCCAGAAGATGGTTGTCTTTGGTCATTGGTCGCTCTCCCTCGTATACTTGAATAGTCACGGTGTGTTGGTTGTCTGACGCGGTGGAGAAGATCTGGGATTTCTTGGTGGGGATAACCGTGTTTCTGGAAAATAAATATCATTGTAGAAATTATTAAGGTACTGTTAGTAAACATCTATTGCCTAATATTACGACTCGAATATTTACCTTGGAATAAGCTTGGTCATGACACCTCCGACAGTTTCAATACCCATGGTAAGTGGGTTGACATCCAAAAGTACAATGGCATCAGTATCTTGTTCGCCAGAAAGGACACCAGCTTGAACGGCAGCTCCATAAGCAACTGCTTCGTCAGGATTGATTCCTCTCGATGGTTCTTTGTCTCCGAAGAATTCCTTGACCAATTGCTGGACCTTGGGTATCCTAGTGGATCCACCGACGAGTACAATTTCATCTACGTCCTTCTTGCTCATGTCGGCATCATCCAAGACTTTCTGCACGGGTTTCATGGTGCTCTTGAAGAGGTCCATGTTGAGCTCTTCGAACTTGGCACGGGTCAAAGTTTCCGAGAAGTCTTCACCTTCGAAGAAGGACTCGATTTCGATCCTGACCTGGTGGCTGGCACTGAGTGCTCTCTTGGCCTTTTCAACCTCACGACGCAGTTTCTGTACAGCTCTGTTGTCCTTTCTGATATCTTTGCCCTTCTTCTTCTTGTACAGCTTGATGAAGTGATCCATTACACGCTGATCGAAGTCCTCACCACCCAAGTGAGTGTCTCCGCTAGTTGCGACAACTTCAAAGACACCATTGTCGATCGTGAGCAAGCTGACGTCAAAAGTTCCACCACCCAAATCGAATACCAGGACGTTCTTCTCTCCGTCTTTCTTATCCAGACCGTAGGCGATAGCGGCGGCAGTTGGCTCGTTGATGATCCTCATGACGTTCAAACCAGAGATGGTACCCGCGTCTTTCGTCGCTTGTCTCTGAGCGTCATTGAAGTAAGCTGGCACAGTAACAACTGCATGGGTAATCTTCTTTCCAAGGTAAGCTTCTGCTGTTTCCTTCATCTTTCCAAGTACCATGGCCGAAATTTCCTCCGGTGCAAATACTTTTTCACCCTGAGTTGTCATAACCTTGATGTGCGGCTTATTATTTTTCTCTATGACTTTGAAGGGGAAGAACTTAATGTCATGTTGCACTGTGGTGTCAGACCATTCTCTGCCAATCAAACGTTTGGCATCAAACACAGTGTTCTCAGGATTGGTAGTGAGCTGGTTCTTAGCTGCATCTCCAATCAAACGTTCTCCATCAGCAGTGAATGCCACATAAGAGGGTGTTATCCTGTTTCCTTGGTCATTGGCAATAATTTCAACTCTTCCATTTTTGTAAACTCCAACGCTGAAATGTTAATGGACATTATAAATCTGAGTATGAAAAAAATTTACTAAACAAATATTTCAGAAGAATCAAGCATTAAAACTTACCATGAATAAGTGGTTCCTAAATCAATTCCAATGACTGTCCCAATGTCATCCTTGTCCTTCTTTTCTTCCTTTGCAGCTACCAAGGCTGCAGCTAAGCCTAGCACCAATAGAGCTTTTACGCCCTTCATCCTCAGATATTTATTAATGTTCTACCTGTGAAGGTACAAAAAAATTATTGTTACAATTTTCCATATTTATCAATATAATGTATTTGGGACCATGTTTAGGAAGATAAGACTGTTATCATGTATGTGCAACAGTAGAAGTTTATAGTGCTTTAACTCTTATCATATGCTAGCAGCAAGATGCTGGAAACTTCTAGTACATTAGACTGGAAGTAAAACAAACCATATGTATGTTTTCTAATCCTCCATAATGCATAGAATGCATAAAATTACTCAATTGCTAATTAATTTAAATAACCCGGGACAGAAAACAGGGAGCAAAAAAGCAAAATTAACCGTCCAATCGTCGGTGATTATCCGCATGTTCAACGAAAGATTTTTATACTTCGAATACACTATAATTCTCAACAATAACGAGATGCTTAATATTCTATTGCGTTCAGAAACATGAACAGATCATGTTCAGTACATTCTGCAAGTTCTGTTAAACGTGGCAAAATGGGAAATTGACAATCAATCGCATCAAACGTTATGTTTCACGCATCTGTTTCACGCGTAAATGGTTTTGGATGAATACAAATTAATTAATTAATAATGAACTTAGATACTTACAGAGAATATTCGCGCAGTACGTCGTACTTTTTTTTACTAAATATACCACCAGAAGTCCGTAAAATTCCGACCTCGCAGCACTCGTGAACGATTCTGAAATGACTGACCGTAGACCGAATTCAGCGCCGGCATATTAACGGGAATATTTCGTCGTGGCCTGAGCTGATTGGTTGCGCCTTCGATGCGACAACGGAATAAACGGCGCTAATTGGTCGGGGAGTATGCCGTTGGCCACTGGCCATTGGCCCACGTCACAGAGTGTCCCTACTTCTAGAAATTTCGTATGTGATTGCGAAGATTGCAGCAGCAATGAACAGTTACTGGTGGGCTGTGATGATTCGTCTAACGTGTACAGTTACATCAGGGCGTATCTTGACATTATCGCCCCGACCCAAAAAATGCCCGATACATATTTATTTATCTAATAATATTCTCCCACGAAATTCTCTATTATGTTAATGTTACGTTAATTGGAATGTCTAATTTCTGTCGTTATTCACTTTTGATCATTTTTTTTCACTTACGGCAAAAACAAAAAATATTTACTACTAAGAATAATTATAAGTCTAAAACATTGATTATGTTTAGCATTGTTTTCTGAAACATTTATGATAGAAAATACACATATCTTGCACTCTGCAGATGATTAGTATTAAACCAATATTTTATGATTCACCAGTCATGAGCCGACACTGCACGCTCCACGTGGTATCTCAGTTTTTTTTCATACGAAATTATATGAATATTGAATACTTCCCTTGCAATTTCTAAAGGTAGAATAGGATACACACAAAGTATCAAATCTAAAAGATCAAAACTAAAAGACTTTATTTAACAGTTTTATACAGGAATAAAATTATATCCACAGTAATATTGTAAGATGTTAAAAATCTTGTAATTTCAGTTGACTATTGTATATCTACACTTGCTTCACATTATTGTGCTTATTACTGTATGTAATAAATTATGAGATCATTGTGCAGGACAATGGTGCTTGTTACTAGCATTAGAACACATTTTCTTCAAGTATAGATTTTACCATTAACAGAACACATACAGCTTCATAACAATTTCCCTGCAAATCTTTGTTCTTCCATCAAATAGCTAAGTACATAAGAGCTCTCTTGTACATTAAGTAAGTACATAATTACACAGTTAGTACTTGCTCTTGGGTTGTAACATATCTAAAATGAGAGGTGTAAAATATGTTATGATACAATCAGCTCCCGCCCTACGCATAGAAAGAAGAACTTCATTTAAAACATTTTCCAAATTAATTGCCCCATTTTGAGCACCATGATAAAGCATAGCATATTCCCCTGATACTTGGTACACAAACATAGGATATTCAGGATGTGCATCTTTTGTGTGTCTCACCACATCTAAGTAAGCTAAGCCAGGCTTAACCATGAGCATGTCTGCCCCTTCTGCAACATCCCTAGCCTATGAAACAACATTGTATTATACTTCTTGAAAACTTATACAATGAAAATACACACGATAGAATATGTAATCTTATCTGAAGATACTCACAGCAGCTCTGGATGCTAAGCCATTGCTGCCTGGGGGTAGTTGATAACATTTTCTATCTCCAAACTTTGGAGCAGATTGAGATGCATCTCTAAAGGGGCCATAGAAACCTGATGCGAATTTAACTGCATAAGAAAGCACTGCAACCTTATTAGACAATCCAGCTGCGAATAACTTTCTCTTTATAGCACCTATTCTCCCATCCATCATATCAGATGGGGCCACAATTTGAGCACCTATACAGTGAATGTAATTTCATTCTGTTGCTTTATTTCTGTTTACAATCATCAAGATAAACTGACCTGCTTTGGCATAAGCTGTGGCAATCTCAGCAATACGTTCAATGCTTGCTACATTATTTATACTTCCATCTTCATTTAAAATTCCACAGTGCCCATGATTGGTATAAGGACATAAACAAACATCACATGCTATTAGCAAATTAGGAAACCACTGCCTGATCAGAGGAATTACCTCAATAATAGGATTTTCTCCACTATCTGCATGTGTCCCACAGATGTCCTAAGTCATGTCATTATTAGTAAATATGGAAGTATAATAATTGAGCACAGACCATCTATGTTGCAAAATAGACAACCTTCTCTAAATGTTTTGAAACTCCAAATAATAAAACTGATTGCAATCCTTTGGAAACCAATGGTGCTAACATTTTTTGCAATTGATTCTTGCCATAGCGATATACACCAGGCATGCTCTTGATAGGGTCCTTGGCATCAGGTTCATCTCTGTAAACAATCATCAGAAATGTTATTATTTACAAATATTATTTACAAATACTGCTTATATAATTACACCTTACTTTGCATATATTTATAATTATGTAATAATGTGAAATCTGTTATAAACAGAATAAAGGTCATGGTTTTCAATATAGATAATGATTTATTATTAGTGCCTAATAAGGATGATATTGAGTTATCTAAGATAGCAAAATAGTGGCATATACAAAGGTTCGAATGTATGTATTGTTTTAAGATACAGTAATAGGTTAAGTGTCGTACTTACAGTATGAAAATCGGGTACATAAGATTGTTCACAGTAATTTCCACATTCGGAGATTGCCATTGTCTTAAAACAGGATGAAAAATACCGCTATGAAGAGTATGTTTTGCGGCTACTTCTGTCATGATTTAAGATTTGGCAATTTTTTAGCAAGCACAACCACGTACTTTCACTACTATATTTGGCCGGCACTTAAGTACGTGTCATGTGCGCTGAGCTAAACCTTAGTGGATCAGGGAAAGCTGTAAACAATAGACCAAAATTTCGTATGATTAATGTATCGTCAGCATGACAACGACAAATTCTGTTACGGCGTACGTTATGTCATGGTAATCTGGGCAATGTAATAACAGGCGGACAATTATTGAAAAATACCTTCACTTTATTCAGTAATTTTACTTCAACTAAAAATACTATTGATACATCTCGCTAATGTTGAAAAATACAAATTGTTTATATCATGTAAAAAGAATCTAGGAACTTTTTGTTCTTGTGAAGAATTCCAAAATTAATCAATCACTGTCTCCCACACATATCCATAAAAGGACATAATACATTAGGAGATTGATTATTAGATCAATTTTATTTCAGTTTATTACAAAAATAATTGTCATATGTACAGCCTCTTCAATTTTAATCCTTAACTATAAATCTTATTGCACATAAGTTTCCTATATGTAAAACTTTTTACACGTGTATATAGCCTATAAAGAATATGTGTAAAAATATGCATCACTACAAAAGTAGTAATGATAAAATAATTGATTCTGCAACAGGAACAGTTAAAATCCCTTCTTTGAGCAATAGTGTTAGGCATCAATTGGAGCATGTACATCTACAACTGCCTCTGTAACTAGTTGCTCAGCAACAGTGGAGACCACTAATGGTCCTCTACCTTCATTTATAATATTATCTGCAATGTTATTTTTGTAAGAAAATTATAAAAGCTTAATTTTATATTATCTTAGGGAATTCTGTCTAACTACCTGCACACTCTTTATCACATTCTGTTATTTTTTGTTTGGCATAAAAGTTGGTCAGGTTCAGTTCAATAAGAGTAGGTCCAAATATCCAATAACCAAGGCATGCTCCAACTGCAAGAGCTATGGTAATATAAGCATTGTATGTCATAACTGCCATCATCAGCAGGTAGCCTAGTCCAGTGTGAATGGACCAATGACATACTTGCAGCATCCATTTGTACCCGCTTGCACTAATAAATTGATTTACAGTGACCTTCATGTTGAAAATAAATAAGGTATACAACAGTTGCTGATACATAATTTGTATTCAAGCGAATTATACCACTGTGATCTTGTTGTAAAAGGTGTCATTGACATTCTGGATAACAGGGAAGAATTTTCAGATGTTCGAGACTCATTTACTGCTGTTGGCACTGGTATCTGTTGCAGTTTAATTTGTACTATTTTCATTCCTTCATATAATACTGCGAGGGCAGCCAAACCTAAGCATGTTGAGACAAAACCCCATGTGGTTGTGACATTAAACCCTGGGAACAAGAATGCACCCAGGTCTTTGCCAAACCAAAACCACATATGCATCTATGAAAATATTAGTAAAATTAGTTTAAGAAACGACGAAGGTAGAGGTTATACTCACTTCTCAAGAGTCTTCAAGATACCATCTGGAATAATTACAAATGTCTGTGATTGATAAGCAACGTGTACATTGTGCTCGGCGTTAGTCATTGTCAAACTCACCTAGCTTAACCATAAAGTGATCCATTGTTTGTTTACATCTTGAAAGGATAACATACTTTAACCGAATCGTAGGAGCAGGAAAGATAGGTTAGAGTGATCAATTACTGATATCACTACAAGTATCATTCCAAACGTATTCTATGAAGGAGTGTATTATAAGTTGTTATCCTTTATTTAATTTGTTAACCGTGTAAATAAACATGCGAAATTCATACATGTCTCCTGACAGTCATGGCAATGTCTAGACAATATTGTCACTGAATATTGTGTTGAACGTTTCTATTTTCCCGCAGGTATTTTTATATATCAGCTGATAGAATTTAGGGCAGTACCTAGTATTGATGAGAGTACTAGCACAGACGAGATATAGAATAGACCTAACATTCAATGCAATTTTTCTGCCACATTCTTGGGGCCGTGTGGCCCCTTTACCATTTTAATATCACGCTCTATGAAGTACATTAATACGCGTTGAAAATACATTAAAATTTGTTTAAATGCGTTCAAATATACTAGAATACGTTAGAAATGCGTTGAAAGATGTTAAATAGCATCAGCATCAGCTTTCAATTGTTTTAATTGTGCTTTTTATAATCTGATTCTACTTTTTCATTCGACGTAGAGATGGTTAGAGCAGCGATCGTGCAAAAATAATCAATGTGGCAATCATGCATGATAGTGGTTACATTTAGCGATGTCGCTAGATTTGGTCAGTAAAGCAAGGGTGAAGCGTTTGCAGTTCCAAATATTACCGTTATGAAACGTAGAGTGCGCTCGACCCCTTCTGTTTTTTGACGATGTCGGTATTTCAGACCTGGTGACACGTCAGTGTTACTAGTAACTATTGACAAGTGTTCTAGGTGACTGCCTTGAGGGTTGGCAATTTAGCCAATTACATTCAAGATAAATTTTTCGGTTAGAAATTAAACCAACGGCGGATAGAAGCGTTAGTCTAATCGAACGGTGCAAAACGAAAAGATAATCTCTTGTTCATAAAGATTTCAATTAGCGAACGTGAGCCATTTCCACGTACGAGCGTAATCTGTGACATTTTGGTGTCTTGCGATTCACCGTTAAAGTACGATCTCTGCGAAGTCCCGACGGCCGGGAAAGGTTTTCATAAAAATTCTCATAAGGATGACGTTGGCTGGAGGATCCTGTCGTTCAGAATTTGTCAAGTTTATCAGGTTCGCTAGAGGGAGGAAATTGTAGCGAGTCGCCAGAAGGTGGCGGAGACGGGAGGATCGACAGCGCTACCTACAACGTTCGGACGAGCAAGCGTGGCTAATCAAAGCACTAAAAGGTAAGCCGTAAAGGCTGTTTATTTTTGGGTTTTCATCCGGCCACTCGGTCGTGCGAGGCTCTTTTTCGAGTAATGTGCTTCCTGATCGTCTCGGATCGTACGCCGTGCTTGAAAATCAGTTGACGAAGCAGCAATGACTACGAAAACGTAGGTGTGAAGCGGCGGACAGGCCATAACGTCGGGCATCTTGCTTAGTGAAGCTAAAGCTCCATTACATCCTTCGATCACCTATCTTTCGTACGCGCCTTCCTAACCAATTGCCAGAAGGCCACTAAGTCGGGGATATATACGCGTGTATATATACCGAGAGATCTGCAACTTTCTCTCTTCCTCCCTCTACCTGTCCCTCGCGCGTGCACACACATATTCAAGTTATTACACGCGTCCTAAGACCCTTCGCGGTAAGGCGTCGGCGCCGGCGACGGCTGCTCCCTCCAGCCTCTGTTGATTATTAAGAGAATCTTTCTCCGATTTCTTCGCCCACAGGAAAATGAGCAGTTCCGAGGAGGTATCTTGGATCTCGTGGTTTTGTGGCCTCAGGGGTAATGAATTTTTCTGTGAGGTAAGCAGATCATGCTTTCTACCATCATGCCGCATAAACGTTGTCATGTCGTTCGTTATTCACTCGTCCGACTCATTTTCAATGACTTATTTATATTTCGATATATCTGCCATTATGTACATATAGATAGAGAGTTATTTAAAAAAACAAGCATAGAAACATTGTTTTTGTTATTTATGCTTGCTGTGAGATAGTTTATCTTCAGTGAGTGAGTTTACGTACAATGTGGTTTTATCACCTGTTTTAGGTTGACGAAGATTATATACAAGATAAGTTCAACCTTACCGGATTAAATGAACAAGTTCCACATTATCGCCAAGCACTAGATATGATTCTTGATCTTGAAGCTGGTACATATCAAGTTAACTGATTGCATGACAAATTATGTTTCTAATAACTCAATGATTACCATTTAAATTTTATTGTAGATGAGGATTTGGATGATAATCCAAACCAATCGGATTTAATTGAGCAAGCTGCAGAGATGCTCTATGGTCTTATTCATGCACGTTATATTCTTACTAATCGGGGCATTGCTCAGATGATTGAGAAATATCAAGCTGGAGATTTTGGTTTCTGTCCACGTGTTTACTGTGAATCGCAGGCATTGTTGCCATTAGGTCTTAGCGATGTTCCAGGAGAAGCAATGGTGAAAAATTATTGCCCAAAGTGCATGGATGTTTATACACCAAAAAGTTCCCGACATCACCACACTGATGGTGCATACTTTGGGACAGGATTTCCACACATGCTCTTTATGGTTCATCCTGAATATAGACCAAAACGTGCTACAAATCAATTTATACCTAGGTAAAGCATATTCTATTTATTACATGATAATAAAAAAACATAATTATTATGGGGTCACTTGTACTTTCTGACACTTAACGTTTTTGTTTACTAATTGCTTCCAGGTTATATGGATTTAAAATTCATCCATTAGCATATCAGATTCAACAACAGTCTGCATCAACGTTCAAACAGCCGCTCCGTGCTCTCAACTACAATAATGGCAAACGCTAAGAGAATTTTGAAATAGTCTAGATCACTTCTTTTCATTATTCTATAATGCAATTCCTAATTTCGTCCCTAAGATTTAAATAAAATATTATTTTTTATATCTCTCTTCTTACGTCTTTGCAAGGCGCTAAGACGGAAGCTGTTTTTTCAACCTTTTTATCCACGGAGGTTGACCGAATAAATTTCTCGGATTTGCCGGAACACATGCGGTGAGCCGAATAGGAAACAGCGATAGTATAATCATTCATTAAAGGAAACAGCCCTGTTCATTTCACGTTCAATTCTAGTGACAATTTTCTTGCTACAGAAAATCATTTTTATATGTGACACAGAATCTTGTCCATTAACAAAAATGATAAGACACGTAGGATAATTGCTAGGATATAAGAGGGAAGATAAGAATTATTTCTGTACAAACCCCGTGCATTGCCGTGATTGCTGCCAAGGAATTCCTATGTGCGAAAATAAGGAATGTAGGTAGCAACAGGTTTACATTGGTTTTTCAAGCAAGGAAGATGTATGAAAAGATTATTTGTTAAGCATAATTTAATTTAATTGTTAAATAAATATCGTAAATTGTGACAGAAACGAACTTCTTGTACTGATAATTAATTTAACAAAAAAATCTTAAGTAGAAATTTCAGAGAAACAGCATAAAAGACTAAATTTTTTCAATAATTGTCTTCATTAAAATTACTACAAATCCTGCATACGGATATAATCCTCAATAGTGAACACCTGGACAGTGAGAAAGTTCCATTTTTCACTCGAGTTATAATGCATTTCAAAATTCCCGCGTATTTACACTACAGTATTCGCGGTAACTGATGTATACCTTAAAAATATTACTAGTCTTCGACCAATCAGATTCAGTGTTTGGATTTCAAATTTGAAGCCAGAAACCGGTACAACGAGACGGCGAGATGTATATAAGAGATTGTAGTGTATTACAAAATTAAATTGCTGGTACAATAAAAATTCGTACTTCAGTTTGGTGATGTTTAATTACAGTGACGTGGAAGGAATATGTCTGGACTTAGTAGCACTTCAATGTTTTTGTGCGTACTGTGAAGTCATTTTGACAGCTACACGACGATGCGGTTAGGTGAACAAAGGCCTAACAGTTCGGATTATTATCTTTTTATACTGCCAAGGTTCCCGAATATCACCGTTTTGCCTAAGGACCGATGGTATATTCGTCAGATTCGGTGCAACCTCCTGTCCGAACTGCCAAGTTTATACATTAGAAAAATCGTGTGATAGTTCGAAGACGTACTCGGAAATATCGGTTTAGTATAGGCACAGGATAGCTCTTTGCAAACTGCCAAGGATGGAAAATATTCTGTCAAGCAGCAAACCTAACCTGAGTGGCAATGTTGGGCAAAATAGTTTTAATTCACGGCCCAAATTTCGACCGCTCCGGATAAAGGCTTTGCTGGACTCTTGTGCAAGTGATGATGATGAGAGTGAGGACAAACCGCACGATTCAGAGGAAGATTCGGAAATCGAAGATCCTCAACCATTACCTGAGGATCTCGAAGATGAACCAATCTTCGATGATCCACACAAATCTCAAAAATCTTCATTAAGTGGTCATGACAAGGACAGTGGTATAATCACTTCTAGAAATTCATACTGCAGAGAAAGGATTGATTACAAAGATCATCCTGATGGTACACAACATTCTAAAAATATCAGTGAAAACTCTCATAGTAGTTCTTCAACTCATGAGAAAGTTCATAATACTATGGAGAAAGTAGAAGAAGGACAAATGCAGAATACACATAGAATGAGTGGTTCTGCAAACTATCATAGGCTAAGTTCCAATGATAAATTACATGTAGTATCAACATCCTCTCTTACGATTGAATGCAATACAAATGCTGGAAAAAATTTAAATTTGGGACTTGCAAATACTGTGCAGTTATCGCGTGATAATAAGAATCAAGATAAATCAGAAGACATTTATGACAAGAACTCACAAGAGATGGCACAGCGCTGTACAAAAACTAATTCCACATTGGATACAATTACAGAACATCAATTGCAAATTAACAAGACAGAGTTAAAGCAACACTATGATTTTCAAAAATTAGCTTATCCTGATTCATTAGTTCATATGAGTCAGAAAAATGACAATGTGCCTATTATGCATACACAACAAACAAACAAGACATTTGAATCCCTTGAATCAGGGCTGGTTACAAAGGATAAACGTACTCATTCCCAAAATTCTCTTTTCTCAGAGAACTCATCTGAGCAAGGACAATCTTCGTACCCAGGAGGGCATCATGTAACAGAGACACCTTTGAAAAATGTGCCATTGGGTTCCACAAGGCCAAATCCTTGCTTATCACACAGAAATATTTTTCAGACCCCACAAAATAAAGTAGAGACCTCCTTGTCAACAAGTCATGCTCAAACACCATCAACAATATTTTCTCATCGATCTCAGAATCATATGGGACAGACTCCTTTACAGAATAAGATTCTCAACACAAAAAGTAATGTACAGACCCCTACACAATCAATATTTGCATCTGCTGGGACAAGACATGAAACACCAAGGTTGGTGTCTAATAATATTTAAAAAAGTAGATCTCAATATTTAAAAGAGATTTATAAAAATAATTTTATTTCATTTCAGGTACTTTGGCATGGAATGCAAAGGTGTCAGAAGACCTTTAGCAGATACAGCATTTGGAAATCAACGTGCCTCTAATAACAGTTATTCTACTGTACAATCAGAGTTAAAACCTCGTTTTTTGCATGGGTCACAACTGTCTAAAGTTCAAGAAATATCACCCGATAATCGTGTTGAGCAACAAGGAAAAAAAAGTACCGATACGATAAATACTCAGGAAAAAGACATAATTGAAATAAGTGGAAAGAAAAACACGTATTTCACGGTCAAATCCCAGGAAGAAACAAAAGAAAATGAACCGAATGTAGTCGGTGTATCTGTGAACAATGAACAACCGTCTTCCTTGAGTACCATTCTAAAAAGCAAGCACGTTGTTATCGGATCAAACGTTAGTATAAATACAAAAGATGCAATACAAACAAGCAATAAGAATAACACTCCTACAATACAGTCGGAATACAAGGAGTTACAGAATCACTGCTCTACTTCGAATAGTACAAAATTACCCGAAAATGTCTCAAGTGACAATAAACAATCGCAAAGAGACATATTGGACGGCAAAAAATTAAGCCAAGGCGTAAAACAAATTGTAGATAAAATGTCGGAAGTACAATGTTCCATACCATGTAATATTACGAAGCCAAAGCAAAGAAGAACTATTTGCGTAAAAAACAAAGAGTATCTGATACTGGGGAATCTTGGGCAAGGTATGAGCGGTGAAGTTTTAAGAGTGCAAGATTTATCCTGCTCCGAATTGCGAGCCATTAAATGCGTCAACCTTAGCTGCATGGAGAAGGACGCGGCGCAAGGCTGTTTAGAAGAAATTTCCATGTTGCATAAATTGCAGGCACCGTGTGTCGTGCGCATGTTCGATTAGTATGATCCTTTTGCTTTGTCAGATATTCTTCTATAGTTTTATCACCTAATATTTACATTTGTATTGAATGCTACAGCGAAATCAAGCCGCCAATGGTGTACGTCGTAATGGAAATGGGTGACACGGATCTTAGTCGCCTTCTGAAATCAATGTCGCTGGAGAAACAACTTCCTCTTACAATGATACTCTATTACTGGACTGAAATGTTAACAGCTGTGAAGCATATACACGATAACGGTATGTTATTCTCGTCAAGTAACAATCTAAAAATCCGCAGGATATTTCAGATTAGTACTAAAAAAATTTATGGTTACAGGAGTTATTCATTCAGATTTAAAACCAGCTAACTTCCTACTTGTAAGAGGGCGACTGAAATTAATAGATTTCGGCATAGCATCTAGCATGAACCCTGATGCGACGTCTGTAGTAAAAAATTGTCCGATTGGAACTTTAAATTACATTAGCCCTGAAGCACTTATGGATATCGGTGGGAATGGCGACGCTTCTAGCGATGTCAAGTACAAGGTATTAGGCAAAATGTCAATACATAATTTGGTCATAAATATCTTATCCTGCGGCTATTATATCGTATACGGAAATTCAAAGTCCTTATGCAATGACATTCTTACAGATTACTTTTAAGTCTGACGTGTGGTCTTTGGGCTGTATCCTTTACAGCTTGGTATACGGACAGACACCGTTTCAACACATTCGATCTCAGTGGGCTAAGATTAATGCAATAACAAACCCCAAGCCAAATATTTCGTTCCCTTTGAACACATCGTCGTCCGAAGGTCGGAACAATACTGGATTCTCGCCACCTCCACCTGTCTTGATAGACGTAATGAAAAAGTGTCTTCAACACGACCCGAAGGCCAGACCAACAGTAACGCAACTTTTGCAGATCCAGTATGTGCCCAGTAAACAAGTTGCCAGTAGTATTCCGCCTGACATTCCAGGCCATATTCTTGTGAAAATAAAGAATGCCTTAACCGAAGACGATTGGAGACAATTCGTACATGTTAGTATCAACCGTGATCAGTATTATTAAACAATATTATTTATATTTACGTTGTACTTTGTTGCTTTCAGGCCCTAGGAGAAAGGCATACATAGTATTTACCAATTATGACGACAGAAAAATTGTACATAGTACTATTTATATACGTTAAGAATCTATTTTAGATGACACGGTTTTTTTCAATTGTATACTATTAAGATATAATGAAGGTTTTCCTGGTCGATGAGAAAAGATTTTCCAAAGCATTATTGAAACTGTAATTGGAGTTAAATAAACTTAACTATAAAATAAGTCGGATATGCCGATGGCAGGTGAGGTGCCGTGAATGAGGACCGAGTTTTAAATTAAAATATCGTTTTATTTTATTAATCTTATCAGTGCGTAGAAATGACTTGCCATAACAAAACTAAAATGAGTCATCCGTGTAGTCTACGGACTACACCATCACAACATTGTAGGTTTGATATTATATACGTATATCGTTATTATTAACATTTACGAATTGCCATAATACAAGTCAATTCCTTTTTACAATTGCATCAGTTTCTCACAATGTGATATTAAATAATGTAAATGTTTCGTATAGATAACGATTTTTTTCGTTTGCAGAAATATATAAAACGGCAGAAACGCGTAGTACGGTCCTTCCTGCTTACATTTCTTTTGTTTTTCTGCATCGTTGACTGATAACACGAGGTTGGTAGATTTCACGCTGATCTCGATTTAGATTGCACAAACCATACGGTATACGCGTACAGAGAATCGATAAATATCGGTTAATGCATAGTTGTGAGTTGCCAATATTGCAATAGCTGTTCGCCTTTGGGCAAAGCCATAGAATTCGGTCTTTCGAATGTCAACATAATGTCTTGAACCTTATTCTTTACTTCCCGGTCGAACAATTGTTCTCCCGTACGTTCTAATGCCGATGCCATGTCGTACTCGACTGAGGGCAACGGGTCGCGGATAAAGCGCGCCGCGGTTGCAATGCTGGGTAAAATGTGCCACTGTAGGGCTCTGATTTCCCACAGACTGCTAAGCAAAGCGTTGCTTAATAAGGGGTCGCGTTCTTCCATGAGGAAAGGATCGCTGGTACCACTGCCTTCTACAGAAATTACATCTCCACCAGTCGGATGATCTATCAAACGCTTTAGTCCAGGATGCCTCAAAAGGAGATTCCCTATGAAGAGCAGGATGATAAGAATATCCTCTGGAGGAGCTAGTAATGTCAGACGTGCCAGCCGTTTCGCGAATGCAGCCACTAAGGCTTCGGGTAAATGTCTGAAAAAGAAGGTCGTTAGAAATCACAAACATTATTCTGCTTGTTCCGACTTTCAAATTACTTACGTCGAACTCAAAAATAAATCCGACAGGTAAAACAATCGGGCCTTATATTTCGTATGAAAAATTTCTGGTTCAAACATAGAATAGAGCTTGGTAAAAATTTTTGGGTACTCCAGGTTATGTTTGGTGACCAGTATAAATACACCTTGCAAAGCAAGTAAACCGATAGGCCCGTCTGCATCTAACGAGTCCATCAAAAAGTCCGTCAGTAAAAATGGCTTTTCCAAATGTGCCATTACACGTTCTAATAAAACTACTAACAATTGTTTATGTAACTGTGGTGTCAATTCCCAATGCATGACACATGCCCAGACTTTATTTAAAGCCCGTTTAGCGCCTAATTGATCCCATGTAAAACCACAAGCACCTAAAAAAAAATTAATTTATTATGCTTCAATGTGAACGATAAATTTATATCCGGGGGTAAAACTATCATTACCTTCTCGCGGAGCACAGAGAAGTTGTCCACTGTCACAAACTTTATTCTCTGAAATAAACATAAAAGGTAAACTGTTGGACAAACACTTATTAAATGTCTCATTCATTGCCTTATAAGTATACCTTCAGTGTCCTTAGGCAGTGGTAGCTTGTCTATAAGTTCTAATAAATTTTTGATATAGGTTTCTTGTGGTTGTCTCTTTGGAGTAAGTGAGGGAAGACATTTCCATGTATAATACAGTGCATCAGGATAACCTGTAATTTCTTGGAATCTTGCTATCAAAATAGAGTTATCTTCCTTTGGTGATAGTAAACTCATTAAAATTGGTTTGAGCCGATGTAGTGGAAAGTAATAGCCCAGGTTGCCAGTTGGTTCATTGGCAGTTTTACCCTCCTCTGCCATTAGCTTTATGGCTGTGGTCAAAGCCTGCAGCTGAATAGCTGCAGCTGAATAACATTTTTTCCCATACTTCTTCATAACAGTTTCTCAGCCAGCTGATATAACAAGATTCTGGGCTAGGTTCTATTTGAGAAATATAAATTATGTTTGTGATATTATATATATAATACCATAGTATCTATCAAACATTTATCTACAAGATAAAAATTTTAGGAAATATTACTCTGAAGAGTCAAACTTTCTCTGTACTCCTGCACTCTATGTCTAATACTTGAATATCACAAAACTGTGTACGATTAACGTCGCAATGATGCAGGACCATGGACGGTAAGCTGGCGTACTGCAAATAGAGATTTTGTAGCGGTCGTGCGACGGCGCGCAAAAGCTTACGACAAGACTCACTTGGCGGTGCATCGATCTTTCACTAGGAAGGGCTGCCAATCTTTCTATACCAAAGACTACTTGGCACTAGATTATTAAAAAAGAAGAAAGCATGCATTCTTGTTCGATACTTTGCCAGTGACCACGTTTTGTCTTGCGTCTAATTGTACGTTACTTGTTAACTGATAATAAATATATATTGTTGTTCATTATTCAAGAACAGTTTTGTAGTAACACCTATTCCCGATTGCTACAATTGAACTGTCAATAGCGCCATCTGCGATATAGGGCCAAACTATAATCTTGCGTATGCGAATACACAGTTATACTTACACATGTGAAAGTATAGTATATACGTGTAGATACATTTCAGTTGGTGCCAATTGGTGCCAATCAATCAATTTCACTATTTTGATACGTAGTTATGTTAAAAAATATCTAAAGTAATAAGGTAGGCATGTAGTTGTAACAACACATTAAAATTTCTAGAAATTCAATTTATTATACGCACAAACATAAAGAAAATATTCTTCTATTATATACAACAGTTCTACTACACACAATTTATGCTATACACATTACTAAAAATACGAAATACTATAAATTATTTAAATACTATATTTATAAAAACATAAAAACTGTACAATATACATACATATATATACTCCCCCCCCCCACACACACACATGCATACAATTTTTATTTGTGTGATTTACTATATATAGTTGCTAAATCTAAAATTTCATTATTATAAATTGCGTTATCGTTAATTTTCCTCTTTAAAATTTTATTTACAAAAAATATATATTTTAATGTAATATTTGAAGTAATTTCACGGAAAAATGTATTTTTAATGAGGTAGCGTGTGTGGCATCATGCCCATAAAAAGTCACATTTTCAGTCAGGAAAAATACATGATCTCAGTGGGTTAAGATTAATGCAATAACAAACCGCAAGCCTAATATTTCGTTCCCTTTGAACGCATCGTCGTCCGAAGGTCGGAACAATACTGGATTCTCGCCACCTCCACCTGTCTTGATAGACGTAATGAAAAAGTGTCTTCAACACGACCCGAAGGCCAGACCAACAGTAACGCAACTTTTGCAGATCCAGTATGTGCCCAGTAAACAAGTTGCCAGTAGTATTCCGCCTGACATTCCAGGCCATATTCTTGTGAAAATAAAGAATGCCTTAACCGAAGACGATTGGAGACAATTCGTACATGTTAGTATCAACCGTGATGAGTATTATTAAACAATATTATTTATATTTACGTTGTACTTTGTTGCTTTCAGGCCCTAGGAGAAAGGCATACATAGTATTTACCAATTATGACGACAGAAAAATTGTACAGAGTACTATTTATATACGATAAGAATCTATTTTAGATGACACGGTTTTTTTCAATTGTATACTATTAAGATATAATGAAGGTTTTCCTGGTCGATGAGAAAAGATTTTCCAAAGCATTATTGAAATTGTAATTGGAGTTAAATAAACTTAACTATAAAATAAGTCGGATATGCCGATGGCAGGTGAGGTGCCGTGAATGAGGACCGAGTTTTAAATTAAAATATCGTTTTATTTTATTAATCTTATCAGTGCGTAGAAATGACTTGCCATAACAAAACTAAAATGAGTCATCCGTGTAGTCTACGGACTACACCATCACAACATTGTAGGTTTGATATTATATACGTATATCGTTATTATTAACATTTACGAGTTGCCGTAACACAAGTCAATTCCTTTTTACAATTGCATCAGTTTCTCACAATGTGATATTAAATAATGTAAATGTTTCGTATATAACGGTTTTTTCGTTTGCAGAAATATATAAAACGGCAGAAACGTGTAGTACGGTCGTTCCTGCTGACACTTCTTTTGTTTTTCTGCGTCATTGACTGATAACACGAGGTTGGTAGATTTCACGCTGATCTCGATTTAGATTGCACAAACCATACGGTATACGCGTACAGAGAATCGATAAATATCGGTTAATGCATAGTTGTGAGTTGCCAATATTGCAATAGCCGTTCGCCTTTGGGCAAAGCCATAGAATTCGGTCTTTCGAATGTCAACATAATGTCTTGAACCTTATTCTTTACTTCCCGGTCGAACAATTGTTCTCCCGTACGTTCTAATGCCGATGCCATGTCGTACTCGACTGAGGGCAACGGGTCGCGGATAAAGCGCGCCGCGGTTGCAATGCTGGGTAAAATGTGCCACTGTAGGGCTCTGATTTCCCACAGACTGCTAAGCAAAGCGTTGCTTAATAAGGGGTCGCGTTCTTCCATGAGGAAAGGATCGCTGGTACCACTGCCTTCTACAGAAATTACATCTCCACCAGTCGGATGATCTATCAAACGCTTTAGTCCAGGATGCCTCAAAAGGAGATTCCCTATGAAGAGCAGGATGATAAGAATATCCTCTGGAGGAGCTAGTAATGTCAGACGTGCCAGCCGTTTCGCGAATGCAGCCACTAAGGCTTCGGGTAAATGTCTGAAAAAGAAGGTCGTTAGAAATCACAAACATTATTCTGCTTGTTCCGACTTTCAAATTACTTACGTCGAACTCAAAAATAAATCCGACAGGTAAAACAATCGGGCCTTATATTTCGTATGAAAAATTTCTGGTTCAAACATAGAATAGAGCTTGGTAAAAATTTTTGGGTACTCCAGGTTATGTTTGGTGACCAGTATAAATACACCTTGCAAAGCAAGTAAACCGATAGGCCCGTCTGCATCTAACGAGTCCATCAAAAAGTCCGTCAGTAAAACGGGCTTTTCCAAATGTGCCATTACACGTTCTAATAAAACTACTAATAATTGTTTATGTAACTGTGGTGTCAATTCCCAATGCATGACACATGCCCAGACTTTATTTAAAGCCCGTCTAGCGCCTAATTGATCCCATGTAAAACCACAAGCACCTAAAAAAAATCAATTTATTATGCTTCAATGTGAACGATAAATTTATATCCGGGGGTAAAACGATCATTACCTTCTCGCGGAGCACAGAGAAGTTGTTCACTGTCACAAACTTTATTCTCTGAAATAAATATAAAAGGTAATCTGTTGGACAAGCACTTATTAAATGTCTCATTCATTGCCTTATCAGTATACCTTCAGTGTCCTTAGGCAGTGGTAGCTTGTCTATAAGTTCTAATAAATTTTTGATATAGGTTTCTTGTGGTTGTCTCTTTGGAGTAAGCGAGGGAAGACATTTCCATGTATAATACAGTGCATCAGGATAACCTGCAATTTCTTGGAATCTTGCTATCAAAATAGAGTTATCTTTCTCTGGTGATAGTAAACTCATTAAAATTGGTTTGAGCCGATGTAGTGGGAAGTAATAGCCCAGGTTGCCAGTTGGTTCATTGGGAGTTTTACCCTCCTCTGCCATTAGCTTTATGGCTGTGGTCAAAGCCTGCAGCTGAATAGCTGGCTTATATTTTTCTATTGATAATAACATTTTTTCCCATACTTCTTCATAACAGTTTCTCAGCCAGCTGATATATCGAGATTCTGGGCTAGGTTCTATTTGAGAAACATAAATTATGTTTGTGATATTATATATATAATACCATAGTATCTATCAAACATTTATCTACATGATAAGAATTTTAGGAAATATTACTCTGAAGAGTCAAATTTTCTCTGTACTCGTGCGTTTTGTGTCTAATACTTGAATATCACAAAACTGTGTATGATTAACGTCGCAATGATGCAGGACCAGGGGTGGTAAGCTGGCGTACTGCAAATCTGTGATGTCCCAGTCACCCACCGATTCCTACACACTATCCAGCGCGACGTAGTTCGCCGTTCCGTCGCTAAAGGTTCTCTGTTTCCTCTGTTTCTCGCAAGTACTCGAATCATGTCTCGTTTCAATATATACAATTTCCAAACATCCTCTAGCATGCCCAGCGTCTAGGGCAGGGGACTGCCTGCGTAGCCCTACTGATGAGGCTGCAGGCAGCCCCGAGACGAAATGCTCCCCTTCCTTTTTCACCGTTTTCCTTACCACCCCAGCCCCAGTAAAGTGTTTGCAGTGTTCTTAATCTCTACCCCATTGCAACTTAGAGTCCTGTGCAGTGACTAATGTCACGGACTATCGGCGAAACTGCGGATTCGAAGCATATTTAGCTTACCGGAGATGGTGAGCTCTATCGTGCGCTCGAGGTACATATCCCCACGCTTGAGTACCTCCACGAAGATGGTCTCGAGCGTCAACAAGCAGGATGAAGTGGACTCCTGAGAATGATCGCGAGAAATTCAGCAGGGTTCATAACCTCAAAATCCTCGCCGACATGGTTTCCGCTGGTTATACTTACGTTCCAAAGCCCGATGATATCCACAAGATTGTTGGCGTATTTCCTCGAGGCCAGGAACTCCTGGGCCTTCTGCCTTAGGAGTCTCGAGGACATTTTTTGGCTCGTGGATGCGCCGGGAAGGTCCGATGCGTCCGCCATTGCCGCTCCGTAAGACTCAACTGACTCTGACAGAGGACGAGTTTCCGATGGCCACGGTACTCGCGAAATATACGAGCCTTCTCACTGTTCCGCACGACGTACTTCTTCTCGTCGTTTGCATGTAATCCTTCAAAGAAATGAGCCTCGCATGCGAACGCAGGCTGTTCTTATCGACCGTACAAAAATCAATAAACCCTCGCCATGAACTTCGAGTAGAATCGATGTGACACCGTGACAAGTGTTAAGCTGACGTTGTACTTGTAAACGTAGATGTGATTTACGTGTTCAATTCTTCCGAGCGAGGCTTCTTCAATATAATATTAAATTACGCGGCCTGTATTACAATCGCATTTCCTACGGAGGCTGTTAACCTAACAACCATTTTTTCATACCATATAGTGTGTAATCAAATATGAATGAAAGTGTTTATATTGCGGTAGGACAGTGATCTTTTGCCCACACGAGGTTGTGTAGGCGGACTGTTGCGACGAAATACTTGGATAAGCATGATCAATAAATAGATGTACGTTCCACGAGTGTATAAGAAGATCTTATAGACACGATGTACAATGTTTGTTATTATTCTCTTAAGAGATAAATAGGCTTACACGTGCATGTCAGTCACATTGTTTGGGACATTATACCGAGTTCACTGACCTGTGATTCTAATTTAATACACACGTAAAAGTGAGTTACTAATATAATTATCAAATTTTTCGAACGATAATGTGTTAAGAAATACTGATAGTGTAGTAATATCAATGATAATAATAACAGTAGCAATGTCACTTATGTAATCTAATTTTTGATGATTGAATACATAACTGTGATTTTAATATACTGAAACAGATTTTTATTTTCACATTCCATTAAAATTCTCATTTTTAAATAATAAAAATTGATGTGTTATTCACCATTTTAGTAAAATAATTATGGCCCAGACGGAGGATAATCAGCTATCTAGGGAAGATTTTGATGCTGGCCCTTCAAGTTATGATGAGATCGAACCAGGTCTATTCTTAGGTAACCTTACAGCTGCTACGGATGTGGAATGGTTGAAGGAGGCACGAATCAACCATATCCTCACTGTTGACTCTTGTCCTTTACCAAGAAAAATACAGGATCGATTGCCCGACATGATTACAAAGTACATCCAAATAACAGACATGCCACGGGAGGACCTGCTCACACATTTTGAGGATTCCTATGAATTTATTGATCGTGCTCTGAGCTCAAGTGGTAAGGTACTGGTACACTGTTATTTTGGTGTGTCCAGATCAGCCACCATAGTTATTGCATATGTAATGAAAAAACATGGGAAGAGCTTTGCCGAGGCATTTGAGGCAGTAAAGGCGAAAAGACGTTTTGTCGGTCCGAATCCAGGATTTCTCGCACAGTTGAAGCTCTACGAAGAGATGGCGTTTGGGGTGGACAACACAAATATCCAATTTAAGATGTATAGACTACAGATAGCAGCGGACAAGGTGCGGAAGGCACGGATTCTACCGCAGAGCTGTTTGGACCTGATAAAACCGGATCCAGCCCTCGCCACGGTCCGTCCGGAACCTACGGTTTATCGTTGTAAGAAATGCCGACGGATCGTCGCCAGCGCTAGCAACATTTTGCCTCATGCCCCGCGAGAGAAGCAGATATGGCGACACATAAGTGTGAAACGTTCGTCAAAACAGATCAAAGGTTCCCACGAACCGGTGGAAAACATAAGGAAGACCGTGCAGACTCCAGGAGAGCCCTGTACGAAGATCTACTTCTTGGAGCCACTGGCGTGGATGCCAGACATTACGCACAATGTCGAGGGCAAACTCAATTGCCCCAAGTGCGACACGAAGCTAGGCTCATTCAGCTGGATCGCTGGGAGTCAGTGTCCCTGTGGTAGCAAAATCGCACCAGCCTTTTACTTGGTTCCTTCTAAAGTAGACTGGAGTAATGCTGTACAGAACGTGCAGGTCACGGTTTAATGCAAAGGTCATTATAGGATCAATTTTTATGAGAACTGATCATAGCCATTGGACATACACGACGTTCCCAAACTTGGACGTACATGATAACCGCTTAGTGATCATTATGATTATACAGTCTCAATGTGACCAATTTTTCTGCGATAGTCACTTAAGCGTATTTTAACTTTGTGCCAATATACATGTTGTTAAATATGATAATGAGACAAGCGAATGTAAAAACAAGGATACCATTGGATATTTGATGATTTTTAAGATGTATATATATTGCATGTATTTTAAATTTCTATGCATCAATGTACACATGTCGATATCTGTTCGTTGTTCGATCTTCTTTCTTGTATATATTCTTCCTTACATTAGAAATTAATGACATATTTATACTTCTCGTTATTCATTAAACATCGAACTTCAATCCGTTTGTGATTAATCATTACCCTGTTTCAATACTTAATCTATATACGACGATACTTCTAAGCCGCTTAAGTGAAAATTATACATAATCAAACTTTCCCTAAAATCTACTTTTTTCCTTTTCGTCAGTTTTATTTGTCTATGTTTTTTAATTCTTCCATAAAACCTAAGTACAGCCAAACTTATCTTTGGTTTCGACTTGAAGCTTTTACCTAAACTTCAACGTTCAACTTAGAGTTTAGCTTCGAAGTTATACTTTCAGATCGATAAATTCCAGCGAAATTATATCTCCGTCGCATAAGTTATCTTTTAGTTGTTAAATGCTTCTGGACTTTCTTGAAATCTTTTACGTCAGTCAGGACGGTGAACGTCACATACTGGCGTGCATCGCAGAGTAGGCCGAGCCGTAGGGGTGGGACCTTAATCGCAGGGCGTTGAGTCCGCTCATTGACGAGCCCTCAAGGCCAGCATGAACGTCGGTTTGATGATAGGTCGGAAGGTTTACATTGGCGAGGTTTCCGTTAACGAAGCCGTGGCACCCACCGGAGGATTGGGCGGCATAATGCTGAGAGGATCTCCAGTAGTCGCCGTAGGGGTATTGGGCGAGTTGGGGTGGTTGCAGGGCCTCAGGGTTGCTTTCATGGACATGGCTGACGCGAATCGGTCTGAGGGGTAAAGCCGCCTCGATGTCCCTGTTTCCAGTGACTCCTCTGTTCATCGCCGAACTCCTCTCGTTCCTCCGGAACTTGGCTCGTCTGTTCTGGAACCACACCTGTCGGGAGAAACAGTCATAGCCAGTCGTTCCACCGAATCTCGGGAAGCTTTGACAGGCTTCCAAGAAGCTACGCGACTGGGATTCGGCGGGGAATTCGAAAAAAGTTGAGCGAGGCCAGCTTCCGAGTGTGCCGTGCGTTTGAGTAGCGAAGGGTGACCGGTCCTTCGGATGACTGACGGCGACGACGACGTCGGCCAAACGTAAGGGGAGGAAAGCGCCGGGGGAAATGGCGAGTTGATAGTCGCACAGGCGTTCCGTCAAGGGGCTGGATGGACGGATGCAAGAAGCTCGCGCAGACGGGACAGCGTGACGGCTCCTGGCAGCCGTACAAGCCGCAGACAGACGGGATAGACCGACGACGGGCCGTGCGGACATTGCGTATCGAGGAACGGAGACATAAAGAGAACGAAAGCTGCGGCACCTCAAGGAAGGAGAAAGAAGGACGGTAGGATCCAGTACACACGTGCTGGATACGCCACGGTCTTATGCCAAGCGCAGATGCTGCTGCTTCTGGAGACAAGCAGATCCCGCCAGGCTAATCATAGCTCCATCCTCTGACAACCTGTCTCCTCCGATTTTCTGCCTAGCCATCCGCGACCTCCGTGCCATCTCTCCTCTTTTCTCTTCCTACCGTTACCATTTTTCTCCCTCCATTTCTACCCTTCCTCCTTTCCTCGTCCGTCCCTTTCATCCCGACTCTGTTGCTTTTTTTATTTACCCCGTTACTGCATCGGGATCACATGTGGACGCGAGCGAATGAAACCGCGCGATACTGTCCTTCTTCCGCGAACGGATACTTTGCGTTTCAAGAAAAATGAAATAAAGATCGTCCTCAAAGACCCCGATCCTGTCACAGGGTCTTCAAGGTCCACAAAGGGAACGCGTCTAAGGATGAGTGCGATGTAGCGGAAGGACGATACGTATTGATGGAATATTACCCTCGAGGCGGTCGTAACCCATTTAATATTTGCCAGCCGAATGACTGGGTTCCTCGCGAAACCGATAGGACAATGTTATCCCCCGGAAATGGATTTAAAAGGGGGGAGAGCCGCCACGGAGGATTTTCTTACCTGAACCCTCGCCTCGGAGAGCGACACTCTTGTCGCCAGTTCTTCGCGAACGAACGCGTCCGGATAATGCGTCCTTTCGAACACCCTTTCCAGGGCAGCCAGTTGTTGCGCGGAGAAGGTCGTCCTGCTTCTCCTGGGTCGTCTGCTGCCGGAACTTGAGGCATTTTCGTTGCAATCTACATTCAAAAACACATACACTCGTCAGTGAAATCTTTCCGTCGAAGGTATAATTCCTCTTGGCGTGGATTTCCCGCTGATCTTCCCATCGTCGAAATTTCGGATATCCCTTACTGGGTAAAATCTGCGCGTCGGTAAGATTAATGCGAATTCATTGGCGAACGTTACATTTCGCCGGAACGAAAGCCAGGAAGATGCCGCCTGCGATAACGCAGTCGTTCCCGTTGGGGGGAAAAAAGGGAAGGACGGGAAAGAAGGGAAGGAGCACAGACACGACTATTCCTGAATGAGTCTACTGTACTCGAGCATTCATCAAAGCGGCATAATGCGAGCAGCATGACTGGAAATGCACGATTTCGATGGAATCGAATACGTCGCGACTGGGAAGACCGCGAGACCATCATCCTCTTATTTCTTCCCACTCATCCAATAGCCTACTGCGCAATTTTCTTTCATAAATACCTGCTTAATGTCCTACGGAGGCAGGGAACAAGAAAAATATTGAATTCCATTCACAGCGATTCGATGATTAATTAATGACCTTACCGAGCGAATGCGTGGACGTTGACAAAAGCCTGGACACGGTGAAGTCCTGCGGCGAGTGCAAATTCGTCACTTGCGAAACTATAACACCGCTATTCGCGTTCTGTTCTTCACTGGCAGCCAGCATGGTTTCTCTCATTGAAAGCCGCCAAGTCGTTTCTGTAATCATCGACCCTCCGTGAGATTGCCGGTCGACCGTTTAACAAGTTTCCACGTGAAATTCAGGATTTACGAGTGCGGTACATTGTTACGTCGAAACCTGCCACAGATTACGAATTCAACCGTCGCAGTTTGCCTTCACTCTTGTACGTATAAATATTCTAACGATTTTTCTACAACTGTCACGGTTGGAGGCAAGTGTCATTTACGGAATGCTCTTGAGCCCTTCAACAGACCGGAGTGTCCCACGATTATTAATTGAGAGTCACGCTTGGACGGAGCGAACCGTTTATACGTAATTTGTCAGTGAAAATGTTAATTTAGGTGCTTTCGAGACGATGCGTGACGGGGCAATTACGGTTCCCTGCCACGTGCCGACCAAGCGAAACCGTATGCGCCCGTCTGCACCACCGCGATACCTTTTATTGCATAAACATACTGTGTAAGATGCCTTTTATTGCACAAACAACGACCGAGCACGCCATCTTACCCTGCAATCAAACCACGCTGGACGACGAGATTTATAAACGACGATTAAAGGCCTATTAAATCACTCTAATTAATTCTACGTGCGATGTGTCGTAGACTCGTGCGTTAAAAAAATAGGCTAGCGGAAGACAAGTAGGAAATTTATCGAGGAAAATACGTGAGTGCGTCGTTTGAAACAATGTTTGGCCTTTAAATGAATTTCGGCTGATACAATTGGGGGCCTTGGGTGAAAGGAATTGATTAGCATCGATTAAACGGTAATGAACAGTCGTGCTAATAATTTCTCGTAGGGCGTTCCGTTGATTATCATCGGTGAGCGTTTATTTCCATTTGGAATGGGTAGAATTAAAACGGCCGGTCCGTCGCCACGGTGATAAATCATCGGACTGAACGGACCGCGGGAAATGGCGAATCGAGGCACGCGTCGTCGACGGATTTTCAATTCGTCCCGCCCTCCGAGATCGTCTTTCAAAGCAGTCCACGAACCGGGATGATTTGCATTATTTAGAACGCGCCAACGGCCAAGCGTCTATGCTAATTCAAATATTTACGAGCCATTTTACCGCTCCGAATACGTTTATCGATGCTGATTAAAACCCTGCAAGGCACGCGCCCCGATCGATCAGAATTCGTTGCACTCGCTGAATCCTTCCGCGTCCGTAACGAATCTAGGACGATCCAAATGCCGAAGGATTAAAAAATGTCTACAGAGACAGTAGAAACAAATGTCAAAAAATTAGAACTTCCAAGTCCTTAAGTACATTTTTTCAAATTAAATTAATTCACAGCAAACAGTCATTTGTACATTCTGATCTAGTGCTTAAAATAGAATATAACATTTTTTCAATCTTGTTGTTGACCCGTAATTTTGATCGATACGTCATCGACGATTTACTCTCACTGCCATTATCTACGGTTACGTACCTCGATCGAAGCTTAGATGGTCGATAGCATTTCGTGATGAATGCTCACGTCGATGCAAATCCTGTTGGATTAGATCCTGGTCGAGGCATCGGGGATAAAAAATGACACGACCCTGATTACTATGCGGGTACCGATCGACGAGCGTCGAATCAGATGAAAATTCCCTCTCCTCGATCACTGAATTCAATCCCCTTCCAAAGCTCACCGGTTCATGTCGTGGAATTGAATTTCTCCATGCTTTTGATATTCCGGACTTCAATAAGAAAATATCGAACAACTGTCCTCACTTCTCATTCCACAAACATTCGAAATGTCCGGTTAGTCGTGACTCACTCGCCGAAAGCATGAAAGAAGACACTGGGGATCAGCAAGGTTGTTCCTCAAGGTTCGTCCTAGAACTCTTCTGCAAGGCTGGACGGTTTCTAGCGGTTGACTGGGCGGTAGTTGACCAAGTGCGATGGTCGTAAATTACTTGAACGATGGAATTACATCTGGCCGCGAAGATGAAGGGGAGACAGGTTTCGCGGGCCCGGACGGAACGTGACTGATAGAAATGCGTTTAAAGGAAGGCATCATCGTGGTCGGCCCGGCGAGATGCCAACTGACTTGCTCGACTTAAGACGTACTTAAAAGTCCACCACTCTCTCGACACTCTTTCTCTCCTTCCCTCGCACGAGCGGACTCCTTCTCTTGGTCCTCTTCTTCCCCCGCGAGACGCGCGAGGAGAGAAATAGAAGCGTTTTAAGAGTAGGTGGAGATTTCCCTCGCAAGCTCCACCTTCATTAGCCGCCCATTGGTTTCGAAATCATCTCCTTGGCTCTCGTCGGTTCGTCTTTGCCTCCGGAACCAAAGGGCTTATCTGTGCGCGCGCGATCAAATTTATTTTAGAATTTACGAACCGACGGCACTTGGGTTTATTGAGATGGAATTTGTCAACGAATCAGTTGCACTCTGCACCTAAGATTTTAAAATTCGAATTTCCAGGAATGACGGATTCCTTCCTCAATTCGTGCGACTGGGTCTTGCCCTTTTTTCTATCGGGAGGAAGAGGAAACACGGGGCGCGTTTTCGTGTGAAGTTCAAAAAATGCATATCGATCACGAGCTAATGAGAAGTAGGCGCCGGCGTTTGGGCGGCGTCGGTTTACGGTGCTCCTGCGGACAGGACTTTTAATCTTCCTGCCGTCGTTGAGTTTCCTCGTACCGGGCGGTTCGTATCTCGTTACACAAGGGTGTCGAGTAGCGACTCCGTTACGATCCCGCCGAGTTCCTCGTCTTCTGGGCGCTCACTTCGAGGTCATCGATACTGGTTTTTTTTTCCTTCTTTCCACAGGCGGCCGATCCCATTCCCGGACTCTATCGAACCATCATTACTCATTCCATCCACGCCTGACCCCCGTGTAAAAGCTTCCGTTTTTT